>OY776111.1:213150748-214350748 GCA_963675035.1 Allygus modestus
GTTTACTGTGACTGACAAAATAAATGGCTAAACTTTACCTCAGAGGAGGAAGAACTTCTCCTCCGAGACAAGAACAAGGGTCCTACTTTATTATACAAGAAAAGAAAACCATCAAAAATGTTGTGTTTATATTATTGATCATTTCGTGAGTAGCATAACATGTGTACAGTTAACAAGGATACGTCTGACAACACTACAAAATATATTAAACACATAAATATTTAAACCACTTATAATTTAAGTGAATACCAAGCGGTAAATATGCATAAAGCATGATATTACCTGTATAAGAGGGTTGGTATTGGAATGCGATTTGGCCATGCTGACACTATGTGCCCCCTTACGAGTCAAGTAATCGCTATGTTTTGAGCCCATTTCCTAAATAACTTATTTATTAGCTTGAAACGTATTATTATAATAACGTGATTTAAATAAAAACGTCTTACAACACTTCAAGTGTGTTATCCTAAGGATATTGGTAGGTATGCCATTTTGGTTCTGTCACTCTCATTGGGCCTGATTATGACCGGTTGAAATCAATTACCTTTTACCATCCTTTATGTAATTTCCCGTCTTGTATATATATATATATTTGAAGTGTTGTGATACATTTTTATATCCCCCATTTCTTAATTGGCTTGAAATGTAATGTTAATTATACAAATGTATGTTAAGACACGAAAACCGGAAATGGGTTTTCTTCAAATCCTCATTTTCTAAAGTAATTAGACGTTAGCTAATTACTTTAAGGCAATGCCGTTCCAAATCAAACATAATAGCATAAGGTTTTTTAGACTGTTGGTAACTTGTCAAATTCGAAACAAGGAAAGCATTAATTAATTTAATATAATTGCCTATAGGTCATTAGACCTTTCCAGTAGAATCTCACAAGCGTAATACAATTTTCTATATCAGCACGTTTCGTCCTTTTTATATATTATTTTTAAATAGCACGGATTTGTAAAATATAATATATACTTACGTTTAAATCATTTAAATTACAAACATTTCTGTGTAGGTACTTAGGTTTCTAACGTTTCTAGTATATTTGAAGCACATAGTGAGAAAAAGGAATAAGTTTATAATATTTTCTTTAACAAAGGTAAATTATTTCAAACCTTAATTAAAAATAAAGTAGATAAATTTAAAATGTTTAAAATAATACAGAGTGTTTTAAACGTAACCCAAGATTCGGAATTAAAAACAACAGTTATTTGAAAAAACTTAAATATTAGTTATTACAATTAGCTCATGGTGAAACCATGCTATATCTACACGAATGTAAATTACGTTGATGTAATAATATAAAAATAACTGCAGATAAAATAAACAACATTTCAACAGTACAAACTACCTGATGAAGTAAAGAACGTACGATTACCATCTTATAAACTTATGCTTATCTTAAACAGTGCCTTTATGGTCTTGTTAATTGGACTGTGTTTGGTAACAAACTCCCTTTTTACACAGTTTAAATATATTTTTAATCATATTTATTGCCATAGTGTCGGAGTTCTTTGTTAGACCACGTTAGACATAATATAATACGTTATATTTTACGATGATTGCCTCATGTTTTAATTATTTAACTGTTAAAAAACCAATGGCAGATTTAGATTTACTACATTATAATACATAGCCACATTTACTAATTGGCTTACTATATCCTCGGACATAAGTTGTTATGAGGTTATTACTTTCTTAGTAGTGAATTTCCTATGGAAATTTCCTATGGAATTTCCTATGGGTGTTGTTGATATGGGTGTGAACTCTTAGCATGACCCGCACGCCCAGGACCACCATAGAAGTTCCTAACGTGACCCCCTGAACACGTTTTGAGGGGTCTCTAAAAACTTTATATATATATATATATATATATGATACATATGTATATATGTATATATATGTAAATATGCATATATATGTATATATGTATATATGTGACTCTAGCGGTCGCAATTTTTGTTCGATTTACTTAAAATTTGGTAGAGACATTCCTTTTTATAATCAGTTGGACAAGTTCGTCGGGCAAAACAATCGGAAAACTCTAACCCCCTTTTTTGGGGATTTTAAGTTTTCAAATTTTGATTTTGAGTTTTTGGGCCCAAAAAGGGTCAGAAAAGCCCCAAACGTACACATTGCACATTAATTTATTGTACGTAAAAAGAAAACGATTATAATTCCTCCCTCATCATTCTAGTATAAGTACTTACCGAGTTATTAAAGAAAATGTTAATGGTTAAAATACAGTACATTGTCTAATGGGGATTTTACACTGGAAAAGTCTATTTTTCATATCTTGAAGTAGTTATATCACCCCCATACCACTATAACAACTTGTATCCCGACAATACCTCCTTCTAACTTTATAATGTACAACATTGGAATCCTATTAGTAAATTTAAATATAACCAGGAGCATCAAAATAGCCATTTTTTCAATTTTTAAAACAATGTAACCAGTGTTGGTTTAAACCCTTTATCTTTATCTTTTTAAGGTTTTAATTCACATCCCTCACGTCAGCGTGCTGCATGCGATCTCGATTAAATTTAAAGACATAATGCAACACTCCAAATACACGGTTACTCTCTATAGATCCGTGGGTTCTAATGAACAAGGAAAAGAAACACTTAACTGAATCAAGAAGTTCAAGTTAGTGCTTGATTGCTGGGTGATTAATCTTTTCCTTTAAGATCAATACTGATTGTAAATCTTGCCACATTCTATTCCTATTTCTAATCCTAATGTCCTATAAGATGAGGAAAAATATTATGTTATGATATTAGTTGCAGTATATCAGCGGACATAAATATTAAAAAATATTTTAATTTGTAATCAATGAAAAGAAATCCCAAACGTCACGGTTGACAGTTGTTAATAAAATGAACCAATAGTGAGGCGAGTCCGAGAGCCATAGAGAACAACTAAGTGACAGTAGTAAGTAAAATTTGACCAAGCTGAAACACTTATTTAACTTAGCTAAAACACATATTATTTTAGATAGGGAAAACCCGCATTTCAAAGGTTTTTAAATGAATAATGTGGTGGACCTCTCCCAAATATTTTATAGCATTTCTTAAAACATCAGCAATAGTAAATATAAAGATGCAGATGTTTTCATATAATAATTTTCAATGTTCCTTATGTTTAAGACGGTGTTTTCCGTGGTTTCCCTTAGAATGACATACTAGTGAAAAGGAGTATTATTATTATTATAATTTTAGTACTTCTAATAACGTGACGATCGGTCTAAAAGCTATTTGTATTAGTTTTGTTTTTTAAATGCAAATAACATTTTTCACTGTGATAATAATTATTAGATGATGCTATTTCAGTGTTTAGTTAATTGTATACAAACAGGTTTTAATGTAGCATTGTCTCGCTATAACACTAGTATATTTAAAAGTATTTTGATTTTTTACAAATTTAATTTTTATTTAAAAATAAATTGTTGGCATTTGAAATTTTTATAAGAATTGTGGCAATTAGGTTTCTTAAAAGACTTATCTATTGTATTTTATTTATTGTTGTGTTTTACAAACAATAAATTGTTTTATTGATACGTTAAGAATAATAAAACATGTAATATGATACAAAAAATATATTCACACCTACGCTGTATTTACATAAAATGCAAAAGATACTATTTATGCTATACAAAACTAGACAGTGCATCTTAACCAGTCACACCGACCATCATGACACCCAATCAGAAAATCGTTCTTGTTCTCGCTTGTTCATTCAGCGAAAATTCATTATTCCATTGGGCCTAGTATGAGCGGCTTGGTGTAAAGGTTAGGGCGCGTGGCTTTGGTCCAGAAGACCCCGGGTTCAATCCCCGCCAATCACCAATTACTAGTAGTTATGTGATATTCCGCGTCCCAGTAGTTCGGAACCCACTCTAAGTTGTCGGTTCGCCACGTTAGTAAATAAAAACGATTATGTCTCTGAGGTGAGGATAACTATCTCTGAAGTAAAAATCTACCTTAACTTAAAGCCACACGATGTGTAATCAATAATACATTTTACCTGATAATATTAGGCGCTTCCCTTTACAATCTGATATGTATATTTATTCATGTATATTTGCCTTTTATGTATGTACAGTGTTAATTTGAACATGTTTTATGATGTTGTATGACGTGTTTTAGTTGGTTTCAAACAAAACATAAGTACCTATGTTTCTAGGAGAACCCCAAAACCAGATCCAAGCTTTCCTTCGCCTGTATTTTATTGGATTGTTTGGTATATCCTTAGAATACCAAGTAAATCTTCCTTACTTTTTCTTGTTACAAGAGACATCTTTGAAGGTGGGTAAAGTTAATAGCAACAATTTTTACTTAAAATCAAGGATACATAAGTAATACTGTGTCCAATTCATAAAACAGGGAGGTAATCCTCTTCATGAAAATTTCATCACTGTTAGCGAATGATTGTGACTGGGTGAGTTATTGATTTATTTTTCAGGAAAACAGCCAACGACTTAAAATGGGACTAGCACGCTTCTTAACTCATAATATTAATATTAACGTAAACTGAAACTTCTTTGAACATGACGTAATCGATTTCATCCTTTACAAACAAGAAGCAAAGTAATGAGTTTAAATGTTGTATTAACAGACTCTTTGTGTTAGTTTCTGATACAGTTTTCTTATTACAAACATCTCCCTCCCTTTATAGATAATAAAGGTGTAACATATTATTAATTTTAGTTAGAAATATTATTTAGTTTTGTTGGGTTGGTCACAATTACTTGTAATTTTAGAGTAGCAAGAAGCTACCTCCTTCTCTACTAAAATGATGACCTAACGTCCATGTCATGTCTAGAAAAGCTCCTCATGTATTTTAGATATACATTGATGAGATCTGATATAAAATGATCTCTTCATACATGTGTTTTATTATTGCGACACCTCAGACGACACAAAAGGAACGATTTAAATTATTGGCTACTTTATTTTATTGATTTAAACTATTATTTACAAAATTATAAATATTCTATTATCGTTTATGAATTTATTTATTTAATGCAGATTCTCAATATTGTATATAGAAAACCTTTTTATGTTCTGTTTAATTTAAAATTAAACTTTTCGTAAGTTAGTCAAAGATAAAACTTGATTTGTTTTACTAACTAAATGTGTATACGGATATTATACTACTTATTATCACATCAGGAATCCTTCATTTATTATTACAGTAACGTAATTTATGTTTCGACTTTACAATAAACAATAATAGTTACTCGATGAGTATTAAAAACAATACGAAGCTCATGATGTAGCTTATTGCATATAACTTGGGGTTTAAAATCCCGTATTATATTCAAAGGTAAATACTGAATTTGAATTATCTAGTTAAGAATTCCCTTTATACTTCTACCTTTTGAGCTAACTATATGATATTGACTGACTGTTATCCCAACACTATCCAGGTGGCCGGTCAAAGGAGAACCTCAGTTTACATTTGAGACGAGTGGTTCGATAACAAGGGCCCAAAGCGTCATTGAGGATATAACTTAACTATTCTCTGTGCGGAATATCAGTGATAAGAGACCCTGACCTACAGGGATCATTTGTGTCCTTAAATATAAATCAGGCCTAAAGTTTTACTAAAATTGTTCTCTCATATTTTATATTTCTCATTAAACAATTTTAAATTTCAACTTTTAAAGGAACAATTTATTCTTTCAAACTCAAGTAATAAATTCTGCTTAGTAATTTACGCTACCACCCAATCTGTATTATGGTTACAAAATAAGTATACCTACTACATTTAAATGTATATTCAGTGTATTAATTGGTAAATTTGATATGGTTTGACAAAGACAAGCACCGATTGATATTCGAGGGTCTCTTGCCTTCCTCGTTGCTTCATAATGTATACAATTATGACATTTGCCCAGTGACTGGACATTTTCCCCAGTTATTAAATGTTACTCATTACTCTATAGTTATTTTATATGCTATATAAACCGCGATATAAATAAAATAATGGTTAAATAGTGTGGTTTTATTACTTAAAGGACAATGAATTGTCAATTTGCACGACCTGTGATGTGCAGTGTTCTTTTAAACTAGTTCAGATATAAATATACTCCTATATATTTTATCGCCGTAACTATTATAGTGTACTTAAATTGAATACTCTATATCTCAAAGTAAGGTGGAAGATTTGTATTTCCTGTTATAATTGGTTATTACTAAAGTACATCATATGACGACTATATTGTAACATTCTATGATAATTGGCGTTTGTTACAAAATAATACAGATAATACAAAGTCTATTTATATGGAAAATAATAACTTAAGTAAGCCTTAATTTATTTGTAACCATACAATCCAAATACCGACTAAACATAAAATCTCAAGAATCACGGAAGGAATTGAAATTAAATTTAAAACCTAGTTCCATTTTATGTCGTAGATGGTCACTGGGAACGGGTTTTTAAACAATTCCCATAGGGTTTCGCCCCACTTTCCTACCCACGTTTATGTTAATCTTATGGGCGAATAAAGTGAATCGGGTCAAATTATTTTGTACAATATGAATTGCATGAACAAATGTCGTAGTGATTATTTTAAATATTGCATTACGATTGGTAATAAATAATACAAGCATATAGCCTAAAGCGGGTATATACATATGTATAAGCCAAATACTACAAACTCACTCAATGAATTGTGGTATGTACTTTTGGTAGGTACTAACAAAAATCCCTCGACTCGACCAGAATCTCAGAAACCAATGAATGTATTTAACAAAACGTTTGACGCATTTCATTCTTAGGACTTCTATTCTAGGAGACTCACTAATAAAGGTTTTACAATCATCCTCCCTTTTAAAAATATATCCACCTGGAACGATGTCAGTAGAGGTCAAACTGCGAAATATGGTGAACCCCTGAACATAGTGGTGACCATGTTGTGTGACTGACTGTGGCGCAACAATTTGGCTGCAAAAATAAACAGAACTGATCAGCATTTTCATTGAACAACGAACTTTATTGTGCTTTCTTCACTAAACAACTATATTCAATCTATTAATCAAACAATAAACTCTGCTAAAAATATATTAATTATAAATAAGTTTAAATGTTTTGTCCGTAGCACAACCATTACAGAGAAGCATTACATGATTGATTTTATTCCCATTTCCAACTGGTGGTGCTAACTTGTCTAGCTGCTCAGTCCAAATCAAGATGTTGGAGCAATATTTCTTTTTCGTTAATAATTTAACAATTTTTTTCATGCAAGGTTAGGGGAGTCTATTATGTGTCGTTAATTTTTGCGAATATTAAGGTATTTTTAAATTGTCTTATGAGAGACATAATTTGAATTTGTTTGTTATACTCTATGAATTTATCGGGTTTGATTTATAAATGGTTAGAATGGAAGTGATAGCTGCTGACAGCAAACGGGTCCTTCACCGCGTGAGTGGGGTGCGTTGTGATGGCGCATGTCTGTTTTTACTCACTGTGTCGCATCGATCAGGGCACAGTACGGTTGGGCACTGTTCGCACTAACACCGACGTGCGGGAAACTTTTGGATACCATGTGTCAAAGAACTGTGGAGGCTCAAGACATATCCAATGATTGGATAGGGTGGAGCTTATTTTACCACCCACGAAACGTTTCATGAACAAACTTAGAACGTCCTATGAACTAAGGGCAGTGGGGGTAATTTTACCATACGATTTCGAGCTTTATCGTATTAGCAAACGTATTTCCACTAATTGGACGCCATTTTGGGAACGAACCGGTTTCGTTGTAGTGAAAGCCGTTTACAGGGCCTTCTAACTTTTATGAAAAATTACCTCAATGCAGGCAAATGATGTCAAAAGCTATTCAATATAGCTATAAACTAATATGCATTTCTGCACAAAACCAGCACTGTTAAATTTGAAACTTAAATTTAAAAATAAAAATTACTTACCTTTAAATTTATGTCGCTTTTGTTTAGCGAATGTCCAAATAATTGAAATCTTGACTTGCTTGTAAATGTAAAGAACTAATATTTTAAAAATCACATATACTAATATTTAATTGTAATCGAAAAAGGTTTTGACATTATTTTCTCTATTTATTTATTTTTTATTTGTATAATTAAATGGGATTTTTACCTTAAACTTGTAACAATAGTAATATTGTTTTCAAAAATTATCGAACCTCTCGCAAATTCTTTTAAAATTAACTTGTTTGTTCATTATTAAATTATTTTACGTTATTTTCATAACCATATTCATGGTATAGTTATAAAACCTAGCCAAGAATTATTTAATAGTAGTATTTTAGTCAAGCCTTTTAAGCAGTTTGACTTGAGGACAACCAGATCAAATTATCGTGTTCGGTTATTATGAAAATAAGTTGTAACATCATTGTTTTTTATACTAACTTATCGACTGTGACCCTCTATAGTTAAAATTAATTTTACAATATCTTCGTAAAAATAAGTACTTATAAATATTGTTACCTCTCACTTAGTCCCTATTTCCATATATTTAGCTTTGCAGGGGGTATTTACGTGCCCTATAGTAAATTTAACGATTATGGGAAACTTCTCCAATTAAAGGTTGGTCAATAAAACTTTGGAAAAATAATAGGCTTTTTAATAGACTGTCAGCTACAACTAAGGAAACGTTTTCCTTCTATGAATCGGGGAAATTTGACCTAATTATTTCAAATATGTGGGTTGTAAAACGTCTGTTTTAAGTACATTTCCATGTTCGATTTAAGCATCAGCTTTTTAACATGTGCTTATTATTTAATGCTGATTAATTTCCCTCAGCATTTAAACAGTAAGCAGCACACCCACATAAAATGAAAGGTAAGGGACCATAGTATCTATAAGCCACTAGTTAAAACTAATCTCTTTTAGACAGAACTCGTATGGAATAACAAATATAGATTTATTTCTAGTTATATATAACCGTTCTCGAATTTAATCGTTTACCTGTTACGAGCTTGTAATAAAAAGCAGCAGGTTGGAGGGTGCAAACTTGAGGACGAGTGCTGATAAGAGAAATCAATGCTGCGCAGGGAGCGAGGGGAGCAGATCACGGTACGTCGCCTCTTCAAGCTTTGAACTCTAACACCATTTATACCGGTGAATATTGAATTATATTGCCTCGCTTGTCTGTAGCGGTAACAGGTCTCAATTATTCACTAATTACTGATATTCCCCATAGTAGAGGGTGTTTTGTGATCGGTATACGGTATGGGATTTTAATGAAACTGAAATACTTCATTCATCTAATCATCAAAAATTCAAAAAAAAAATACAAAATTCATCTAAATACTAAAGACTCTCAAAATATAAAAACAGTTTGTGACTACATTTGGTTGTGCTGTGGCTTCAGTTGTTTATTGTGTCATTTAAGTTAAAGTGTGTAAAACTGTAATTTAAGTACGGAACATCAGTACATGAAATATTTCTGATAATCGTTTCAAGATAAATTAATTTTTAATTATTTTAACCAGTAAGCAGCAATTGGTTTGTAATGCAAGTCTCATAAAAGAATAACAAAATAAGTGTTTTGTTTTTGGAAGTAGTAAATTGATTACCCTTCAACTTGCATAACCTCTTTTTATTTTTACAAGTTAAAAAATGTATTGTAATAATGAATATATAATGTGATAATCAGGTGACAACCTGCATGAGGTCAGCTATGCCCTTCAGAGTGGGGCCATCTCTCTTGATCCCACTTACCAAGATGTGCACTAGCAGTTCTCGAGTTTCTGCGCTCAGCTTGGTGATTGTATCAGGCTACACTCACCCTGGCGGCTTATCGGTCACTCTGTCTTTCCAGTATAGTTCAGCAAGGAACCAGGAAACTTGTCATCCTTAAAAATACTCTTCATACCCATTTAAAAAGAACCCTTTTGGACATTGACTACTACTCGTTTTGCAGAGAAAGAGAAAGGTGCAAGTTACTAACTAGAGAATGCCACTTGAGTTACGTTAACCATGTTAACTCGACAATCACATCCAATGTGCGGGTCTTTTGGAGTTTCATCAGGAATCTTAATCGCTGACCTGCTACCCCTGGTTACCTGAAATTTGAAGAATCGGAAGAAACCAAGCCTGAATTGATGTGTGAACTATTCACCAAATACTTTGCATCCGTCTTCTCTCCTGCATCTCATGAACTGCCCCCAGCCTTGTCTTACTGCACGCCTTTCCTCCTCTCAGACTATTCTGTATCAATTGAGGATGTCACTAAGAAGCTTGTTGCTCTTGATCTTTCCAAGGGGAGTGGGCCTGATAAAATTACCCCAGGTGTCTTTAAATGACGTCACTCTGAATTGGCTGGTTTGCTGTAATACTTATTCAATCTAAGTCTGTCCAGTTGTGTGTTCCCCGTAGCTCTCAAGAAAGGATTTGTAGTGATTTGTAGTCCAACTTCAATATTGTCTGTCTTGAGCAAGGTACTTGAGAGCCTGGTCATGGATCTGTTGCAACCTTTATTCAAGAACGTTATCATTGATGAACAACATGGGTTCTGCACTGATAAATCCACTGTCACTAACCTGGTAACGCTACAGTGTTATGTCTTGAATGACCTAGCAGACCGAACTAGGTCTTTGCTGTGCATATCGACTTCAGTAAAGCGTTTGACAAGATTAGCCACTGTCGCCTTCTAGCTGAGCTGAAGGCTTATGGGGTTGTTGGCACAATGCTGGAATGGTTTACCAGCTACCTTTCTGATCGTAGTTGTATGTGCGCTTTGCTTCCCACACTTCCACATCCTTTCATGCTAGTTCTGGAGTCCCTCAGGGCTAGCTCCTCGGACCACTATTGTTCTCCATCTACATCAACGACTAAAGTACTTCATACGTGTCCCATTTCTACTGTTTGCAGATAATATAAGGTTATTTTTAGAGATTGGTCACGAGCAAGACAGCTTACGGATACAGGATGCCTTGGATTTCGTTCTGGAGTAGAGTCGCCTGAATCTGATGGAAATAAATCCTAATAAGACAAAGCGAATAACCTACAGTAGAAGGGCTAGAGATGTCAAGATGTACTCACTAGATGCACTCTAGATGCACTAGATGTACTCATTGAAAGATGCACTAATATCTAGGACTTGGGTGTCATCGTCGACTCATCCTTGGATGATATTACTTCTAGAGCTTCATGCATGCTTGGTTCGATAATCAGAACAGCCAATCATGGTCTCAGCTCCAAGTCTACGGCTCTTTTTTACAAGTCTCTTGTCCGACAGCTTCTTGAGTATGCTTCCACAGTTTGGAGTCCCTACCAACTTGGTCCGATCGATCAGCTGCATTCGATCCAGGAGCGTTTTGTGAGATTCTTGGGCCAACGAGTAGTAATGCTTCAACTACTTGGAGGTCCCAGTGGAGGAGTTCTCCCAGCTTTACGTGCCGCAGCCACTGCACAACAGAAGGAGAGTTGCTGACCTCAATTTCCTTTACAAGTTGATAAACTCGAAAATTGAGTGAGTGATTCGCTATAAAGCTTCTTCCCTATAAAGGAAATTCGCTAAAACGGCACGATAAGTTTTTTTTTGTTATGTCCTTTATGTGTTTTCCGACTACTAATAAAAGATATACGTTTTATATAGATCCCACAACAAAAGTAAATTAAATTGTTTACAAAATGTAATCCAAAACTAAACAATTTAACACAAGGTTTATAAAGCTGCAAACAACAGCAAAAATAATTAAAACGGTAAAAAAAACAACCACTCATGTATTTTAAGTGGGAATGATAGCATGGATGAAGATAAATAGCGAGTGTGTAAATGTCATATATGGATCTATAATAAAAACTGCCTAATGTAACATTGAGCTTTATTAATAACTGGAGTGACCCCTTCATAGGTGGGAAAGAGAGAACCAATCTATGGAAAGAGGACGTAGTGAATATACTCTAATCTTATTAGTGAGCAAACACACTGGCTTTCTCTAAGCAATGATTGGTTCACCAGGTAAATTATGCTTTCTTTGTTAATAACCATATCTCTGTTTGGTTAAAGTCAGTTAAATTTAACAACGCATCTAATGTAGTTATTGAAATATAATGACCAATTATCATGTGCACTTTGCGTTAGTTAACTTTCTTAAATTGCAGTTAGGAAATGTTTGACAATTTCAAAGTTTGTTGACAAGTAAGACAGTTACCGCTTTGGAAGAGTTATTAAAAGCATTAGGGAGCGGGACGCAAACCGCAGGACGAGTACTGATAAGAGAAATCAATGCAGCACAGCGGGGATGGGAGGGGTCATGGTACATCGCTGCTTTATGCGTCAATTTATACACCATTTAAAACTCTTAACATTGACCTAAAACATTAATTTGTTGTGGTACACATACTGTATTACTTGTATTCACTTACTAATAACTTCAATGTAAATTAAACCACTTTTAATTCCTATTTCAAGAACGATTTTTCTAATTCATAATTGGTCAGAATTAGTGCCTGATTTTTACTGAGGAATTTTAATTATATAGTAGAGCCTTGTAACGCATACTTGATTTTAATTTATAAAGTTTGCCTCGTTATTATAATAACATTTTTATAAAGGGGTATCTTAATTTAAAAATTCACAACTAAACTCTTTTTTAATGTTCTTATAAATTACACAAAACTTTAATAAACAATGTTTTATTTTGGACATCAAATTTGTGTGATTATGCCTAGTAATACAAGTTAAAATAAAATACATATGCTAACAATGTATACATTAAAACGTTCATAAATAACTGCTTCATTATTTTTTTATTGTTTTAGTTGTATATACAAAGTGTCCCATAAGTAAGTGGCCAAACTTTAGGAATCGGTTTTATGATTCAAATTACAAATGAATTCAAGAACAACGTTTTTCCCCAAAAAGTTTTGTTACCTAGCAATCCACCATTTTGTATTTGTAACTGAACAAACAATATATCTCCGAAACGGTGTCTTATTTTAATGCAACTCGGTATATTGGTGGCCGCTATTTTGAAATAAATAATGTTTTTCACATTGTCTGCCATTAATATCATTAATAATATAATAACTACTTTTAACACCATACCGGGTTTCGTTTAAATAATGTAAGTGGTTAAATATAAGTATATATTATAATTCTAGTAAAAAACACAAAATGACGAAAACCTAGTTAACAAGGGTTTTTTGGAAAGAAACATTATTGATTTCTTTTTCTATTACTAATAAACAGATTCCTTAAGTTTAACAAACTTAAAAACGGGACACTTTGTATTAGATACATTAAAAATACATAGGAATACATTGAATTTTATATTAATTTTACATTGACTTTATTCATGGATTTAAAGGCAGAATCCTTTAATTTAATTATATATTTAGTCAGAATAAATATTCTCAATTCATTCGGGTGTTTGGAAGCTATGAATTTAAATACATGTAATCCAATCACTTTAGTTAAATAAATTATTTAAATTAAATTAAATTACATTTAAATAAATGTAGCTTTACAATCACTAATAATGTTTTCAGACCAAATACAGTAAACGAATTCCATTTGAAGGACCTCTCAACGTATCCAACTGTAAATGGTTCTTAAATTAAAATTCAGGAACAATTTCCCTTACTTTTTTTCAAGAACCCCAATTTGGTATAATGGACGAGAATCGCTTATTGCTTGTGCCAGTAATGACTGTCCCACTGCACTGTTCCACTAATTGATCATTCCCTGCAAATAACATGTTTACTCCGCCAGTTTCGCCCATGTCCAATAATCATGTGACAACGCGTACATGATTTTTTTATGATTAAACAATTGTTTGCTTAGTTTCATATAACGCTGCTTATTCGTTTGGAAAATAACATACAATTAACACATCAGAATATAAAATTGATTATATATAGTTATATATTACGGAATTTAACGTTTAAAATATTAATTCCTAAAGGAAAACATTAATTATCACTTTACGTGTTGAAAACAGTATACACAACTTACAATCGAAATTGGGTGCTTGTTATGATTAAAATTACTAGCATTTTTAAACACGTTACAATATTGTATAGAGTTTTGTATTAATTACTAAGCTTCCAACTTGTTACTTATTACTAAAGGGAAAATCTGCTTAATTACACTGCTATATGATAGGGTCTTTTTGTATAGCTTGTATGCAAGTGTTTACTTAATATAAGTGTTAAAGGAAATACAAAAATACATTTAGAGTTTACTAAATAGATAATAAAATATTATAAGCGTCAATAATTAGTGGTCAGTTTTTAACTAGACAAATTTACTACTGTACTTGCATTCTGTGCTGAGACTAAAGATCTATAAGGGAGACTAATTTACAAACACGTGATTATGAAAACAAAAATTGGTGATAAAATTCAGTAACTTAATAATAAAAACATTTAATTCTAGAAGCGTAAGCAGTGCCCTCCCATGGGTTGGTATTTCCGTTTGTTGAGTAATTTAGCTACTTAAAATATTCCCTAAGACTTTTTTAACAGAATTACTTGTCAACGTGAACAAATACCACTAAAAACCCCGAAATTCTTTGTCTTTAATCCGTTTAAGATTTACTTTACTATACTTTCTTTTATTTAACTACAGTGAGTTTTATAGTAGAAACGAAAAAATCAGTGCCCTAAGAAACGCAATAATGTATATTTAGCAACGGTTTAGTTCTCATGTTTTTTCGAACGATCTGTTTAAAAAATATATTTATATTTCGAACAAAAAACTAATCAGACGGTTGTTTGAAAGAGGTCGTTTTAAAAGACCAAGATACAATTAGCAGTGATGTTGTTACAGACTTTGAACAAACAGGTTTTTATTGTTCGCCACTTTTGAAAGAGGGATCACATACGTTTACTCACGTTTCAAAGTTCGTTTTTGTTAGCGGAGTTGGGACAACATCGTTACATCGTATATTAAATCCTACACATGTACGAATAATTTTAATGCCACTCTAACTTCATAACTTCCGTACTTTTTAAAATTATAAGAGTGAATATTTCGATTAAAATAAACAGTAACACAGTTTTATTTACCCTATAGATAATGAAGAAGTTTGCAATTACCATATTTATTTATGTTTGTTTTATTAAATAACATTTAATAATAAAATGGTACTGAGAAATTTAAGTTTAGAAAGGGTTTCGACAGTTTTGATAAAAAACAATATGTTAAATTTTTTGTTTTCTCTCCGCAATCTGTCACTAATTCAAAATTACACAAAAGTGATTTTATATTAGAACCTAAAAGTTGGTAGATTATGGTATTGTGACCCCTCCTCCGCACGTGATTCATGCAATTATGAATACAGATGATTAATTAACAATTTAATTTTACTTACAGTTTAATTGGTAAGGTAAACGTAAAACGTAAACGTAAACTAAATAAATTCCCATAAGAATGACTTTAAAGCTATGACCTATTATGGGCCAAAACTCTAATGATGTACAATGATTTAAAATAGCGTAAATGTTTCTCCCAGCTATAAAGAACAATAACAAGATATATAAAAAACCTTTTAAACTCCGTTTTTGACTTCACCCTCCCCGTCAAAACGTCAAAAAACTAGAATATCCTAAATATTGTGAACTGTGTGTTCAGTTTACACAACTCTGACTCTACCAAACTTATTCCAAATAATAAGATAATATCTTACAATCCCTTTCCAAGAGAAGTAGATAAGAACTGAGAAAGAGACCCCGTAATCGGCGCTTTTTTCCCATGTTATTCTTATGGGGATCAGTTTTTGCACCGACACCAGCTCCCGCCTTACACAAGTTTCCTTGTTGGCCTGTACTAATGTCCAACCCTTGCCTATATTAAATATATTTTCCCAATCCCCATCCCTCCTCTATATTTTTTAAAATTAATTTTCAAATTCAGGCTAAAAAACTATCTTTGGTGTTTATGGTCCGATTTGTCTGCAATTTGGATATGTTATTGTCCTAGGCAAGTGTTTTAATAAATTTCACTTACATTTCCCAAATTCACTATAATGGTCAAATTAAAAAATATTTTTTGAAAAATACTATAGTGCCAATTGCCAACTTCTTTATTTACTGTCCGATTTATTTAAAATTTGGATATGTTATTGTCCTAGGCAAGTGTTTTAATAAATTCCACTTACATATCCCAAATTCACTATTACGGTCAAATTAAAAAATATTTTTGAAAAATACTGCCAATTGCCAACTTCTTTATTTACTGTCCGATTTATTTAAAATTTGGATATGTTATTGTCCTAGGCAAGTGTTTTAATAAATTTCACTTACATATCCCAAATTCACTATTACGGTCAAATTAAAAAATATTTTTGAAAAATACTGCCAATTGCCAACTTCTTTATTTACTGTCCGATTTATTTAAAATTTGGATATGTTATTGTCCTAGGCAAGTGTTTTAATAAATTCCACTTACATATCCCAAATTCACTATTACGGTCAAATTAAAAAATATTTTTGAAAAATACTGCCAATTGCCAACTTCTTTATTTACTGTCCGATTTATTTAAAATTTGGATATGCTATTGACCTAGGCAAGTGTTTTAATAAATTACACATACATTTTCCCAAATTCACTATTACAGTCAAATTAAACATTATTTTTGAAAAATACTGCCAATTGCCAACTTCTTTATTTACTGTCCGATTTGTTTAAAATTTGGATATGTTATTGTTGTAGGCTAGTGTATATGCACCATCCACATTTTACAAATATTGCGGTTAAATTTTAAAAAATTTGGAAAAATACTGCCAATTGGCAACTTCTTTATTTATGGTCTGATTTGTTTAAAATTTATATATGTCATTATTCTAGGCTAGTGTATATGTACCATCCACATTTGACAAATTAACTATAATGGTCAAATTTAAAAAATATTTTGAAAAATATACTAACAATTTCAAACTTCTTTATTTACTGTCTGATTTATTTTCGGATATGTTATAGCTCTTATATAGGTAACAAGACCACACTACCACACGTTCCACTACCCCCTATAATACAGTATTTTGTCTTTTTTGTTTGTTTATTTTGCTGTAATCCCAAAACTGACTTTGCTGTTTATTGTCCGATTTGCCTACACTTTGGATATTGTCCTAAGCATTTATTGTCTGATTTATTTTTGGATATGTTATAGCCCCCCCAACTATTATATCTAAAATTACAATATTATTTCCACCTATAATACAGTTGATGTGTTGTTTGTTTTGCCGCAACCTAAAAACGAACATTGGTATTTGTGTTTTTACAAAACTATATTTTGCGGTTGGATTAAAAAAAATAAATGCAAGCTTATTATATTTGCCACAAGCTTATTATATACATCCAGCTGTTATATTTGCCACATTTCCAATATTGTTGTGACCCTCTCAACTACCTCTCATTGTAATATAATAAGTAATATATATCTACAATTATGGTCAGAACTGCCTAAATTTTGGATATGTTTTAAGCCAATGCGATAACAAAAAAATAAATTTTTAAAACCCAAAACAACTAAACACAAAACACTAATCTTTCTTTGTGCTTGTTTGGAGTAGTCTTTATTTTATCCAACTTAATTTTAATTTTGTAGTTAAAATCAAACTTCCCACATTCTAGCTCCCTTTCCAGCCAGTGGTTGGAGACATAAAGGTTACGAATATTTTCAAACTGTACAATATATCTTTTTCTACCCCTATGTTGGACTTGTTTAATAGCGCTTATTAATAATTCCGCACCATATTCCAAATCCTCCAGTCTACTACATTCTTTAAATTTAACATTGCCTTTAATATCTTGCATCTCTATGTCTTCTTGTCCAACATCATCCCACTCATTGTTACGGAAACTTAGGTTTTCTATTTTTGGAAAGGAATTGCCATAAAATGTTGTGGTTCCGTTAGTGTTAAAGCTTGCAAGTGGCTCGTTGGTAGGTAGATAAATAATGTCCAAATCACCACTGTATGGCAACACGCTATAACCTTGCCTATTCTTATTTATCTCTATAAATACAGTTTTACAGACACCTTTAACATAGTATACACCCCTCCGTCCATCCTTTTCTGCCAACACTCCCACAAACTTGTTGTTTACTACAAACGCATACACTATATAATGTCCATAATGCTCTAGATCCTCCCAACGTCGCAGGAAGTAATCT
The DNA here is from genome assembly GCA_963675035.1 of Allygus modestus. NCBI lineage: Eukaryota > Metazoa > Arthropoda > Insecta > Hemiptera > Cicadellidae > Allygus > Allygus modestus. Next base: position 213,168,864 of record OY776111.1, read on the forward strand.
TTTAATTTATCCTCTCTTTCCCTTCTTTCTTGTTCTTTAGCCAACTGTGCTTTGTATTCCTCTGCAACAGTATTTTCCACATATTCCAATTTACGCTTATTACTGTCAATGTCTTCTAATTCCAATTTCCTCTTTTTGGAACAACTCTCTAAGAAAGGCTTGGAAAGTGGCTCTATTTCTTTAATAGTGTATGGGTACAGTTTATTGGTCCGGCTTCTTAAAACGTAAGGAGTAAGGTTAGGACTTTCCACTAAGCCTAATTCTTCTAAATTGATGTGTTTAGGTATAGTGGAGAAAGGTGTATTTGATTTTGTAAAACATGTGCCCCCTGATTTGATGTAACACTTATGCTTTACACTTATGGCATCAGGAAACTCCTCTATTACCTCTACATAGTTAGTTGGTAAACAGTTAAAGCTAAATGCAGATAGAGCATACTTTATTAACCCTTTGTGTACTATCTTTTGGCAGTTTTAGTTGTACTCTAGTTATCTTCTTCGTATTACTATTACCCCAATATGCGTATTGTAATAAATCGTTAAACACTAAACAACAACTGTTTTGTAATTGATTGGCAACTTTCACCCACATCTTATGCAGAGGCACAGCATAGAATGGAGCATTTTGAAAGTACCGTTTGTTGTCTTCTATTAGACTTAAACAATCTCTTAAAGGTTCAAACCCTTTACCAAAACCTCTACAATAGTTATAGATTGTTGCCTCTAACCTTGTTATTCCATTCTCTCTAGCTAGTTTAGACGAGAACGTTTCTTTTAGTCTCGCATCTGGACAGTTTACAAAGTTTATTATATGGTTTCCTATACTTTTAATTACTCCAGGGCTTGTAATCTGGCATATAAATTTATTATATATTTTTACCCTGCTATTTACATTAAACCATGTTAAACAGTCTTTACTAACATTATCTACAATAACATTATATCCATTCTTGTACGCCCCTTGGTAGCAAAAGTTAAAGTTTTCTGTAAGATATTGGCACATTTCCTCTTTATTAAATATTCCAGCCAAATCTAGTGTTATATCGAAATCCATAAGATAGTACATTTCTTTTTCCAGATCTTGCAGTATCTTTGGAAGATCTTCCAACAAATCCTTAATTTTAACATTTGCAAGCTCTATTTTATAGGGAATTGCTATAGGATCATCATACTTTTGTTTAATTTGGTCAATATCTTTCTTTATTATTTGTAACACACCCTCGCTTTGGACCCCAGAGGACCTCTCCAAGGAGAATGGTAGTTTGGCCACAACACCATGTCGAGCTAAAGAGAACTTTTTAAATATTCCTCGCAAGTAGCTATTAAACGAGCCACATATTTCCTTCTTAACTTTAAATTTATTCCGAACGTCCCCATCACAATCCGTAACATTGGTTATCTTAACTAACATTATGTTATCACAAAACGCATCCGTTATAGATGTTAAGTTATTTAATTTTGGTTCGCCCTCGCAATAGTTTATATTACCTATGTCTGTAAGAAGGTTATTATTACGTAGATTTTCTAATAAAAACCATATACCGAATCTTTCGTTAGTAGGTTTAATACAATTTCCCAATAAATGGCTAACAGAGTACATTTCTTTTATACAAAAAAAGTAGCGGAAACATGTAAACAGGACAGATTACACTATAGGCATATAGAGGTTGTAAATATATGGATATTGTATATAAACATAGGCGAGCGGTAAGTTTAACATGTAAGTGGACACCCATATGCAAATATGGAATACCCACTATTAATATAATTCCAAATTCGACTAAATAAGTTTATAGTCTCAATATAATTAACATATTAACTAACGGTGCCACCCCGCATTAGTACCCAAATTGTCGAAATTCTATAATTCTATTCTTAGTCCTTGTATAGTATTAGGTTTTGTACTATTAAACCCTACATTCTTATCCTGTGCAGTAGAGTAATATATGCATGTTATTTAATACAGATACGCACATTCTACAAGACCTATACATAGATCTGTTGTATAAGCAGCAGAATAGACGTCACATTGTGTTGTTGTAAAGTAAAACATAAATGTAAATTGTGCTGGATACAACCGGCCAGATATTAGGCAGGAAATGTGTTGGAAGTGTATTGCCAAAGACAAACACCACATAGTGCAGCATGTAATCAATCCATTACTATTTAGACAAAGGTCAGTTTTGGTACAACATCCGATATATTAGCCAAACCCACAATCAAACTTGGAAAACAAACAGTAAAAAATTAATATTATAGTAACATAAATAGTAAGAGTATAAGGACATAGTCTATTTAAAGTTTATAAAACAACACAAATGCAGAGACACAATAACACACTCCAACACATTACGACACAGGCACAGATACTGGTTTACAGCCATTTAACACAACTTTACACGTTCTGTCAACTGACACAAAAAATAGTTTGTAAATTGTGTAAGAAATATATATAATATAAACAAATTTAACACAATCATAACATTTTGAGGACACAATGTTTGGCTAATATATCGGATGTTGTACCAATACTGACCTTTGTCTAAATAGTAATGGATTGATTACATGCTGCACTATGTGGTGTTTGTCTTTGGCAATACACTTCCAACACATTTCCTGCCTAATATCTGGCCGGTTGTATCCAGCACAATTTACATTTATGTTTTACTTTACAACAACACAATGAGACGTCTATTCTGCTGCTTATACAACAGATCTATGTATAGGTCTTGTAGAATGTGCGTATCTGTATTAAATAACATGCATATATTACTCTACTGCACAGGATAAGAATGTAGGGTTTAATAGTACAAAACCTAATACTATACAAGGACTAAGAATAGAATTATAGAATTTCGACAATTTGGGTACTAATGCGGGGTGGCACCGTTAGTTAATATGTTAATTATATTGAGACTATAAACTTATTTAGTCGAATTTGGAATTATATTAATAGTGGGTATTCCATATTTGCATATGGGTGTCCACTTACATGTTACACTTACCGCTCGCCTATGTTTATATACAATATCCATATATTTACAACCTCTATATGCCTATAGTGTAATCTGTCCTGTTTACATGTTTCCGCTACTTTTTTTGTATAAAAGAAATGTACTCTGTTAGCCATTTATTGGGAAATTGTATTAAACCTACTAACGAAAGATTCGGTATATGGTTTTTATTAGAAAATCTACGTAATAATAACCTTCTTACAGACATAGGTAATATAAACTATTGCGAGGGCGAACCAAAATTAAATAACTTAACATCTATAACGGATGCGTTTTGTGATAACATAATGTTAGTTAAGATAACCAATGTTACGGATTGTGATGGGGACGTTCGGAATAAATTTAAAGTTAAGAAGGAAATATGTGGCTCGTTTAATAGCTACTTGCGAGGAATATTTAAAAAGTTCTCTTTAGCTCGACATGGTGTTGTGGCCAAACTACCATTCTCCTTGGAGAGGTCCTCTGGGGTCCAAAGCGAGGGTGTGTTACAAATAATAAAGAAAGATATTGACCAAATTAAACAAAAGTATGATGATCCTATAGCAATTCCCTATAAAATAGAGCTTGCAAATGTTAAAATTAAGGATTTGTTGGAAGATCTTCCAAAGATACTGCAAGATCTGGAAAAAGAAATGTACTATCTTATGGATTTCGATATAACACTAGATTTGGCTGGAATATTTAATAAAGAGGAAATGTGCCAATATCTTACAGAAAACTTTAACTTTTGCTACCAAGGGGCGTACAAGAATGGATATAATGTTATTGTAGATAATGTTAGTAAAGACTGTTTAACATGGTTTAATGTAAATAGCAGGGTAAAAATATATAATAAATTTATATGCCAGATTACAAGCCCTGGAGTAATTAAAAGTATAGGAAACCATATAATAAACTTTGTAAACTGTCCAGATGCGAGACTAAAAGAAACGTTCTCGTCTAAACTAGCTAGAGAGAATGGAATAACAAGGTTAGAGGCAACAATCTATAACTATTGTAGAGGTTTTGGTAAAGGGTTTGAACCTTTAAGAGATTGTTTAAGTCTAATAGAAGACAACAAACGGTACTTTCAAAATGCTCCATTCTATGCTGTGCCTCTGCATAAGATGTGGGTGAAAGTTGCCAATCAATTACAAAACAGTTGTTGTTTAGTGTTTAACGATTTATTACAATACGCATATTGGGGTAATAGTAATACGAAGAAGATAACTAGAGTACAACTAAAACTGCCAAAAGATAGTACACAAAGGGAAAAGTTAATAAAGTATGCTCTATCTGCATTTAGCTTTAACTGTTTACCAACTAACTATGTAGAGGTAATAGAGGAGTTTCCTGATGCCATAAGTGTAAAGCATAAGTGTTACATCAAATCAGGGGGCACATGTTTTACAAAATCAAATACACCTTTCTCCACTATACCTAAACACATCAATTTAGAAGAATTAGGCTTAGTGGAAAGTCCTAACCTTACTCCTTACGTTTTAAGAAGCCGGACCAATAAACTGTACCCATACACTATTAAAGAAATAGAGCCACTTTCCAAGCCTTTCTTAGAGAGTTGTTCCAAAAAGAGGAAATTGGAATTAGAAGACATTGACAGTAATAAGCGTAAATTGGAATATGTGGAAAATACTGTTGCAGAGGAATACAAAGCACAGTTGGCTAAAGAACAAGAAAGAAGGGAAAGAGAGGATAAATTAAAAGATTACTTCCTGCGACGTTGGGAGGATCTAGAGCATTATGGACATTATATAGTGTATGCGTTTGTAGTAAACAACAAGTTTGTGGGAGTGTTGGCAGAAAAGGATGGACGGAGGGGTGTATACTATGTTAAAGGTGTCTGTAAAACTGTATTTATAGAGATAAATAAGAATAGGCAAGGTTATAGCGTGTTGCCATACAGTGGTGATTTGGACATTATTTATCTACCTACCAACGAGCCACTTGCAAGCTTTAACACTAACGGAACCACAACATTTTATGGCAATTCCTTTCCAAAAATAGAAAACCTAAGTTTCCGTAACAATGAGTGGGATGATGTTGGACAAGAAGACATAGAGATGCAAGATATTAAAGGCAATGTTAAATTTAAAGAATGTAGTAGACTGGAGGATTTGGAATATGGTGCGGAATTATTAATAAGCGCTATTAAACAAGTCCAACATAGGGGTAGAAAAAGATATATTGTACAGTTTGAAAATATTCGTAACCTTTATGTCTCCAACCACTGGCTGGAAAGGGAGCTAGAATGTGGGAAGTTTGATTTTAACTACAAAATTAAAATTAAGTTGGATAAAATAAAGACTACTCCAAACAAGCACAAAGAAAGATTAGTGTTTTGTGTTTAGTTGTTTTGGGTTTTAAAAATTTATTTTTTTGTTATCGCATTGGCTTAAAACATATCCAAAATTTAGGCAGTTCTGACCATAATTGTAGATATATATTACTTATTATATTACAATGAGAGGTAGTTGAGAGGGTCACAACAATATTGGAAATGTGGCAAATATAACAGCTGGATGTATATAATAAGCTTGTGGCAAATATAATAAGCTTGCATTTATTTTTTTTAATCCAACCGCAAAATATAGTTTTGTAAAAACACAAATACCAATGTTCGTTTTTAGGTTGCGGCAAAACAAACAACACATCAACTGTATTATAGGTGGAAATAATATTGTAATTTTAGATATAATAGTTGGGGGGGCTATAACATATCCAAAAATAAATCAGACAATAAATGCTTAGGACAATATCCAAAGTGTAGGCAAATCGGACAATAAACAGCAAAGTCAGTTTTGGGATTACAGCAAAATAAACAAACAAAAAAGACAAAATACTGTATTATAGGGGGTAGTGGAACGTGTGGTAGTGTGGTCTTGTTACCTATATAAGAGCTATAACATATCCGAAAATAAATCAGACAGTAAATAAAGAAGTTTGAAATTGTTAGTATATTTTTCAAAATATTTTTTAAATTTGACCATTATAGTTAATTTGTCAAATGTGGATGGTACATATACACTAGCCTAGAATAATGACATATATAAATTTTAAACAAATCAGACCATAAATAAAGAAGTTGCCAATTGGCAGTATTTTTCCAAATTTTTTAAAATTTAACCGCAATATTTGTAAAATGTGGATGGTGCATATACACTAGCCTACAACAATAACATATCCAAATTTTAAACAAATCGGACAGTAAATAAAGAAGTTGGCAATTGGCAGTATTTTTCAAAAATAATGTTTAATTTGACTGTAATAGTGAATTTGGGAAAATGTATGTGTAATTTATTAAAACACTTGCCTAGGTCAATAGCATATCCAAATTTTAAATAAATCGGACAGTAAATAAAGAAGTTGGCAATTGGCAGTATTTTTCAAAAATATTTTTTAATTTGACCGTAATAGTGAATTTGGGATATGTAAGTGGAATTTATTAAAACACTTGCCTAGGACAATAACATATCCAAATTTTAAATAAATCGGACAGTAAATAAAGAAGTTGGCAATTGGCAGTATTTTTCAAAAATATTTTTTAATTTGACCGTAATAGTGAATTTGGGATATGTAAGTGAAATTTATTAAAACACTTGCCTAGGACAATAACATATCCAAATTGCAGACAAATCGGACATTTAATAAAGAAGTTGGCAATTGGCAGTATTTTTCAAAAATATTTTTTAATTTGACCGTAATAGTGAATTTGGGATATGTAAGTGGAATTTATTAAAACACTTGCCTAGGACAATAACATATCCAAATTTTAAATAAATCGGACAGTAAATAAAGAAGTTGGCAATTGGCACTATAGTATTTTTCAAAAAATATTTTTTAATTTGACCATTATAGTGAATTTGGGAAATGTAAGTGAAATTTATTAAAACACTTGCCTAGGACAATAACATATCCAAATTGCAGACAAATCGGACCATAAACACCAAAGATAGTTTTTTAGCCTGAATTTGAAAATTAATTTTAAAAAATATAGAGGAGGGATGGGGATTGGGAAAATATATTTAATATAGGCAAGGGTTGGACATTAGTACAGGCCAACAAGGAAACTTGTGTAAGGCGGGAGCTGGTGTCGGTGCAAAAACTGATCCCCATAAGAATAACATGGGAAAAAAGCGCCGATTACGGGGTCTCTTTCTCAGTTCTTATCTACTTCTCTTGGAAAGGGATTGTAAGATATTATCTTATTATTTGGAATAAGTTTGGTAGAGTCAGAGTTGTGTAAACTGAACACACAGTTCACAATATTTAGGATATTCTAGTTTTTTGACGTTTTGACGGGGAGGGTGAAGTCAAAAACGGAGTTTAAAAGGTTTTTTATATATCTTGTTATTGTTCTTTATAGCTGGGAGAAACATTTACGCTATTTTAAATCATTGTACATCATTAGAGTTTTGGCCCATAATAGGTCATAGCTTTAAAGTCATTCTTATGGGAATTTATTTAGTTTACGTTTACGTTTTACGTTTACCTTACCAATTAAACTGTAAGTAAAATTAAATTGTTAATTAATCATCTGTATTCATAATTGCATGAATCACGTGCGGAGGAGGGGTCACAATACCATAATCTACCAACTTTTAGGTTCTAATATAAAATCACTTTTGTGTAATTTTGAATTAGTGACAGATTGCGGAGAGAAAACAAAAAATTTAACATATTGTTTTTTATCAAAACTGTCGAAACCCTTTCTAAACTTAAATTTCTCAGTACCATTTTATTATTAAATGTTATTTAATAAAACAAACATAAATAAATATGGTAATTGCAAACTTCTTCATTATCTATAGGGTAAATAAAACTGTGTTACTGTTTATTTTAATCGAAATATTCACTCTTATAATTTTAAAAAGTACGGAAGTTATGAAGTTAGAGTGGCATTAAAATTATTCGTACATGTGTAGGATTTAATATACGATGTAACGATGTTGTCCCAACTCCGCTAACAAAAACGAACTTTGAAACGTGAGTAAACGTATGTGATCCCTCTTTCAAAAGTGGCGAACAATAAAAACCTGTTTGTTCAAAGTCTGTAACAACATCACTGCTAATTGTATCTTGGTCTTTTAAAACGACCTCTTTCAAACAACCGTCTGATTAGTTTTTTGTTCGAAATATAAATATATTTTTTAAACAGATCGTTCGAAAAAACATGAGAACTAAACCGTTGCTAAATATACATTATTGCGTTTCTTAGGGCACTGATTTTTTCGTTTCTACTATAAAACTCACTGTAGTTAAATAAAAGAAAGTATAGTAAAGTAAATCTTAAACGGATTAAAGACAAAGAATTTCGGGGTTTTTAGTGGTATTTGTTCACGTTGACAAGTAATTCTGTTAAAAAAGTCTTAGGGAATATTTTAAGTAGCTAAATTACTCAACAAACGGAAATACCAACCCATGGGAGGGCACTGCTTACGCTTCTAGAATTAAATGTTTTTATTATTAAGTTACTGAATTTTATCACCAATTTTTGTTTTCATAATCACGTGTTTGTAAATTAGTCTCCCTTATAGATCTTTAGTCTCAGCACAGAATGCAAGTACAGTAGTAAATTTGTCTAGTTAAAAACTGACCACTAATTATTGACGCTTATAATATTTTATTATCTATTTAGTAAACTCTAAATGTATTTTTGTATTTCCTTTAACACTTATATTAAGTAAACACTTGCATACAAGCTATACAAAAAGACCCTATCATATAGCAGTGTAATTAAGCAGATTTTCCCTTTAGTAATAAGTAACAAGTTGGAAGCTTAGTAATTAATACAAAACTCTATACAATATTGTAACGTGTTTAAAAATGCTAGTAATTTTAATCATAACAAGCACCCAATTTCGATTGTAAGTTGTGTATACTGTTTTCAACACGTAAAGTGATAATTAATGTTTTCCTTTAGGAATTAATATTTTAAACGTTAAATTCCGTAATATATAACTATATATAATCAATTTTATATTCTGATGTGTTAATTGTATGTTATTTTCCAAACGAATAAGCAGCGTTATATGAAACTAAGCAAAAAATTGTTTAATCATAAAAAAATCATGTACGCGTTGTCACATGATTATTGGACATGGGCGAAACTGGCGGAGTAAACATGTTATTTGCAGGGAATGATCAATTAGTGGAACAGTGCAGTGGGACAGTCATTACTGGCACAAGCAATAAGCGATTCTCGTCCATTAGAATAAAGCATGTCCTTGTCTTACACTTATCAAAGAATAAATTGGAACAGCAGGATAGTCAATTAAATTGTGATCGATATTTTTACGATATCACTGTAAATTAAAATACTCTATGCATTACAATGATAAGTTAAGTTTTTTTCATAAAGGCGGACGGTTGTGAATATATATATTAGGTAATATAAATATGGTATTGAAAAAAAATTACATAAACAAGAAAAGTACAATCTTCATATTACTCTTAAAAATTTAGTTTGAAAACATTTGTTTATTGTGGTAGGAGATTAAAAAGGTTAAGTTTATAACCACAGAAAAAAATCTTATGTGCGTTTGCTGTATTTTTATATTTATCGTTATATTTTTATGAAAACACTGATTTGGGTAAATTGCTAAGACCAAATTTTAAACCAGTTTTACGTAAAGAGAACGCGTATCACGGGAAGGAAGTATTGGGCCGTTAAATGACAAGTTAGATTGATGTTCAATGGCAGTACTGATTCAATTTATACATGTTCATAGATAACTGTTAGACACTGTAAGATGAAACTAGGACGTTAATAATGCAAAATTTATTCATTAGAGTCTTTGAAACGGTGGTATATTGGACACGCTATGTAGCTTAAGAGAATGGAGTTCAAACCCCCTTTCATTCACATTTTTTTTAAATTTTGCAAATTTATTTAATAGTTTGTTTAATTAGGCTCCACACACTGAGAACGCCAGATGTTGCAAGCAAGTTTTGCACGTATGTTTGCCCCAGTCGGATACCCGACCCGATTGCTATCGTGCATTAAACTAGGGCACCCTGACTCTGAGAGAGCGGCTGCGTCATGGTGCCTCGCGACGCGGTGGGCACTAGGGAGCATTGCTGGACACCTAAACTAAGGCACCCTCACTCTGAGAGAGCGGCTGCGTCATGGTGCCTCGCGACGCGTGGGGCACTAGGGAGCATTGCTGGACACCTAAACTAGGGCACCCTGACTCTGAGATAGCGGCTGCGTCATGGTGGCTCGCGACGCGGGGGGCATTAGGGAGAATTGCTGGACACCTAAACTAGGGCACCCTGACTCTGAGAGAGCGGCTGCGTCATGGTGCCTCGCGACGCGGTGGGCACTAGGGAGCATTGCTGGACACCTAAACTAGGGCACCCTGACTCTGAGAGAGCGGCTGCGTCATGGTGCCTCGCGACGCGTGGGGCACTAGGGAGCATTGCTGGACACCTAAACTAAGGCACCCTCACTCTGAGAGAGCGGCTGCGTCATGGTGCCTCGCGACGCGTGGGGCACTAGGGAGCATTGCTGGACACCTAAACTAGGGCACCCTGACTCTGAGATAGCGGCTGCGTCATGGTGGCTCGCGACGCGGGGGGCATTAGGGAGAATTGCTGGACACCTAAACTAGGGCACCCTGACTCTGAGAGAGCGGCTGCGTCATGGTGCCTCGCGACGCGGTGGGCACTAGGGAGCATTGCTGGACACCTAAACTAGGGCACCCTGACTCTGAGAGAGCGGCTGCGTCATGGTGCCTCGCGACGCGTGGGGCACTAGGGAGCATTGCTGGACACCTAAACTAAGGCACCCTCACTCTGAGAGAGCGGCTGCGTCATGGTGCCTCGCGACGCGTGGGGCACTAGGGAGCATTGCTGGACACCTAAACTCAGAATCTGAGTGAGTCTAAAGCAACTAATATCAATACTAATACTTTAGTTTAAATAAATGAACAATAATTCATTGTATTCAAAAGGTCAGTAATGATAATTATGATTCATAAAGTGTCGCTACAGTTTTGATATAACTATTCATTTTTGTTTAGCAGTATCATACATGCCACATCAGTAAAAAAAACTTGTTTAGTTTGTAAGTTCACTAGGAACATGACTTTCTCAGAAGAATAGATTATCGTAGCCAACTGGTGTTAAAAGTTTTGAATGGTTGGCTTGAAAAACGAAGGATTTTACTTTCGCCGGGATAGAAAAACACACTGAGAAGTATTTTCATATCCATTCAAATAGAAATAGTGTCCCTAAAACATGCAGTGTCTGTCACATTTATGAGGTGAAAATGCAAAAAACGCTTTCAATTATTGGGGTACACTGAAGTACGGTGTACTAAATTATAAAAATGATTCAATTTTATCATCACTATATCAAGATAAAAATAAAACGATGTTTAACAGGGGTATTCAAGATAACGGACGCCCTCGCGGATAGTAATGCCCCCGATGCAATGATGCTCAGCTAAGATTTAGTGGGTAGGCGTCCAACAAAGGCTCTTGAGTTTGTTTTTGTTGTCAAACAACAAAAGTCTAGTATGCCGTCCGTGGCTAAGAAACAAAAATAAACCGAGCAGACTACATGGAACCTTGCAAACGTTAACTTAGCCAAACATATTAGCCTGATTAATTTATCAAGTCTACCGCATCGACCAATCAACCGTACAGTATTTACAATACTTTGGTCTTTTACCTTAATTATGTTATGCTAGGATACGTTATCATCGAACACAATGATACATTTGAATTAAAATATAGACCTAAGGGAATTACACACAATCAGGGGATACAATTTATCACAAAAGTTACTTCTAGAGTTATTTACTGTGCTTCTCTGTAAAAATCATACAGGGAAGTACAGGTTTTAATGATAGAGGTGGAGAAAGAATGTAACTGTTCACTACGGCAACGACTCATACATTATGGAAACATCCTCTTTATAACGTCCCGTGACAGTTAATATATTAACTAATCCGGGCAACTGTGAATAGTAAAATTGGTAAATTATTGGGAATTTAGTAGTAAGTGTTTAGTTTTAACCTTCTGTAAAAACAAAATTGTTACCTAATTTTAGTAAAATAATGGAAAATCATGTTGTTAAAATCATTAAAATAAAATAAAACTTTCTTGCGTAGTTTTGGATGTAACGAAGGTATACTGAGAATGCAGCTAGGTCAATTTCAGCGTCAGTATGCAGCAAATTGAATGTGAGATACACTGGGGATTTCTAAAACACAATGAAGAAACTGGGCCAACTCGAATTTATCAGCTGTTATTACTAGAGTTGATAGCTTGAGCAAAAAATACTATGCCAGTTATCAGATACAAAGAAAACTATTTCATGTAGGTGTGCATTACATAATTACATAAACAACTTTTTGATTAGCATATTACGTCTTGTTACTACTTATGGGATGTAATAAAAGACGTCTTACAACACTTAAGAATATATTTGCACTTAAACTAATTCACATACAGACGGTAAACATATATAAAATATGGTACAATGTAATCAATTTCGACCAGTCACACCAATCGTACAGGTAAGTAGTCACACGGAGAGAAGTAGTTTCGAGCCTAGAGTGAGTAAGGATCAGATAGCTGACCACAAGCATTTTTTGGACATGAACTGTAAATATGTAAATAGCTCCATTCACCTCTCTGCTAATAAGATTATCGAGTTTAGGTCCTTTAATGAGTCAGCAGTGACTTCTTTCATAGATTTAGTAGGCCTAACAGGCTCAGTCTGTCAACGGGTTTGCCCCCCACTTGGTTTAGCCTCTCTCTGCAGAGGAGGACTTTAATGTATTCATCGGCCATTTTAACAGTGTTTTTAATTTTTGCTTCCCACTTAAATCCAAGCTAGTACCATCCAGCCCCAGTGAGTGGAAGTCGGCTTCCAAAACTGAACCTGTGAAGTCGGACTGGTAAACACCTCATCTGGCACAGATAAAGAATCTCATTACTCTAGTACGTGACACCAAAGATCTCAAACAAAATCATTCACAAAAGATCACTTATAAAAATCTCAAAAAGGAGTTTAGAACTGCGGTTAGAAACACAAAATCAGTAAATGTCCTTGCTCAACTTAACTATCCAAAGCAGTTTGGGACATAGTGAATAAAACTATTCCCAATAAGAAAACAAAAACTATTCCAACCCTTTATCATCGAATCTGATAGTGGAGAGCTTCTGTCGAAACCTGATGACGTAGCGCATGCTTTCAATGCATTTTTTATGAACATTTCTCGAACATTTGTTGGTGACCCAGCAGCAATGAACCACCTTTTACTCATTCCTCCGTCATGTTCGACTCTGTTTTTAAATCCAGTTAGTAAGCAGGAGGTCTTCCAAGTGATTAAGTCTCTGAAAGCTAGTGATTCTGCTGGTGAAGATGGTATATTATCAAAGCTACTCAAGAAAGTGGGTGAATGTTTATAAGTGGGGTAAGCCTTTGTCTATTCTGTCCAATGTTTCTTTTGTTAAGGAAAATTTCCCAAATCTCTTAAAACAGCAGTTGTAAAGCCCCTCTTCAAAAAAGGTACAATTTCTGACATAAACAACTATAGGCCGATTTTAATTACATCAACATTCTCTAAGGTTTTCTAAAAGTATTTTTGAACGGTCTTTATCCATTCTTGGTCAGAAAACACTTGCTATTTAACAAACAGTTTGGTTTAAAAAAAAATACTTCCACTCTCGATGCTACGTTCAGTTTCATTTCAAATTTATCAAAAGCCATTAATGAGCATAAACATGCATTTGGAATATTTTTGGATCCAAGCAAGGCTTTTGATATGGTGAATCATAAACTTCTGTTGAGGAAATTGGATCACGTCGGCATTAGAGGTAATGCACTTAATTGGATTTCATCATTCTTAGAAGGTAGAACCCAAGCAGTCAAGATTCCGCATTCAGATCAAAATAAAGTATTTATTCTCAGAAATCTGGTGAAATTGTTGTTACATGTGGTGTTCCACAGGGGTCGATGTTGGGACCGATCCTGTTTTTACTCTTTATAAATGATATCCATAGAAGTGTGTCAAATTTTGATCTTTGTCTTTTTAGCAATGACACCTATTTGAAGGTGAGTAATTCTTCCCGTAGTGATCTTGAAATTGAATCCTTCATACCAAGGAGTTTGTTATTACAGTGGCTGGTTGATAATAATCTTTCTCTTAATGCTGAAAAAGCTCACTTTATTGATTTCAAGTTGAGGAACCCATCTGACGACTCCTCTAGCTTGTTTATTGGTGAGAATGAAATAAATTCCTATCAAAGCACAACTTTTTTGGATTTAGTTGTAGATCCCCACAACCACCTGTTTCATTTTCGTAAGACCAATCATTATAATCTAAGGGCATTATAATCAAATACATTATCCACACCTTACCACAACACCAATTTTGTTGAGAAACAGTCATGCTTCGCCATAGTAAAACCTTTTAATGCGTTACGCTTAGTTATTAAATTAGAGTCAGATGAGAGAAGGTTCGAAGGCAAATTAAAATCATTTTTAATACCTAAAGAGTACTACAGTGTCCAGGAATTTTTAACTAACAAAAGTAATGTTTAGTTGTTAACTGTTTTGTTTTTCTTTTTATGTATTAATTTATCCTGTACTATTACCTTTTTATTTGTAACAACAGACCATTGTCAATGCTACTTGTATAGTTACATGACAATTGAAAATTCTTGATTCTTGATTCTTGATTCTCAACAGACAGTCCCCAGCTGCCCCTTGCCAGCTTCCCTTGCTGTGTAGTTTACACAGAGATTATCGCCTTGCAATAAAAAACGCCAAACTTTCAGCCAATGCTTTGTTTATTTCCAACTCTCCCAATCCTTGCAAGGCGGCTTGGAGTCTTATCAACCGCAACAAACCTCAGCCTATTTTGAGAAGATATTTAGGCGGACGAATTCTACTCATACTTCATTCTGTCTGTCAACGAGATTTTAAATGGAATTCCCAGTGTTTCGGTGAATGACATTGATTATGTTTAGCTAATATTCTGGAGGTTAATGTCGGTTTCTCTTGGAGATCTGTAACACTTGTAGACCTTGTAAATATTGTGAATTGTTTTAAGCTATCTAATAGCAAAGATGTATACGATTTGTCTCCAACTATTTTGAAGCGAGTAATTCATTTAGTTGCTCCTGTGCTGGCAAAAATAATGAACTGTTTCACAGATGGTGTTTTTCCTGAAGCTCTTAAAGTTGCTAGAACTGTTCCCATTTACAAGAAGGGTCTTCGGGTAGCTATAGGCCTGAGTCACTGATCCCGGTTTTTGCAAAGGTTTTTGAGTCAGTGGTGTTCACCCAATTGTACAACTATTTTGAGGGGAATAACCTCCTAGTGCCGTCACAGTTTGGATTTAGGAAAGCTAAAGTGCTCGCAGTAGAGTTTATGGTGGATGAGATCTGAAATTCTTTTGAGTCCAAACAGGCATCATATGTAGTTATCTGTGACTTGTCACGTGCTTTTGATTGCATACTACATAATGTCCTCTTGGTTAAGTTAAGTTTTTATGGCCTAGGAGATTCTTCCCTCAGGGTGGTTTCCTCGTACCTCTCAAATAGAAAGAAAATTGTATCTTGGAATGGTAGAAACTCAAGTCAGGTAGATATTTTACACGGAGTCCCAAAAGGATCTGTTTTAGGACCTTTATTATTTCTTATACCTCCATTACAATGTAAATGGTAATGTCCTTTTTGCAGACGATACAACTTTGTTTTCCTCTCACAAGAATTGGGTTTTGGCCTAGTCTGCAGTGAAAGAAACTATGGCTCTGGTTGAACACTGGTTTGTTATAAATATGCTAGTCTTTAATGAAACAAAGACTCAGGAAATTTAGTTTAGTTTTTTGTCAGATGTACCAAGGAGTGATCCAGGTAAGCTTTTGGGTTTTGTATTAGATAATAGATTGATATGGAATGATCACATTAATATTGTATGTACAAGACTGAGTAGAGTTCTGTTTTTACTGAGGAGATTAGTATTTGAAGTGCCTTTGCCTGTGATAAAACAGGCATATTGTGCATTTTTCCCCTCTATTGCAGCATATGTTACTAGATTATGGGGTCATGCTTCAAGTGTTCAAAAATCCTTAAAATTCAAAAGAATCATTAGAGTGATATGTCATTTTGGTTACCTTGAGCACTGTAAACCCTTGTTCATTCAGAATTCCATTTCAACAGTTATCAATGCATATATTTTCCAATGTCTTACAGTAATGATAAATAGGCAGAACACATTTATCTTGAATATTGATGTGCATGGGCACAATACCAGGTACAATAGTAAAATATTTATTACTAGAAATAGGCTACTGAAATCAAATTGTTTTTTTCCTGTTTTAGGTATTACATTTTTCAAACACTTGCCAATGAATGTTTGAAACTTGCCACCCTCAAAATTCTCTGCAGTTGTTAAAAATTGGCTATTAAGAAACCCCTTTTATAACGCAAAAGAATTTTTCCAAGCAGATCAAAGCACATTGTTAGCTAATCTTTAGTAAAACCTCGGTACATTTTCTCACAGTGTCGGTGAGTTTCTCTCACAGTGTCGGTGAGCTTATTTTAATATTTATCTGTGGAATCTTTTGGCAATCCCTTGAAGTTGTTTTCTTTAATCAATTCTTCCGATTTCCTGATATACACATCTTTTTTCCATTATTCATAAGGCGTGGTTTTTGACGGCTTTAACTGCTATGGCATTATTATTTTCTATCTTATTTTTTATTATAACAAATTTCCTATAATATTCTTTTCTGTCCTGGGCCAAATGCTTCCTGTCGGTAGAGATATTTTTTGTGACTTCCTGGCGTATGGTGATATGATCCATATTTTTAAGTCTTCTGATGTTAGCTTCTATATCCGTGGCCAAAAGATCGTTTTATGCTTTTTTGTTGATGGCAAAATTGTGTTTTAAACCGTATTCTAATATATCCTTTTCTTATTTACAAAATTGAGTATCTGTTAAATTTACAACTCTCTTCTGAAACTGATGTGGCGTGTCTGTTCCTTTTATTTCTTCAATATGGTTTTATTTAGTTTTAGTGTTTCTAATTTGTTATTTATCCGTGCGTATTTTCGTTCCATTACTTCTTCGACTTCATCTGGAAAGATGTTATACTAAAGGTTCCATGCAGCAGGGCCGTACTTATCTTCAAACGCAAGGTGTATATTATACGACGGCAAGATGAGTTTTTCCTTTTTTCAATGTAACTGTTATCATGTTTTCAATATAGATAACTTCAGTTTTATCTTTAGTTTTTCGAGCGTCAATGGTGTTACAATTCATCTTGATTTTGCGTATTGTGGTATCACTTTATTCTTCAGGCATTGTTTGTTAAAGTATATATTAGCAATTTTTGTATGTATTTTGATTCTTACATCTCTATAAGACACTGCTAGATTTCCCTGACTGGCATCACTAAACCACTTTTTGATTAGCATATTACGTGTCGTTATTACTTATGGGAGGTAATAAAAGACGCCTTACAACACTTAAGAATATATTTACCCTTTACTGATTTACATACAGACGGTAAACATACATAAAAGATGATACAAGACTATCAATTTCGACCAGTCATACCGATCATCATCAGGCCAATGAGAGAACTGACAGAACCAAAATGGCTTCCCTGTTTATATCCTATTGGTTACCGGAAGTTCCACATACGGTTCCTAAATGTGCCACCAGAGTCGAAGTTAACTTGTTCATTTATCAATTTATTTATTTCTTTACACTTTTCTTTAAATATAAACAATTCTTCCCATGCATTCATTTCATTTCCTTTTTTACAATTCTTGAGTATGCTGATGTTTTCTTATATTTTCCCTACGGTGTGGAAATTGGAGCGAATAGCCAAAGGAAATTAAGAACCAAGAAAAATTGCGTAGGATAACAAAATTAAACGGAAGAAAAGAAACATCGAATAAATTCGCAAAGTTCCGCTTCACAAGAACTAAGATAAAAATGGTCGCAAATTGATTTAAGAAATATGGATATAATATAGCCTATAGAACGCAAATCGCCATGAACAAAATACTAAATCCCAAGATAAAAGATTGTAACAAATTCGATATGCCTGCCGATAACAAAATTAATTGTAACAACTGTGATCACTTTTATATCGGTGAAACTGTTAATTTTGTTAAAAGATTTAAGAACCAAGTATCAACTTGGAAGAACAGGAAACCAGAAAGATCAAACGTAGCGAAACATCTTTTAGAAAATGGCCACACCATAGAAAAAATAGAAGAAAACCCCAGCATCCTCAAGAATTGTAAAAAAGGAAATTAAATGAATGCATGGGAAGAATTGTTTATATTTAAAGAAAAGTGTAACGATAGAAATAAATTGACAAAAAACAAGTTAACTTTGACTCTGGTGGCAAATTTAGGAACCTGTATCCGGACCTTCCGGTAACCAATAGGATATAAGCAGGGACGCCATTTTGGTTCTGTCAGTTCTCTCATTGTCCTAATGATGATTGGTGTGACTGGTCAAAATCGATACCCTTGAACCATCTTTTATAAATGTTTACCGTCTTTACGTGAATCAGTTTAACTGTAAATATATTCATAAGTGTTGTAAGACGTCTTTTATTACATTCCGTAATTACATAATAACAAAACAATTCTGGTTGCTTCCCTAGTTTGCACTTTTAAAGCCAATCTACCCCGACTCTGCCACATATGAACTTTTGGTTTTTTAATATGTTATTTATTATATTCATATTTTGAACTATTACCATTATTATCAGTGATAGTACTATAATATGGGATGTTAAACTAAATTCATAAATATTGGAATAAACAAATTACTCATTTAATTAATTGATTAAATATCAGACAACTGGTATAATTTATACCTCGGGTAAATTATTTTTTTAAGGAGAGACCTGGACTTCAGGTAAACGAGACCTCAACCAAATTATTGATTAAAAATTACACTGTTTTAGTATATTTGCTTTGTGGTTTGGTGAAGGATGTAATACAAGAATCAAGAATCAAGAATTTGTATTTGTCATGTAACTATACGAGTAGCATTGACAATAATCTGTTGTTACAAATAAAAAAGGTAAATATACAGGATTAACTAATACATAAAAAGAAAACAAAAATGTTAACAACTAAACATTAAACATTTTAACTAACTTTTGTTAGTTAAAAACTCCTGGACACTGTAGTACTCTTTAGGGTATTAAAAATGATTTTAATTTGC
Organism: Allygus modestus; assembly: GCA_963675035.1. Classification (NCBI taxonomy): domain Eukaryota; kingdom Metazoa; phylum Arthropoda; class Insecta; order Hemiptera; family Cicadellidae; genus Allygus; species Allygus modestus. Next base: position 213,188,092 of record OY776111.1, read on the forward strand.
CTCTGAACCTTCTCACATCTGACTCCAATTTAATAACTAAGGGTAACGCGTTAAAAAGTTTTAGTATGGCGAAGCATGACTGTTTCTAAAAAAAGTGGTGTTGTGGTAAGGTGTGGATAATGTAGTTGATGCATGCCTGAGATTATAATGACGGGTCTTACGAAAATGAAACAGGTGTTTGTTTTTTATATAAAAGAAAGACTTTCCTAAATGTAAATGCAAAAAAGTGTCATCAGGTTATTTCCGGAAAACACGCCTCGACATGAATCAGTCTTCGTCATCGAAAAAAACTATTCTAATTGCTTTATTTTGCAGGCGAATTCAAATCGTTATTAATTTTGTGGACTCTGCTCCCCATAATGGGACACCATAACAGAGATGTGGATACAGCCACACAAAGTAGGCAGTTAAAATAAACAGTGGAATGAGAAAACTTAGAAAATCTTCGAAGAATAAAAATGCCAATATTCATTTTGCTAGAAACTTCATCAATATGGTCAGAAAAATTTAGGCGGGGATATAAAATTAAACCCAAAAACATGTGCTTTGACAGGAATTAATTTCATTCTCACCAATAAACAACCTAGAGGAGTCGTCAGATGGGTTCCTCAACTTGAAATCAATGAAGTGAGTTTTCAAAATTAAGAGAAATATTATCATCAACCAGCCATTGTAATAACAAACTACTTTGTATGAAGGATTCAATTTCAAGGGAAAGAATTCCTCACGTTCAAAGAGGTTTCATCGGCAAAAATACAAACATCAACATTTGACACAATTGTATGGAAATCATTTATAAAGAGTAAAAACAGGATCGGTCCTAACACCGACCCCTGTGGAACACCACATGGGACAACAATTTCACCAGATTTCTGAGAATAAATACTTTATTTTGATCTAAATGGGGAATCTTTACTGCTTGGGTTCTACCAATGACTACATGTTGTATATGTAGTCATTGGTTCTACCTTCTAAGAATTATGAAATCCAATTAATTGCATTACCTCTTATGCCGACATGACCCAATTTCCTCAACAGCAGTTTATAATTCACCATATCAAAAGCCTTGCTTGGATCCAAAAATATACCAAATGCATGTTTATGCTCATTAATGGCTTTTGATACATTTGACATGAAACTGAACATAGCATCGAGAGTCGAAGTGTTTTTTTGGAAACCAAACTGTTTGTCAAATAGCAAGTGATGGCTGACCAAGAATGGATAAAGACGGTTCAAAGATAACTTTCGAAAACCTTAGAGAAATTTGATGTAATTAAAATCTGCCAATAGTTGTTTATATCAGAAATTGTACCTTTTTTGAAGAGGGGCTTTACAACTGCTGATTAAAAGAATTGGGGAATTTTCCTTCAACAGAAGAAACATTTGCCAGAATAGACAAAGGCCTAGATAAACATTCACCCACTTTCTTGAGTAGCTTTGATGATATACCACCTTTACTAGCAGAATCACTAGGTTTCAGAGACTTATTAACTTGGAAGTCCTCCTCCTCACTAACTGGATTTAAAAAGAGAGTTGAACATGACGGAGGAATGAGTAAAGGGCGGTTCATTGCTGCTAGATCACCAAAAAACGATGATGTCGTGGTTTAAGAGTTTATCCAGTTAAACTATAAAATATTTTAACTGTAAAAATGTTGCTATTCTTTATAATATGCATGTTTTGTTTTGTATTTAGCATATTATTTAGTTTTAAAGGCAATGTCCCTTACAATGGCATTGTATGGTTATTAAAGAATAATAATATGGGAGAGGAGAATTATATCTCTTCATAAGGCATAAAGGTTTTATGCCTCTTATACGATAACTATGATACTATAAAATGTAAGTGGCGATTGTGAGCGTGGCAAAAGGAAAATAAACATTCAAATAAATACCATGTAAGCCTTCTCCAGCTTCAATACTACTGGTAGAAGCTCTGCTCCAATCCAAGATGATATTTCAGGAAAATAAATTAATATTTATTGAGATGATATATAAAAGATAAGCATTAAATTATAGGTTCAGGCTTCAATATAGATTTATTAAAGAAAGGTAATATTTACAATAGATTTATTAAAGAAATATAATATATACAATGGATTTATTAATGAAATTGAATGTTTCAATTTGAGAGCAGACATTGTGGAACCAACTAGAATTACAGGAACCTCGAGAACGTGTAATGACAATTTTCTTACAAATTTTAGACCAACTCATACCACAACAGTTGACCTCATATTTCATATCACCGAGCCATATTTCCATAATATTAAATGTACGTTCAGAAACCCAAATAGGCCTCTCTCAGATACGAAAATTATAGAGAATAGACGTTCAACAACAGAAAACATTAGAGAGTTAAAATTTAGACTTAAATATGAAGACTGGAATTCTGTGTATTTGGCAGATGATGTTTATGATATGTATGACAATTTTATTGGAATTTTTACATATTACTTTAATATTAGCTGTCCGATAGTGAAGAATAAAGTAAGAACAGGAAAAATGAAAAGATCTAAATGGATGTCAGATGAAATTCAATTAGCAATAAAGGAAATGTTTCAACCATACTCTATTTGGAAGCTTTCAAAGTTAGCCCATGATAAGTTTAGATATTTAGAACTTAGGGATAACTATATAAATAAAATACAACTAGGAAAGTTAAACTGGGCGCATGAAAGCATAACAATGGCATAAAACAAATCAAAGGCTTCTTGGAATGTAATAAATAGTTTAAGAACACAAAAAAAGATAGCAGCAACAACATAACCCTGAAAGTAAATAGAAGGGAAAGCACTATAGAAGATTCTTGCTAAGTTGCAGAAACGTTTAATAACTATTTTGTGAATGTATCAAACCTAGTAAATTGTATCAACCAAAATCATCAATTTTCAGGTTTTCCTAGTAAGAACAATAATAATTGTAGAATGACAGACTTTTCTCAGATCACTCTAGAAAACTGGATGACATTTTTCCAAAATAGAACCGAAGAAATCAAGTGGTACTGACGATGTTAGTATGTATGTTTTGAAGTTTTGTAAAGAAGAAATTTTATCACCATTGATACACTTAATAAACTTTTCTCTAGAAACAGTTTTTTCCCCCAAAAACTGTAAAGTAGCTAAAGTAAAACCTCTTAAAAAAACAGACAGAACGAATCCGGGTAGCTATCGTCCGGTCTCACTTCTTCCGTCAGTCTCAAAATTATTATAAAAAGTTGTTTTAGAGCAACTTACTGACTTCATTGAATTGAAAAATATTGTCTGTAATAGACAATATGGTTTCAGGAAAAATAAATCGATAAAATTGGCTTTGATTGACTTTACAAATGAGTTTATCGATGCGGTGGAGGCCGGACTTTAAAATTATTATTTTAAAACGTTAACTCGTTATCAATTAGGACGCCTATCTCATTTGCCTCTGATTTTCCGATTTCATCAACCACACATTTATTACATTCATATTACTCTGGAAGTCGTTAGCGTATTGTTTAGATTGTATAGATGTAAATAATATACAATAGAATAGAGAAGAACCTGAGAGTGAGAACATTTCGTTGACTTCATTAAAAATTATAGAGCCCAAGTTTAATACTTGCAGAATTCCGGAAGTGACAGGATGACTTTCTAATGAGACTCAGTGATACCAAACATATCCCCTTGTATTATGAAAATAATACTTAAAAAACCAAGTAAATTACAAAGCAGACTATAATAATTTACATAATAATAATAATTTATATTAATATAATTTATAATAGGATAATTTATTTTTTCCTACTGTTGTTTTGTTTAGACCTAGTTATATATTTACTGTACAAAATGTATATGTTTTAGACTTTTGTTATTATTGTAAGAGAAAAACATACGTTGTACTTGGACTTTATGCAATTGGAGTTAATGCTGCATGCCATTTATTATTTATATTAAAAATATTCCTTTTTTGTTATCATATTACTGCTGTATGACGATGGTGGGTTCGGCCTGTAATGTAGCATGTAAATAAGTAAATAAATAAATATAACTACGTTTTGCCAATACGTATAACCGAATGATCAATTTTGTCAGAGGCCTTAACTAAACCTGGCGTCTACCTGTTCAGTGGCATCCAAGTTTTGAAACACAAACACAGAATCTAAAATAATAGTCACGGTGGATTGGCCAGCTGAAAACTAGCTCAGATTAATAGGTATAAACAGTGAAGTATTAGGAAATATTTTATCACACAAAATCGTCTCAAGAACTTCACCAGGTGTATCTAACACCACTAGAGGACGGTAATCTTCTTAGTAAAAGGCAAAGCTCTCACTCACTTATCGCTAATTCTCCAACTTCAGGATATGCTGGAGAGATGATATTCGGTACACTAACCTGAAACGGAAATCATTGAGAAAGGAAAGGAAAGGGTTTTAATTCCGATCTGACTTGAGGGTTCCACCCATCGTCAGGTTGGATTCCAATGTTTTTTATTATTCACTAAAACATTACATTTGTATGAAAAGTTGATATGATTTTAATATCCGGAACAGTTAACATAAAACAGTACACAAAACTTCTGTTTTCCCGGATGAATTTAGGGCTCCACTCCACTGGCCTTTGTAATAAACATAGTAGCTATCACACAATAATTACTGACTGATGGGGCTGACATTTTGTAGGAATATAGATAATACACCAGAATCAAACATAAACGATTTTCTATTCCGAAAAATCCTTTGGGGCTCCGCCCCACTGGCATTTCTCTGAAGTCATGTTTATGCCCCTCAAAGGCTCTCTGACTGGTCTATACTAGTACAGAGGTCGACATTGGGTACATATCTCCTAATCCTTCCAAACAAACAAACAATGCTTTGTTTAACATTCCGTCTAATATGGAACTGATAAAGCTAAAGTTCGGAAGGGAGATAGCTAATACAGTAAAAAAGGACATAAGCCAACTCCTGATCAAAATAATCTTTAAGGTTCTACCCACTAGCCTTTATTATTCCCATCGCAACCATTACACACCAACTACTGATCCAAATTGTTTACTATTCCAAATGGAAAAAGAACGGCTTGTGCAAAGTTTATTTTTTGGGCAAAATTGATGTTAAGCGCAGTACATACCTTTATAGCAATAATTAACGGAATCAATCAAATGTCTTTATTAAATTACAATGTAATTATTTACACGATTTGTAAAAAATAGTACTGTACGTTAATTACCTTCCACAACAACTTTACCAAACGAAATATAACGATCAGAAGTTTACAAAAGTGCGGTATGGTATTGCCAAGGATAAATAAGGGATCGTTGACACGGGAAACATGTCTGTTATCGATATTCGATAAGTCAAGGTATAACGAATGATTAGATCAGTTTACAGCGTTATTATTACTCTCAAGCCCATAACAACTGATAAGTGTACAGCTCGTTTGTTATTCTATCACTACCTCATAGAGTCCGTCTCGAGGATTGTATTCTCTGAACGTCTGAAATATATAAATGGTTACAACGTTGATTTAAACTTATAAAACTATTTGTAAAATGGTATTTACTGCTAAATAATGAGCTAAGCTGGTATTTGGCAAAAAATTGACAAAGCAAATACTAAACAATCCTCAATAATAAAACCTCTCCTTTATCTCCTCTGTCAGTAAGCTTAGATGGGATGCTTGTTTTTACAGCTAGCAGAACGTTCTCTTGTCCGCTAGGCCGAACACTACCCTACCGTGACCCTAACGAAAAACTTGATAAGATCAGATAAGACACAGCTGTTTAACCAGCTCTCTGTAAAATGATTTCAAAGTTACCATAACACTCAACCGTCCACTTTTCCGAATTGACACTTCTCAAATTTGGATGATCAATATTACAGACTATTTCGAAGTTTGCAATCTATTGTTACACAAAAACCAATAAACTGAGGAAAGACAACTGACCAAAAACCTGTAAATCGCAAGTAAAATTGCAAACAGATATTCGTAAATAATCGAATCATAAATTGATAGCAGCCTAAAATCTCAAGTAAATAATCTAAGAATACAAAATGGTTAAAAATATGTGATACAACGTTAATTTCTCCGAAACAACGAACGATATACAAACAAAGAGAGGGTAGTTTAGACTTTCACTCGCTTCAATTGACTTGTTTCACAACTATTAAACATTTAAATTATTACTACTTAACTAACTGGAAAAATGAAGTGGGAAGTGACGTCACTCCCTTAAATGCTCACAGAGAGAAAGTTGGCGAATTTGTGGCGAAAATAAATCAACAAAACCTTCACAGATGAACTTAAAATGTTGCAGGTAAAATTAAAATACAGAATAGGTGTCGAGATTGTTATTCAAATGATTTTAGTATTGGTAGAAATATCTTAAAATCGAATTCAATTTTTCCCCATAAGAACAACATTGAACAATATATTAGAGGTAATTGAATCATTGACAAAACTTAAAACACGTTAAAAGACATTGTGTAGCAGACATCTAGAAAAGCTTTCAACACCTTATAACACCTTAACTAAGTTCTTTTTTATTGGTTACCTCAGACAATTTGACGTATAAAAGATAATAGGACACATAAAACAACATGAAACACATACAACATATAACAAACAAATGAGCGTGAAGTGCTGGGGTGTAATCATGGCTAAACGAGATAAAGTATTTGATTTAGAAGTAAGTATTCTATTTATTGAAATAATCTTCCAGCAAGAGTGGTCCAAATAAAAATGTCGAGAACTACAAGGTCCGTAACATTAGTTTAACATTGTTTAAAGTACTATAAAAACACACACATTTTAACTGTAAAACTAATTAAAAGTTTTATCTGAAAAATAAATATTTTGTGGAATTATGTTTGGCACAAAATATAAATGAAATGTCTACATATCTTAGAGATAAAACCTTCAGGGATAAAACTGTCTCCCTGAATTAATCCGATTTATCTAACTTTTCCATTTTACTTGATTAATAAGTCATTGCAGCATGTGATAAGATGTCTACCCAAAATCATAAAAGTACGATTACATCATGTTTGGGTGTTCATTTGTAAATTTTGCTTTAGTTACGCGAAAATAATATTTGTACATAAGTAATTGAAAATAATTTTTTTAAAGTGTTATTCAGCGACAAACTTCAACACTAATAGTCAGTAGAATTACCACGAAAATATTTCACGTCTAGCTACCGGTGCCTAATTTCACACGTTGTTTCTTCCTCTGACTACCTTTCAAAATTGACCGAGAGACAACGTCTCAGAGCTTCTTAACCCCCTGTGAATGACGTCAAGATGGAGGACTGGAAACAATGTTGTGTTGCTATAAACGTTAACAACTTATTCACCTGTTGCTTGATTTATATTTTAGGTTTTCGTTAAAAAGAAAAAACCTATTCAACACTTAATGTTAATAAAAATATTGTTTATTATTTTGATGTCTGACAAATGTTAAGTCTACAAATTCATATTTTTAGAATTATTCTGCAGAAAATACGCTGTTAATTTATTTAGCTCGGTAAGACTTTAGACCCGTGACCATAATAACTTAACGTTGATCAGAGTAACTGTAATACACATTAGTTGTTGGAATTGGGATATGTATAGGTGGTATATGACATGTACATGTCAACATTTTGATTCATAAACAATAAAATTGTTTTGATGTAGTATGGACTTTTTAACGCTAAATAAACTAATAAAAGTTATTTAAAGTAATTAAGAATCTTTGACAATTTACCAAGCCTTGGAATTAAAAAAATCAACTATATATATATATATATATGTATATTTGTTATTCAAACAAATAATACGAATTGTAACATATCAAAAACATCGATAAAGTTAACCTTTAGAGTTAACCTTAGAGATAAAGTTAACCTTTAGAAGTTTATTAATTAATTACCAACATTAATATAGTTATTGCAAACATTTTTGGTAAAAGAATATATTAGAATCATTGAGGCGTTTTAAAATAACATAAGAATAAATTGATACTTCATTAGGTATTATCTTCGTTAAACTTTTTAAATTAAACAAAATCCGACTATCATTATTTGTAATTCAATTGTAGCATTATCTTAGTTATCACCTCCTGTTGTAGTTATTTTGAGGATCGAGCCATACGTTCTACACTGTAGAAATATGACCTCTACATTTAGTTAAGAATAAGCTCCCTGAAATATTGTTGAAATAAGAGGCTATCTAACCAATAACAGCAACAACCAACGGTGATAAAGAAATTTATATAATTTATGTACTATCGGTCTGAAGCCAATAATGTAGTTTGACATTTATTTGTAGTATGAATATCATAAATCATAAATGATTTATGAGTATATATGCAGTATTTACATTTATAATTGTTTTTCTTGTTTTGCAAACTATTTCAAAACTGAATTAATTTAAATACTGAAACAGCTAAGAAGTAGTTCATGAGTCCTAAAAAATGCATATATTTGGACTGAATTTTGTCCTGTTTCTTTTAATGACACTTGAAGATAAAATTGATAGTTCTCAGAACTATAATGTCATACAACTGTTGATGCGATATTATCTTTTTTTTGAAATATTAAAGGGATAATTTGCAACCTTGAGTTGAGCTATTACATTACTCCTTTTAGAGTTTAAATATTATTAGCTTGAGAACTTTAGAACTATATTTATTCTTATTTTTATCACGTTAAAAGGTATTTAATACAATACAAAAATCAACTCTCACAACACTAAATATGGCTTATTAATTGATCAAATGGAACCCCTAAAAAGCTCATGAACACTCAAAAGTTATTCAAATTCCGGAATAAAATATCAGCTCCCTTCATTTGATATCTAAGTTAAACTTCTGAAATGATGTATTACTTGACTTATTGACGTTCGCTAATATGAAAATACCCTCTTCATTACACCCTGTAACAGGTAATAAAATGTTTAAGTGTATAAACTAGTTGGTAATTATAATAGTAAAATAACATACGAAAGGAAGTATCTTAACATTTACATTCATGTTTTTCTTGTCTGCATAGTTATTCCACACATTCGAATGTCCAATAGTTTACAGTGTGGGTTGTGTTTTATGGTAGACCTTATTTAAGTCAAAATTGTTGGTTAACCCTATCTTTTTTGTATTCCTTCTGTAACTTAGCTTGTCAATTTAAAACTTTTGCACTTCAATCTTACAATTTCTGACCTTTTGTCATGCATCATATCCGGGAAGACTCTATAAGGCAATGGTTTTTTTAATTGTTATATTAAACAATTTTTAATACTCACTTTATTTAGTAAACATTGAAGTATCCAGCATGTAGAATATTTTTATTTTAGTAAAATTACTTGGATAAAAAGGCTGAACAGGCTATAATATATTTACTTAGTACAATAAACAATATAATAAAGAATATACACAAGTATGTGTATACGAATCATTTTAGTAAATTTTTTTACGGTTGTTAGCCAATATTTATAAATAAAGTTCTTCAGGGAATATCTGTCATTCTGTTAGTTTTAAATCATATTTATCTATCAATTTGTGTTTGTTTCAGATTACCAAAGTGTTTAGTGTGCCCCTTTTAAAATAAACTGGTAAGTACAGAACAAGCTATAAAAACACAGCATAATTATTTAACTAACCATAGTATTTTTTTATTAAAAACCATACATGTAACATATATTTTTACGGTAGCTTTTTTAGTTTTTAAAATCTGGAAAACAAATATTGGATTTATAACCAAGCATTTTAGCAAAGTTAATGATTTATTATACATTAAAATAAGTGAACGTGCCAACAATGAACAGACAAAAACCTTTAATACATTAAATTAAAAATTTCAGTTAATAATGTTGATTTACTAAATAATTTTCCTACACGTAATATTACTTTATTTTTAGTACCATAAGGTCGTCGTTGACAATTCTTTGATTCAGTTTATTTCCAGGTGTTATGCAAAATAGTTATAAATAACAGGATAATATATTTTTTCACTGTTTTCTTACAAGTTGTTATTCTAAATCAGTATTTTGGTATTTTGTAAATAGACTGGAGGAAATAATCTGCTACGTTCACGGAGCGCATATGTGTAATACAAAATTTCTAGTTGTGACTTGGTAAGTTAGTATACTAATGTATTAATGTTGTATCGTGCTTTCTCGAACTTTCTTAGAGAGAAAATTAGCTGTCACAACCAATGATTTATCAGCCATCTCCAAAAACAAAATTTAATTTAATACTGAAATGTAACTAAAAATAAAGGGATTTTATGAATTTAAAAATAAGAAATACAACTAAAGCATATGAAACCAAATTTTATACCATCTTCCTTTTACACATTTCTTGGCTAAAGACATTGGTAACGTGTCTCTGCGACATCCGCACCCACGGCCTCCGTTGGCCTTGAATGTCCAGAGGAACCCGCGCAGGGAATAAAATAACTATGAATGCATATAATTAATGTAAAATACACGTATAGTGCGGAGGGCAGAATTTTAAGTATAAACAAATGCCATTCATTTTTTGTTATATTTGTATGTAACTAAATCCGCACATATGCTGTCAGCGAGTGCTTCTGTTAATCGTGGAGAAAACGTATAGTTAATGGTCACTAAACACTCCTCGTATAAAACACCTCCTGTATCAAAGGTACGCAAGAGTTAGTAAAACAAAAACCTAGGACTTTCTCATATGCTGGGAAAAGCGAAACGGTAACAAAAATAAAGAAAACAGTTCTGAGTGTTCTGCACAGTCCATTGAACATCACGCTCCATTGCATTGGCGGCAATTCCTATTTCCTTACTGTCACATCTATTGTATCATACATTTAGTTTTGTTGTTTTCTATTAACTTAATATAAATCAAAAGTATGACCCTAGATAACAACAATACTACAACGTTATAGCAACATATAACATGTTTTTTTAATTTGTTGAATATAAAATAGTTTTTTGTGTTGAATTTTGCTGTCAACCTGGAGAACTATGGCAAAAAATCATTTGGTCAATTAAAATTAATTTTCATAAGAACTTTGAAAATTAATTTACGTAGGAACTTTGAAGACCCATAAGACGGTGCCCAGAGGAAATTTGGAAAAATCGTTACTTAGCAAGCACTTAGAACAAAAGAGGAACGTACATGCCTTACTTAAAGGCTATAGGCCTTTTTGCTGTGGATCTTTTGTGATAATACAGTGATTATTTGGATTGCAAAACATTTAGTTTACATGCCTGCGAATGATTTTTTACAATTTTGATAGAGAACAGGTCTTACTCTGGTCTTGCTGATGTTATTGCCTGACAAAGATCTGTAAGCCAAAGGGTATAACAAATATACATTAGAGTGTACAGGGAGACAGGGTTTAGCTTAAAACCTTTAAAATCATATGTAGTTAACTATCAGCTGCATACAATTCGATCCGATGAATGGATGTAGTAGAGGGCGGATGGTTTCTAAACAAAAGGATTGTAAACATAACCCTCGCTGTAATCCTGTTTTAGTATATTTGGGTAAGGTGGCTAGAAACAGCTAGTCAATAAATAATAGCCAAATGAAAAATGACAATTTTGTATACACAATCACATCATTCTCAAATTTAATTCGAGATCGATCTGGCAAACGTCGGATTACAAAGCAAACACTCTTCCCATAACGCTGCATGGCCAATACACATTTCGATTTAGATGGTATACCAATAGAGGGTTATTTTTCTGTTGAATTGGAATGTTGTGTCTTTTACTTAAAATGATTCATGGAATAAACCCACACTAGAAATAAGTTTGATAATTTGTTATGATCTTGGAATGTGTTAGTTATGAGCACCATTTCTACTTATAGTAAGCAACGTGGCAAAAAACGGCATTGAATCTTCTTACTTTATGTTACATTCTATTGTTATGTCATGCGTTTTTCCATTCAAGAAATAAATTTAAAAGTGATCCTAGATACGGCTATATATTTTACCAATTTACGAGTATTTTTCTTCATAAAGTAATAGTAATTCGTATTTCCTTTTCGCCCAATTAGTTATCGGAAATTGAGCCAAGCTGGCAATGATTCTAAAACTGCCTTTGAGTGTTATTGTTATAAGCTGGATGTGTGCCAGATAATTTGTTGATAGCTTGCCTTAATTATTCACATTTTAAACTATAGTAAAAGCTCTCTTACGAGTGTGTGTTCACTAGTTTAATAAATCTTTCAGATATTGAAAATGCTACTTTGTTTTTTAATGAGGCGTTAATAAAGTAACATAGCCTTAAAAGTACTATATAGAACCTTCTTTCATCCATCCTTTGTTTGTAGGCTAGTAAGTTGTTTTAGAAAATAGGTTATGTTTTACATTATGTATAGTTTACCAGGCAGATGTTGTGGAGCAGAATTTGCTCCTTTGCCTACGGTGCATTCGATTCACGCATCCTCGCGATTAGTTCATTGAATCAGAGAGAATCTGTAACGAAAATAAACATAATGTTTACAATTAAATTAATTTTAAGTCGATTGAATATTTAAATTTATATATTTACTAGTTGTAGTAACCTAATCTAATCAGGGTTACTAATCAAAGTTAAATAAGTTCGGATGGTTAGTTGGTGTGATTGGGATGAGGACATATAACGTTAGTTTAGGTAGCTTGAGTTTAGGAAAACTGTATCTGGAATCACCAAACAGCTTTTACAGAACAAGTGGGCTTGTAAACCCACATACCTAACTCAACCTAATAAATAATGTAATAAGTATCCATGTGCATGCCTCTTTGCTGAAGACACTTCGATTACAGCTTCATCCACCAATGAAAATTGCATAGTTGATTTTAAAGCGAGAGAATATAAAAATCTAGATTCAGGAATTTTACGAGATTTGATTACCATATACATCTGTTATTCTACTCGGACTTTAAATTGGTTATCGATCTGAAATATTTTAATTTCAGTGTTCCACACAAAGATTAAGTTACCACACTTAAGTTACCAGTTGCCCGGAAACCTTTGGTACCTAATTACTCATTAGATATTGAAGTACCTATTTTTCCTTTTGTGGTACCATTTAGTACCAATTTGGTAGTAAATCGTGGCATAGTTGGTTTCTCAAATTTCCAACATGGCCGGATTGAGAGGTCATTGACCCCAACATGAAAATCGTTATTACCGTTATATGGTTGAAGTACCTATTTTTTCTTTGGTGGTACCATTTAGTACCAATTTGGTACTCAATTTTGGTATGGTTATATTGTCGAAATCGAAAGTTACAGGGCTGGCATGTCGCTGGCCCGGAAACATTTGCTACCTAATTACTCATTAGATATTGAAGTACCTATTTTTCCTTTTGTGGTACCATTTAGTACCAATTTGGTACTAAATCGTGGCATAGTTGGTTTCTCTAATTTCCAACATGGCCGGATTGAGAGGTCATTGACTCCAACATGAAAATCGTTATTACCGTTAAATGGTTGAAGTACCTATTTTTTCATTGGTGGTACCATTTAGTACCAATTTGGTACTCAATTTTGGTATGGTTATATTGTCGAAATCGAAAGTTACAGGGCTGGCATGTCGCTGGCCCGGAAACCTTTAGTACCTCATTATGTATTGAAGTGCCTATTTTTTCTTTGGTGAGACCATTTAGTACCAATTTGGTACTAAATTGTGGCATAGTTGGTTTCTCTAATTTCCGAAATGGCCGGGCCAGTGACATGCATCTGCATTTCGGACGGCCAATATATTAACTTTTATTTCACTAGGTATACTTTCTGGAATCATTCATGTTGTTTATTTCACTAGGTATACTTTCTGGAATCATTCATGTTGTTTATTTCACTGTGTATACAATTTGGAATCATTGATGTTGTTTATTTCACTAGGTATACTTTCTGGAATCATTCATGTTGTTTATTTCACTGTGTATACAATTTGGAATCATTGATGTTGTTTATTTCACTAAGTATACCTTTTGGAATAATTGTTTTTGTGTGAAAAACAAATATCTATTTTTTTACTACTAGATCTATCGCATTAAATTTTTTACCACGGAATGAAATGCTCTTACCAAAACACAGAACAAATTTTTTATAAAAACAAGGATGATTCTTGCGGCTTCCTCAAGATTAATGCATTGCCAGATTGCCTCAAAGAGAACAATTATTCAGAAATAACCTGAAAGTGAACCTTGTGGAATAGCCTTCTATAATATTAAGGAATGCAATATGGACACGTAGGCAAAAATCGGTTAATTTGCTTGGTTTAATATTTAATTTATCCTTATACATAAAATACAATTTTCTATCAACAGTGAGTACAGAGATGTGTGGAATAAGAAATACAACAATGTTATGTGATTAAAAACTTTGTTTAAATGTTTTGCGGACCTTATATTATTTAATATGACAAGTTATACTTTCAAACGTTGTTTCTCTTATGAATAATATTTTTATAAGTAAATTAATTTTGACTCTTTAAGATCTATTCTGTAAAAAGTTAAAACACTTCAATTAGTTTGACTTAAATCCGAGTGTCTGAGACGGAGGCTCATTGGCAGCCGTCTTAAACCCAGCTAAAGAATGACATTGTTTTAATTTGGACCCCGGCCAAGCAATTATGTGTTCTAATTTCGGTCGTTCATTGTTGGAACCAAACCCTCTTTGAATATCTGCTTGAAATCGTTCCTGATTAGAATAAGTATTTAATTATTTTTTACAAAGTAGACCCAAAACACAACGCCTTACAAATTTGTACTGAAATTGTTCACATATATTTTTGTACGAGTCCATATGAATAATTTGTATAGATGGAACTTAAAATAGTGTGTATTAACTTTTTTGTGGTGCGTTGTTTAACAACTAAAATTGTTCTTATATTTCCTAAGCTGTTACACTATCTTTGGTTATACAATTTACTTTCCTAAAATAACGTCATTTTGTAATTATTTTTAGTGAATTAATCAGTTTAGCCATGTGTAGAGGCTAGTACACGAGTTGTAGCAAAAGACTTAGCAAGGAGCACCTAATTAAATTAAGAAACATTCTCTAAGAAAAGTAAAAAATCTGGAGTTAAAAATAGGAAAGACAACTAAAAGCTAATTTATAAAAATAATATCCTTACAAATAATAGATATCCTTGAGTTAAAAAACAGGGCTTTGTATATTTTGACTGTGCTTCAAATAAAACCGAATGCGAGGAGGGTTGTACCTATAAGGGTTTTTTTAAGTAAAATATAACATACTTAATAGTGGGTTCTTTTTTGTCTCAAGGCACGTCCTTCGGCCTCAAATACATTTTCAATAGGGGGATTTTGCTCTTGAGGATTTTACTTTAGCCTTATGACTTAATATCTAATAATAACCATGTATTATGGCACCCGTTATAGAATTATTAAACTTACACTCACTTTATAACATGATGGTAATCTGTTTTATTGCGTAACAAATCGCTTTACTATGTAGTTAAACTGCACAAAATGTGTAGTGACTTTAGAGTAGTTTTACAAACATTCAGATGGAGTTTGAATTAAACTAAACGTTTGCATATTGGTAAATTCGGGCTTTTTAATGTTTTTTTTTTTTTTTTTATTCAAGACGTGTATGTTTGGTGACGGATTAAACATATTAAAAGTAGGTAATAAAAATATTAAACTGAAAGTTTAGTAAGATGCAAGTTTTTTTAGCGAATTTCCCCTATAGGGAAGAAGCTATTACCGTAGTCGGTATGGTAAGACCTAGGCCCGGGACCATGATAACTTTTCGTTTTGATGTCCCCAGACCCCAAAAACGCTATTTGTTTGGAACTGTATATATATATATGTGTGTGTGTGTGTGTGTGTGTGTGTGTGTGTCCGTGGGTGCGATAACTCTCGTAAAAATGGTCCGATTTTAATAAAATTTGGTACAAACGTGTAAAGCATTATTTATGACTTTAGATTCGAAAACCAGACAGATCGACCCATCCAAAGTGGTATTTTGGGGGGGTATGTACCCCAAAAATGGGTTTTTTGAAGTTTTTACATTTAATATTTAAAAAAGCCAAATTTTAGTTTTCACCATTGGATTCAGCTTAAAAAACACACAATTTGGTGTTTTGATCATTTCTCTACGTCAATTGGTTACAGAGATATTGAAAGTGCTAAACAAAGTACGTTGTCCAATGTTATTCTTATGGAGAATAAGAAAAAAATTATAGCTCGCTTATTTATGAACGTATACTAACCAAACTTGGTATGCGGCTTCATCTGGTTGTAGTCCATTGTTATTTCCACAAAAAAACGCAATTTTTACCGATAATTCCGGTAGCAGCAAAGCTGCGTCCCCAGCCCCCATGTAATACTTATGGAGGATATGTTAAATGTAATATATCCCTTAATTATGAACATAAATTAATAAAACTTGGTATGTTGGTTCACCTAGTTGATTTCTATTGATACTTGCATAACAACCCATTTTTTGTGTTCCTTGTTGCAGCATACCTGTGTACTCATCCCCAATGTTATTCTCATGGCGAATAATTCAAATTTGTTATATCACTTATTTGTGAATATATTTTTATGAAACTTGATACCTATGCGGCTTTATTTGGTATTAAGGCATATATTTTGCATTGTAAATTCGCTGAGTACGCAGGTTTGCTGTGACGGGGGTATCTTGTTTTAATTTTGGTATTTTAATACTTTTAAGAATCCTGTATGGTTATTATTTGTTTGGGCTTTTTTTTGTTTGGGACTCTTAGATTCAATGACAACTGGGTTTGCCCACCTGTTATTAATACTGACGACTGCTGATTCGCATCGATGGTTTGTTTACGCACGATATGACGTGTCAAGAATACGTTTGAACATGCGCACTAAGTCTGACAAAACGGACATTGAAGTTTCGCGTAGAAACTCCAAAACCACGCTTCGTAGGACCTAGCAGTTTACTGAGACATTAGTTTAGCGGCGATCTGATTTAAAAGATAGGGTTCGACTATGATAAAACACGGCGGAATATTTCATTGTAATTCCTAACCGTTGTCAGCAGAGAGCCTTCCCTGGCTAAGAATTGTAATCCAACGCAAGAGGAAAATGCCGCTTTGAACAGGCTGCACGACCAGTCATAGCTCTGTCATCTAAAGAGGGTCTGGGCCACGTTGTTTATAGACAGGCCCGACTATGACAAGAAGATAAAATACCTGCTGGGGGGGGGGGGGCAGTGAATACTCAGTAACCCCTGATAACGCCACCAACAAAATTCAGGGAGATGTATAAAATGCCTTTTAATAGTAGCAATGTCTATTAAAAATATACTTTGAACTGTATTCGGCCCACTTGCATGGTATGCCGTTACGCCCCAAGTGGACTTTATTTTCTTCATATGGATACATAGAATTAATGAGCTCGATATACTTAAAGACCTAATTAACAGGATGAGTCCCCCAATGATACTGACACTTGAAATAATTGAAAGTGATATTACGTTACCTTTGGTGGATGTTGTGACAAAAAAATAGCAGAAAGCTGGAGAACAGAAAACTGACCAGCTTGGGTCAATATATTGATCATCAATCATTTTATGTAAAGAGTATTAGATTTAAAGTTTAAAACAAAACGCCTAAACACATTCGTATCATTCCACTTAAAATACTTATAATCAAATCGGTAGCATAGTAAATAGTCACTTACATTAATATCGACGAACGATCAAAGAAACAAAGGTGCTGGTGTACACGGAGAATGTTAATGTAGGTGGTGGGCAATAGAGCTGTTTACTCCGACTGGGGAAATAAATGGCTAGAGCTTTAGCTGATGTAATGTAATGTATACCGTCTCCCTTTACTCGATAACTGAACTATAATTTGAATTTCTGAAAGTCGTAAGCACAAGTTTTCTTTCACAAGTATTAATTATATTAGTATGAAATTTTTGTGTGTGTTTATACTCGATAGCAAATTGATTCAATCAATAACTGCTTACATGATTGAACTATATTTATTTACTTATATTTATATGTTTTATTTTTAACAGTAAAAAGTGAGAATAACGTGTTCAAGTTTCACAGTTTGTTGCTAAACTATAAAAATCTACATGAAGCAGATTATGTAAAACACACAAAAAGCTATTGTTATGAAGATTTAAAAATAAGATTTGTTACCACTTTAATAGTACTATCGGTATTAATACCCAACAAGAGTATCAGGGGTGTGATATCTTTTTAATTATAGGTTAAAACCAGGTAAAATATATTGTGAAACAAAAAATAATCTAACCCACCTGCAATTATTATTATTAACAAAAAAGACAAAGATTAATACATTTAGTAATAAATCCCCAGCACCATTTTTGATCACGAAAACTCAAATAAAGTTAGAGATGATGAAAATATCTTTATCAACAAAAGATGCAGTTCCTGTGGGAGTCGATGTTTCCTTCCTTATTATAAAACCCCCAAAATGTATATTTAAGTCTTCTCTTGTGGGATTATTAATTATACTTAACAATTCGTTTTGTATTTTGCTGTTTGGAAAAAAACTGACAGTACCTGCGCTCTAAAGTAGTTTATACTTTAGAACTGTTATGAATTATTTTTATGAATTAAAATAATGGATAAATTGGCCTGTCATTCAGTTAATAAACAATGATTCTTTGGTACAAAGGTTTGGCTATAGACAAGACCAGACCAGCCAAGACCAGGTCTCTATAAAAACATTAAAAATGTCATTGTGTTGACACACATAATACGAATTATACTAGCTGCTTTGCGCTGTTATGCAATTGGGTGATTTTGTACATCATAGCTCCAGTTAGGAACTCGTATTTAGACAAAAAGCTGACGATATAAAAATATATTTATACAAATTTAATCAACTACTTGAGTGTTTTTATAGCTATCTGTTCATTTTATTAATTTTACAAGTAATTGAGAGTTCTTCATAATGGTAGTGGGTTAGTAGTGTTTTGTTTTATTATACAAATTTAGTAAAAGAAAGTAAGTTTGACTATCTTACATTCGAAAAGAATGTGGTAAAAACGTTTCCTGAAGAACATACATGTACAATTAATAGACTTTAGAATTTAAAATTCTTTTATTATGATTTACTGAAGAGTTATAAAATAAAGGAAGGTATGAAGGTAAGATCTTTGTATGACTATAGTTAAAATAAACGTGGATTAACGTTTATTTGGCCCAGCCTGATCCTTATACTTGACATAATAAATATTTTAAGGAACCAAAGCCCTAATGTGATACTTACATGGAAATACATTAATATTTCCTAAAATAAAAAATATAACGCTAAAATACACACAATACAACAAAATACACCAATGTGCGTTCAATCTAATCACCCAATTTATGTATTTTTTGTATAAAAGAATATAAATATGTATTTTGAATCAACGTGAACTGGTATTTGTCGCTGTGAATTTAATTGTGTGCGCTTGATTAAGGTTTGTCCCCACTCTCGTGTTACCAATCAATGAAACTCAATTACTCTTTATTCTCATAACTAAGTTTAATCCATTTAACCATTTAGTGAATTTTTTAAACCTTTAAGTAAAAAAAAACTCCCATGTAATAAATTTTCATCGCAAATGATATCTTGATCAAGTGAAAAACATATTTTTGAGGCTATGCACTATATTAGAACGTTTCCATATGTTGAACACGCATTAGGTTCATCGCAGCATGGAGTGATTTATAAAATTAAAATTAGTTAACTGGTATTCCTATAACAATTACCCCGGAAACATAACGGACCAACGTTCACCGCCGTAATGATGGAGTGAAATAGTCTAAAATTGCCTCTTAACTTTCCAAATTGTTTTGAAAAATTTGATTACATTTAGTAATGCCTTTTTTATGTGCAAGTCAGACCACATAAGGCTCATGCACGTAAGAGACAGTCATAAAAATATATCGTTTGCTCCGATATCACTTTTGTTATGTATAATACGTTAGCAAAAATATTTCAAGACCCTGAATGATGTACAGTTAAACAATTTTGTTTTTTGTTAATATTAACTATGTTTACAAAATTTCTTCTCAGACGAAACCATCAATAACATGTTATGTTACATTTATCAAAGTCATTAAAATACTAATTAATTTGTATACAAATTTCTACGTAAAATGAATTTGTTCAAATGTTTTGGTGCACGCTATGTCTAAATGTATCGGGCATCAATAAAGATTCACGTATTATTCAAAATTGGGTTGTTACATAAAAATTAACTATTTTAATACAAAAAATAAAAATAAAGGTATTTAAACTAATCAAACAAATTACATAATTAATAACTTAATTAAATGTATACTCAAACTGTAATGGATTTTTTATCTTACTTTAAATAGCTCTATATGGAATCAACGCCGGGTAAATGTGGATTTCCAATATTTTTCAAAAGCTCTTTAATTATCTTATTTTATATAAAAAACTTGACTAAAAAAGAATAAATAAAGAAGCAAGGATAAATAGCAATAAAAACAGGAGTAAGCTTGAAGGTCGAATAACAGGAGTTGGACATAATAGGATCAATACGTCAATACGAACTACTAACAAACTCTGCCTTTTCTTGTTGGTTGAAATATTGATGCGTCTGGCATTAGCGTCTGCTCATTTGGACTCAAATAGATCTTGTGGCAAAAACCCATTCTACTACATGAAACAAAACAGGTCCTTTTTCATAAATAACGAATTTTACATATTTAGGTGTTTTACAGTTAAAGAATATGAATATATTATAAAGACATAGACAGCCTCGTTTTGCCTTACTTTGCCCATCCACAAAGACTGCAGGTATGTGCTTGGATATTTTTAAGTAAATCAATGAATGACCCGATACAGTACGAGTTGTACTAGTTATTTATTATTTTAAAAACATGTATAACTTAGTTTCCTTAAAGTAACACAACCTATTTTTTTTAGCATACAATGTGCGAAGACCTCAAGAACTATTTATGACAATAATATATATTTGTAGAATTGTCTATCTTATTAAAGAAAATCTGTCATATATTACACAAAATTAATTACATTTATTAATACACTGTAGTTAGACTTTTTAGCGGATTTCCCCTGTTGGGAAGACCTATAGGTATCGTGATAAGACCTTAGCCCGAGACCATGATAACTTTTTTGTTTTGAGGTCCCCAGAAAACACTATTCGTTCAAATGTTGAACGAAATTTATATGTGTGTGTCCGTGAATGCGGAAACTTTAGTAAAAAACGTCTGATTTTGATGAAATTTGGCTCAAATGTGTGAATTTGAGTAAAGTTTATGGCTTTAAAGTTCGAAAACCAGAAATATCGGACAATGGGAAGGTGGTTTAATGGGGGTTTCAATTTTCCAAAAATCTGTCTTTTGCATTTTTTACACTAAACTTTTTAACCAATTAATTTTGAGTTAACACTTAATTTTAGTTTCCATTTTATAGATCTTAAAAACACATAATATGATGTCTTGAATTGTTAACCTACGTTAAGTGGCTGCGGAGAAAATCCAAAACAATCGTTCATAGAATATCCCATATTAACCTTATGGGAAAAGGTTTTACAAGTTTCCTCAGTTAATTTTACTGAGAGCTTTACATCTGTTTTTAAGATTGAGTTCAGCTCTACAAAACAATCATTTTGTTGTTTAAGTTATGATTCTATGTCCAACCGTAACAGTGATATTCAAAGTGCTAAACAGTACGTTATCCAATGTTATCCTAATGTAAGATGAATAAAATTTGTTATCTCGATTACTTATGAATGTATATTGATGAAACTTGGTGTATGTGGCTTCCTATAGTTGAGCTATATTGATATTAGCACAAAAATGTAATTTTTTTATGACTGTCCCTGTAGCAGCAAATCCTGTATACTTAGCCCTAATGTTGTATATCACCCTTAATTATGAACATAAATTAATAAAACTTGGATGTAGCTTCGTTGAGAATTGATCAAAAACACATTTTAGCGAATTTCCCCTATAGGGAAGAAGCCATTACCGCAGTCGGCATGGTAAGACCTAGGCCCGGGACCATGATAACTTTTCGTTTTGAGGTCCCCAGACCCCAAAAACACCATTCGTTCAAAACTGTATATATATATATACATGTGTATACATATATACTGTATATATATGTATATATATATATATATGTATATATATATATGTGTATATGTGTGTCCGTGAGCACGATAACTCTCGTAAAAATTATACGATTTTTATCAAATTTGGTACACATGTTTAAAGTAACATTTAAAACTTTAAGTTCGAAAACCAGTCAGGTCGATCCATTCGAAGGCGTATTTTGGGGGGGTTTTGTACCCCAAAAATGGTTTTTTTGGATTTTTTACATATAATCTTTGTAAAAAACAAATATTATTTTTCACCATTGGATTCAGATTTTAAAAAACACACAATTTGGTGTTTTGATCATTGCTCTATCAATTGGTTATGGAGATATTAAAAGTGCTAAACACAGTACGTTGTCCAATGTTATTCTTATGGAGAATAAGAATAATTTGTTATCTCACTTATTTATGAACGTATACCGACCAAATTTGGTTTATGGCTTCATATGGTCGTAGTCTCTTGTCATTAGCACCAAAACATTTTTACCGATGGTTCCCGTAGCAGCAAACCTGCGTACTCCGTATCCATATATTGTTTATGGAGAAAAGTAAAATATTATGTCTCCCTTAATAATGAAGATATATCAATAAAACTTGGTATGTGGCTTCACCTAGTTGGGTTATATTCATATATGTATAAAAAGACGTTTGTTTATTTTCCTTGTTTCAGCAGACCTGCATACTCAGCCGTCATTTTATTCTTATGGAGAATAACTAATATGTCATAAATCGTTTATTTATGATCGTATATTGATGAAACTTGGTATGTGGCTTTATGTGGTATTAAGATACACATATATGCATTGGAAATTCGCTTAGTATGCAGGTTTGCTGCTACGGGGTTGTTTTAACTTCTTTCTTTTAGCAAACCTGCGTACCCAGCCCTAATGTTATTCTTACGGAGAATAAATAAAATACTAAATATCATTTATTTATAAATTATTTTAAATGAAATTTGGTAAGTGGCTGTATGTGGTAGTGAGTGGTATTGGATATTAGCCGAGCGTGTAGGTTTGCTGCGACGGGGTATTTTATTTTAAGTTAGATTTGTTCTTTAATGTAATTTTATTTTATAACGTTGTAAATCACAGGCTTAATATTTATATATCTGGTCACTTTATATATTCAGTTCATTTTCAGTATATTCACTTTTGTATTTTAAAATTAATTAATTAAATTGTTTAAGCAGTTATCAGGTTTTTTTCAGTTAAACTTTCATTATTCTTGTTTTCATACTTTTGCTGTCAGCGTCTGGGGTTGTCTTTATTGAAAATAACAGTTTAAATTGTAGTTAGTTTATATCTATGGTTCCTCTATTCTGTTTCTGTCATATGTACTGCTTTATTTTGATTGGATTTTTACCTAAATTAGGGCATAGGAATTTAGAAATAAAATTAATAAATATATATTAAACAATACATATGGATGACTAGATGGATTGTATTAACTTTTAATGTATATGTATGAAAATTAAATTGTACTTTTTATGTAACAATGCTTTTTACGCTAATTATGTACTTTTAATGTATGCTAATTCAATTATTTTTAAGTTATAAACATATAGTCAGAAGAATATAAGTATAATTGAGTTGTTTACTAAAACCGCGAAAATAAATGGCTAAACTTTACCTCAGACACTGAAACTGTCTTGCAAACTTTTATTTTGATAAAACTTCACCTCCTTTCTGTATTGTTTCACTTGAAAATGTATTAACAAATTTAAAGAGGAAAACTACTGGAAGGAACCAGAACTGGAATGACCACGACATATAAATTACAATGAGTTGCGTATAAAATAAACCTTGGAATAAGTAGAAGTAAAACGTAATACATATACTAAATTTAGAATATAGTTATTATCATACAAAATGTATGAAAAATATACAACAACTATCAGTTCCCTAGTTGCCTGCCTGTACATAGTTTAAAAACAATAAGGTAATACTTCAGAACCACATATAATACAAATAGAAAACGTTGTACACAAGGGGTTTTTGTTGGAGTGTAACGTTTAAATATCTTTTGCCGCTTTTTACGACGTTAGAAATGTCGTTAAGTCCAATAGTATTTTAATTCAAACAAATTCTAACGATTAAAGTTGTTTGCGTTTTTACTATGCTTTAATATACATACGATGTTCAAGATAAACAAAATATTAAAACAGAATGCAAACAACTGAGAAGAGGTCACCAACAACGTAACATGTCTGATACTCAACCACTGCAGATACCTGTAAAACCACACTATTGAGTAGCGGTATTAGACATGTCGTTTTTGTGATGTGCTTCGCACATAATATTTTATCATGTTTTTTTTAAATCATACATCATAGAATATATAAAATAAATATATTTTTAATTTGTCACACAAAGTCTTAAAATATTAGTCAGTAACATGTACAGCATTAAACGTTAAACATTATGAAATGCGTAAAGATTGTTTTTATGCGTTTCAGTCTTATCAAGAGCTTTTAAAAACTTTATAATTATATTGTAAATTATTCTGGTTCAATAGATTTTAACTAACCAGTTTTTTGGTTAGTTCATAAAAAACATTCAGGGCACACGTTACTGGAACATATTATTTATTTTCCAAAGAGTAGGCCTAGTTATATGCTGAACTCCTGAGTGATCTAAGCGATCTAAGGTGTTATAAGCAAAGCTTGTATGTTTACTACGCCATACAACATAGGATGCAGTTGCCATACTGACCTATACCAGTATCTTTTTTAGCTGTCTGATATTCTTCAATTGCGCTATAAATGACTATAACATTAAAAACAAATCAAAATATAAACATCCTTCATCCAATATTGCGTGGTCAAAAATGTACGATACTTAAATTATTTCTAGATATTCTCATTTAAAATGTCTCACATAAATGTAAACAGATTAAATACATACCACATAGAAATAGGTGAATTTATGAGTCTTTAACGATAAAATTAAATACATTTTTGTAAATAGTAAAAGTGTACGTTATGCTGATTATGTACGGGATTTTATCAAAGGTGTTTAATGAATGAATTACATAAACAAATTCAGATGTATAACGAAAAGTATTTTGATCTTAACTGATAGTGAAGCTTGCCGCTGAGCTACAGCGTGTTAATTAAGGGACTAGATTATCTAAAGCCTGACTCAGCTGGTCCACACGTTCCACTAAATTGAGGATACCAACTTAATGAGTTTACAGGTCGGGCTATTTGCAAATCAATGTTCGTCAGTAAAGCTACATTTTTGTATTGAATTACCACAGTTGTTTACTGGAACTCCAACAGGCATGTTTATAAATATGGATACTATAGAATAGCATACGAAAAACATCACGTTTACCATTTGTATTTGCTAAACTGACCATTAAAAAAAAGCTAAGAACTATTACTATAAGTTAGATATTGTTACACGACCTTCATGTAAACAGTGCGCCTGGCTAGTGTTTCATTGGGCGCATGGGCGTGGATTGTTAATTGCAAACTGCCTGAAAAGAACCGAGCCTGTCGGTTCATATCAACTAAGATTCATCAAAAACATTTAATCTAAACATCTTGAAGCTGAAATTGAAATGGGTGCCAGCAACTCAGAGAGGAGTTGCACACCTACATTCGAAGTATAAAATATCAAAATTTGTTTCAATAAAATGTCCTGAGATTTGAATTGTTAACATCTAAACCTAAATCTAAGTTCCACAAGGCCAAAATTGACAACACATGAGTATGTTATAAGAATTCAAATTTAATGACACGGAAAACTTGTAAACTCATTAAATGACAAATGATTTTTTTCTTAGCGAATTTCTCCTAGAAGGAAGAAGCTATTGCCGTAAGACCGTATTTCATGGTAAGACTTAAGCCCGAGACCATGATAACTTTTTGTTTTGAGGTCCCCATATGCCAAAAACACTATTCGTACAAATTTATATATACGTTTATATATATATATATAGGTACAGCCCTGGGCCTTAGGGATATCCGCCTGTGTAAAAGTTGCGTATTGGAGATATCCGTTGCTCTTTGGGTACTCCAGCCCGTATTAGGGATCTCCGGATATCCCAAAGCTGCATCATTGTAAACATCCTAACCTAACTTCTTATACTTATATAGTCTATTGTTTTTACAATGGTGCACACTTGTCCACTCTCTGTTGAAATAAACATAAATTGCATACAAACTTGAATATTTAAGCAATCCGCTGGAATCCAACCAATAGGAAACAAGTGCGCATTCTCCCCCCCCCCCTTCAGTGGTGAATAAATGTGCTTATTCACTGATATTAAACAACTCGGTGCGTTACATGCTCGGTGTGTTACATGCGATCACAGAAATAAATAAGTATTTTTTTTCCATTTTCATTGTATTTATTTATTTAACTTGTGTAGTCTCCTGTTTGTTATTTTCTTTGTAATAAAAAAATTTTCAACATCAAAATAAGTAGCCAAACTAATAGTAGCCTATTCTCTTGTTTCATTCGAAAATCTGTAGTATAAAAAGCCTAAAGTAGGTTAAATTTCCCAGATGATGTCTATAATTCGCCTTGATCAATTATGAAAGGTTAAGTACAGTATATAAAGGGCAGGCTATCAATTTTGAATAAAGTCGGTATAATTACCATCAAAATTATGTTTGCAAGGGATCATGTTAGAAGATTTGATTTTAAGTTTGTAGCAACGTAACAGTGTTTATCAGTTTGTAATGTTTGTTTTACAACATTCAGTAGTAGGTTTTGTAAAGGTTTTTATTGTTTATATAACTTAAAATAGGCACCCCTACTGTTTAAGTTAGGCTCTAATGTACAAGTTAGTATTATTTTTAAGTTTCCTATTTTTATTTAAGCTTTTAATTGGGTTATATATTTAAGAAATGAGTCTTAAAACAAATTTGAGTAGGCGTAAACTTAAACCTATATTATAATACAAAACGCATATTAGCATTTGAATAACCGGGTTTCCCCTTACTCCTATAAGTTACATATTTTGTTACTGTTTTAAAAAACAACACACTGGTTTCAATAATTTGAAGAAAAAACATATATTAGTGACTGAAAGTTGGCATAATCTTATATATTATTTCGCTAAGGAATTTAGTTTTAGGACCACTACGTCGTTATTTCTCAACCGATTTGGACAATCGATGTGTCATTTTAAAGTTTGTACACTCCAGATCAACATAAAAATAAAAACTAAAAATACCGCTTTTTTAATATGGAAATAAAAAATGCTCCATGTTATTCATATGTGAGAATGTTTGGAACTTGGCCTTAGTTATTATCAGATTTATATTTTTGTCCTTATAGGTTTGTTAAATCATACAAAGTATAAGGTCGTAGAATTTCTCCATGTTTTTCATATGGAGAATGTTTTACCAAAGACTCGGCCTTAGTTTGAGAAAACCAGGTAAGGGTGCGTTAACGTAGGACGCTGGTTATAAGCGCCTGGAGCTAAGCGCCGACAAGCACGAATAGGTGCGAGTAACAGTCTGCGTTGTTTCTAGTGTGTTCGTTCACAGACAAAGCTTGTCCGGACGTATAAGCGCGAGCTGCAAACACCGACCGGTGAACAAGAATGTTTGAAACATTATTTCCAGGGCTTATTGCTCTGGAAGATTCCAACTATGTATGAGTGGGGTTCAGTTTTGATGATTTTTACTGTTTTTTTCGAGTTTTTGTCAAAATAGTTGATACTCAAGAACTGATATATCCCGTTTTTTCAAAGACCAGCCATATGGAACAAAATATTTAAACTTCACAGTAACAGATCGCTGTTGAAAAGCGCTGGAAGGAGATATATCCTAAAATGAAAGTTGCAGGTAAGATGTTTGTCTTCTGTTAACATTCATTTAATTGACAATTGCACCTGTACCCTACTAAATAAATTACATACAGGCCTTCTCATCTGCAAAGGGAAATTACATTTAGATTGTTGTGGAAACTAAAAAATACTGTGTAGGCAAAAACGCCTGATTTTAATGTTAAAATCCTTTTATAAATTACGTTTATCACTAAACTATTAATTGAATATAGTTTGAGCCTTGTTTACTATTAATTTTAATAACCTTTTATTTCAAACAATTATTTAGTGTTTCTTGCAAAATTGGCCAATTTTATTGTACACAGTAGGCGGATATCCTTAATTAATCCCATGAACTCCTATTTTCTTTCTTACCAGTCAACTCAACATTCTCTACCAGAAAAATGTCATAGACACTTGAGGAAGACATCTCGACGACTGAGGGCTCGAAATTGTTTCCGGCTTTGTATGTGATAGGCCATAAGCATTTGCACACGCTTGAAGGCGCCTGTGGCAAGCCGCCGGATACTAGTTGCTTGTAAATAGCGTTCTACGTGAACGCACCCTAACGTGTGATGATGGGATTTGTACCAATTCGAAGCTGAAACATTCTGATACTCCCAAATATTTTCAGATTTATAACTTTCTCCTTTTAAGTTTGCTAAATGATACAAAATGTCAATGTCTAAAAACCATTTTGGTGGGATTTATAGTATGTTTTGTTTACAACAATCAGCTAATTATAATCCTGACTCGGTGATTTTCATCAAACAGCTGATGAGCTCATCATGCTTTTGACTTATTTTCGTGTATGGTAAACATCAAATATAATCTTTAAAATTTGATTATTTTTTATTGTTCAGTTTGTGTTTTTGTGACTTTTTAGTTGTATTGTTCCACAAATAAATGTGCTTTATTTTAATTTGTGATATTTTAGATAATTATTTTACCGTCGATGATTGTTCCTATAGGATACCGTCAGATTACTCAAACCTAATTTTGTATCCGTCGAATTTTGACAGGCTCCCACAAGTTAGCCTAACTTTATTTAGAATTTTAAATAAAACACAGGTCAAAAGTATCGGCTAACTACGACAACAAAATTAAGCCTTAACCAAGATGCATGAAGTAAGTTAAAATATTTATTGCATTGGGGCTGTTACATTTATAATGATTGTAAGGCCACATCATACGACCACGGGTGTGGGCGCAGATGAGGCCTTTCACACGAGAAGCTTCGTCCGGGAATTTTCCCGCGTTTTAAAAACAAACCGCAGTTCATAGGGGGCACCAGTAAATCTAGGTAGATGTCTACGCCCATAAGAGCAACGTCATCTTTCAAGTTCCATCGAGCTTAAAACGGTGGTCAGATATTGTTGATTTATGGTTTGTTTTATAAAGATAAGGAAATAACAAAGCTATTTCCCTGAGCAAAGTTTCCAATTTGTTTTATAGATAATTTCAGCTAAAAATACGAAAAAAAATATTTTCTTAATCCCCGTTTCCATTAAACTTTTACTTGGACAATGTTTTGAGCTGAGCTCAAAACATTGTTGGAGGCCGTTTACATTCTCCAACTTGTGCCAACATTTCCCGCAAATATGTTAATGCCATGTAACGCAAAAATTATTACAGCGCTTGTTAAAACTGTTTTACAACAACAAACTATTTCCATACATTGATTTCAAATAAACTATCCTTGTAATTTGTCCTGACAAACCGAAAAGAAGTTGTGTATAGGCCCTAATCCTATATATTAAAACGTAAAATTAAAAAGTTTCCGGAAGAACGTGTGAGAAATCCACTGAACCGATTTACACGCGGGTGGTATCAAATGAAAGGGAATAACCTCTATATTTGCACATTTTACCTTAAATTTTGTCCCCTGGTCAATAACTATTTAAAAATTAAATTGCAAGTTTTCTTATGAAAATTTAACTTAGGGTAAAATTTCAACTTTGCAATCCTTTGGTAAGTTCACTTGAGGTTTCCACTGAACCGTTTTACATGCGAATTTTTTTAAATGAAAGATAAATCCCTCTATATTTGCACAATCTACTTACATTTTTGAAATAATTTAATTTGGAATACAACAAAATAACTTTTTAAAACCGATTTTATCACTATTTTAACTTTCTCTAACCAGCTGATTATTGAAATATGTAAATTGTGTCTCTAAAAACAGACAAGTATCAAATGGAATTATCAGGCTTATAGAAAATCATTAGTGACCAGTATATTTCAACGATACATATATTGTAATTACTGAAGTCGATTCAGGCTGGCCCAAAGAAGAAGATTTTTTTAATGTTGCAATTATTATGGTATTAATTGATACAATCTACAATGTATACATAACCCTTCAATAAGTGAATACCTTCTTAATCATTTTTAGTTTCCGTCCTTGAGCTGAGAGTAAAACATAGCGCTGATGTTCGTAGGCCTATTGTTTCTCCTTGGGTCCATGAGGGGCTTTATTCAACCCATCAAATGTTAATACAACGTTTGTTTTGTAAACAATACATGAAAAACAAATCCAACAATTGGCAAAGGTTTCAGACCAAGTGACTGGATTTAATATGCCTGTAAAGGCTATACAACGATAAAATAAGCGTGATTACATCGAATCGTGTCTCTATCATGTTCGGGGTGTGCAAAGAAAACCCCTTTAAGTTTGGCACGTGGATTTTTCATCTGATTACATATATACAAAAATTAGCTTTTCAAATATAGAACAGCAAATCTAGCTGCTCAAATCCGAGCAAATTTTATTTCCATTTTGGTAATATCCAGCTCATACAGTCTTATTATTTTACATTGAGATACCATTCCAGACATGAAATCAGCTGATCTTTTTTCCGTTCTGTTTCTTAGTATCAATAGCTGTTAAGGTTAAATTACATTTATTTCTATTCTTACATAAGATTAACATTGAAACTTTGGGTGCCCAGGGGTCAAAGGCCTGAAGGCTGAAGGTTGATGTCACTCAAACCCCCAAAAGGCACATAATAGATGCCAAGGACATTCAAATAACACATCAGCCATAATTGTAAACCTATATAATAGTTTCGCCGGTAGCCCGTTCACGGAAATGCCTTATTTTTTATTAGATTTCTTAAATTGATTTTATACAAAGGATGAAAAATTCCATATGCTGGAATGCTGCAATCTATGAGGATAATCATGAACTACACTAGTGTCCGCACGGAAATTGTGGATACTCGAGTTTCCGGTATGACACCTCCGAAACGGCCAAAGTGCAATTTTAACGAGAGACCTATCAAATTAACGGAAATATTGTCAATTTTTATATTTCGGATTTTCAAAACTTTGAATCACTTGTTGTAATTTATATAACAAAAAAAGTAGAAAATATTGGTCTTATTTTACAATGTTTAAGTAAATTAAAATATTGACGATTGTTACAAAATATCTAGTAAATCAATCCAATATATATTGGTTTACTGTGCTTAACTTTTTTTAAATACATATGTAGAACGATTTAATTATTTTCAAAATAAAGGTCCAACTACTATCTAACAGGCTGAAGGACAATACGGAAAGGACGCGGCGACAAAAGGCGTGACGGTGCGGGGTCCGTGGCGTTGACTGCTACCGGTCACTGCGCATGCGTGAACTCGTTCACAACAGTGTTGGGTATTGGGACCCCGTTTCCATTATGTTTTAAGTTCTCCTAAAACATTTGTTGTCAGCTGCATCAGCTCAAAACACATTTTGTTGGCCAACAATGTTCAAAACAGTTTGCAAGCGTTTCCATTAAACATTTTACTTGAATTTTGTTTGTTTTGAGTTTAGCTCAAAACAATGTTTTGAGCAGAAACTGTTAGAAAGGAAACGGGGCTTTATCGATTTTTAAAACGTAAATCGAAAGGTTTTCTCTGAATTCGCTAGATAATCAGCAGTACAACATTCCTAACAAACTTTGAAACTATAGATTTACAATTAACTAATGGACGGAAAGTTAAGATTGGCCTTATGGGGGAAGCAGGTGATTGAAAAAACAAAAGTCTATTGAAATATTAACCAAATTTAAGGCGTAGAAGGGTGCAATAGGCCTATTTGTACCTTATATAATAATACGTGAAGTAAGTTTTTATTAAAAGGACTCCTCCGTTATTTCCAAGCCGATTTTAACTTCTTAAAGTTCAGAAGAAGAAAATATATTTTAATCTTGTTTTCTTCAGGCATAGGAGGAAGAAAAACGTCAAAAGCGTTTTTGGATACATGAAATAAACAAGGAACGACAACAATATGGAGAATTCCATCATTTGTTTAGTGACTTGTTAATTGATGAAAGAAAGGTTGTTCAGTATTTTAATATGAAAGCAAATTTGATATGCCTATGTGTTACTCAGTCCTATCATGTACCTCTCTGACAAATTTAAGCTCAATCAGTCCAGTGGTTAGAGCGTGATTGAGCCACGAACATAGAAACAAACTTACAACCTTTAACATCATACTTCCTACTAATACTCGTTTGTTTGTAGGTTAGATATTTTTGGCTCAATCACGCTCTAACCACTGGACTGATTGATTTGAAATTTGACAGAGAGGTACTTGATAGGCCTGAGCATAACATATAGTTATATTAAAGTTTCGAGAAAAAATCAAAAGATAACCAAGCAACAACAAAAACATCTGTACAGTGTATAGACCATGTGGTCCAACGGAACCGATACGAGAGCATACGTGAGTTTCCAAAAACACTCGAAGGGCACAGTCGTCGCCGTTTCCGCGGCTGTACGCTGCGCACACATGAAGGCGGTCCCCCACTTCTAGCGAACAGGCCTGAACATTCCCGAATGTTCACTGAACGTTCCGTCCTGTATATTTCCGCATGTATTCAAACGTTCCTGCAGCTACCACACATTATCGCGTATACTCCGAACATTCGGAGTTCGGCCGTTCTTACGACTCGACGTGTGGCTTGTCGAGTTACCGATGGCCTTGATCTGCCGATTGTCGAGTATCACGTCGTGAGAACAGCTCGTCCTGTGACTTTTCCAGCTAGCTCGAGATGGCGTGTTAAGTCTCGAGCCGTTCCCGCCCGAGTCGGTAAACTCATGAAACATCAAAGGCCTGTGGATAGTCAGACTTCCAGCCTTGGTTTGGCTCGATACACTGTTCTCACGGCCTGTTCAGTCGTCGAGCCGAGCGCTGGAGTACATTTGGTGTCACTTTCTGTTTACAGTATTTGTTTATTGATATATGTATATTTTAACCAAAACATATAAATCAGGCAATAGCTACACTTTTAATCCAACCACGCAACACATCAATGCCTATACTAGGACTGTAAATACATTTAAACCGGTTGCTTTTATAACTCTTAAAAAACTAAAGTGTACAAAGTCCAAGATATGTATCAAGTCTTTGAAATAGTTTCTTTGATAAAATACTAGATCTTATAACCAATAAAAAATTACGGGTAGAAAAAAAACTATTAAGTTATGAAATAAATTTCAATTAGCTTAAAATTTGATATTTAGAAATGTACATTTAAAAAGCTAATTTTGAATCGCTTGTATAAAATGGGAATCCACCGTACAACATTTAAAACTAGTTACATTTCATTAGGCCTAAATGTTTAAAAGTTTGTTCATCGGGCTCAAACTACTTTCGGTACATTTAAAATCAAAAGATAAATATAACTGTAGACCACATATTTAAAGAGAGGCCAAGAAAAATACATTATTATCGAATATATTCATGAAAATATTTGTATTCAATGCTAGTAGCATAGGTCCTTAGTTTTCTCATCTCTTTTGTAACAATTTTTCTCCAAGCTCGATTTTCTCCAATATTTTTTCTGGCTCGGTCTTTTTCTCCAAGCCCGTCGGTGGCTTTTCAAATCAACAGGCTGCCACACGCCGTGAGAACAGTAAGGCTTGAATATACTCAGACGACTCGACAACCGTTGACAGATCAAGGCCATCTGTGACTGGACAAGCCACGCGTCGTGAGAACGAGGCTTAAGCCTATGATACACGGCCCGTGATCTGTCAGGCCAGGCCATAAAACCTGCTGCACAACAGGCCGTGTATCAGTTTGGCCCGACGAGGCCCGCGGTCTATCAGGCGCGTCCGGGCTGGCGCGGGCTTTCCCGTGGAAAGTCAGTAAACATCAAAAGCCTGTCTCGGCGCGGCCGTATTCCTCCACCCCCTGAGCTCATTTGGCCATCGGCTACCAGTGAATAAGGTCATATTTATGTTCTTTGGTTACCAGTGCCTTTTTAAATCACATGTTTTTAATGGTTCACACTTTCTGGAAAGTCAGGGAGAGTCAAAGAGTACTAAAAAAGGTCAGGGAAAAGTTGTGGAAAAATGAAAAAAGTCAGGGAAAATTACAAATATTTTATTGGGAAAACTTTAGCATACTTTTTTGATAAAGTAATATAATTATCATATAATTATTGTCATTGATTAATTCAGTCATTGTTGTTAGATTAGGAAACCCCAGTTTAGTGCCGGCTGGTAGAGTATAATTATTGTATGTCAATCATTTTTTTGCTCCTGATTTTTTTTTTTCATTTTGAAGTTTGATACAATAAAACTTATAAGATTGCATGTAGACTTTTTAAATAAGATTGTATTTTTTTTAAGATACTAGCAAAAGTCAATGTTTTACTTTAAAATACGATTATTATTTCACATTCATGAATTTAATTTGGTTTATCACTTCTTTTTACTGTGTTCACTACGAATCTAGATTGGTGTTATTATTAGGTATTTCCACTAAGTTTTACCTTTTTATTTATTGAAGGCGGTTCTCCTAGGTATGTGAAAAGATTCTACAGAGTGGCAGACAGTATTTACTTTTAAGTAAATTTGTACAACGCACATACATATGAAACTAATTATTAATACAGTCAAGTCAATGGAAAAAACACAAATATCAAAAAGACAATGAGCTACAACACTACTGCAATTGTAAATTGTTTATAAATAGATTCACACAGTCACGCCTTAGGGTACTCCGGTTGTGCAAGATTCACACATTCACACCTTAGGGTACTCCGGTTGCGCAGAAGCTAGGCCACGCCTCCATCTTTAACTGAGGAAGAAGGAGTACCCTAACAGGCGTATTTGTAAATTTTTATATAAGCTCGCCATTTTGTGGAGTACTCAAAGTATCGTCTATGTAAAAAACTGTATAAAACCATAAATTTATTGTCAAAGCCATTGATTATGAAATTATGGTATATATAGGCTAGAATATTACCATATAAGCTATATAAGTAATAGAAATATGACGAATTCAACCCATAATTGAAATATAACACTAACAAATGGACATCCCAAATGCCATTTGTACACGGAATACCCAAAGGCCCAAGGCTAGGAATATATATATATATTATATATAATATATATATATATGTGTGTGTGTGTGTGTGTGTGTGTGTGTGTGTGTGTGTGTGTGTGTGTGTGTGTGTGTGTGTGTGTGTGTATGTATGTGTCCGTTACCACGATAACTTTTGAAAGAAACGCCCGATTTTGATGAAATTTGGAAAAAATGTGTAGAGTAATATTTATGACTTTAAATTCGAAAACCAGATCGATCGGACTATGGTAATGGGGTTTTAAATTTTCCAAAAATCAGTTTTTTGAATTTTCCCTCTAAAATTTTAAAAACGCTTAATTTTGGTTATAGCCATTTTATAGAGCTTAAAAAATTTGGTATTTTGAATCATTAACCTAGGTTAAGTTGTTGTAAAGTTGTTGTTAACCAAAAAACGTGTCCATAAAATTTCCCATGTTAATCTTATGGGAAAAAGGATTTTGGATTTTCCTCAGATAATTTTACTAAAAACTTCACATTTATTATTACCAATCAGTTTAACTCTACAAAACAATCATTTCGGTGTTTGAATTTTGTTCTACGTCCAACCGAATCAGGGGTATTCGAAGTGCTTAACACAGTACGTTGTCCAATGTTTCCCTTATGGAGGATAAATACAATTTGATATCTCGATTATGAATGTATATTGATGAAACGTGGTATGTGGCTTCAACTAGTTGTGGTATATTGATATTTGCACAGAAGTGTGTTTTTGTTGATCTTCCCCGTAGCATCAAACCTGCATACTCGGCGCCACGGTATTCATATGGAGAATAACTAAAGTTGTATATCTCCCTTAGTTATGAACCTAAATTAATAAACCTTGGTATGTTGCTTCACCTGGTTGAGTTATATTGATAATTGTAAATATACCATTTTTATCTTCCTCGTTGCAGTAAACCTGCGTACTCAGCCCTAATGTTATTCTTATGGAGAATAAATAAAATGCTATATATCACTTATTTATGAATGTATTTTTGTGAAACTTGGTAAGTGGCTCTCTGTAGTAGTGAGAACATACATATGTATGCATTAGTAATTAGCTGAGTACGTAGGTTTTCTGTGATGGGGTATTTAATATATCTCTCAAAAGCTTAAAACTAATATTGTATAGATGCTGAAGCCAAAACTAAAGAATTATGTAATTCTTTACATTCATTATGAGAAATCCTGATTTCTAAAAATAATAAAGCCTACTTAAACCTTAATAGGATCAAGATGAAAACCAAATTATGAGTTTTGAGAATCCCACGACGACAAAGATTGTTGAAGATCCCACGACGACAAATATTGTTGAAGTTCCCTTGACGATACGAATCAAAATTTGAAGTAATTAATTCAACTCACAAAAAAAATCTATTCTTTCATTTTTTTTATTTCCAAAGTCCATGGCCAAATTTATGTGAAATTGAAACGGAACAAAATTAGTTTATGACTCACGGTACCCTGTCGCAATACCAGACACAATGGAATGAGCAAGGCTGGAAATGCATCCCAGGATGCACGGCTCCAAATCAGTCGCAGCAAGTTGCCGTGAGTCGCAGCAGACTGTAGTAGACCTCAACTTGAGCAGTGTTGGCAGTCATCGGCCAAGGCAGTGGACCACAGGATTGCATAGGCTTCGACGATCTCAGCTGAGTACGCAGACTGATGTTCGTGACGACCAAATCCGTCAATCTTCTTTATGCTAAACTTGTTTCATGTAGCAATTAGTTATAGTTGAAAAAGAAGAGAGGGCAATTCCGACTATCCGTCGGCGCAATCAGTGGCGTCCAAAGCCTCCAAAATCGTACTCTAATCTGTATCTTATGTACATACTACAAC
The DNA here is from genome assembly GCA_963675035.1 of Allygus modestus. Lineage (NCBI taxonomy): Eukaryota > Metazoa > Arthropoda > Insecta > Hemiptera > Cicadellidae > Allygus > Allygus modestus. The sequence goes on from OY776111.1 coordinate 213,225,110, forward strand.
TAAATCTGATATGTGTCACGCATACTCGTAACAATATAACAAATAATATTATTTTAAAACCATTGCTCAACAAGGGTAACCTTTTTTGAAGGATGTTTTTATTTTAATGACGGATCTAGTTTGGGACTTATGGACATTTTCATATTACTGTGAACAATTTCGCCAGTAAAATAAAGTAACATTAATCAAACACACATTTAATAACTTGTTTGTAAAAATAGTATATTTTAATGGAATTGAGAAAGTATGTCCTACAAAACCGCTTAGTATTTCATCCCAATGTCACCAAAATTAATTGGTTTTGAATGTATGACAACTAAACAAATTCATAATATGAAAATAAATGTTCATAAACAATATGTTTGTGCAACCAGTATTAGAACGAATAGAAGTTGAACGAAAATTGTTTAACCTAGAGTTAACTTTAATAAATTGTGTTTATACGATTACTCATAACAAACATCGATTTAATATAAAACCAACCGATATTTCAGAAGTTGTTTAAACTGCTACGGGATGCTAGAAATAAAATCACAACAACAAAACAGGACGTAGTATGTATCATATTTCTTATTGTTAGCAATCAGAAAAATATGTTATTTCCATACCTACCGCAAATACGTTAACTGTGTAAAAATGTATTTTGTCAGAGGTTAAGAAATGAATATCAAACATAACCCATTACTGAGCAAAGTCCAGCCCCTTCAGTCAATCAAGAAAATCTGACATACAACAGACTTGACCCTACTTTCGATGCCAGAAAACCTTAGAACAAAACAGTTTTAGGCCTGGCCGAAGTTGTTGCGACCTAGACTTCGCTGTCGCATCATTCATAAAGAAAGTTTGTTACGAAACTTAAAACTTAAGCACTCATAACCTCTCTCCAGCCAATAACACAGTTTGGAGGAAGGGACTCTTGCTTAAGTTAGTCTACTTCCTTGCCCTGCCCTTTTATAAAATATATTTTATATAACACGCTTAGCGGCAGGCTGTCAGAGTTAACTTGGAACGCAAAGAAAGTTCTTTCTGACATATCAACTAAGCCAACGCCCCCCCCCCAAGGGGGCCATAGTACTTGTCCTTATTTTTTTTTTTATTAAATCCCTATCCTTACAACAATCCTTAAATAATTCAAGAAGACTTATCAGTGATGATATTTCCTAAGCCGCTGAGCCAATCAACACAATGAAAGAATATACCAACAGAATTGACTCTCATAAATGACCTTGCCATCCTCAAAGACTATTGCAGAATCTGAAAACTGAAGCTGAACCCAAATGAGGACAAAATTGTTTGCAGAAAGACGGTGAGGTGCTTTGATTTAGTAAAGTGTTTTGCTGTAACCGTCATGTAGTTTAAGGAAAATTAAATTTTAAAACTTGTATTTGATCTTTGTAATTCGCTAGCTTGACAAAGATTATACAAAAATCACTTTTCTAAAACTAAATTTTTATCAGCAACTTATCCAAACCAAGTTTTAAAGCATTTATCTGAAATTGTATAACCTCTACTGTTGGTTCTATAAACCAGTAATTAAAATGAAATTATATTAAATCTCCGACACTGTATTTTCCGAGATGTTTTAAAGAATAAATCGAATAAGTTAAATGAGTAACTTAAGTGACACTAGCAAGATAAACAAAAGGTTTAGTTGGATGTAAGGATAAATAATCATAATTTCTACTTATTTTTCAACTTAATGTTTAATTTTATAAATATATGCTCCAATAAAAAGTGCATCGAGCCATAAGAGTAACAACTATTTTCATTAATTTATATATTTACTTAACATTTTAATCTTATGATTATATGCTGAAATAACAGTTAATAACCGAAGTATAAAATATAGAATGTCTTACCTTTTTTTAAATAACTATACTACACCATTATAATCACAATCTTATTTAACACTGTACGTTAAATAATATCATTTTTAAAGCTTCTTATTTTTGTCAATTGCATAATTTTCTACCAAAGCTGAGGCACTGTTAGTGTTTGGAGGGCAGCCAACATGTGTCCATGCTTCTGTCATCTTGTTATATGTCTGCCGAGTGGTCACATTGTTTCTGTTTATTTCGTTACTACTTGTTATGTAATAGCATTAGAAACAAACATCGTGATAATAAATCATGCCACCAAAGCAAACCTGGGTACTCATCGAATAGCTAATGCAAATATACTATGTGTCTCACTACAACATAATGTCATCTACCAAGTTTCATAAAATACATTCATTAATCATTTATATACAACATTTGATTTATTCTCCGTGAGAACCAGATTAGGGCTGAGTACGTAGTTTTTTTTTTTTTTTTTTTTTTTAAGCTAAGAAGGTATAAAACGTGTTTTATCAAATTATCAATATAACTCAACCCAATGAAGCTACGTACCAAGTTTTATAAGTTTAGGTTCATAATTAAGAGGGATATCAAAGTTTACTTTCTCTCCTTAAGAATAAAATTATAGCTTAATATGCTGGTTTGCGTATTAGAGACAATCGAATATGTTATGTCTGTGCAAATATCAATACACTACTATTATAGGTTAAGTCACATACTAAGTTTAATCAATATACATCCATAAACAATCACGATAGATATCAACTTGAATTTATTCTTTATAAGAATAACAACGCACTGTGTTTAACATTTCATACCTCTGCAACCTTTGGACATAGATCAATAACGTAAAGACCAAAATGTTTATATTTTAGAGCTGAGGTTATTGGTAAGAAATATGAAGTTTTCAGTAATGATAACTGAGGAAAAGCTGGAACCCTTTTTCCCGTAAGATTAACGTGGGACATTTTACGAACACGCTTTTTGGATTTTCTCTGCAACCATTAAACCTAAGTAAATGATTCAAAATACCATAGTATTTGTCTTTATAAGCTATATAAAATATTCAAAACCCAAATTGTAGATTTTTTAAATCATTTATTCTGCGGAAAAGGGTAAAGTGCCAATGGGTTGTCTTAACAAATTCTCCCTTAACAAATCCTTTCCTCACCAATTTTAATACACCCTTTCCAAAATCCAATTCTTAATATTAAATTTGTTATTATAAGAAAGAATAATATACAAAACCAGGTGTTTTTTGCGTTTTGCGGCTTAAAAGGAGAAGTAGCATGGTTCACAAGCTGTACACATAAATAAATTATCAAAATAATACAAGAATAACAAATATCATATAAATATAAATTGTAAACTCATTTAATAGAATTTCTACAATCTCAAAATTATTATACCTGTAGTAAAAAAGTAACAAAATGTTAAATTTAATGAATGTAGGAGCTTATAATGTACACATAATGTTAAAGATACCCCAACAGTATATTTAATGTGAGGAAACAAATCTTCCCTCAGTAATAACATACTAATGCCATAAATCTCTACATTTTATAATAACTTACTTAAAGGCAATTTAAACCTTATCTTCTAGTGTAACTATTTAATGTATAATTCAAACGACAATGACAATGCATTTAAAAGAGAATTTTTTAACTACAAAAAAGTACACAATTAGTTTGTGTTTTAAACAAATTGTAAATTCTAGTTGCGTCTGAGGGAAAATAAAACAAATTCATTAAAAATTCTAAAAGACACGTATATAAATATAGGTAGCCTAACGTCAAAGGAAAGTATTATTGAAATTGCGATCACCGTTCCATTTTAATTGAAAATAAAGTTGCAGTCAGTAATTTATGTTCTTCCAGGTTCTTTCAATAACACTTTGTGTATTCAACATTATTTGATATATTCAATCCCAATATAGTTTGCATGCTTATTTGTTGCTTAAATCAATGATTTTAAACACACAACAAGAGTGTTTTACAATGTTTTCATGTAGTTTTGAATGGTTAGGATTTTCAAAGACAAAGACATTTGTTTTATTGCTGTTATTAATTTGCATAGAGTAGCAACATCAAAATGCTTCGCCTAGAGTTCAGAATGCTAGGTAAATTTTAGTGAAGTTTACAAAGTCAAGATACCAATGTACACAGGGCTAATGAGTTGGCCCCACACCAGCAGTGTTCTCGATGTTTATAAACGTAGTCCGGTGTTGTGGGAAGATGTGAGCCAAGCTCCAAACTTGGTCCAGCATCGATGTATTTATTACATCCAACATAATGTCGACATAATAGCTTGCGTAAGCAGAGAAAAATTCAACTTTATGTAGACACTTGAGGAAATTTTTTGTTGTTGTTAAAAATAGGATGACAGGTTGTATTAATGGATGACAGGTTGTAGATCTAAAGTATAAATTGTCATTTACACCAGTTTTACAATTTGTAATTCATGAATATAGCAGGAGCTTAAATGCTGGAAACCCGTTTAAGTCTAAGCATGTAAATTAATATGTAAATATAATACTAAAATCCTTAGAAATAACAGAAACCGTTCTCTTTTGATTAACTGTTGACATGTGAAGACAAGCTAATGTTATAAATAGTACTGTTAAATACATTACATCCATGAAAATTGTTTTCGAAAATTTGTTTATCGAAACTGCTTAGCAGTTAAGGGTACACCTATTTGTCGATTAAAAGTTGGTTAATAGGTCTACTACACGTTTGTACCTTGTAATTTGTTGTGACCAAGAACAAAATGCGAAATGGCTTTCATGTCTAATGGTGTAAAATGGACAAACGCCCGTTATGAAGAGAATGAAATTTTTAAGAAAAGCCTAGAGGTTACATTTATGAGCTAAAACACTCTCACCTGTTTGATTTTTTTACTTGACTGTCATCGATAACTGACCAATGGCTAAACGTTTATATTTATTTAACTTAGCGACAAAATGAAACTGGTTGTTTATCTAGCGATAACTAACAAGAACCTAACTCTTTGTTCGTGTGGAAAATTTTTAAATAGTTTAAAGAAATTTAAACCAGCAAAAAAGTGAAAAATAACTTCTTTCGTTTGTTTAGTCTTAAATTTTTTACAAAGGATATGCTGTACAATTTTCACCATAATTTATCATTTTCCCATTCCTCCATTAAATTGCATTATTCTGTGCAGTTTAATTAAATAGAACCTAGATTTTACTGGTAATGGACGGCCAAGAGTATCGTTTGGTCAAAACGTCTGGCACAACAAACATAAACACGAGTGAGAGGGACTGATGAAAGCCAAATGTTTAATCTGAAGGCTTCGATGGTGGCCAGACCGAATAATTACTTAGGTCAGTTAAACTTTGAACATGTTTATCAACGATTGTGCCTGTGCGCTTTGCAAAATTGTATTGTATTTAAATTTTCAATTTTTATATATTTCAAACCTTCAACTATGTTAACAATATTGAGCTCCGTAACTGTCAAATATTGAATTTGTATCATGTTGCTACTATAGATCTACAGTATATATTGTTTTTATAAAGAATCCCTAGTGAAAAAATAGTTTTCTGGCCCAAATCTGGGCCAGATATCTGGACTCTTCCAGAATTGGCCAGATCTGCTCCAGATCTGGGCCAGAACCGGCCCAGAACTATATAACTTTTTATTTCAACGGTTATTTTAACTTTAAAAATATGATTTTTCCAATTGAATAGCTTGATAAACCAATAATATAGGTTTTTAAAGGATTTTAGTTTCAAAATTCCATGACTAGGACGAGTCTTGAACCCAAGATCTTTGACGTACTGACCACACGTCTTAACCCCCACGATAAACTGCGAGCAAATTAAATTAATATATACCGTATTTAATATAATTATAATCAAAAGTATAAAGTTAATTTACATATACTTGAGAAATTAACACCATTTTGTTGCAATATTTCGAGGTATTCTCTTTATCGAGCACAAACAGATGTATATATCAATGTATAATTAAGATGATTAATTTTAAAATAATTATAACTGTGTATCCTTTAAATATTTGTATTAAGATAATAATACTAATATCATATAATATTAATCTAATGTATACAACAATTAACCAACCTTGGTCCAACAATATTAATTATGTTAAAAGATTATTGCACAACAGATTACCGTTTTGAGGACATAAACCCGTCCCGAAATAATCCCGAGGTAAAATAAATTTTAACCGGAAAACAGGATAATTTTTCTTGAAAAATTCCCGAAATTTCGGAACCCGTCAAGCCGTAATCATGAGCTAAGGAATAACTAAACTAAATTTCTGTAAAACTGAGAATGAAGCAGGTGTGGCGACAGGAAAGGGCGCGCGGAAATAAAATTCCCTATAACCTATTGATCACCGCACTTCTTAGATTTAAAAACAAAAAATTGAGTTCCTTGACTGACTGCAGCCTAGTCAGCCTAATGGTTAATCAGGAATCAAGCTCTGTTTTTCACTTGTGCAACACATTGTATTTCATTGTCATTAACTTATAAGTTTGATGGTGACACCCTTTTTATAAACAATTGTTTATCACCGGTAATAATTAATATTCTTCTCCTACTGACTAATTAAATATTTGTCTAGCTATTTCATTATTAATTTCCAATTAAATGATTTCAAAAGAGTTTAAATTATAATCTCCAGGTTTGGTTCCCAACCTGCCAACCTAAGAATGGATGGTCCCTGGCTATTTTACATGGATACCCTGTCAGTTGAATTTGCCATTTGTAAGGCAGAATGCGGATCTCCTGTTTGAGAGCCTCATCCCAGCAGGGGCACGGGAGTTGGCCCTCTGAAGGGTCGGTTTGGCTGCCGTCCCTTCCCACCCTTTCCTTTCCTGCTATATTGTATCCTTCCGGTAACCCGCGCAATATTCCCGCTTGTGCTTGTGTGCTTGTGCCTAGCAGCTATGCTGGGATTTCCTAATCCGCAACAATGATGATGATGATGATATTGATGATGATGACGAGGAACACAAAACTTGGGAAGTCATGCAAATGTATATATATAACTCAACTAGTTTAAGCCATATACCAAGTTGTATTACCTTATGTACATAAATAAGGGGGACAATATTTTACTTAGTCTCCATAAGAATCACATGGGGGCTGAGTACGCAGGTTTGCTGCTACAGGAACTATCGGTACAAATTTTGTTTTGTGCAAATAGCAATAGACCACAACCAGATGAAGCCATATACCAAGTTTTTGTCAGTATTCATTTATAAAAAAGCAAGATATAAAATTTATCTTGTTCTCCATATTGAACAACGGACTGTGTTTAGCACTGTAAAGATTTAACCAGTTGACCTAGAACAATGATCAAAATACTTAATCGTGTGTTTTTTAAGCTAAATCCAAAAGCCAAAATTAAAATCTGACTGTTTAAAAGATTATATGTAAAAAGTTCAACAAAACACATTTTTGGGGTACTAAACCTCACCCAAAATACGACTTTTGATAAGTCGATCTGTCTAATTTTCGAACTTAAATATATAGATGTTACTGTTCACGTTTGTACCAAATTACTCAAAATTTGACCATTTTTACTAAAGTTATCGTGCTCACGGACACAGCCATATATACAGTTTGAAAAGAAAGGGGTTTTTGGTATCTGGGGACCTCAAAACGAAAATTGATCATGGTCCCTTAAAATAGTATAAAGTTTTCACTTGCCTATTAACCATGAAATTTCACTGATTCTCGGGTAGGTTGAACCGCAAGACCTAGAGTAAGCATAAATAGTATTCTTTTTCAGGTTAAAGTTCGATACCACCAATAATACAAAATATGTAATTAGAATTTAACCTGGTGTCGGTGGAGTTATAAGTTCAGGAATTATATTTCTATTAATATTACTGATTACGCCCAGATTCTTTTCCCTTAAACTCACGAGATAACTTATAAAGTAATCATGTTAATTACCCTTTTCCTTTTTATTGCACGATTTGCTAATTGTGTAAAATTCTACAGTGCCTAACTAAACACATTTGAATTAGCTTTAAAAAGCCATAAAACATTTGATTAGAGAGTAGGTGTGCTAAGACTTGACTGTGAGTGTTATTTGTAATTCCACAGATGCATACAGCAAGGTGAGCATTTGACGTGAAATTCAATTTGATTCCCATCGCAAAAAAGTGTGTTTTAGGTCTATGTATGTATCATAGTAATAAACTGTTATAGCGTCATTATAACAGGCAAAAATCCAAAATAGATCTTTTGTATATTTCAAATAAAAATATATTAAATTCGTAAGATCATAAACCTTTACAATATTGCTTCGAAAGTAGTATTTGTTTTTTTACATTATTCGTATAAACATTTAAAGTGCTTTGTTTTTTATATCAAAACTGTTATACCCTCAGTATACAATAAACTTCTTATCTTCAGCATATGTGCTTGGAAATAACTTTTGTTTAATTATAAAAAAAGGTTTTGGGCAAAAAAGTAGCTTGAATATTTGGTAAATATGAATGTTTCCCCAAATAATATAAAAGACAAATTTACAAAATCTTTACCTGTATGTATACCGTACACAGACCAAATGAGGCGTACGTTTGAAAATTGGACGGTTGCCAACTCATTAGCTCTTAGGTCTGTGTGCTTCCGTGCAGGTAATTTCTGTTTCCATAGAAACCGCTTTGTGCAACTGCCTTGTACGCACAATGAAAATGTATGATGGCAGATATGTTGGCGATTTACTGAATAACCGGCACCTTAAAGTTTTAATAAGCTTTGTAATTTAACACAATTTTACATTATCAATCGCATAGTCTGGACCCATTGTAACTCAACAGTTTTCGACAAATAAACACTTAATCTGTATTTATTTTAAAAGACTGTTGGTTATAAATTAGTTGATGTATCAATACAACGTTTTTTCCAGATTTATTAGTGATTTATGATTCGTTCTCTATGACTGAACACTGTATATAATATAGAATCCAAAAACAAAATATTGTTTTAAAAACCTGCAAACCAGTAAAAGCTACAGGTTTACGTAATGGAGAAATATCATGTATTAACGTAAATAGATTGATATTAATGTGTAGCGGTAACATTTCCTTATATGTTTTTTTTGTTTATCAGTGTACAAGGTTATAAAATATATAAGTTACTTTTAGCGAATTTCCCCTATAGGGAAGAGGCTACAACCGTAGGTGGCATGGTAAGACTTCAGCCCGAGACCATGATAACTTTTTGTTTTGAGGTCCCCAGATGCCAAAAACACTATTCGTTCAAATTTATATATATGTATATATATATATATATATATATATATATATATATATATATATAAGTCATATATATATATATATATATATATATATATATATGTGTGTGTGTGTGTGTGTGTCCGTTACCGCAATAACTTTTGAAAGAAGCACCCGATTTTTATGAAATTTGGCACAAATGTGGAGAGTAACATTTATGACTAAGTTCGAAAACCAGATAGATCGGTCTATGGGAAGGGGGTTTTATGGGGGTTTAAATCTTTCCAAAAACCAGTTTTTTGAACTTTTTACCCTAAAATTTTGAAAACATTAGATTTTGGTTATAGCCATTTTGTAGAGCTTAAAAAACAAACAATTTAGTATCTTTAATCATTAAGCTAGGTTTAGTGGTTGCGGAGAAAAGTCAAAAAATGTGTCCATAAAATTTCCCATGTCAATCTTATGGGAATAAGGTTTTTAGATTTTCCTCAGATAATTTTATTAAAAACTTCACATTTCTTTCTACCAATCAGTTTAGCTCTACAAAACAATCATTTTGGCGTTTTAATTGTTGTTTTACGTCCAACCGTTGCAGTGATATTCAAAGTGCTTAACACAGTACGTTGTCCAATGTTATCCTTATGGAGAATAAATAAAATGTTATATTTCGATTATTTATGTATGTATATAGATGAAACTTGGTATGTGGCTTCATCTAGTTGTGGCATATTGATATTAGCAAAAAAACATTTTTTTAATTTTTCCCGGTAGCAGCAAACCTGCATACTCGGCCCCCATGTTATTCATATGGAGAATAAGTAAAGTTTTATATCTCCCTTAGTTATGAACCTAAATTAATAAAACTTGGTATGTAGCTTCACCTGGTTGAGTTATATTGATAATTGCAAAAAAACACCCTAACTTATCTTCCTTTTTGCAGAAAACCTGCGTACTCATTTATAATTTTATTCTTATGGAGAATAAATAAAATGCTATATATAACTTATTAATGAATGTATTTTTGTGAAACTTGGTAAGTGGCTCTAGGTAGTAGTGATACCCTTATATTTGCATTGGAAATTCGCTGAGTACGCAGGTTTGCTGTGGCGGGGTATTTTATTTTGAAACACTGTTTGCGAACCGTCAGTGAAATAATATATAAGAAGTTACCTTGCCCAAAAATGCTAAACAATGGTCCATAAATATTAGAATAGAGGTAAACAGGATTATTTGCACCGCTTTGATTAACATTTTAAAATTACGTAGAATACTAGACACAATTTTTTTCTGCTTTTATTATCGTTATAACATGAAACAATGGATTTTAAATATATTGATGAATACAAATTTGATCGTGTTCATTAAAAATTGTTCACTGGAATGTACTAACATAAATTTGAATAAAAATTTCGGCCATTCATAATGTATTATTTCTGCTCCTTACACATAAGCGTGCTACTAGTACACTCGGCAACATATACAAACATTAATGACAAACTATACAATATATCATAATAAAACAATTCATTTTTGGTTAATATGTAAGGCTCCAGCAGTTGTTTTGTTTTCGGTTTATGACAAAATAAATGTAACTGATTTTACGTCTATTTAATAACATGTGTGATTCCAACTGCAGCAATTTATTTTCGTCACATCTCTTTCAAAAACACATGCATTGAGAAGCAATTTTTTTTATTTCTTGGAAAAACGTATCGTTTTGATTATATTTTTCGTCTTAGGTCAAAAGTCATCATTTTATGTCACTTTTTGGTCGAGGTCATCAGCTGATCTTCCAAATACGAACCAAACAAATTATTCAAAACTTGTGAATAACCTATAAGATGAACAAATTATACTACCGATTTTGCTAACACAAACTTATCAGCTTTAAACTTGTGTTACGGCTGTTTGTTTACAGTAGACAGGTTAAGATGAAAGCAACATTTTCATGATAAACAGATAATACGATTTAAATTGTTGTGGACTTTTTATCTTAATATTGTTTACAGTATGACGAAAAATATAGTTCATCACTAAGACCAAAAGTGTCTTTTTGATCCTCGCTCATTTTCCGGCCTCGGCCCAACGTCAGTCACTGAACTTAAGCTCGTATCGAAAAGCTTCACTTCTGGTCCTAGTGATGAAATATACCATATATTGAGAACGCATGTTTTAACATGTAATTTTTTTTACAGAATAAAACATCCGTTTTCAACCGTTTACATTTCCTTATTTGGTAAGTATAGATATGGCAAGTATTATTCTTGAATACATATTTTTAAACTCGAATTAACCGTTTTTAATGTAATTAAAAGAGAATCTTAGCTTCAATGTAGTAGGCAAATAGTTTTAATAGTTTGAAAAATTGGTGTTACGTATTTATCTAGACCAGGTAAGAAGATTAGCTAATTATATTGACGTTAAACGTTGTCTACGTTATTTAACCCGTCTATTCTTTAAGAAAATTAAAAATGTTTAAATTACTATTTAAGTCTGTTTTTTGAAGGATCTAGTCGGGATCCATTACTTCTTAAGTAAAGCGTGAACTTAATGAAAAATTACAAAAACCTAGTAAGACAGTGTTATTGTACCTCATTTGTTGAGAACTTATTCAACTTGACAACGATTGTACTTTAGTCAAAGGAAACAAACTATAAATTTGTCTTTGTTAAATTCAGCCTGTTTAGCTCGTAACTGTTCAGGTCACATGACATCAAAGTCACTGTTAGTTAACAATTTCGTCCAGTCGGCCGCTCCTCACTCACCCCCTATCATTGATTTGGCTTAGATAATTAGGAGCTAGCAGTTCCCTGATGATTTCCAAAATGTATACAAATCCAAAAAAAAATAATTAAAAAGCTGTTAAGTATTAATCTTTTTGATGTGATGTAATCTAATAAATGAATAAATAAAAATACATTTATTTTTAAGTGTTCCTCTGTTACAAACTGCATTTCGGGACACCTCAAGTCATAATTAATCTAATATAACTGGACAATAACATATAAATAGTATTAACTTTCTCACAATTATCTTTGTCATTATTTTTAAACTAAAAATATAACACATTTTAAGGTACCCAGGGAGGTTATTATACAATACTGGACTAAATAAGAAAAACTCCAGTCCAGCTCAAGTCTCACCCTCTAAAAGTGACGTTTTCGATCACAGATGAAACCCTGCGAGACCTTATTGCGATATTGCAGCCTCTCACCCAGGTACCAGGTACTGGGGTTCTCTCAGTGCAAGGGCTTTGTAAGCCAAGCAGTCGGTCAAACTTATACATACCCCTCAGCCTACCAATGGCACTCTGAACATTGTGAGTCACGTGGTCGGAAAAAAGAGGTCTTTGTCTTAGACGACTCCGAGAGTTTTACTCTTTTCACAGACTGACCAAATCTCACCTCCAAGAGTGACCCCTACACCACTCTCACTCTGAAGGTTTGTATGTGATCTTTTGGTGCTAGTTGTAGCACATCCTATGTTAAGTTTCAGGCCATTTACTGCGAACCAATTCAATATGTTTTAACGGTTGATTTGGAAAATGGCATCTTGTACAAAATTAGGATCATAGGACAAATAGAGCTGGCAATCATCAGCGTACAAATGCAGTGTGCTGTTCTTGACACAAAACTAATGTCTGATGTGTACAGATTAAAACGTATAGGCCCTAGACAACTTTCTTAAGATAAACCTCGCCCTCTCACAAGAGCAGTTGATATCTCACCTAGAAAGCTTTATAATCCACTACCTTTCGAAATAATGCTTTAGTCTGAGTAAATTTGAAATTAAAGTAAAAACATTATTATGGGGAAAAAATAAATAGAGTTAAGGGTTAAGGATTAGCTTAGTATGAATGTTTGACAGGAAACTGACAATATATTAAGTTCGTGATTTTATTTCATGAAGCATTTATTTCTACTAGATAAGTTTGTTTATGCTGGTAAGCACTACAGAGGATCGTTCGGTTTATAGAAAAGTGACTGGATTCATGTTATTATTTTGACTATTTCAAGTCAATAATTATCACTAATCAATCTTAATAGTGATAACTGTGGCCAGTTTTTCCTAAGTTGTAGCTGTTGTATGCAATTTGTATCATAAAGAAGGATATCAGTCATTCATTCACTTCGTGATTTGCGTTTCATTCAGATAAGTACGATTTGAACCACTCAACTTTTCCCGCTCTAAAATCATAATATTTAATTTTCCAGCTGTAATTCGTGTTTAATGAAATGACATGCTTTCGGGTAGCTTAGCAGTACTAGCGTATTCAATTTTCCCTTGTCCTCTACATCAGTCAATTTACCAAATCCAGATTGCGTTTTAGGCAATATATCTTCATATTTCATGTATTCAATAATTTGGTAGGCTACGATGTTATAAAGAATCTTCGGAATAGAGAATCGAAAATCATCGCAATATTGCGATGGGTCTTAGTTGTTGGACACCTTTAGGGGCACTTGTATTTGGGAGCGGATCGACAAAACTCATTTTCCAGTTTTTTGGAAACATCCCATTTGTAAATTATTGATTAATTAAATTAGTAATAAGCCCCTAGGACATGCGGACTCATAGCCTTTAACATCTGTGTGGATATATTGCCACTTCCAATAATTGCGATTGATTTAATTGAATTAATTTCTAGTTTTACTTCATTCCCTGTCACGGGTCTGAAATTCAAAGTGACCTCAAAAGACTTTGATACTTTGACTTTGTGATCCTCATTTAAATAATAAATATCACTTGCTTCACATTCACTTCCTATTCCAGCAAAAAATGTGTTTCCTCCACACCTAGATCTTGAGAAATAATTCTGCTCTTTTTATCTGACACTACATAGCATTTCTTTAGACATTTCCACATGTTTTTTATGTCGTTACTTGAAGTGAGAGCATCAGAAAAAACATCCCTTTTTCTTCACCAGATCAAAACGTTTATTTTATTTCATAGGCTTTTATATGTTGTCCTGACTTCACTGTCCCTGGATTTCTAAATATGTCCTTAGTTTGTTCTTTAACACAACATCTTCGTTGATCTCTGCATCGGTACAAGGGGCTTTGATTCGGATAGTTATTTTATTTGCAATTGGTCGCAAGTAGTGGTCTGTTATCTGTCTAGTCATCCACTTTATTCACTTGTAAAGCGTGGTTCCAATCGATCATAGCAGAAGACGCTATAGCAAACTTAAAAATCAAGTCCTAGCTGGCCTAATAGCAGACAGTACCTCACTAATCGCGTACTACTCGGTGTACGTACTGCTTGGCGGACCACAAATAGCATGCTAATTGCGTATTGTTTAATGTGCTACCACTACTGACCCACAAATCTACTACTTTTCGATGTACTACCAAAAACTGGCTAATTGCAAACTCACAACTGTAATTCCTCAATTGTGTAAATAAACTAAATCGTCAATGCTTGGGGGCACTACCATTAACACGTTAATCGCGTACTGCTCGGTGTACTGCCACTAATCTGCTATGCGCTAATCGAACACTGTTTAGTAAACTACTACTGAACCGATAATAAGGTACTTCTATGTCTTCTACTAGTAACCTAATAATTACAAACTGATTGGTGTAATTTAACAAATACACTTGTAACTATCCGTTCTAAACCAGTTGAAATATTTTTCTTCCGTGATGGAAAAATAATTATTTCATAAAGATTCATTTTTATTTACCAGATGCTACCAATATATTCTATCCTTCTGTCCCAAATTGAAAAAAACCATTCATAATCACTATTCATAATCTTTCTTGATAAAAAATAATCTTATATCTGGGCAATATGCTTTTTAGAAACTTGTTGGGGTCTAACCAATACTGAGATGTACCTAAATGTATTCGTATCTTTGATGAAACTGGATGTGATGTATTTGCCTGTTATTTTAATTTTAATAAAACTATTTATCAACTATAATTGTATATGTTTCAACTATTATGGAATAAATATGACATTTTTACTGTAATATTAAATACGTGTGCAATTAAACTTGACTCCTATGTAGAAATGTTAAACATTACAACTATTAAAACGTTAGAAAAATAAGAATGCCATTTATAAACCATGTACATGTCCCACGTAGATAATGATCGACAGTTTGTAGAGTGATGAGGTAGGGAGTGCGGCAATGTCAAGGTGTGTGTTTGACTGGTGTGGTGACTACATCGAGATATCAGTGTAGAGAGAGATTAGTTAGGGAGCGGGGCAATGTCAAGGACTGTGTTTAATTGATGTTGGGACCACATCGAGATATTAGTGTGGAGAGTGATGAGGTAGAAAGCGCGGCGATGTTAAGGAGTGTGTTTGACTGATTTTGGGAATACATTGAAATATCAGTGTGGAGAGTAACGAGTTAGGAAGCGTGGCGATGTCGAGGAGTGTGTTTTTCTGATGTGGGGACTACACAGAGATATCAGTGTGGAGAATGATAAGGTAGGGAGCGCGGCAATGTTAAGGAGTGTGTTTGACTGATCTGGGGACTACATCGAGATATCAGTGTGGAGAGTGATGAGTTAGGGAGCGCGGCGATGTTAAGGAGTGTATTTGACTGATCTGGGGACTACATCGAGATATCAGTGAGGAGAGTGATGAGGTAAGGAGCGCGGTGATGTCAAGGAGTGTGTTTGACTGATCTGGGGACTACATCGAGATATCAGTGTGGAGAGTGATGAGGTAGGGAGGGAGCGCGGCGATGTCAAGGAGTGTGTTTGACTGATGTGGGGACTAAAGTTAACAGTCCTTGTAATGCACTACGTGCCTCCAAACCAAATCTGTTTAGAGTATGTCTTTTGACAAATGCCCTGGTGAAAAGATTAAATGTAATACAATTTGTCTTATTTTTAACGTAAAAATTAAAGATGCATACTATATTTCATTATTTTTGGAAATACGGTGCCATAATATTTTTTCGTAAGTGAACAAGTTGTTTTTTTTGCTTTTAAATAATGTGTGATAGAATTTTCTATTTTGAAGCACTAAGTATTAATGCTAACTTTATTTACTTTTAGGGTAACACACACTCCTACTCAAAAAAATTAATTTAATATCACCTATAATTTGTTTGGCATCTAATGTTTACTTAAGAAATTGTTTGGCTTTTAAAAAACATGCTGTTATTTCCGTAATTGTATATATATATATATATATATATATATATATATATATATATATATATATATATATATATATATATACAGATATATAGTGTATCGAAGAAGAGTATATAAAATATATTATTTCTCTGAAATGTAGAATAGGCTTGACAAAAAACAGGAACATAGTATAAGTTATATGACAATTGCTTCAGATGTATATTTATAACTGAATAATACAACTAAACTAAATATATAAATTGAGGAAAAACTACATACGTGCACAGACAATTTAACTGCTTTGACTAATTAGCCTTCAAATAAAGATTTATTCACTGACCAATACAAATAATATTACTACAAATCTGTAAACTAGTCATTAATTATATAGCTAAATAAATAATAATTAATATAATGATACCAGTTCAATACTGATAGGAAGTTTAGGTGATTAACACTAGTTATGAAATCGAAGTGACTGCGTACACGTCCAATGTAATGGCAAATTCACTTCGCTACCGCTTAGGTTAGGTTGGGTTAGGTTACGTTACGTTATGTTACGTTAGGTTAGGATAGGTTAGGTTACGTTAGGTTAGGTTAGGAGGTTTTCTTGCTCTCAGTTTGTTTTAAAAATCACAGGAAAAGTAACGTCCGGTGCATAATTTGGAGCGGATGTGAACAGTAGCGGCTCACGTCGGACGTGTACGTAGCCTCTGCCTTATAAAATGCTCTTGAGAAAAGCTATGGAAAACGTGTCAGCACGAATTAAATGAATTTGCATGGACTATCCGCATGAACCACTTTGCATGGGACTATATGAATTAACTGTCTGCATGAAAATCTACCAACTGTCACATAAAGACTAACATTTTTAAATAATGTAACATTTTTGTAAGCACATGCAATGAATACATATGCAAGGACTTACAAGCTGAATAGCTGCAAGTTTTTCTGGAAGTACAATTTTTGTAAAAACTGAACTCTTAAGAATTAATGACACAGCATATAACAGTTATTTTTAGAGATCAGTAGAACTGAATCGTTTAGATGTAATATTTAAGAAACCTAATTAGATTAAAACGAGTTTTTGTATATACAAAATTAATTACGATCACTGCACTGTATAGCTAGTTTTAGCGATTATTTAAAATTGAATAAACAATCTAAGTACATAAAACAAAGTCAGGTTAGTGTGATAGTTAGTTAGTTAGTTACACCAAACAGCTGTTATGAGGATTATAGCTAACATACTTGAAAGGAATAAAAAGATGTTCATTATGGAAACATAAAATCTACTGGAATGGCATCTCAAATTCTTTTTATGTGCCTAAGTTAACAATGTATAAAAATACTTTATATACAAATAGGCGAGTGAGCCGATCAAATAAGCCCAACGTGGTGGCGTTTGAGTGAAGCCAACGAGCTCATCTTAAAAATGGAAGAGCATTTTTGACGTAAGACTAATTCAATGCCATTAGGACAGTACAACGTCTGTCGGGCCAGCTTGTATTTGTATAAACACAATATAATTATTATTCATATTTAAACTGAAATTAAAAAATAGCTTGAACGGTTTAATTATATTGATGGTATCTGTGTACATGAACATGCTTTTAGCTAAAATAGGGAAAAGATAATATCAAAGGTTTAATGAAAAGTTATCCAAAGACATTAAATTGTTATGAAATGATTAAATTGATTTTAATTTATAACAGATGCACCATGTGGATGAATAATAAATGGGTTTGTTTTATTTCTGTTCACTGACCTAGTTTCTGGGATTTCCCATGATAAATCACTTAAAATATAAATGTTCTTCAATGAACCACTATTTAAAACAAGTTAATACAAATATTAAAGTAGTTTGAGTTGTAGAAAGTATTTTCTACCAAACTGTAAATAATAATACATTAGTTGTTACAATATTATTGATATAATAGCGTGTTTTGTATATTTTTAAAGATTTCTTGACTGATCCATGTGTTTACCAAGTGAATCAGAACAACCTTGTAGGAATAAACTTAAATAATATTTTTGGTAAAGAAAATGGGACTATCTTCTAAATAGTATAGTAAGGTTGTAGGGTACCACAGTTGTTGTAAACAGCATAACATTATAAAGTAATGGGTATACAGTTATTGTATTTCTTGTATTCGGTAGTGAACCTCACTCACGTACTTATACTTTCCGGTTAATGAAGTTTTTTCCTATAACCTCCCGATATAACATATTAATAACATATTTTCCATTAGATTATAATAGGAACATTTAAGAAAAATTAAGTGGTTCTCTGAGGAAAAGTTATAATTTTAACGCGTAGTAATACAATGGAGAACGAGTTCGCACGCAGCACGCTGATGTGAGGGAAGTGAATTTCCACATAAAAACTTCTAAAACTCAAAATAAGTGTAAAAACATACATTTGCCCAATTTTTATTGAAATCTGAAAACATTGATTTTTTGGCTGTTCTGATACTCCTCGTTTCATTTACTTGCAAAGCTGGGAATACAATTTTGCGCATTATAAGGTTAGGAGAAGGTCCAGACAGGCTTGAAAGTAGGTGTGAGGTTGCTGGGGATGATAAAAGTACTCTAACAAAGGAATAACAGGGTTTTCTAATGTAAAACCCCCATTAGACAACGTACTGTGTTTAGCCGATACAAGTTTTCTTTAATAACTCGGTAAATATTTTTGCTAGAATAACGAGAGAGGGCTAAAAACTTTCGCCTCTCTAATTCCCATCTTTTTACATTCATTAATTTTACATCTGGGGCTTTTCTGACCCTTTTTGGGCCCAAAAACTAGAAATTTGAAAGATTAATCCCCAAAAAAAGGGGTTTAGAGTTTTCCGATTGTTTTGCCCAACGAACTTGTCCAACTTATTACATAAAGGAACGTCCCTACCAAATTTGAAGTAAATCGGACAAAAAATGCGACCACTAGAGTGCAAACACACACATATATATATATATACAATTTTGAACGACACCCCAAAACGTGTTCAGGGGGTCACGTTAGGAACTTCTATGGTGGTCCCGGGCTTAAGTTTCACCGTGCAGGTCATGCTAATAGTTCACTTTCCAAAGGAAATACACTAATAAATCCTATAGTTACAATTAGGCCCTAAAGCTTCACGTTTATAAACACCATGAATAATTGAACCTTTAAAATAGATAATTTAAGGCAGTTAACCGAAAATGTGTAAAGTATTCACCACTTCCTTTTATAATGTACACCATTATATAATATTCCATAAACAAATTTAACTGTGTACATGTGTGAGCGCATATGTATTGGTAAGTTTTGTTCGTTGATTGTTTGTTAAGGTGATGTGGTATGATTGTCATGGTTCTGGAAACACTAAACATTAATGAATTGTCTCTATTGGACCATTTTTGCTCAAATAATCTTTTGTCCAATGTAATCCTAAAGCTTTACGATTTCCCAACTTATGCCATATATTGAAGTGAATCTCGCTTGAATACAGTTTTGGGTCTGCAAGGTTGTCTTGAGAGACTGTAAGGATTCGGCCCCTGTGCACAGGCTTAGCATATGCGGGGACCTCTAAAATATATTATATTTTGTAACTTGATGTAGTTTTTCACGGGAATAAAACTGATTGAATTGAAAACCTCCTGAATAGGTTTGTTTTCAATTTGATAATCGAAAACACCATGGCATTGAATGATAACCATTCCGTTGATTGGTGTTTGGAATATCGGCTACGCCAAAACTAGTCTGTTTAGTAATTTCAAATAAACGTATAAATATTCTAATTCACTCTAATTAATTAAGTGATTTGCATACTTTTATAAACTAAACTGTACAGCTTCTACATGTGTGTATTCCATAATACAGTGTCATTTAGAAAATTAATCTTTAATCATGACTTAATACGCCAGTAGAGTTTATGTAATCCACTTTTTGATAACTTAGTCCTGGTGTTCCCTTGAACTACAATACTGAGTTTTAAATCTGAGTCTTATCATGGTTATGATAATTTACCATATATTTGTTGACAAAAGTAATATTTTAACTAATACATCGAAAACGTACCTATTTAAAAGGATTTCGGTTAAATAATCTTTGTTTTTAGCGAATTTCCCCTATAGGGAAGAAGCTATTACCGTAGTCGGCATTGTAAGACCTAGGCCCGGGACCATGATAACTTTTCGTTTTGAGGTCCCCAGACCCCAAAACACCATTCGTTCGAAACTGTATATATATATATATATATATATATATATATATATATATATATATATATATATATATGTGTGTGTGTGTGTGTGTGTCCGTGAGCACGATAACTCTCGTAAAAATTATCTGATTTTGATGAAATTTGGTATAAACGTGTAAAGCAACATTTATGACTTTAAGTTCGAAAACCAGCCAGATCGCTCTATCCAAAGGGGTATTTTGGGGGGTTTTGTACCCCAAAAATGGGTTTTTCGAATATTTTACATATAATTTTGGAAATAGTCAAATTTTAGTTTTTTCCATTGGATTCACCTTAACAAAACACACAATTTGGCATTTTGATGATTTCTCTACGTCAATTGGTTACCGAGATATTGAAAGTGCTAAACACAGTACGTTGTCTATTGTTATTCTTATGGAGGAAAAGAAAAATTTTATATCTCGCTTATTTATGAACGTATACTGACGAAACTTGGTATACGGCTTCATCTGGTTGTGGACCATTGATATTTGCTCAAAAACAAATTTTTTTGCCAAAGGCTCCCGTAGCAGCAAACCTGCGTACTCAGCCCCATGTTATTCTTATGGAGAATAAGTAACGTGTTATCTCCCTTAATTATGAAAATAAATTAATGAAATTTGGTATGTGGCTTTACCTACATGAGTTATATTGATATTTCTATAAAACCCCATTTTTGTGTTCCTTGCTTCAGCAAACCTGCATACTCAGCCGCCATGTTATTCTTAAGGAGAATAATTAAAATGTCATAAATCGTTTGTTTATGAATGTATATTGATGAAACTTGGTATGTGGCTTTATGTGGTATTAAGATACATATATATGCATTGGAAATTCACTGAGTACGCAGGTTTGCTGCTACGGGGGTATTATTTATATTACTCATCATGCAATGAATGCCAACAGGAATGAATTTAAATATTTTATTTGAGGAAATAATTACTTATTATAGACTTTACATATTTATTGTTCTTCAATCATCAATATTTTTAAAGTTGTTTATACAAATATTAAATCATACTAAATACAGCAAATTAATAAAAATGCCTTTAAATACAACTCTTCAAACTATATCAATATAAAAAAAAATTAAATAATATGTTGATTGACACATCGATAACCATCGTAATATTCTACATTAATAACATTAACGCAGCATTCAGTTTCACAAATATTATTAGAACCGATCATTTATGGTACATGTCATCTAGCAAGGACATTAATCTTTGCGTAAAAGTAGGTCTAGAGATTATTAAAGACTATTAGTAATTATTGACTTTAAATTTTTTCTTATTCTTATTCTGATGCTAAAAAATTGGTATTGTTGAGATTAATTTTAAAAGCCATTATTTTCTCTAGACAAAATCACAGATTAAACGATTAGTACAAACAATGTCTGATGGCTAGTAGGTTTTGCAAATGTCTGTCCACGAATCTTTATAGTACTCATCCAGGTAATTAGTAAGCTCGTGTATGTAGGCCTATGGGGAACCTCCAAACCCTCCTCGACTTCTTGATTTTTACACTATGGTAGATTGTTTAACAGGTTCGAAATTTTGCTTTTGTTTAGCTGGTTTGAGATATTAATCCGTAAAAATCCTTAAGATCCCAGCGTTATTGTTTTATATCCCCAGGAAGGAGAGCTTCGTATAGTTTTTCTGAAGTCAAAAACTATTATATTTCGTGTAAATCCCAAGCCTAGTAGAGATTTCTTTACAATGTGTAACGAGGCCTCTGTAACACAATGTTGCATGCACCTCAGCAGCAGTCCGTAACCAATATGCAGTTAACTACTGCGTAATACAAATTAATCACTAAGTATTAGTCACAAGGTAAATTAATTTCATTAACTAATTTACCCGTCTTACCCGTAAAACCTCCTGACCTGAGTTAATTGTTCATCCACTATCGGTTTGCAGGTTCGTCTTGGACCATACCAATCAGACTTGTGGGTTTATCGCGAAAAGCGATCTCTTACGCGAAAAGCGTATTGATTTTCTTCGTTTACAGCTAGTTCAGGACTTATTGATATTTTTTGGTGTTAGCAGTGAATGAGATAACGTTGCCTGGCAATTATAAGAGTGGAAAATATAAACAATAGGCTTAACTGTTAGAATAAATACGAATGTACACAATTCCCTTTCTGTTATCAATTCATTGTGAAATATTTGGTGATCAGTAATATGTTTAATTTGGTTTAATTTGTATATTATTATATTATAATGTAATGTAATTCGTTTTGATACAAATATTTTAATAAAAATATTATGAGCAAGAGAAATGGGGTCAAAATAATTTTATGTACAGAGATATATCACCGATAAAACGCAAACAGTGTTTTTCCATTTTGCAGGCCGTCGGAAAGTCAACATTTAGAGATCACATTCCGTTTAAGCCTTTTTTGCACTAACAGCATCCTTCGACTTGATGTGTTGAAATAAAGCACTCTCATGTTTAGAATTTAAATAATTATATACGTGTTAGGGATAATTCTTAGAATTGTTGTTTGTAGCATTTCCAAATGTCGATTCTCTTCTTAAAATTGGATATTGTTTACAAATATTGATCGGTCAGTATAAAACAACTCCTCTAATACTAATATTGTACATCACCTTACTGGGTTTACATGAGGAGCCAGCGCACACGTTCTGCTCACTACAGCTTTGTCCCTGGTATACTCGACTGCAGCCCCGTGTGGCTGAACAGCGTGCATATTCGAGAGATCGACGTCCAATTAAATCGGGCCATGTGGGCGATCAGTGGTACACTTAGGCCAACCCCTTTCCCATGTCTCCCAGTCTTGTGCAATATCTCTCCACCTAATATCAGACGGAATGACGGCCTGCAGAGAGAATACAATAAAACCTTTATCTGACCCACAGCTATACATACACATTCATGACTGCCTCCCTCAGGAAGTAAGTCGATTGAAGTCCAGAAACCCACCCCTACGAACATCCTCACAGTTAAGGACAAAAAACCTTTGTCCGCAAGCTGATTGGATTTCCTCCTGGGAACCTTCCATCAATCGGAATAGCTTCCTGATATCCGAACTTACTTCAGCGGTACGTGGAATGAACCTCCCTCGGGAGCAGTGGGCTTTACTCAATCGCTTTCACACTGAGGTGGGGAGGTGCAATTATTGGAAATTTAAATGGGGTATGACACACTGTCAGTCTTGTGACTGTGGGGTGGAAAATCAAACTATGGACCATGTAGTTAATCACGTCCCCTGAGCGCTTTTCCTTTCACATGGAACCAGTGAGGCTGGACTCCGATGGCTTCGTGCCCTGGATTTAGCTCTCTGAAGGGAGATCCTTGTCTTATTTTCTGAACTTAGTTAACTTAGGTAGATCATGCCAAAGTTGTTTTATTTTTGTTGCAAACCCCGAAATAGAAGGCAGCTGTATTAGGCATACCTTATATATAAAATCACATAAAACCAAAATTATCTACAAAAACATTTTATATTTCGGTTTACAACATCTTCATACAAAATTTGATAACCTGCATATAGCATCGTGAAAAACGATCTCTTACCAAGACAACAATTAAACACCTGCATAGTCCAAGTACACTAATTAAATATCATGTGTTGTAAATCTTATCAGAAATTATATGTTTTTTTAAACAGTAAATTTGTACATTGATATTGATATGTATATTAAACATGAGCTTGGTGATACTTTTTCTTTAACGAATGTTTAGGCCTTTTGGGCACTTTGACTCTGTCACTAGATGACACGCATGCCTCGAGACTTCTAAGTGACGACACACTGGACATTTGGGCGATTTGTCTAATTGGCTTTACTTTACACGTATTTTCGAAATTGTCGCCGTGTTTCTTTCCGTATGTCACTAGGGGGTTGGTCTCATCCTGATGCTTGTATGCAAACCGGTGACCGTCATCCTTCCTTAAGAATATTGTGATTCAGCACTCTTAAGTACTTTTGAGTACTTTTGAGTACTCTTGTACTTAAGTACACTTGTACTCTTAAGTAAGGATGACGGTCACCGGTATGCATACAAGCATCAGGATGATGAGACCAAACCCCTAGTGGCGTGTTTTTGTAATGTGTTTGTTGTAGAGCCAATATAATCTTTAGGGCATTTGTTATATTGTATTATGTATACAATATTCTTTGAGCCACAGGATATATTTCCTAGTGTTTTGTATGATTTTTATGTTGAGCTGTTACTAAACGTTGACGATTTTTCAATTTGTTTGCATACAATCTTGCAGGGATGCGATCCGGTGATTTGTCCGTATGTTTGCTCTGTCATAAGAAGTTTTGGTTTTGAAATTATATTTTTAAGTGTAAGCGGTCTTTTAAAGTCAGCTCTAGGTGGACATTTAAAAAATATACTGTTTGTCAGAGAATAAGGTTGTAGAATGCCAAAGGAAATTTTTATAATACTGTTAGTTTTGTGAAGCCCAGGTTGAAACTGGGTAATGAGTTTAGGGTCGTCATTGTCAAACACAGTTAAAGCACCTTGTTGATTCTGTGTATACATTTTTTCTTTCAACTGTTATTCAGGGTACCCTCTTTCTAATAAAGCATTTTTTATTTTCAACTTGTATTCGTTCACATCCTTGTCTTCGCTACATAGTCGTTGAGTTCTTGTTGCTAGACTTTTGGGAATTGATTTTTTAACATAAAGTGGGTGGCAGCTACTGTAATGCATATATTGAAAAGTGTTGGTTGGTTTTATATTAATTTTGTGTTTTATTATGTTTTTTATAAACGTCTACATTTATACCTCTAACAAATAATGACACAGCTAACAAATAATGACAGTTCGCAAGGAATCGATTCATATTTTCTTTAACTTTACCGTTATATGTATATTTTTTTTAATATACATTGTTTTGTATTTAAAAGGTTACACTTGGTGTATGTTCTTAAATCAACTAATAATTTTGAGTATGTACAACAAATTTCAATGTCTGTGGAAAATATACCACATATCATTGCATTGCTTATTTCTTCTTATTAAGCTTTGGCCTACAACCTTCAAAACTATGGTAAAATAGTTGTATACATGTAAGTAAGGCATTTTTGTTGTAATAAGCTGCTTAACTTCCAGTTGTATAAAAACCAGACAAAGATAACATTTTACCCTTTTTATCAAGAATAACCTCAGAACCCCAAAAATAATGGCAATATATAGTTTAGAGTAGTACTTACTTGGATTTTTGGTTACTTGGTAACGGCGTTGTTGACGAGATTAGTTCCTTAATTTAATTTAAATCTGGTGAATATAACATTTTCGAGCTTTTCCCTGAAAAACAATTGATCCGTTGCTGTAAATTAAGTAATATACTCGCCAGATTTTAGCTTCCAATAATACAAGGAGCACATTATTTCGCTTGCCATATTATAATATGTAAATTACTATGCTCCATGGTCAAATGGTTGTCATAAAAACTGAGTATTAAAATGTAAATTTATTTGTTTATTTACAATTATGGAGATAAGATAACCTTCAAAATGAACTAAATTTGGCCACTAAAAGGATAATTTACGCAGCCCCATTATATTGAAATGCTTGCTTCGTTGTTGCTGGTAAACATATATTTTCTATTCGATAGATAAAAAATTATATTAATTTGGTATTTTGTAACAATTGCTTGTACAACATTTGTATAGATTATATGTATTTGTATTAAATAAAACTACCATAGTCTCAAATTTTAATTCTTTAGTTGTAAACCCTACTGCGTACTGTATAACCAATAACAGACCAATAACCAACTGCTGCTGCTGCTGCTGTATAACCATGGCTCAGGTTACTGTTTTTATCAAACCCTCCTTCATTGCGTAGATTTGTATTTTTCATTTCTAGTTTAAAAGGATTTTACGAACTAATAATCATACAACATGTTGTTGTCGCAATCAACGAATATTTTTAACTATTTCTTTTAATAATGAATTGTTTTATATTAATAACCATATTAATAACAAATGATGCAAAGTTAAAAATGTACATTTAATGTTTAATCATTGAAGTTTATCGGAGAATATTATTTAGGAAATAATGATTTTGTTCTCATTTTTATAGAGAACCTTATATAACATGATGGATACATGACATCGGAAGTGATGAATTGCATATAAGCTAGTAGTCTGTTTTTATAATTTCAATAAAAAATTCGAACTCTTAAAAAATGTATTTAACAATAAAAAAAAACATTACTTATTTTTAGTAAAGGTTTCGAAAACTTTGGTTATCTTTAAGGTTAAAATTTTAAACAAAATAGACAACTATTTGATTAGGATACAATTTTAATTTTGTTATAAGATATAAGAACCATATCAGCTTGGAAGAACAGAAAACCGGAAAGATCAAACGTAGCAAAACATATTTTAGAAAATGGCCACACCGTAGGGGTAATAGAAGAAAACCTCAAGACCTGAAAAAAAGGAAATGAAATGAATGCATGGGAAGAATTGATTATACTGAAAGTAAAATGTAAATTTAGAGATAAATTGATAAATGAACAAGTTAACTTCGACTCTTATCGATCTTTCGACTCTTGACTCTTAACTGGTCGCACATTTATTAACTTGTACCCGGATCTTCCGGTAAACAATAGGATATAAGCAGGGACGCCATTTTGGTTCTGTCATTTCTCTCATTGGCCTGATGATGACCGGTGTGACTGGTCAGAATCGATGACCTTGTACCATCTGTTACATATGTTTACAACTGTTGAGTGAATATTATTATTAAGTGTTGTAAGACGTCTTTTATTACATCCCGTACAAAATAGACGGAATGAATGTTTTTTTAGCGAATTTCCCCTATAGGGAAGAAGCTATTACCGTAGGTGGTAAGAAATACCGTTATGGCCCGAGACCATGATAACTTTTCCTTTTGAGGTCCCCAGATGCCAAAAACACTATTTGTCCAAATTTATATATATATATATATATGATCGTTACCGCGATAACTTTTGAAAGAAACGCCCGATTTTGATGAAATTTGGCAAAAATGTGGGGAGTAGCATTTATGACTTTAAGTTCGAAAACCAGATCGATCGGACTATAAGAAGGGGGTTTAATGGGGGTTTACAATTTTCCAAAAATCAGTTTTTTGCAAATTTGACCCCAAAATGTTAAAAACACTCAATTTTGGTTATAGCCATTTTATAGAGCTTAAAAAACAAATAATTTAGTATTTTGAATCATTAACCTAGGTTAAGTGGTTGCGGATAAGATCCAAAAAAACGTGTCCGATGTTAATCTTATGGGAAAAAGGTTTTTAGATTTTTCTCAGATAGTTTTACTAAAAACTTCACATTTCTGTTTATTAATGTGTTAAGCTCAACAAAACAAACATTTTGGTGTTTTAATCGTTGTTCTACGTCCAACCGTTGCAGAGATATTCAAAGTGCTAAACACAGTTCGTTGTCCAATGTCATCCTTATGGAGGATAAATAAAATTCTATATCTCGATTTTTTTTGAATATATTTTGTTGAAACTTGGTATGTGGCTTCAACTAGTTGTGGTATATTGATATTAGCACAAAAAACAAGTTTTTTGTTGATAGTCTCCGTAGCAGCAAACCTGCATACTCGGCCCCCATGTCATTCTTATGGGAGAATAAGTTAAGTTGTATATATCCCTTAATTATGAACCTAAATTAATAAAACTTGGTATATAGCTTCACCTGGTTCATTTATATTGATAATTGCAAAAAAAAATACTTATCTTCCTCGTTGCAGCAAACCTGCGTCCTCAACCCTAATGTTATTCTTATGGAGAATAAATAAAATGCTATATATCACTTATTTATGGACGTATTTTTGTGAAACTTGGTAAGTAGCTTTATGTAGTAGTGAGTGACATATATATGCATTGGAAAATCGCTGAGTACGCAGGTTTGCTGCGACGGGGGTATTTTTGTTTACTAAAACTCACGAGAATACTTAAGATATAAAACATGAATTATTACTGAACTATGTAAAAAGGCTCACCACAGACTACTATTATGGCTTAAAATAAAATCCATAAAGTTGTTATTATTATATACATTATACCTTTACAATATTACTTTAAACAACTGGATAAACTACTTTGACAATCAGTAAATAGCCAATCCAAAAATTCAATAAGAGTTTATTATTGTGATTCAATTCAAGCTATTAAACACCATTAGCCATTTTTCACAAAACTGATTTACTGAACAAACTTCCAAATGTGTTCAATAAAACCAATTTGTTGTTTGCCAAACATTTTAAAGTTAACTGAAAAGGTTTTCTAAAGTTAAATTATTGATTTAACTTTAGTGATTCATATTAAAACGGAAAGACCGATGGCCAGTGGCTTTGTTGGACTTATTCGTCGATATAAACCCACTCACGATGCCTCAGGTTAAAAGTATCTTAAAAGTATATACAAATCAATGACACACAACTAATTTTATACCACACAATATATAAACATAACGAATAAAATACAAATTCATAGTTTCATTATTTAATATTGCTTCCTAAACGACTAAAACAAACTATTTCTCTCATTAAAACTTAAAGTTTATGAGATTGAAGAACAAATTACAAATATTTTGTTAAATAACAGTTATAATAATAAATTATTTTAGTCAAGGTTTGAAGAGCTTATCTAATATTGCGTTTTCAGAAGAATGAATCGGACATGGCCATTCTTCAATTCTAGTTACATGCAACATTCAGGCCATTCTCATCAAACATTTGAAATTAAACTGTATAATGATGTGGTTTCAGAGAGAAAACTCAGCATTTGAGTTTTTTGCAGCATTTGAGTTATCCAACTTTTAAATTGAACCCCTTATTGGATATTAAATAGCTCTAAATTGTCTTCCGTTCACTTAATGGGTTCAAATAACAGAATTTCTCAGTTAATTACCTAATAAAAACATATTTTTATTCACGCACAACAAAGTCAGTTAGTTACAAGGACTGAAATTGTACACGCTCATTAATTATTCACTGGATGCTTTATACAGCAACCATTAAACTAGTCGGTTCACGTCTAAGCTATTTATTATACCGACAGAACGATAGACGTTATTCGAGTCATGTGTAGGATATTTAAATTGATGAGAAACACTATCCCAGTTTGGGTTTAAGTCATCATGATTTTTGGTCATGTATATTGCAAAAGAGTTGTGTTATAAACTGTGGTAAAAATTAGCTGATGTAAAATATTCATGTTGAAAATATTCGTACCAACATAATTATATACATAAGAAATTATCAAAATGTAGAAGGTTAAATGCAATTGCATTGTTAATGCTTAACTGGAAAACAAAATTAGAACAGACATACAGTTGTGCGTGTAATGTCCTTTCAGCAGGTTCAGGATGTTGCGTGCTCTAAATGTTTTAGTGTTAAAGTACGACGATATGATATATAGTTATTGTTTAAGTATTTTACTTTAGTCCCACGGTAAAAACTGTAAATATTTAAATATCTCAAAATATCAGTAAAACCCAAAAGAGGGGTTTACACCGAGTGTCAGTTGTCGACAAGTTAATGAAAGGCAAATTGCCTTGTTAAAAGCTCAGAGTTTTAGGGGTCATACTCTTAAAGTGGTCTTAGAGACTTGAGTACTCGCTGAACGTTAAAAGATCCGAGAAACGTGGAGAGTTTTGTTTCATTTATTCCGTGAACAATTTTATATTTAAAAAAATAGACTTAGTATTTTCCTGTGTTGACACAAATAATGAAACACAAAATTATTTCATTGATTTCTTTTGAACCGACTTATAAATATATACTTTTGTTTTAACTATCGTTATAATATAAATTTTGTTTGTAAAAACATTCCCTGAATTTTATAAAATACACTGAAACACGAAATTGTAAGTGGCAACCATTACGAATATATACTATCTGTACAACAAAGTATATTTTTTTAGTGTTACAAGACAAACATTACAATTTAATTAGGTTTTATTCTGTACTAAATGGTATTAAATAGAAAACCAATCAAATAGCTGCGTTTAATAGTATTATATCTGTATTAATTTAGGGCAATCAGTATTATATGTGTTTATAACGGATAATATATTACATCACCAATTCAATTATGGTGTTTAGTTTTAAGTTATTATACGGATAAGAAAGAGCCTGTTACCTACAAAATCGTGATTCATAAAATCTGTTTGAGTGCATTGTATATTCTATGGGCAGCAACACCCATGTAACTTGAAATGTTTAAGTGGAGTCTTTTCCATCCAGTTCGTTTCTTCTTTATGTATAGTGAATCATACACAGGAATGTAGTCGGTGAATTAACTTTTTCTTGGGTTATCTTGTATCACAAAACCTAATAAAACTAGGAAGCGAGGTAAACTAATTTTCTCTCAGGTAGAAAAGGACAAACAGGGAAACAGCTTCCTCTTCCGTTGAATCAAGAATAATTCAGGAAAGGGGGGTGAGTAAATTCACCCTACAATGAAGTTTACAACGAGAAATTTGGTAAAACTAGTTTAGTTAGTAAGGGGAAGGATAGAAATTTGTCATGTTTTTTACGGCTTACTTTATTTATTAACCTAACAGTTATTTTTTCATATTACAAATATAATTAGATTTCTGTTAATCTAAAATTAAAATAAAATTATATTAATATTATAATTAACTCCTGTATATAACTACATTTTAACTTGCATTGCATTATAGACTGCATTGCTGGTAACTTATTAAAATAATGAGTGTGGGTGTGTATGTTTATTGGCGCTTTACTGGTCGAATTTGCTGGGGTACCAAATCAAACCCACCTAACCTTTAGGACCTCAATTAAAAGCCCAGCAACCAATACGTGTTAATAATAATAATTAATAATCTTTTATAAAATTAGTTCAAATTGTCTTAACCTATTTTAGTTATTTTACGGTAACATCATATGCTTTTAAGAGGAATAAAACAAAAACTGAAGATGAATACATTTTTTCTAACTAAATGCATATGACATGATAATGTTTAGTTTTATACTAAATAATTATACTAATAATATACTGTTTAGTTTTATTATTTTAGTTATTTTTACTGGTCAGTTTTGGCTTTGTTCCATGTTAGAGTAGGTAGCTTGGATTGGTTTTGGATTTAACAACACGTGTTGGTTGCTGGGTATTTTATTGAGGTCCTTAAGTTAAATTGGGTTTTATTTGGTACCGTACCCCAGCAAATTTGACCAGTAAAGCGCCAATAAACAAACGCACCCACACTTCAGTAAGTCACTAGCAATGTAGTATATAATGCAATACAAT
Organism: Allygus modestus; assembly: GCA_963675035.1. Lineage (NCBI taxonomy): Eukaryota > Metazoa > Arthropoda > Insecta > Hemiptera > Cicadellidae > Allygus > Allygus modestus. Next base: position 213,256,763 of record OY776111.1, read on the forward strand.
TTAAAATTTAGTTATACACAGGATTTAATTGTTATATTAATATAATTTTGTTTTTGTTTTAAAGTAACAAAGCTAATTATATTTGTAATATGAAAAATAACTATTATTATAATTATATTTATGTTATGAAAAAAACACATGCATCTTATATTATCACAATAATGTCAAAGTTATTCCTAGTAGCTATGATACCGTTAAGTGAAAAGCGATCTAACAAATGTTGACATTTCAGCAACCACGAAATGGAAAATCTGTGTTTCCTCATTTTATTGGAAAAATCTTTACTTTTTCTCTCAATGATTTGTTTAGAGAAAATTTACTTCTTTGCTTCTATTTAAGCTGGAAGAATCTTGTCGTTAGGAACATTGATCCTCATTTTATTTGAAAATAAAATCATCTTCATGATCTTTATAATTACAATTATTCCATGAATGTATTGACTGTATTTTTAATGTATAAGAATTATGAATAAATTGTTTATGATTATTATTGAATTTCCTATGGAAAGTGAACTATTAGCATCACCCGCACGGTGAAACTTATTATAAGCCCGGGACCACCATGGAAGTTCCTAACGTGACCTCCTAAATACGTTTTGGGGGGTCGCTCAAAATTAGATTTATATATATAGACATGAGGTATATATATATACCCGCCATTTTGTGTTTTTTTGGAAAATAATAATTCAAAAGCCATTGGGGATATTTTTATGAAACTCGGTATAAACTTTTTTTGTTATAAACATTTTCAAAAATATTTGTTATCAAACCTATCAAATTAAAAAATGGCGACCATTTAAAGATTTCAAATTTAAATTTAAAGAAAACTGGTAACTAAAACAAAGTTTTACAATTAATACAATTTAAAGCACTTTTTAATCCAAATCCAATGACTTCTTGATTGTAAAAATTGGTTAATAAATAAATAAGTGTTGTAATATTTAACTGCCAAATTGAACGGATACATAACCAATTTAATTGGCAGGATGTTATAAAATCAAATCAAAAAACAAAAACAGAATATTCCAGTTGGAAAAGCTAAAAATGATTATTTATGCCTACCTTATAGCGCAACTGTAAAAAAGCCATCCGGAAAACTTTTGAAAAGTAAAATTACAAGCTAGCATTTAGAACCAGAAATAATTCGTTTCACTTAATAAATAAATTCTCAAATACTAATCAAAATCAAACAAACAAATTTGAAAAGTGCGGTATCTATAAGATTAATTGTTGCGATTGCCCAAAATATTATATAGGCCAAACCGGAAGATGTTTTAAACGTAGGTTCAACAAACACATTCAAGCAGTTAAGTCAAACAAAAAAACCTCACAAAAATCTGCCTTCGCTGACCACATACTAAAAACAGATCATAAATACAAGAACTGTTATGAAAATATGTCTATTCTAGAAATAATGAAGAAAGGCCTAAAATTAAATGTTAAAGAAGAATTCCATATATATCAGAGCCATAAAAATGACAGTAACAATATTTTAAACACCATGTAGGTACAATCAACTAATCCAATTTTTAACAAAACTATAAGAATAAAGACAAGTAGATAACACTTACACCAGTAGAGAACGCAATCAGCTGTCTGTTATCATACTTTATTTATTTACATTTTGTGGATGATAATGAAAATAAGGTTATGTATTAAGCTAATCAGCACTGTGATCATGACTTTTATTAGTCGAAACATGAAAGTGTTAATTGATTAAAACAATTTCTCCAGGGTACTCATGTTACTTATGTTTCATCTATCATTTAGTAGCCCTTCTATGTGAATTTAATTTAAGACATATATATGTTTGCACTCCAGCAGTCACATTTTTTGTCCGATCTACTTAAAATTTGGTAAGAACGTTCCTTTCTATAATTATTTGGACAAGTTCGTTGGGCAAAACAATCGGAAAACTCTAAACCCCTTTTTTAGGATTTATCTTTCAAATTTAGAGTTTTTGGGCCCAAAAAGGGTCATAAAAGCCCCGGATGTAAAATTAATGCATGTAAAAAGATGGGAATTAGTGAGGCGAAACTTTTAAGCCCTCTCTCGTTATTCTAGCAGGAACATTTACCGAGTTATTAAAGAAAAGTTATATCGACCAAACACAGTACGTTGTCTTATGGGGTTTAACATTAGAAAAGCGTGTTATTAATTTGTTGGTGTACTTTTATTATCCCCAGCAACCTCAAGCCTATTTTAAAGCCTGAATGGACCTTCTCCTAACCTTATAATGCGCAAAATTGTATTCCCAGCATTGCAGGTAGATTAAACCAGAAGCATCAGAACAGCCAAACAATCAATGTTTTTAGATATCAAAATTGGTATAAATGTATATTTTTAAACTGATTTTGAGTTTTAAAAGTTTATTATGTGGAAATTCACTTCCCTCACGTCAGCTTGCTGCGCGCGATCTCGTTATTTTTTTATTCCGATTCTTCCGATAATGGATCCATAGCATAATTCAACATCTTGGGTCTGAACAACTTATGAAAATACCAATTTAACTCGTGAATACAATTTCTATTGAGCTCATAGTTAGTTTGTTATAATATTTGCTAATGTTTAAATCAATATACTGATGTAATAGAAAAAAGCTTGCCTCAGGGCTGTTTGCGTTGAGAAGAGCTTGCAAATTCTGCAATTTAAACGTTTCTAGAATTGTATACTTCAGTCTTTTGGAATCTCACACCATGTACTCCATCGCCTTGTGGGGAGGGTACAAGACTCACGTAGGGAAAATATTTACCTGGAAAAAAGGCCATTAGGGTCATCTTTGGGCTCGCTCCTTGGGAGCATTGTGAGAGTTACTTCATAAGATTAGATACTTTGACTGTTCCTGCCCTATATTTTTATGAGTTAGTAATATACATTAGGAATCAAAAATTAATGAACCTATGTCAAAGAAATCATACTCACAATACATGGTTCAAATCAAAATTCTCCACCTTTCACAGACTGTCAGTCTTTGAAAAAAAAACTCTTCACGCCGGTTTAAGATTTTATCAAATGTTGCCTAACTTAATTTCATCCATTGTTGACGACAACAAATTTAAAGTAACACTTTAGAACTATATGATTGTGCATTGGTTTTATTCTGTTGAAAGTATAGTTGAACACCACAGGCGATGTAACCCCCTGTGTAACTCTCTGACCCCTCCCCTCCCTACCAATCATATTCTATAATGGCTGAAACTTCTTCAACACTTTCACCTGATAAACCCTATCGGCCCTATGAACGAAAACAACAAGTAACAAGTAATTAAGTAAGTAATAACCCCTGCAAAACGTAAAACAAATATTGCGAGGTGATATGCAAGAGATACACGCACACAATGCTTAGCGTCCTATGCAGGACTGGATTCTACATACAAAAACAAGTCGAAAATGTAAACTTTTTTGATGTCGGCTTAGCTTAGCCGTAATCCGCCATTTAGTGTTTTTTTTTGGAAAATAGTTAATAATTCAAAAACCATTGGAGTTATTTTTATAAAAATTGGTATAAACATTTTTTGTTATAAACATTTTCAAAAATATTTATTATCAAACCTATCAAATTTAAAAATGGTGGCCATTTAAGGATTTCAAATTCAAATTTAAAGAAAACTGGCAACTAAAACAAAGTTTTAAAATACATACAATTTAAAGCACTTTTTAATCCAAATCCAATGACTTAATGATTGCAAAAATTGGTTAATAAATAAGTAAGTGTTGTAATATTTAATAACAAATTTCAAAATTCCGGCCATTTAAAATTTTAAAGTCAAATTCCATAGTGCATTTGACCACCTGATTACAAGTACTTTAAATTTGATGTACTGTACAATTTGGTTTTAGTTGCTACTTTTCATGGAATTTTACTTCGAAAATTTAAAATTTTAAATGGAAAAAAGATACGCGTTATGGTTTAGAAAACACAGAATATTCCGTAACTGTCAATATTTTAACTGTCAACAAGAACGGCCGCCTTTCTGAAACGGATAAAGGTAAGTAAATTATATTTTAGCCAACAAGTATATGTTTCTTTTAACAATACATTTAAAATTATGTATAATTTGCCTATGTTTACATAAGAAAACCTAGAGATTCGAACAACGATTCGAAATCTTTTGGAAAATGGCCGCCACGGCCGCCAGGGTAGTTGGCCGATGGCTCTACATCCAGATTTGTTCATATTACATTGGTCTAACTCTGTGCCAAATTTGGTGCTTTTATCAAAAAGTGCACAGTAGGTTAGCTAATCCGCCGCACTATATGTAGTTTTTTGTGTTATACTGTATAAACAATATTTATATTTTGTGTGCAATATATAGAATGAAATAAAACACTTCTTTTACATTCTGAAATACATGGAAATTTGAATATTTTTACCTAAAAAACACAGTTTTAATTGGGTTTTAGACGAATATACGTTTTCAAATTAATATGAACAAATAAAATAGTTTAATAATTTAGTTTGCTATAAACTAAAAAAAAACCTAACAATTAATAAACACTAAAAATACGTCAATGAGTCTCCTGTATGTTGAGTGGATTATTTAAACCCTATTCTTATCGCTATGCAAGTAACAACTGGATTAAACTAAAAACTACGATTAGTGAGATATGGGTCATGAGGGTTGGTAACTCATAATGCCTCATGAGCAATTAATTAGAAATAAACTGTTGTTAAATTACTCCTTTAAAATTTTACTCAGTAACGACATATGTGTTAACATTTTGACTTACATTATTCCAAGAATATTTAATTTGTTGAAACTCTTGATATGGTTATATAAAGCGATGAATAAAATCAACATCCTTACTTTGTACTAAATTATCAGTTTAGTTATTATATTGTATACAAATTTAATAAATGTGTGCATATAATCATCGTTGTGTGGCGTTATTTATTTTTTTCACTAGTAACAACACCAATGGTGTTGATAAAGAAACTGCATATAATGTTCTTAAACTTACTTGCTTTGTGATGTCAGATATTGCTTGCATATTAATTTATTAAGAATCTACCTGAGAACAAATTAGTAGCTTTAATTTCACTTTATAAAAATGTCAAAGTTATATTATTATGTTCACACTTTTGAAGGTTTTCAACAACAATGACCACATTACTAATTTATATGCGTTTACAGTTATTAGTTTCCCTCGCTTGAGATTATGCTGAATTATAATTATTACTAGTGGCTTGAAGGGGCCAAAGCCCCTAACCTTGCTCCAATACTCTGCCTTACCTGATTATTTTACTCTTTACTTGCTTAGGAGGAGCACATGTCAGTTCGTAAACTACGTAGACTCGTAATCACATGTTTTAATGTAAACAAAGCAGACGTTTTTAAATCCCCATGCTTTTGTTATGGCTTATGTTGTACGTTATTTCTGGTTTTCTGGTAAATTTTTAAAAATACCGTTAACTTTCTGAGTCCCAGGGATCAAGACCTTTAATTTGAGCCATCTCCCATCAACCTGCAATTTGACAAACTCTCACAATTTTATCTTAAAGATTTCGCTTACAGAATTTATATAAAGATATATGATGTAAAGTTTTAGTTACATTTTAATTGTTCATTCAGAATGTTCGACAGGTGAACTTTTGAAGTATTTAAACACATGCGATTCACCTGGTGTGATAACGATTTTACGGCAGATATTTAGGGTTCAATTTTCATTATCTTGCCATTAGTGTTATTCTCTTGACAAATTCCACGCTTCCTGTTTAAGATGGTATTTGACCAGGGTTTATGATCGTAAAAGTGCATTTTTAATTGCGTATAAATTATTGTGTTTTACTTTTTATTTAAGTGTATTTATTAAGTATATTATTATTAAGTGTATAAACGTAAACTGAAAAATTCCTAAAAAAACAATTAACTAATAAAGAATCACGGTATTATAAATGATTATGAAATATTAAGCAATAAAGCTAAACGATCCCTTGAACTAATGTCATGAAAAACCTCCACAACGTCAAAGAGAGAAACTTTAACAATATACGACAGGTCAAGTTACCTACTTTTCCTAAAGAAAACTTTGTTGAACTTTGGCAATATAAACTTTTGTGACTCCACTTTACCATTAGCAAAACACTGACTTGATCATACTGGTTAAAAGAATATTCTACTGTTAGTGACTGTTTCGTGTTACATACATACCCTTACACTTCAGCATCTAGCAGCAAAAATATTAATGAAAGGCTGAAATGTAACCACAACTTTATTGGTTTGTTACATTAGGGATTTTAAATCTGTTTATCGTAACCTTTATGGATATGAGGTCACTTTAGATATAACATTAAATCTGACAACTATACATTTAGGGGAATTAAATACGCAACAAAGTTGAAACGAAGTTGAGGGAAACTCTTCTGAAATATCAGTTTATATATTTTTAAAAAATCAGTAAAAAACAAATATTTACACCCATTAAGAACGTATACGTGACTAACAAAAATACTATTATAAAACCTCGTGCGCACGGGTACGGGATCCGGCTCGGGTAAAACATAACCCAGAACACCGAGCCGGATCCCTTACCCGTGCGCACGAGGTTTTATAATAGTATTTTTGTTAGTCGTGTATACGTTCTTAATGTGTGTAAATATTCGTTTTTTTATCAACATGACGCAGTTTGCTACTAGACCTACGCAAGGCAGATTTCATGAATAATCTAGTGTATAGTGTATGGATGCTGATGATGGCCTAGCGTCGAAACGCGTTCATCACAAACAAACTTGGATTGACGACGTAAGTAAAATAACAACTAGTTTGTCATTATCAATCCGTTCTACAAACCGCACATAATTTCTAGTTTGTTTGATAGTAGTTTAAATATGCCTTAATGAACCAAAACAATAGTTTTACCAACTCTCTCACTGGCATTGCGCTGCCTTTTTTATTCTTTGGCCTAAAGGACTGTATGCCCTTTATTCAAGACGGGCTTTAATAGTTTTCAAGTTGTATATTTGTATTCAATTTCTTATTTATACTTCACGTAAAACGTTTGATACAGCTAAATTCCAATTTGTTTGCAAGTATACGGTAAGCATATTTTATTGATGACGTGTTCATGGGACCATTGATTCCCGTTTCTTTTCCCATTGGTAAAAATATTGTTACAGTACCATGTAAACTTTAATGAAATCATTACTTTATAAGGTTAACCTTGATAATTTCAAAGTCCAGTAGGGCAGAAAAGTCCTAGGATCTTGAATAGTGGCTAGAAAACCTGAATAGCCATGCAACGTTTAGTAGCAATCAGATGAGTTGTATAGGAACGCAAAAAGGATAAACAGACAAACAGATATTAATTTTTATATATAGAGATCCTAGAAAATTTTATTACTGAGAGGTTTATGGAGAAATAGCGAAAACATATTAAATCCACTTTTTACATTATTTGATTAGTTTTAATGACTATGAGCTTACTAGTGATATATTACGTAAAGTAAAGAATGTGCCGTAATTTATTATTTATAATTACCTTTTCGTTTAGCATTATTTTATTTGTTGGACTATATGAAACAACTGCACAGTTATGCAACACACTTACTTAACTTTATTAACTTTATTTATTTACTTATTTAGATAGTTTACCTCAAGCACTAAAAAAAAGATGTCAACTGATATCTGCTAGAAAAACAGTAAAACACATTCAATCTGACAACTATATCTTTAGGGGAATTAAATACGCAACAAAGTTTAAAGGGGAACTCTTCTCAAATATCAGTTTATATATGATGTTCATAAAACACCAAAGGCTAAACTTTTGATATACTCTTCAATTTTATGGATACAAGAGACCCTCGCCAATCACATTTGTACGTCTGTAATAGTTTATAAAAATAATTCCGAAATAGTATCAGTACATTATGACATAACCAGTAAAGTGATCTATCATGTCAGTTGTGGGATCCAACTATTTTTGCCACAAATACATGAAAATAAGACTTTGGATAGGAGCACTGGAAATGTGCGATTGACTACCACAATGCATGGGCGTCTGAAGGAGACTGCTAAATGAGCGAATGTTGCGAGGCGAGGGCCGCGGAGTTGTGCCACTTTCCTTGAGATTATGAGCATTCCTACCTACAACGAGTGATTCACGGGTACAAATAAAGTATTTTGTTTTTATTAATTTAATTTAAACATATTACAAATGTTATTTTAATGAATGCATTAAAATCTCAAAATAAATTGTACTAAATTGACAAATTTAGAATGATATTTAATCTAGTGAGGTTATTTGAGAATCAAGGCTCAAACTAAAATATTTTTCCCCAGTATTGAGGTTTTTTTTATAGTTGTTTTTTAGTTAATTTGTTTTTTTTTTATTCATTGTGATTGGAGTGATACCTTACTGTAAGAAATTAAATTTTAAATAAATAAACAAATGACTGTTTAATGCTGCTATCTAAACGTCTTCATAGTTAACAAATGCATATTCATGGTTTATTAATTGTATGGATTTCAAGTAATGATTTCTCTTATTCTGTGTATTTTTTAAATTTACCAACCCCTTTATTAGTATAACATTTTCTATACGATAAAAATATAGGCAAAACAGATGTTTTCTCTCAGAAAGTGAAAGTAAAAGTCTTAGTAGTAAGGTTTTTATAGATGGATTTTAATTTTGTTCCATCTTTATATTTGACGTTTAGCCCTTAAAATCTTCCATTGTTAGTTTTTATGCGTAAACCATTTCACGATGAAATGATTTAAATGTAAACTTCAGCTTTAAGTTTTAATTAGATCAGTTTGTGGAAATGTATGATATAATACATTTGAAATCTCATACAATTAAATATAGAACTGTATGTAATTCTATTAAACATATAATTTTTGGACTGTTAAATTAGAAAAATATTAAATAGCCAAATGCTGTTTGTATTATAAACTTATAACTTATTTTTAAGTTAAAAATCAAAATATATATTTATTTAGTCCTCGTTCTATGTTTTTCTAATGGGTAGTAAATATGTGTTCATTATAATTTTTTTTTACAAATTTAATTGGCTAGGACGTAGTTTTAAAGTGTTGGATTTTTGATTGTTTTTAGGGAGGGGGGAATGCCTTAAAAGATGGAATATAACAAGAAGAAATATACTTGAATTATAAAACTAAATAATGTAACATTTTCCTGTTCATCGCATCCTATGACTATCCTCAGAGCTGTGATTCGTGGCGCTCACTCATAAACAAACCATTTTAGGATTTCTAATAGTTTTCAAATATTTAAAATATATATTTATTACACAAATAATTAGCATAACAATTACTTTTCCATATACAATGATAAAAACAAGTTTATAAATTGCGTAGCGTTTGAAAATTGAATCAATGGTTTGCATAAAGGCTACAAATAGGATTCGCTTGTTTCGAAAGTTTTTCCAAATTGTTTTGACTTTTCCAAAGTTGTTATAATTTTAACCGGATATATAGTACAGTGTGAATGCGTTATAGTCAATTATGAATCCTCTATATTATTGTTTACTGAATATTTTTTTATTATAAATATAAAAATCGAGAAAATAGCAACTTTGATTTTAATCCTAATGACATTAAGAAACAATGCATCCTTTATAACGGCAATTACCCTTATTTATTGGATTTACATTTAAAATCTAAAATTCTGAGAAATATCTCTGTCCCATTTTAGAGACAACAGTTTTTTTTCTGAAAGAGTTGAGTAAACAGGAAGTTTAATGTAAATGTCAACTCGGTGACGTCACAGTAATGAGGCTGTACATAATGTATGAGATCTGTTACCGTCACTGAATCCTGATCGAGCAGTGGTTTACCAAAGTTATTTGCTGACATTACTGACACATTTCTAAACAAACATGATGACTTGAAACGTTAAAAAACTAACATTTCAAGGTTGCAAAACAGATAATTTAAGAGTTGTAATAAACTAAGATTTTTACGCCCATAATTTGTGTTTTATATTTTTTATATTAGCTCGATCCGTCCAACATTAGCTCGTGTTAATGCTAGTCGTAATGCACTAGCTCGAGGATATCGTTATACTAAACATAGTTTTCAACCTAAATAATTACTTAGAACTGTGCATGGCCCATTTTATGATTAAATAGATGATAAAATTAATCATTAATGCGTTGTTACATTCCTAAACTGACCGTATACTAAACATTATTTATGCTGTATATGTTATTACCAAAAACCATATTCACAAATTAAAGCATATACATTTTAAAATATTTCTGCCAATTGCTTCAAAGTATACGCCTTAAAACGTTTAGGTGAATATTAATTATCTATGAATGAATTTAGGTTGCTAATTTGCATGTAATTATCTCCTATTGTGTGCATTTCTAATACTGTGAGGTCCATCAGCTGTTCCAATACGTTTACCGTGGTCTTGTTGTTTACGGGGGTTTCACTATTTTAATATAATTTGGGAGAAGTTATAATCCGTTGACAACGTCAAGGTATTGAACATTACAAACAACGCATAAAACTAAAGACGACGACTCTACAACACAAATAAACATCAGCAAGGCGGTTTCTGAGTGTGACCACTTAAATGTAGTTAACACTTAAAATGTCTGTCCCCAGCTTAACAGTAATCGCCTAATTAAACAGCCCCAGTTAAAAAAATCAAGGTTTGTTAAACCACTGCTATATTATGTTGCATGTATTTTACCGAAATACACTACTTATTGTTAGTACAGTTGAAAATACAATGCAGTAACATACAAACACACAAAAATGCATTTTCATTCATCTATAAAAATAAAGTAAATACCACACTTCAATTTGTTATAAACTACTCGGCTACCGAACATACCAAGCATTGCACTGTTTGCAAAGTGAATTATGAATACCAGATAATTATTTTGCTAATCATAAGAACTCAGGGCATTATATTTACTCTTTATTTCAGCTATAAAGTTGGGCAGTTCAAAGCCTCACAGGGTGTTTTTAATCTCTGCGTGACAGTCCGGTTAATTAACACTTGGATTATTGACGTTCAGATAACCGAAACTGTAATGTTACCTTTGCTTATCAGTTTTAACGCCAGTGATTTTAGTACTACTGACCATTGATAATTGATTGAATAAATTAGTTATACTCATCTAAGAGTTATGTTAGAAGGGTTATTTATGTATATAATGTATTTGTTTACTAATGGTGCAGTACCAATATTCACCGCGTAATACATTAGTCGTGTGTCTTTGTAATATGTGGTTAACCTTTTGAACTGTTTAAAAAAGGAAAATGTGTTTAAACTATCATTTAATAAAATAAAAATGCATGTCTATAAGACGAAAATATATATTTAAAGACCTGTGGGTTGAAGTTATTATGTAAAATTATAATAAAAACCTTTACCTATTCTATCCTGAACTTCAGTGTATCATATTTCACCTCTTTAACATATCGGGTGGCTGGAGGGTTAGTGATGAGTCGTTTAGGGATTCAGCTTTTATATACTAAGATATCAATCACCCCTTTAACAATTTATCATATAATATTTGAATTTGACTTTTACTATCTTTACAAGATGATTTTTTACTTCAAAGTGTATGTGTTATTCTGAATCATAAAAACCTATTACTACGAGAAATATACTTAGTTTGAACTAATCGGGACTTCACAATCTAGTAATTTCGAGTTAGATTTGTCTTAGTGCCCTCTTAAAATGGAAGAGTCCGAATAGTAAAATCATACATCGTTACCGACTTTTGTTTGTGTCCCTTCTGATTTGCATAGTTTTAATAAATAAATATATTTGTCAGATACTGAAAACAGTGATCACTATAAGCTGATTAATTAAACTAAACAAAATTATAATGATCCACTAAGAACTGAATTTTCAAACAAAATCATAAGAGTGTTTATATGAACGGCAGATCCCCACGACTGCCGTCCGCGGTGAGAAAGAGCTCTAGACCGCTGTTGGCCACTTTAAATATTGCTTTTTAATTCAATAAACGTATTCGTTTATTCAGCGGACTTATGTCAATTTTGTTTAATTAAACTATTTTTCAACTTAGGATATTTCTTATACAATACATAAAACGTGATTTATTTAGAAAAGTAATGACAAACAATTGTGACTCTTTTCTATTACCTCTAGTTTGATTTTCAGTTTCGCTTCAGTATTTCGCTTTTTACTCATGATGCAAAACTAAGAAAATATTTGTACTGATATAAGTCCATGAAGTATTATTTAATATACTGAGTTTTGAGTACCTGGGGAAAAATACTTTTAAATATTTAAAGAGTATTAACTGTAGGCTTTGTAGTGAATTACAATATGTACATTGTCCTACTAATTAGTACCATTGTTTATGCCTTGTGTATAAGAATATCTAAAAATTACATAATTTCAAACCTAAAACTCATGTTGTAATCATCAGAGATAACGAACTAACCATTAAAAGACTCATTAGTTTAACAATTTAAAATTGGTTTAGATGCAGTTAAACTTATTTATTTTAATTTTGAAGCTGAGGTACGTTGACAATTTTAAAATTGAGTAACAAAAATAAACGAAAGAAGCAAAGTGGCTGTTGTTATTCAGAAGTTAAGGGAGGTAGCCAGCCTAAATTGAAATTCATTTCCCCTCGCAGTGTTGGGATTATTTTCTTAATCATTTGTGGATGGGTAAATTTAAGTGTTGTAGCCAGTTCATAATCTTAAACGTACTTATTATTAATTGGAGGACATTTGCATACTAATTGTACTTGCTTGGTAAAATGATAATGCTCTTACATAATTTATTTAACTTTGTTATAGTGTCCCAGTCATGTTGCAGTCAGGTTTCCATCATCAGAGAGTGGTAAGTACATCTTTCCATGTAACACTATAACAACCTCAAAGTTGACTCAAAAGTTTCAACAATTGAGTGTACACTACATATCACTCGTTTGCCTATACCGATGTATCGTTTGTCCTTCTATAATATGTATATTTAATGGTTCATCCTAGTTAATGATTTTAATTTAGACAAGTAAAATAATTAAAACCTTAGTATTAAGGTTTAGCGTAAATACTAAGATTTCGTTTTCTTTCCACTCGATGATTCGATAGGGGCTCATACTGTGGGGGAACTGTAGCAGGGTAGAAGAAGTCTTAATCTTACAAAGTAAGCGATAAGAGAAATAACAAGATCGGGGAAATTTGAACATTGTCAACCTTTATTTATTAAAATGGAAATTCAAGCAGTCATTAATCTGTATATAATTGACCTCACCACATATGCAATAAAAAATAAAAATAACTACAAATATAATTGTGATAACCACAACTACAATACAAGGGAAAAAGGTAATGTATCAATACAGTTGTCAAGACTTAGCACAAGCTTTAATAGCTTAAATATTTTCACCATACTATCTTTAAAGGTCTATAATAAATTAAAAACACTCATTGATAAGTATCCACTTATAAAATTCAAAAAATATTTATTTTAACTTGCTATTAGCGCATCCCTTCTACAAGTTTGATGAATATAGTTACTGTTAGTTCCATATAATTATAAATTAGGCTTACCATTGATATTCTAAACGACTCTGTATGTTCAAAACTGTATTATTGATAAATATAATTTATTTATTCCATTTTCTCAACACTGTTTATATAAAAATACAATTTACGTTCTTTACTTTTTTTACCAGCCTACTTATTTTAATGTGTTACTCTGTACTTTACCAATCAGTTGTAAAACTGATGATAATTATGACTTTGCTTAATTTTATGCGAAACTACTTTGTCGATAATCTGTATTGATGATTCTTATGGCAAATAAACACATTTATTATTATTATTATTATTATGAAATAATAATTTTATTAAATAAATATAACCTCCTATACAAAAAATAATATTTCATAATGATAATAATAAATGTGTTCTATATATGCTTTAAGTATAATTTTATTAACAGAGTACCCTTTTTTGGTTTTATCATAATATGTTTAATTAGACGACTAGTTTCAACCCTTTAGGTCATAGTCATGTCTACATTATTTTTCTAACCTCAAATAATGCAAATTAATTAAATGGTAAACAAATTCAGAATCATATATTGAAAATAAACTTAGTATATGGGAGAGATTCTTGAATCTGTCTTCAAGTATATTATATTTAATTATTTCAGTGGTCCTTTTTTTATATGAAAAATTTTGTCATAAGTTGGAATTCTTTGACGTATTTTTATAGTATTCAGAAAATTATTCGTATTATTTTCGTAATTCAGATATATATGAAAGTCTTCTTTTACATATAATTTATCTATTTCTTTCTCATATTCTAATATTGTTAAGTTATCATTGATACTTTTATATCTGTGTCTTGTTTCAATTAAATGTTCACCGAAGTTTGATTTCATTGTCGTCCTGTTTCCGGATTTTAGGGTTTGGATGTGTACTTTAAATCTCTTATTAAAACTTCGACTGGTTTGCCCGGTGTAGAAGCTTTCACAATCACTGCATTTAATCTGATTGATAGACACCCACTTTGTTTAAATCTCTTGCTTGGTTGTTTCTTTCATATAGTACTCTATTGTTCATGATTCTAAAGGCATTATTTTTTTTCTATAGCTGGTCTTGATATTTGAATTATAGAATGTTCTTCTTGTAGCTTTATTTATGAGAATATTATATGGAATACATATATATTCTTTTTGGTTTCCTTCTGTTGACGTTTCTCTTCTTTAATTTTTCTGTATGATCATCTTTTTTATCATTCTTTAAATTATAGTCGGTTTATATCCATTCTTTACTGCCAAGTGTTTTATAAGGTTTTTCTCTTTGATGAAATTGTTATTTGACATGGGAACGTTGGTTAATCGATAAGTCATCCAATGGAAAACTGCTAATTTATGTTGCCATGGGTGGTTTGAATCTGAAGGTATTATCGTTTCTGTTGAAGTTAATTTCGATAGACTTCAAATGAATGTTTGTTATTTTCTTTGGAAATAGTTATATCTAGGAAATTAATTTTATTATTTTGTACTTCTTTTGAAAATTGAATTTTGTCAGAGTGAGTTTAGATATGTGTGAAAGTTGTCTGCCTCTTCTCTAGTACCTTCAAAAAGGCAAAGAACGTCATCAACATAACGATGCCAATATTTTATTTGTGATTTAAAAGGTTGGTTTCATTAGTTATCTTTGTAGTTTCTAAGTCATTCATATATATATTTCTGCTAATAGACCAGAAAGAGGGGATCCCATTGGTAAACCCTCTTCTTGTATATAGAAGGAATTATTGTATTTGAAATAATTTTGATTTAATGTTACTTTTGTCAGTTTAATAACGTCATTAATTTGAGCAGTTGTAAGTTCACCTCGGTTTGTTAATTGTCGTTTGAGTATTGCTACAGTTTCTTTTATAGGGATGTTAGAATACATGTCAAGTACAATAATTCAGATTCAATAATACAGATTCAAGAATATCTCCCATATACTAAGTTTATTTTCAAAATATGATTCTGAATTTTTTTTGCCATTTAATTCATTTGCATTATGTGAGGTTAGAAAAATAATGTAGACATGACTATGACCTAAAGGTTTGAAACTAGTCGTCTAATTAAACATATTATGATAAAACCAAAAAAAGGGTACTCTGTTAATAAAATTATGCTTAAAGCTAACATATTAGTAGCCCTAATCACTCTGTTCTTATCAACAACAAAAAACAACAGGCGTAATACACAACAGACAGGCGTGATACAGGGTAATTGGGACTTGATGCGAAAAACTTCTTTTGGTAAAAATATACATCAATTAATTGTTATATGAATATGCATATCAAACATTTCTAACCAAATCACTGTGGCCAAGAAAATATGTTTAGGATTTTATAAGACACAGCGTTATAATTCAATAAACACCGTTTTAGCGAATTTCCCCTATAGGGAAGAAGCTATTACCGTAGGTCTCATGGTAAGACTTAAGCCCGAGACCATGATAACTTTTTGTTTTGAGGTCCCCAGATGCCAAAAACACCATTCGTTAAAATTTTTATATATGTATATATATATATATATATATATATATATATATATATATATATATGTGTGTCCGTTAACACGATAACTTGAGTAAAAAACGTCCGATTTTGATGAAATTTGGCTCAAATGTGTAAAATGACATTCATGACTTTAAGTTCGAAAACCAGAAAAATCGGACCATGGGAAAGGGGGTCTATGGGGGTTTTAAATTTTCCAAAAATCAGTTTTTTGCATTTTTTACCCTAAAATTTTTAAAAAACTTAATTTTGGTTTTGACAAAGTTATAGCTTAAAAAAACAAATAATTTAGTATCTTGAATTATTAACCTAGGTTAAGTGGTTGCGGAGAAAATCCAAAAAAACCTGCTCATAAAATCTCCCATGTTAATCTTATGGGAAAAAGGTTTTTGGCTTTTCCTCAGTTTATTTTAATGTAAACTTCACATTTGCTTTTACCAATCTGTTCAGTTCCACAAAACAATCATTTTGGTGTTTAAATTGTGATTCTACGCCCAACCGTTGCAGAGATATTCGAAGTGCTAAACACAGTACGTTGTCCAATGTTATCCTTATGGAGAATAAATAAAATTTAATATCTCGATTACTTATTAATGTATGTTGATGAAACTTGGTATGTGGCTTCAAGTAGTACTGGTATATTGATATTTGCACCAAAAATTGATTTTTTGTTGATTATTCCCGTAGCAGCAAACCTGCGTACTCAGCCCCCATGTTATTCTTATGGAGAATAAGTAAAATGTACTGACTCCCTTAATTATGAACATAAATTAATAAAACTTGGTATGTAGCTTCACTTGGTTGAGTTATATTGATAAGTATATAAAAACCCATTTTTCTGTTCCTTGTTGCAGCAAACCTGCTTCCTCAGCCCCCATGTTATTCTTATGGAGAATAACTAGAATGTCATATATCGCTTATTTATGATTGAAGATCGATGAAACTGAGTATGTGGCTTCGCCTAGTTAAATTCTATTTATATTTGCATAAAAAACAATTGTTTCTGTTCCTTGTTTCAGCAAACCTACATACTCATTACCAATGTTATTCTTATGGAGAATAATTAAAATCGCTTATATGTGAATATATTTTTTTGAAACTTGGTTTGCGGCTTTATGTGGAATTCAGACAAATATTATGCATTGGAAATTCGCTGAGTCCGCAGGTTTGCTGCGACGGGGGTATTTACCAATAATATTATGTTTAGTCTTTTATCCATCCTTTTTTCTTAAATCACTTCAAATTCCCTAATGAAGTAAAATTATTTCCAAATAATGTAAAACCACCTTAATGAAGTATTCCTAATAGACCTAAAAATATGTAAATTTAAAATAGTTTTTTTTAGCATGAAAACACGAGTGATACTTTATTATTTTTGTTTTTACAAGTGAGTTTTAAATACGTAATTAAAACGCTTTTTCATTAAATCACCTTTCAAATGATATATTACACATTAGGTTTAAGGGTTAACAAAAGAATGTTCAATTACAAATAAAACCGTCTTTTAAATTTTTAACAATGGTCATTAATCCGTAATAGTTTTTTATTTGTCTACAATAGGATTCTGCCATCATTTAAGTATTTTTATTGAGTTTTTTGAAAATTTAAAGCAGTTACAAATTAGTTTAATGTAGTTTGATCATAATTTAATTTAGCCGACGTTCACAAAATACTGTTTAAATTCTAAATTGTAAACTCTTTAAATACTGTACACTGATTCGATCTGAGCTAAAATAATTTAGAGATATTCAATCTAAATTCCTCTCCGTATAACCCCAATATTTTATCTTTTACAAAAGAGTCTAAAAGTAAACAATATTCTTAAAATGTACGGAGAGTTATTATCTTCTGTATTGATGTCATACCTTTCAGTATTACATTTTTTACCCAGCGGCGTCCTTTTAGTTTTTTAAAACAAAAGGACTTTTACATTTCTGATTTAAAAGGTTAATCTACCATTCTTTTAATAAAGAGGAAAAAACTGTACCAGTTAATGTATTACTTACTACGTAGTCGTCATAGAGTTTTCAAACCAGGAATGCTGAAATTAATGTTTTGTACGGTTTTTGTAACTGGAATGCATTTGCACCCGGTAGTAAACGGCCAATTTACGAAATCATTAGGTTCTATTTAAAAACGTTTTACTAATAAACAATTTAATATTACTAAATAAATAGGTTTGTAATCTTAAATTGTGACGTTAACTTTGCAGTGGATAAGATGTTGTACATTTTTTAATTATCTACTATAACACCTACATTTATTTTACATTTTATTTTATATCTAACATAAAAATAATATTATAAACAGTTTAAATTATTTGAATTATAGGATTTTATTATGGAAAATAGTTTACCATGAAAAGAATAAAAAGTAAAGCAAATGATTAATGAAATCATTAATTGTTTTTACCGAGCAAATTGCAAATCTGCATAATTATAATCCTTATGATTTTAACAAAGATTTACCGAGATGCCTGCTGCTTTATTTGCTCTAGAGTTGTATTACGTTCAACCAAAGTATTGTGAAGTATAGTGTAAGTAGTAGTGTAGTATAGTGTAGAACATGAGAACATGAGTAGTGTAGTATAGTGTAAGTATAGTGAATGTTATATATTATTATACGTTAAGATTTACATTAAGGGTATATTCCAGCTTAGAGATAATTGTATCAAGACCCCCCCCCCCTCCAACAACCCGCCCACGCCTTCAGGCTAACTATTGTCTAATGAGCTTACGTCGGTGATATATATACCATCCTCCATTTACCCGAGGAGCCTGTTTCCTTCGCTTACATTTAACAACCATCAAACACATTGTGTACAAATGTAAATCATAATATGATTATTATATATTATATCAATGATTGTGCACACTGCTAGGTTGTATAACAGGAACGTTGGTTTAATTCATGGACGATCTTCTCTACAATTTTCTCATTTTAAACATTCACAATCGTGGTTATAAGGGAATAAAGTTATATATTGTCTTCTATAAACTTTAGATTACGTTTCTATTTCTAAACTTATTTGACATAATATTCGTTTTATATGGAACAATTTAAGTTGAAGGTTGTTTTGCTTTTGGTGGCTTGGTAATTGGCAGAACACATATTTGTATACATCAACTTGGAATACGTTGGTTATATCGCTTCGTCTCCTGAACTAACCAATATTATGTTCTTGTTTATTCACCGATGAATGTTACTGAATATTGAATAAGATAAGGGGAAAATAGTCTATATAAAATAAACATGTATTTTACCCTCCATAAAAATTAAATAATAAGAAATATATGCTGAGTTTATAAACCAATTTCCTTACTACTTCAGTAAGTCAATTTTGGATTCAACGTTGAATGTTATTAGCCATCAATATTGATGAGGTTGATGGAACGACTCTGACTGTCCGGTACGGATATTGCAATGCTATCTCACCAGCCGATCACAGCGCTGTCTTGGCAATGGCAAGCAAATAGGCAGATATTTTTCTCTAATAGATTGTTTTATACAAACTGCATTTACATAGATATTGCTCGCACGAAAAATATACATGCACATATTTTATCGGGAAGTCTAATGAATAAGTATTATAATATAAAGTATTAATGTCATTGGTATTGTTTTATTAGAGGGAATGTTTTTGTTTAGCTCTTTTTTACAACTTAATAAATAGCTAAAACTCCACAATGGTTATGTTTAGTGTTCTAGATGTTATATCTAATTACAGAAAAAGAAAATAATACACACTGTTGGAAGACAAATGTTAACATTTCCATTGATTAGCTTGATCAAATTCAGGAGCGTAAGATCGTATGAGCCTATTGTTGCAATCTTTTAATTGCAATCCGTGAAGGACTGTTTCCATTGTTTCGGAAAAAGGAGCTTTTGCGAAAAGAAGAGGGCTGTTTTTTCCTGACTTACTGTTTATTAAATTAAGTCAAAATTGTGCTGCAAAAATCACCACGAAATACTGTTGGCCTTATTACCTTATGTTTACCATGGCTGCTGCCATGGAAAATTAAGTGTTTTTACCTTAATTTCTCATAAGTCTAATGTAAAATGCCTTTCCTTCTCAACGAATAGCCGAAATGACCTATTTTTGAATCTTTAACTAAAACTTCCTTGCAGTTCCACTGAAGGAAGTTTTGATAACGCAAATAACGACGCATCAATAAAATTAAAAATGGTTAATGTTTTTAATTTTTAGAACTATCTGTGATGAGATGTATTCTACTAAATATCATATTTTGTTCTTTAAAGCGAGTCATAAATCAATTATTTTGGACAGTCCATTGAGGAGGGAGAGAAATTAATAGTTAATATTGGTTTTATGGAAGAAGCAGATAGAAACGCAAATTATTTTGGGTCTGGAGTACTCTTTAAATTTAAACATAATTTTAATTATTTCATATTGGTAATTTAAGCTCTATCAAAGACCTTATAGCTCAACGGATTTGTGTTTCCAAAGTAATTACATATTGCGCTTCCTTAGGGCAATATGTAATATAGGGCATTGTTACACAGCTTACCTTTACAACTATTTATATGTATAAATAATTATAATTACACTTATAGTTTAAATATTTATGTTTTATGTTTCAGTTTTACTCCACATAAATGTTAATTTTATGAAATTTATGACCTATTACTGTGTCTGAACTACCAAAAACTCTGACATTGTGATACAAAATTCAGATAGTTGTAATCTATTTGATCATTGGTATGTTGAAATGCTGAGGTAGATGTATTCACTCTACGTATCTCTAGAAAACTGCTTTCTTGTTTCAGAAAATTCACTTAGAAAGCTACTCAGCATGCGATATTTTACGAATATCACAATGATACGCAAAAGAGTAAAACCGACCGGATATATCAGCTAATGGCGTAGAACCTAATAGAATAAATAAATGGGAAACTTTACGCTTCGTACGCAGTAGTCGCATCCACCGACCAAATTACCTCTCCAAAAACGCTTAGAAAGTGATAGTTAACGTACCTGAAATTAGTGATGGAGGTTTATATGACTAACACGAGTTTATATTACCAAAACCTTAGCCTGAACGATAGTCTTTACGGTGTGTACGACCCGAACTCTACGTTACTGGAGGACAACGAGTCTACATGGGGGTTTTTCGCCATCATAGTCCTTAAGTCGATGGTGATGGGTTTCATCATCCTAGCGGCTCTGTTCGGCAACCTGCTAGTGATGGTCAGTGTGATGAGACACCGGAAGCTGAGAGTGATCACCAACTACTTCGTCGTGTCGCTCGCCCTCGCCGACATGCTAGTCGCCATCTGGGCCATGTGTTTCAACGCTAGCGTAGAGCTGACGGGTGGCCGCTGGCTCTTCGGGTACTTCATGTGTGACGTGTGGAACTCCCTCGATGTCTACTTCTCTACTGTCTCCATATTACATCTCTGTTGTATCAGGTGGGTTTTGTGTATTTTATTATACGCTGTAAGAATTCATATATGTCACGATCAACGTATTTCAAAGGGGTTGACATATACGAGTCATTAGCTAAGTCAGATCCTGGAGCTAGGCATTTTGTATGATAAGGCAATGGGTGGAAAAACACACAGTAAACATGGACCATTGGACAGTTAAACTTCTTGCTTTTACAAACAAACTCTATGAGTATTACTAGAGGGAGATAGGCGAACCTACAGTTTAAGGTAGGTTTCTAAGCGGATGGTAGTGACATTTTCTCAAAGTCCTCAAAGTGATTGGCGGAAATCGAACCCGTGACCAAAGTCAGGCTCTCCGACCACAACACTAGGTCACGTTATTATTATTTTATGCTTAGGTGATATTACATGGTCTGCCAAGTCTCCGGATCTAACTGCTTGTTATGTTTGGTCGTGTACTACTTTTGTAGCTAAGCCGCAAGAAAATCAGAAAACATTGCCGATACAAAGGTCTGCGTAATCATGCAGTTTCTGTAAAAGTTAATACAATGATCCGTCGAGATATATCAAATTTTCAGAAAAGAGTAAAAACAATCATAAAGATTGGTTGGGAACACCACATTAACGTTTATATATATACAAACCCCTGTATACGATGTGTACAATATGTTGGCTATTGTAACTGTTACTAATACTTTTGTTTTTAAGTATCAAGATTGGTGAACCACCTGCCGTAGTGTAATTTAATTACATTCATTATATCACATGCTCACTACAAAATCTTAAAAAAACATGTCTACGCAAGGATGAAGTCTTTTAAAATTACTGAAAACCGGTTTTATATAACTTTGATAAAGACCTAAGAAAATAGTACTACCAGTTTTTGTTAATGGTCAGTGAAGCGTAGTATTGAACCAGATTATGAGTCCTATGGTTAATGATTACCCTCTGCGTGCTTTCTCAAAGATCTCGGTTGGTCAGCTCGGTGGCAGGGGAGTGGCTCTTGGTTAGCTGAGGATATTGTACCTTGCACACAATTGACGAATTAAAATAAGTATTGATGAAAAATAAGGGCAGTCTAGTTTCTGTCGTTATCCTTACGAGAGAAAGAGAAAGCTTTTATCATTATGACAGAGATAGTGTACAGAAATGCTGCTGCCACTATGTACATTTTTAAATGAAAACAGTGGAGGTAATGTGTTTTCCTTATTGCATATTGCAGTTTCATCATTGGCAACAGTTGACGATGCAACAATAATATGGTGAATAAATTACTGTCAACAATTTCTAGCGACTGAAAATCGCTTGAATACAGTTTTGAAATTTACCAGTAAAAATGTCAATAATTAGGAAATTAATGAGTAATCGGAGTGAGTTCCACTAGAAGGTAGCTGGTGATCGTTGTCCTCGAACACACATTGGTTTGATTCATTATCAAGGTGCGATGCAATGTCCACATGATTGTATATTTAAACATAGGACTGCCTTGTTATAATGTAAAGTATTTTTATTTTAGATTGAAGATGACCAATCACTATTGAGAGCATTATTCAGGGTGAGTCAAAAAGGACTTACAAATTTTATAAGTACAACTTTTACAACCTTTTTTCAATACAATGTATTGAAATAACTTACATAATCGAGAGAGGTGTCATATAGTTGCAAAACACTTCTAGTTTTACCACGTAGTGCTGTAGAACCACATTCAGTCACTGCGAGCGCCACCGTGGTGCATTTTTAAAATAGCGACTTTTACTGGTGCAGAGCGTGCACAATGTGTGATTTATTTCATGAAAAAACTCTGCAACAACAGTTCAGCGTGGATTTCGTATGGAAAATGGTAAGGAACCTCCAAGCAGACCAACAACTTACGGTTGGCACGAGAGCTTTTTTTAAACTGGTTCTGAAATTCATTCAAAATCACCAATCTCGGGATGTCCTAGACATTCGCTTCCCACTTCGGTGGATTATCCGTGAAGGGCCAATTATATGGCCCGGACTTAAAACCGATGTTTTTTTTTATTTGCGGGTTTATTAAAGACCGAGTATTTGTTCCGCCCCTACCAGACAATCTTGACGACCTAAACAATCGGATTTACGCTGCCCTTGCAGAAGTTACACACGATATGCTGGAACGAGTGTGACAATAAAATGGTTTTCATTGGGATGATTGCCCCATCAACAACGACAGTCGCATCGAGGTCTGTGAAGTTGGCCTACCCATTGATTTAAGGCTTTAACAGGGTTAATATTGATGAACTAACGATATTTTTATGAGAACTAACAGGAACTAACAAAGAACTAACGAGGGATATAAAATAAACTGAGTAAGCTGATTTGGGCAGGCCAACTTCACAGACCTGTCGCATCGAACTAAAATTACACTTTCACGTTAAACTCAAAGTGTTTTGTAACAAAATTACACCTCTCTCGATTCTGTAAGTTATTTCAATTCATATTTAATTGCTATCAAAGATGTAAAGTCCCTTTTAACTCGCCTTGTATTTTCATAACTAAAATATACTTCATATTATAACGAACAGTATTTAACGTATAACTCGTGTCATTTGTTCGAAACACTTATCTTCATCAAGTGTAACTCAAGATCCCCTACACATTTTCAGCGTGGACCGGTACTACGCCATAGTGCAGCCATTGGACTACCCGTTGATAATGACCCAAGGCCGTCTGGTAGTCATGCTGACGGTGGTTTGGTGCTCTCCAGCCTTACTGAGTTTCCTGCCTATCTTCATGGGCTGGTACACCACAGAGGAGCACCTTAGGCAAGTTTCAATTCAATCTAAATAAAACCGTTGTTATTTATGAATTGTCAACGTATATTCCAAGTTTATAATAACGTAATATTGTTTAAGGCTAAATAATCTACAAACATAGAACCATGATAGTTTAATTATAAGTGACTAATAATGAACTGATTCAGTCAAAAAACTTTCTTTGTAGTTCATCGTTAGGTTTATTAGTTACAGAACTTCGGCCATCTTCTGAATTCTCTAAATATGGCTTCACTTACTTACGTCGCCATTTAATTATAATATTCCTCATGGAAAACTAAACTTGGTTCTTATTTATATTATTTTTTAGGAATATTAGTCCTTGCCTTTAATATGACAATCGATTAGTCACAGACAATTGATCAGACCTGTCTAAATACAATACAACATACTTTAGTATGTTGTTAGAGTTATTGTAAGTAAACAAATGCTCAGTCACGATCTGATATCCAGTTTCACAATCAATATTTGTTTTTCATTGTGCTCATTTGGTTTTTACTTTATAGGTTAAATGCCATAACAAAACAGGTGATGGTGTGATGGTATTATTTGCTTCACTTGGCAGTTGTTTAAAATATTTCATGTAGTAGAATGGGCAAGAGAGTTCTATTAAGTGAAATTGAGGTTTAGGGAGATAAATAGTTAAATAGATTTCAAGAATTGCAGCTTTAACCATTACAATTTATTACCTTGGATGCTCTAACAGTAGCTTGAACTCTATTTGTAATGACACGGGTGTTTAAGTCTTCAAGGTATTTTTCGTTTATAACACATATTGAAAAGAAACATCCGGTTAATTGAGTTTAACGAATAATCTAAAGGTTCGTGACCATGATTTGCCTCTTGTTTTTTCACCTGGACTCTAAATTACACTTATTACTTTTTAAAATTGAAAGTTTAAAAATATCTTGAAGTTCAGGTCTTGAAAAATCAATAGTTTTATAATTGTAACTGTTGAACGAACGTTCCTAAACCAAAGAACTTGTTTAAAAGTCCACTATTATTTATATTGTTTATTAGGTTTCGCGTAAACAACCCAGACATGTGCACGTTCGAGGTGAACAGAGGTTATGCCATCATCTCGTCATCAGTCAGCTTCTGGGTGCCTGGGGTCATCATGATATTCATGTACTACCGGATATACATAGAGGCAGACCGCCAGGAGCGGATGTTATACAGGTAGACTGTTTGTTTGTCAATCCTATAATGATATTATGATGGATTAGTGTGTGCCTTGAATATTATTTATCTTGTACTATAGTCATGTAGCATTGCTTTCGGATACAGATTTAGACAAAATAACTACAATACTACTTTGTTTTCAAGAAGGCGAATATTAGAATCCGGTAAACATTTAATAAAGAGAGGGCTGTTAGGTCTTGATTATTCATATCAAGGAAAAAATGAATATCATGAAATTGAAATTGTAATTAATAACTAGATAAAATGACTGTTTTTTTTATAAGAGAATTAGTTTTGGTCTCTGGTAGATTCAGGAAGTGTGTCGGTCAGACGGATAAACGGAATACGTGGAGGGAATGATGTTGCTAATTTCACAGTTGTCTGTTGGTGATAATATAACAGCTTATTGTGAAAAGGGTTCTGGTTTACCAAAGTATAGTTAAAAACAAAGTATTTAATTAGGAGTTTAGGTAATTACATAGGTAGCCTATGCTTCAACTAGGTAACTAAACCAGAAGCAATTATCTAGACAGCTTCCGAATGTTGGAAAAACGAACTTGTTGTGAAATTATAATAATAGTTTAACGGCAGCCCTTTTTAAAGTAATTTATTGTTTAGAACTGAAAAAGGCATCTTAATAGATCGCTTTAATTCTTTCGAGGTGTTTGATTTAATTAACTGTCATTGTCTCAGTATAAAAATTAAACAGTTATATCGGTTCCCTCATGAATACTGCCTAATGCAGGATTATTGTAATAAAGTTTCGTAATTGGGCAACTGAGACTGTTCGGAAAGGTAACAATACAATTCCTATGACCAACAATTGATCATGGAATGCTTAAAATTATGGAAATGAAATTCTCTAAAGCAGAGAGCAAGTATGAACGTTACGACATTGTTCGTATAAACCAGGCATTACCCAGTGCCGTACTTATTACAAGGGAGTACCGCTCGTCTGAGTGTCGAGGGGTGGAGGGGGAAGGGTTGATTGTTTCAGAAATGGGAGTGGGATGGGGTGGATTATGAGCACCTGAAAGCTTGCTTTCCCTAAACGTTGCATGAATAACTTAGAGCGGAAAATGCCGCATTTCTCTCTACCTACGGAAGTATGGTATTGGAATGCTTTCTCCTGTGGAACAACGCTTTGCAAATCAAAAATCACACTTTTTGTAGAATTTGTTCTGTGGTTGCTAAATATTAATCTTAAATAAACCATGACTGTTATAATAAATACTCAATAAATATTAAATTATTTAAATGATAGTTGCACTGGGTAAAAGACAAATTCTATAATGATGTTTAATTTGAAATAAAAAATTTCGTTGGTAGCATAATACATCTTTCAATTAAACAGGATAAATAAACTTTGTCTCACAACGCTACAAAATATATTTGTATTATTTATACTGTACTTACATGTAAATCGGTAAATAGATAATAAACAAAATAGTACAAGGCGATTGATTTCAGCCAAGGCGATTGGTCAGGCCCAATCAGAGAATGCCCTGAATTCCCTGATTGGACCTGATGATGACCGGTGTGACTGGTTGAAATCGATCACCTTGTATAATATTTTTGATATATTTACCGTCTTGTATATAAGAACAATATGGTATAAACATATTTTGTGTTTAGTTTAAAATACTTAAATTAGCGTATTATGTATACCTATACGTTCTTCCGTACATACAAAAATAAGTTTTGTTGAAGTGTACTTTTCTATAAGTTGTGAAAATTCTTACGATATATACTGTGCAAGATATAATTTAAAAAAATTGTATCAGTATTTAAAACATTAAAAATAATAATAACTAAATGTTGTTATTTTTGTTCAAATTTTGATTTTATTACATGTAAAAGGGCAGCATAACAACTTTTAACACCTAAATTCGTTTTAAAAATACAATCATATTCATTTTCAGATGTGCCACTAGTCTTATGAAATAGTGTGTTGCTTAGATGCGGTGGTAATATCGGTGGTGTCGTTACTATGATTAGTATAAAATGGGAAAATTACTATTAATTGATTCTTAGCAACCAGAATTATATTGAAATAGTAAAACTATGAGTTTGGGGAAAGTATAATTGTTGGTGTAAGAAGGATAATATTTTTGCAATTTTTCTGTATAAAGAAAAATGTTCTCTGTACAGAATATGGGATGTGGAAGTGACTGTGGCATAACTCAAGACTAATTACATTCCCCGCTAGGTCTAAAGTATTCTTCGGAATTCACCAATCATTACAATGATTATAATTTATGAAAGTGTTTTGGGAAACCTACCTAACCGTTCTGATCTCATGTGATAAGGTACGAGGATTCTCATTATAGTTATATTCGCAGGCTACTAGTCTTTTTATATGCCGATTCTGAAGTAAAGCGATCTTAGCTTCAACGCTTGCCTACAATTTGCCTAGGGTGATGTAGCCGCTAAATTTGATCAACCTAATTTGTTAATTTATATTTTATTACATTATTGAGCACAGCCAATCAGACATTGCTCCATTCTAGAATTCTTGATAACGTTACAGCCACAGTCGTAACAGCGGATCACAATGGTGCAATTAAAAAATAAACCTGTTTAACTATAAATAATATTGCGCAATAAACGGGATGCGTGTGAATAATCGGCCCAACATCTTTTTTGTTTTATTGAACCTGATTAATCCTAATCATTCCACGTGCAGCCGATGGGCACCAAGGCCGTGTCATCTGCAAATAGGAAAAACTTACCTCTCACACTTAATTTTGCAGTGTTGTTTATATAATTAAAAAATATAGCAGTATTCCTAGATATCTGTCTTTAATTATTCCTTAATCTTTGGTTATTGGGTCACTTTAAAATCCATTAGTTGGAACTATTTGTAATCGATCATCTAAATAACTAAGAAATCTAAATGGAGAAGTTTCCTACACCAGGCAAAATATCTTAGTTTACCTTAATTACATTGCAAACCCCTATATACGATGGTTTGTTCAGGAGTAAAGTGGCCACTGCCCTCCTCAACAAGCACCTGCAGATCAATGGCATCAGCACCAGTGGACTGCCGGCCGAGCCGTCCTCCCAGGGCAGCGCCAGCAGCAGCAAGATGAAGCGGGAGCGCAAAGCGGCGCGCACCCTTGGCATCATCATGTCAGCCTTCCTCGCCTGCTGGCTGCCGTTCTTCCTCTGGTGAGTAATGCGAAGGGCTGGGGATGATGAGCCCGGAACAGAGTTGTATGCCTACACAGATAAGTGTGGTGCAATTCAATAGCGTATCAATATGATGCTTGCCTTAAACAAATGTTCGGAAACCTTGAATAGTTTTCAAAACTAAACGTAAGTGATCACTCAGTATTGTGGTATATCACTTATCCCACAGAGAGTGAAATATAAAATTGAAGTAAAGATACTCTAATTTATGACCAAATCGTCCTTCCTCGGCTAATCTAATCCCATCATCAAAATTAGAAAGTCAAAATGTGTTTACTCTATTTCAATACGTAATTTCTTAATTTTTGAGGGCAAGAATTAAATTGGGTGTTAATAATGTTTTAGTTAAAGACTTCTTTAAGTTTATGAAACTATTAGTTAAAAATGTGTTTTAATATGTTACAAATTGAAGTACAACATATCAATTGAATAAGCATTATTGGATAAACGATACAGCAAGATGGTAGTGGAATTAAGTAATAAACCGCGTTGCGTAGTGTTGTAGGACGTGGTGTTGTGCCGCACGCCAACACATCAGTAGTCACCCCCGCACGACAGCCGCACTGCACCACTCACACTCCCAACTTAATGTTGCAGCCTGAAAGCTTTCGACCCATACCCTAACTTGCAGCTTAATGTGGACCTAAACAAGAAAGTTTGTTACTAGTTTGTGTTTGCATCCTTCTTTTGCATTAGAGAGATAACAAATGATATATATAAATACGAAATTGATTTAATATTGTTTTAATGTTATCGGAATTTTTTCCCTGATGAATGATTCCATTTGAAGGCTATAATTTGTCTAGGACAAGATTTATTATGTCTTTTAACTGCTAGAGATATACTTATTGTGAATGGTAAATGAATAAATATTGGGTTTTGAAATTATATCTCTCTCATTTTGCTATTCATATTTTCTAAAAAAAATAAAACTGTGTTTATTATAAAAAACATAAATTTTTATTTGTTAATCTTTTATATTTCACTTTATTTGCGCGTTTTACTTTGGTATACGAGAATGCGGGGGTCACTTAAACTTGATACTTTAGATGCTACGCCACTTTGTTAGTTAAATTAACGGAATAATTTGGATGTTTTAATTGTATATAACCATATACTTTTTGCGATTAACCCAGGCAATCTGTAGCCGAAATAGGAAAAGGAGTCTAACGAGGGTATTCAAGTCATCGATTGGCAATGCTGTACCACGCAGTGAGCATATCATGGTACCACCGAATTTTTATAATGTAGGGTCCTTCTAAGTTCATTATACCGACTTGGTGTACTTGTTTTTCTGCAGTTACCTGATAACAACACTGTGCGGCCCGCCATGTTACTGTCCGCACGCCATGGTGGCCACAATGTTAATTACACTGACTTACTGTTCTTGTTTGTCTCCAGGTGCCTGATTCTGTACGGCCCGCCAAGTTACTGTCCGCACGCCGTGGTGGCCACCGTGTTGATTACACTGACTTACTGTACTTCTTTGTCTGCAGGTACCTGACAACAACACTGTGCGGCCCGCCATGTTACTGTCTGCACGCCGTGGTGGCCGCCGTGTTGATTACACTGACTTACTGTACTTGTTTTTCTGCAGGTACCTGAAACTTTGCTGCCCGCCATGTTAATGTCCGCACACCGTGGTGGCCGCCACGCTGTGTTGATTACACTGACTTACTGTACTTTTTTTCTGCAGGTACCTGATAACAACACTATGCGGCCCGCCATGTTACTGTCCGCACGCCGTGGTGGCCACAGTGTTGATTACAATGACTAACTGTACTTCGTTGTCTGTAGGTACCTGATATCAACACTGTGCGGTCCGCCATGTTACTGTCCGCACGCCATGGTGGCCACCGTGTTGATTACACTGACTTACTGTACTTCTTTGTCTGCAGGTACCTGACAGCAACACCGTGCTGCCCGCCATGTTACTGTCTGCACGCCGTGGTGGCCAAAGTGTTGATTACACTGACTTACTGTACTTCTTTGTCTGCAGGTACCTGATAACAACACCGTGCGGCCCGCCATGTTACTGTCCGCACACCGTGGTGGCCGCCGTGTTAATTACACTGACTTACTGTACTTCTTTGTCTGCAGGTACCTGATAACAAAACTCTGCGGCCCGCCATGTTACTGTCCGCACGCCGTGGTGGCCACAGTGTTGATTACAATAACTTACTGTACTTCTTTGTCTGTAGGTACCTGATATCAACACTGTGCGGCCCGCCATGTTACTGTCCGCACGCCATGGTGGCCACAGTGTTGATTACACTGACTTACTGTACTTCTTTGTCTGCAGGTACCTGACAGCAACACCGTGCTGCCCGCCATGTTACTGTCTGCACGCCGTGGTGGCCACAGTGTTGATTACACTGACTTACTGTACTTGTTTTTCTGAAGGTGTCTGATAAACACACTGTGCGGCCCGCTATGTTACTGTCCGCACGCCGTGGTGGCCAAAGTGTTGCTTACACTGACTTACTGTACTTCTTTTTCTGCAGGTACCTGACAACAACACTGTGCGGCCCACCATATTACTGTCTGCACGCCGTGGTGGCCACAGTGTTGGTTACACTGACTTATTGTACTTGTTTCTCTGCAGGTTCCTGATAACAATACTGTGCGGCCCGCCTTGTTACTGTCCGCATGCCGTGGTGGCCACTGTGTTGATTACACTGACTTACTGTACTTGTTTGTCTGCAGGTGCCTGATACTGTGCGGCCCGCCATGTTACTGTCCGCACGACGTGGTGGCCGCCGTGTTGGTTACACTGACTTACTGTACTTTTTCAGCAGGTACCTGATAACAATACTGTGCGGCCCGCCTTGTTACTGTCCGCACGCCGTGGTGGCCGCCATGTTGATTACACTGACTTACTTACTGTACTTGTTTGTCTGCAGGTGCCTGATACTGTGCGGCCCGCCATGTTACTGTCCGCACGACGTGGTGGCCGCCGTGTTGGTTACACTGACTTACTGTACTTTGTCAGCAGGTACCTGATAACAATACTGTGCGGCCCGCCTTGTTACTGTCCGCACGCCGTGGTGGCCGCCGTGTTGATTACACTGACTTACTTTACTTGTTTATCTGCAGGTACCTGATAACAACACTGTGCGGCCCGCCATGTTACTGTCCACATGCCGTGGTGGCCGCCGTGTTCTGGGTTGGATACTTCAACTCCGCCCTCAACCCGCTTATCTACGCTTACTTCAACCGCGAGTTTCGGGTAGCGTTCAAGAAAACTCTCCAGTCGTGCTGCTACCACATTCTGCTTGTCTTCCCTTCCAGGTACAATTGTAGTTTGTCACGTACTTACAAATTTAGTCCATAAATAGAGGGTATATACATTGCTCTTTTTAGTGTTATGCCGACGTTTTTATAGCCTAAAAACTATTTTTAACTTAAGTGAATGTTTGAGAAATTCTGAGAAGAAATAAAAACTGGCCGCAATAAACTGGTCTGTGTACAATAAGACAGTACGAAATATAATAACAAACTATAACTTTAACTAAAAAACCCTTATTTCTGCGGTTATTAAACATTCAAGTACTGTCCAGTAGAGGTTTATTCGTTAAGGAGGCCTATGTTTTTTTAATACTGTAATGTTAAGTAATTACTTGACCATATTTCAAAGAATCGAAATAAACTTAATAACAGAGCAGACAAAAATAAAATAACTTCTTAAAAATAATAGGAATGTTTTACCCTTGTACTAGAATGTTTCGTCACCCATTTTTATCTTTATGAAGGAGGCTTGGAGAAAGCAATTTTTTAACGCTAGGTTCAGTAAACCGGAAAGATCGAACGTCAATTTATTCAGTATACAGTTTAGAAGGGCAATAGATGTAGTCCGCTAACCACCGGCTGGTAGCTTACTTTGCCACCGCAGTACACTCTTGAAACTAAGGAATATTGTTATAATATACAGTGTATTTTGGTTTTCTCTTAAAAGAGATTTATTATGAGGGATATGTGTGTTTGTGGAACTTAGGAACCACAGAGCTGTAGTGACATAAGGCGATTATTAACATAACTGGGATAAGGCAATTTTCACAGACACCCCGTTTATTACGCAATGGTAATAATGATGATAATGATTTGTCATTCAATTTGCATGATAATAAAGATTTATTTATTTATTTTTAACATAAACACTTGCGTAAAAATTGCATTCGGGACATAGCAATAATCTTTGTCTTACAAAATTAAATACTTGTTCATAATTTGTTCAAGTTAACCAATAAAATAGTTCTGAAGACCCAAAATATTTGATATGTTGTTAGTGGAATGTAAAAGGATAATACCTTTTACACATACCAAATAATTTTCGCACATCGAATATTTTTGATCCAATAATTCTTGACAAAATGTTTTGTTTTACAGAATTCCCCACGTGGGAAGACTGTTTACCTTAAGGGATTGGTAAAATATGTTAAGCCAAATACACTACAAGATCAAAATTAACAATAGTTCAACCAACTTTGCTCTCCTGACTCCACAACCATTAATGTTTCCACCCTCGAGGTGTTTAATAGCTAGGAAGTTCAAAGTGTACATGGTTATTTACCTGTTTACCTCCTCGTCATCTTGCAGACCCTTTATCCAGGGCATAATATCTGTCACTTCTATCTTCTAGTTTCTAGTTTATACGGCTAAAGGAGCCATATCACGGAAGAAAAAGGGTAGGGATTTCACGGCATTAAGGGAATTTGTCTGGTAAAATGTAAGCCTATATAACACTATAAAATCATTCATTTAACAAGTAGTTTTTTAGTTGTAATTTAAACTTGTTAAGGTTACTGATATCTTTGAGACTTTGAGATATTTTTTAAAAAAGCTTTAGAACAATGTAATCCGGTTTTGTTTCAAACCATTTTAGTCCATGTTGAGTTGAGGGATTTCTAAATATGAGTATCAGGGTGTCTATTTCTAGTATTTTAAGCATGATTGTGAAGCTTAATAACATTATTTACTTTGACATAAATAATGGATTCCAATATAAAAAGAGAGGGAATAGTCAAAATACAGGAATCGCGTGGTCTAAGTCCTAACATTGTACGAATGGCTATCTTTTGAAAGATTTTGATCAAATTCTGCTTACAAGAATCACCCCAAAGTACAACAGAAAATCTTATGTTACTTTCAATCAAGCTGAAATAAGCTGAACTAGTTTGGACAATTGAAGATTACTTAAAGGTGCAATGTTCCACAGGACAAAAATATTCCCAGGCAATGTGTTTGCGAGTTTACTTACGTGGTCATTCCAGGGGAGACTACCGTCCAATCTCACTCCCAGTTAATCTACAGAATCAGAGATTTCCAGAAATTCCTCATCCAGGTAGACTAAAGGAGCATCAACACCTCTTCTCTGCAAAGATTTTTTCTTAGAATCAGTTGAATAAAATATATAATTTGATTTATTTTTAAATGGATCTTAGAAAAATCCATCACATATATATTACCGGTATTATTAAGAGTGATTTTCCTGTTTTGACAACTGCACAATTGTATGATCAAAAAAGAGAGGAATCGTCTGCAAAGATAGTTAAATAATTTTTATGAATGTGCACGGCTATATCGTTTATATAAATCAAGAACAGGATTTTACCCAGGATTAATCCTTGTGGCACGCCTACTTTGAGTTTTGATAATCTAGAGGTGAATTTCTGCCTACGTCCGCCGGAATCGGTAAAATTTATGACTGTTTTATGAGTTCCATTTGAGAGATACGAAGAAAAACTGTGGCCCTCATACCTAGCTAAAGAAGTTTATAAAACATATTCGTATTATTAATTGGAGTAATGGTTGCAGGAGAAGGTCGTGGCAGAGGTTCCAGCCCCATTAGTGTTATTATCCGGAGTAATGGTTGCAGGAAACAGTCACGGTAGAGGTTCCAGCCCTATTGGTGTTATTATCCGGAGTAATGGTTGCAGGAAACAGTCACGGTAGAGGTTCCAGCCCTATTAGTGTTATTATCCGGAGTAATGGTTGCAGGAAACAGTCGCGGTAGAGGTTCCAGCCCCATTAGTGTTATTATCCGGAGTAATGGTTGCAGGAGACAGTCGCGGCAGAGGTTCCAGCCCTATTAGTGTTATTATGCGAAGTAATGGTTACAGGAGACAGTCGCGGCAGAGGTTTCAGCCCCATTAGTGTTATTATTCGGAGTAATGGTTACAGGAGACAGTCGCGGTAGAGGTTCCAGCCCTATTAGTGTTATTATCCGGAGTAATGGTTTGCAGGAGACAGTCGCGGCAGAGGTTCCAGCCCTATTAGTGTTATTATGCGAAGTAATGGTTACAGGAGACAGTCGCGGCAGAGGTTTCAGCCCCATTAGTGTTATTATTCGGAGTAATGGTTACAGGAGACAGTCGCGGTAGAGGTTCCAGCCCTATTAGTGTTATTATCCGGAGTAATGGTTTGCAGGAGACAGTCGCGGCAGAGGTTCCAGCCCTATTAGTGTTATTATGCGAAGTAATGGTTACAGGAGACAGTCACGGCAGAGGTTTCAGCCCCATTAGTGTTAT
Source organism: Allygus modestus (assembly GCA_963675035.1). Taxonomy (NCBI): domain Eukaryota; kingdom Metazoa; phylum Arthropoda; class Insecta; order Hemiptera; family Cicadellidae; genus Allygus; species Allygus modestus. Next base: position 213,291,859 of record OY776111.1, read on the forward strand.
TATTTGGAGTAATGGTTACAGGAGACAGTCGCGGTAGAGGTTTCAGCCCCATTAGTGTTATTATTCGGAGTAATGGTTACAGGAGACAGTCGCGGTAGAGGTTCCAGCCCCATTAGTGTTATTATCCGGAGTAATGGTTACAGGAAACAGTCGCGGTAGAGGTTCCAGCCCTATTAGTGTTATTATCTGGAGTAATGGTTGCAGGAAACAGTCGCGGTAGAGGTTCCAGCCCTATTAGTGGTATTATCCGGAGTAATGGTTACAGGAGACAGTCGCGGCAGAGGTTTCAGCCCTATTAGTGTTATTATCCGGAGTAATGGTTGCAGGAGACAGTCGCGGTAGAGGTTCCAGCCCTATTAGTGTTATTATCCGGAGTAATGGTTACAGGAGACAGTCGCGGCAGAGGTTTCAGCCCCAGTCGAGCGTCACTCGTGGGAGTCGCCCCATCATGAACAGCAACGTGTCCTCGTCCGCGGAGATCCACTTTCTCAACAACTCCTCGATGGTGCGCATCAACACCCCGGATGACCTCACTCGCTCCTTCCCCTCAAAAACCGCCTCTGAGGCCGATTCCCGAATGCAGTCCGAAGCCGTCATCTAAGTTTTTAATGTGTAAGCCTTAAAAAGTTACTACCCTGAAATTTAAGTTTCATTCTATAAATTACAACATCTGATTTAAAGAAGAGTCAGAATGCAACTGCCGGACGCGGTTGATCAGAGGTATAGCGCTGGGCTCACAAGTTAGCCGTGGTCAAGCGTAGGTTTAATCCCAGCATCCTGCTGATACTTTTCACGAACGGTCACCACTGGATTACCCATGTGACTATGGCCGGATGCATACTGCCGACTATCGCAGTCGCTCTCGCAAACCCCACTTCTCGGAAAAGTTGAGCCACTAACGTAACCCCAGTCAAGCCCCGTTTGCAACAATGGAAGTCGCACCTACTGGTGCACACTGCCGACGCGATCAGTCGCAGCAGTTTGATACAGTTTGCTGCGACTTATCCCGTCAGTAGTGTGCACCAGTAGGTGCGACTTCCATTGTTGCAAATGGGTTTTGACTGGACCTGCGATATTGCTCCGTCTTTACCGAGAACTGTTGTTCACAAACGCGACTGTTGGTACATTCGGCAGTCTGCACCCGGCCTAAAGCCTCACTGTATTTAGATTGCCGCACAGTCCTTTGGCCAATGGTGATGGGCAGTTGAGGATTTAAACAAAAAATAACTATGGACAACGACATTGGACATGTTCAGATATTTAAGTAATTTAAAATATAATATATTTAATAAGTTATCATTTATCTAATGAGTATATACCCAAGAACGGTTATTATCAAAGTTTCAATAGTATTAGAAGTAACAACGAAAATTAAAACATACAGTGTGTAAAAAAAGTCCTTCCCCCCTTTCATTTTTTTGTTTGTTTAAACAAACAAATCACCTTTGGAGAACGATACTAACTTAACCCAAAGTATCTTTTGAGGTTATCAAACATTTTTAGCGTCCCCCAAAAATGGGGGATTTTGGGGAAACTTAAAATTTTCAAATGTAAATTTAAAAATAGGCGAATGGTGGAGGTTGGAGGTCTGTAACGTATTTCTATCCAAAATGGCAGCTTTTCAAAGTTTTTAATACAACTCATTCTTGAAACCTGGCGTCTTAGACTTTTGGAGTTTTAATTTCACCTTTGGTGACTTAAAACTGGAACGAATCTTGTAGAAATGTTATTAAATGAAGAAGGGGTCTCTTTTAGTGATATTTAAAATTTTGAGTGTCCCGCAAAAATGGGGGATTTTGGGGGCAACTCAAAATTTTATAATGTAAACCCCTTTTGAGTGACCCCTCATTTTAAAGAGCTTTTTAAACCTATGTGAAGGGTGACAGTTAAAAGTAAATTTAACCCCTTCAAAAGGGGTTTACATTAGGAAATTTTGAGTTGCCCCCAAAATCCCCCATTTTTGCGGGTTCTCAAAATTTTAAATATTACCAAAAGAGACCAGTTATTCATTTAATAAAATTTCTTCAAGAGTCGTTTCAGTTTTAATTCACCAAAGGTGAAATAGTCTTAGTCCAGAAGGTCCAAAAGTCTTAGACGCCAGGTTTTAAGAATGAGTTGTATTCAAAACTTGGACAAACTGCCATTTTGGATAGAAATACGTTACAGACCTCCAACCTCCACCATTCGCCCATATTTTTAAATCTCTTTAAAATGAGAGGTCACTAAAAAGGGGTTTACATTTGAAAATTTTGAGTTGCCCCCAATATCCCCCATTTTTGGGGGACACTTAAAATTTCCGATAACGTCAAAAGATACTTGGGGCTGAGTTATTATCGTTCCCCAAAGGTGATTTGTTTGTTTTAACAAACAAAAAAAAAGGGGATGGACTTTTTTTACACACTGTATAAATATGTAGCATGTATATAAATTCACTACTTATAATGTTATGGTTATAATAGACGTTATTTTTCAAAACAACAAAGAAGTTTTCTTAACAAAATAGGTATAATTTTTTTTCTAATTTTAAGCTGGACTAAATTTAATACACCATTATTCTTTTATAATTTTAATTAAAAAGTATGAAAATGCCTTCAGCAATATCATTTAAACTAACTGGTAATAATATCCTTTCAAAAACTGGTTCATTAGGACAGCTTTACAATGTAAAATAGTCGTTGGTGTAGCGTATTTTGATGTGCAGAACGTTTGTGAAAATATATTTGTTTATAATATACCTAATCTAATGAGCATAACATTACTCTCTACAGGAAAGTATTTATAACTGTTTCGCTTTTCCCACAGACGCAACAATGGCAAGACGATGCTCTCTTCAGCTAGACCGACAATCACTCACTTCCATAGCCATAGTTTTCCAAAATAAGAATATATTTTTCTAATATCACGACTGTGAAGCTCTATCTACAATGTGTTGCAAAAATATGTTTGATAATATTTAAAAAAATAATTTTGAACTGAAAAGTCTCAATGCATCTCAAACAATATTATAAGATTTTTGTCATAAAATATTACAAACCCATAAAATATGGTTCAAATATTCCTAATTTGGTGTATTATACTATAAAATTTAAAATAATGTATTAAATGTATTTTCTGTAATAAAAGTACAGCTATATGATTGTTGATCATATTTATATTTGTTACCCCTTTTCTGTGATATGTAATGAACATAGGTAATAAGATGCAAACATAGATTTATATATGTAAGTAAATGTTGAAATAAGATTTTTGGATATAACTGTGGAAATATCAAATTGAAGATTTGTTATGCATTATCCTATTTTATTTGCTTTCATCGGCATAGAATTTATATTCGTTATACATTTCATATTAATTTGTACCTACTCTTGAAAAAGTCAATTTACCAGTAAAATATCTTTAATTGGTATTTATTTATGAGAGTTCGGTGAATGTTACAAACTATTACTATACCTAACATTCATCAAAGGATAGCTATCACTTGTTAAATTAGGTTATAAACATATGTGAAACAACTTTGTTGTGAATTGCTGTTAACTGTTTGCTGTTGACCTAGACATTGTTTAGTGGTCGTTGCGTAGTGACCCTAATGGCTGGGTGGCATGGAAACCACTATAAAATGGGAGTAATGCTGCCAGATGATTCAATAGTATTCAAACTAATTTACGTTCCTTGTTTTTATAGCCAAAATAAAGTAGTATAATTGAGTATACATTCCAAACCTAAGTAAGCTAAAAATTAAATTTTAAATACGAGTTATAATACCATAATTACGCTAACTGGATAGATAGGTTTATAGAAGTATGACATTTTAAAAGTGATAGTATTTTGAGTAATCTCAATGTGTTGTTAACTGAAAAAATTAGGCCCTCCAAAAAATACCGCATCCTGTATTATTAACAAAATCAATCAGGTTTTAAAGAAGTTTGACTTTTAAAGCGTAACGATAATATTTTTAAAAGTATAAAAATAGGTTGAAAACGTTAGGCATACTTTTAAATTAAGATATAATTTAGAATACGATAAAATAGTCATTTCAAAGCACAAACTAAAAATTACTTATTATTGTTATAACAATTTTAATTATTATACTATGTATTATCATACATGAATATCAAAATATTAATTACTCTTTTATTTTGTATGTAAACCAAGCAATGGCGTATCAGTTTTAATTTTGAGGAATTACTATTAACTCGTAATTTTAATAACACAATTACATTTTTTCTTTTTAAACAAAACAGCACGAACTATAATTTCGTTATGTCGATTAGACCTGTGGCTACAATTCAATCCACAGGTTATAAATCTGGTTCGCTCCTTTAGGCATTACCGTTTTTGTCTATGGTTTACAATATCACATAATTGGGGTCTTTGAATATACTTTATTCAAGTTTACGAGTATAAATTAATTAATTGATCCGAATGTGTAAATCGTTTGTAAGAACGCAAAAATCCGCCGTTTTAAAGGTCGTCCATGTCGATCCCAGCCACCACGAGAAACTGGCCCTCACGTTATAAGTATATGTGAGTGTATTTGATGTACAAACAAAAATAATAATGTCGAGAACCGAAGACTTCACGAAATAGAGGATACACACAGAGCAATACGATAGCCAACATTAGATTAGGTTAGTGTTAAATTGTTTCATTATTTTGTATAGGTTTCCGTACATTTGTGTCATATTTGTACTCTGTGAGTGCACGTTACGTCAATTACATTTTCTTGTCTATTTGTCTTCGTTGTCTTGTCCCTTTGTTATGTTTAATATTTCAGTAATAAACTGTGTGATGAATAAAATCGATCACCGAAATGAATTAAATGCTATTTATACAATTCAGATAATTTACTTACCAAATTGAAGTGGTTAACTGTGATACGATATAAAGATAAATTACCAAATAATTAGTTTGTTGTAATTTTGTAACTAAGAGGGTAAGCAAATCAGAGTGGTTTTTATGATATAATATTCAATTTTTAAAAGAAAATTCTCTTGGAGATTCGTACCTTTAAAAAAACATGATGATAATTATGAACCAAAATCGCATGTGTTTTCCCGATTTAATTAAAATTTATTCTTTTAAACATTCAAAATTACTTAACTTTTCTTCATCGGGGTTTTCAGTGTATAACTAAAGAATTGGCATAATTAAGAAAGGGGCTTGAATAAGCCCAACTTTGGAATGTGGATAAATCTTAAGAGTTAAATAAATACTCATGCATTCCTTCAAATTTATCATGTATTCTTTAAAAACTAACATACTATTTAAACAATTTTGTAAGTGAATTTAACTTAATTTAGGTATGGTATGTAACATAAAAATAGGTATTCATTTATAATAAAGGTATAAACAAGTAAACATTCAAGCTACTTGAAATAAAAATACAATATTAATTATGATAATAATAATTCTTAACGGATTTTGTAAAAATATTGCTTGTCCTTATATGAACTTTTATCAACTTTACAAATTTAAAAATATTGTGTTATATACATTACAACACAGTTCATATGATTAAAAAATGTATTTTTTCGAAGTGATAAACTTCTCACCATTTTAGTTTCTTGTCGTTAGACTTTCATCGTTAGAATCATTTCCTAACTATTTCTAAAGTTGTCTCTGTTTATACTTCTCTGGCCCTGCAGTTGTCTAAACATTCTTCAAATTACACAGAAACAGTTTCCCGGCTATATGGATGATTTTTATTTTAAACTCGTCTAGGTTTAGATTAATGTTTGGTGTATACCCTATGCAAAATGTTAGTTTTAAAGTGTTAGTTTCTGCAAATGTATATTTGTTATTATTACGTTTTATGAATTGTAATCGTTTTATATTTGTATGTAAAATAAAATATTTATTTGCTCTACCTTTGATTTATTTTCTACATATTTGTCCTCAAAGTTATAGGATGAAACAAGTTAATAATAAGTTACAATAATAATAAATATATATAATAATAAGAACTCAAATAATTTTGTTTGTTGTCTGATGCATATATTATAAATCTACGCATTAAATTGTAGTAATTTATAAGTTTGATACTACATTTATAAGTACATGGTTCGGTCTTGGTTTTTCATTCGAAAGTCCCAAAGCTAATTTCTAAAGAAATAATATTGCAAATAGGTTTTTACTCCACTAGCTAGGAAGCTCCAAAAAATGTTTCTATCATATTTACAAATGTGGTATGAAATTTTTAAAATTCCTAGGTAAAGTTCAGCAGATGGCAATATTATACAATTAAAGTGACTTCATGATATATATTTAGTTTTTAAAAGAAACAAAACTTTTCTTTACAATCATTTTATGCGTAACCTACTAAAATAGAAACAACTAGGGGAAACGATATCTCGTGAGAACGCCGCGGCGCCGGTGCCGTCTCTAAATACAGATACTGTATGATACTGTATACATGACTGCATTTTTAGTCATATTAAATAGTGCGGTTTTAAGAATTTATGGTTCAATAATCTAACCATACAATCCAAATCGGCTTTTTTACAAACAAATTATGCTTATTATACTTTTAAGAGGTAGACATTAACAAGCGAATAAGACCAAAGACAACTTTGTGCGGAATTAGCGCTAATTTTTACTCTGAACATGGGCCCTGGGGCGGAGGGCTAAATAAAATATCATAAGATACTTACATAAGATACATACTTATCCCTCCGTTTACATTGAGTAGCTGATTCACGATTTTTAGTTTTTAGTGAAATAATTTCAAGGGCATCAAAACATGTTTCAATAAATAAACAATTTATCAATCGTAAGGCAAGATTTATGATAATTCATAACCATAGATTATTACTAAATGATACTGTGTTCAAAATTATATTCATCACAGATGTAAGGCAACAATATATGTGTTTTATAGCTGCTGATAAACATATTAAAAGCTTTGTTTCCGTTGGTCAGTTATAATATTATTAACTATTTACTATTAACTTATTAGTTAATATTACTAGGTTTTTGAAGATATACATACGATTTAAAAAAATGAAAGGAAACAAACCACGACTTCCCAATGATGTAACAAAACATTTCAAAGAGACGTATTTATTATAACAGTTTAGTATGGGAACTGAACGATCACAGCAAATAACAAAGTCATAAATGCAATGTTTTAAATCATAACGCCTTACGGTAGTAGCAACTTGTATTTCCCATTTTGTAGGTTTTATCGGCACTGAGTATACAGAGTGTTCAGAAAAGGTGTTTAAAAATTCAGGACGTGATTGTACACATCAAAATAAGAAAAAAAGTTCATATGAACATATGTTCTAAAAATTATAGTTTTTTATCTATCTGTCTGGATGTGATTTTTACATAATTTAACATATATTACGAACCTCTGAAAGTATCAAGTTCAAATTTTGAACATTCATGAAGACTAATAAGATATATTTTGGTATGGAGTTTCAAATTTCTACTTTGTACCATTTCAAAATGGCAGGCATGTATTGTTTTCAAAGCTTAATATCTTAAAAACCGTAAAACGTATGAAAAAAACTCTAATAATCTAAAACTTTGTGTCATTTTGTCCTAAAAGTAATGATATGAAGATATTAACTATAGCTTAAGTAAGTTTTTTTGATTTTTATGAGTTAAAACATGATTTTTCAGCCCAGAAATGGCAAAAGGGCATTTTTAAGTTCTAAAATTCCCAACAACTCAGTTATTTATTATCCTACGGTTTATATCTTCATATCATTCTTTTTAAGATAAAATTACACAACTTTTTTTATTCTTACAGTTTTTTTTTCATAAGTTTTACGGTTTTTAAGATATTAAGCTTTTAAAACAAAAAATAGTCGCCATTTTGAAATGGTATAAAGAAAAAATTTTAAACTCCATTCCAAAATAGGTCTTCTTAGTTATCACGAAATAAACCTCTCGGTTGATAAACCTCTTTTTAAAAAGCCTATTTTCGAACCTTGTTATAACTTTGACTTCTGTTCGTGAAGGATATGTCTGAAATATGCATCGTTAATGAAAAACATCGCTCACAAAAAATGTATATGTAATATACCTTTAATGTGAGATATGAATCATAGTTTTCTGATTACAAAAAAAAAAACGTGATGCCATGCATTCCGTTTAAAATTGGTTCTTATAAAGTATAAATCCAACATGGCCGCCGTCTCTAAGGTCCTCTTAAGACGCGGTATTGTGATTGGACACTGATGTAGGTCATTGAACTTGGGTGAGCTGTGCGTAAGTAAAAATCTTCTTATTAATCTATTTATTTATTATAACAGTTTAGTAAGCGAACTGAATGTTCACAGCAAATAACACAGTCATAAATTTAATATTTTAAAACACAACGCCTCACGGTGGTAGCAAACGGTGGTAGCCTGTACGTCTAGCAAACCAATGTTGACTAGTGTTTCAGGCTAGTAAAATAGTGGAAAAATGATTAGCCCAGGATGTTGGTTTGAAGGATCTGAACTGAAAGTTAGAATTAATACAAACAGGATAGTGCTAATAAAGAGATTTATTCAAAATTATATAATAAAATAATCGGATTCTATAGATGTAAGCCCTAAACGTACGTCTTTGTCCATGATCGTCATGTTTCCGCATGTAAGTTGTCGCTTAAAGTTTTTTTTATAAATTAAGAGCATAAAATACTTTTCAGGGTCAAACAATTTGAGAAACCCGTGGAATAAGCAATATTTCTGATAGGAATACTCTGCCTAATAAATTTCAGATCGATTTCCACTAGTCATTAAGAAAACAATCTTAACTTTTTTAAATCTAATTTTGTTTCCGAGTACTTGCTAAAAATGTCTTGCTGAATAACCTAATAAACTGCGACATAGTTTAAATTATAAAATAACAATTCCAGTACCCTTAATACTTTAACAATAATTATTTAGTTCCATCCGATATGTCGTATCCGATCCACAGTGGTAATAAGCTCGGTTAAAAATGGATTGTCTAGTTTATATTTTCCCCAGGCGACGTCTCTATGGCAACAAAACTAAAACTGGGTAATCAGTTGATCCTATCAATGACTAATTATTTAATACCGTGGACAATAACTATGTTTGTAGACAATTTATAATGTTTTGTTTGCTTATAACTCCAACAATACCGAGTTGTGTATAATCGTCTGTTGGCAAAGTTAAACAAACGTGTCGACAATTGGACTTGTGGCTTACGGTTTTGTTTGTCTAGTTCGATGTCAACCACGTGATGCATGTTTGTCTAGTTCGACGTCAACCACATGACGCTTGTTTGTCGATTTTAACTCCAACAAACTTCAAGGTAACTAGTGAAATCTACGTAAGTAGTTGGTTTTCAAGCTACTTTTACTATTGGAACCACGGATTAAAACTTCCATTTAGAAAGTGAATATCTTTCCATAAATATTTGCATTATATAATTACATTAATATTTTTATATAATATATTTTTGATTATTGTCATGTACGAATATCATAGTAACACATTATGGCCTTACTTATGTAGACGTAAAATGTTTTACTAATTTATTTTATGGGGTTCAAAAGTAAAGCAAATAAAAATACTAAACAATTGTTTTTATTGAGTTTGAGAGCATGCATGAAGGTACAATCCTAACAACGAGAAATGTATAGGCTAGTTTGCATCTAAACTAATTCAATGCTGTATAAGTAGTACTTGTATAATCAATTGCCTAAGCCAATACCAAACTTGACTGAGCTCAATAAGTTAGACTTGTGTCAAATATTACAGTACAAATACATTCAATAATGGATCGCGTGCAGGTAAATACGTCCCCAAGTTTGACACCGGTAATTTGAGTTTTTTGATCCAAGTCTGGAAATTGCTTGGAATAAATAAAGCTGAACAATTTTATTTGATCCTAAATAATAATAAACCATTCATGATTTATTAGGATTAATATACATTTTGGAGAAGGTAATCAAATAAATGTTCGTAAATTACTTACTTTTTATCGTAAATTGCAGTGTAATCCACTCTGTAATTATAATTGACAATCAAAGCAAGTAAGCCCTATAATTGTAAAGCAAGTAAGCGAATAAAATTAAGGCATGTTCAAACATTATACTTTTTACACTCTCATGGTCCCGACTTAAAAAATAATAAAAAATCATAAATAATAAATAATAATACATTTTAACAAATAATAAAAATCACTATTTATAGTAACAATTACAAATTGAAATAGTTTAAAGCAATTACGTTTACCAATATTTTCAGATAGTAACAAATTAAAAGTTTTTTATGAATTAAATTAATAAACACTCAATTGCAAATGAGTCAGTTGAATAAAATTACGCCAAAAGTTGTCTATTGTATGTTTAAGACATGTCAAATAAGCTCTAATTGAGGGGATTAAATAGCTTACTCCACACATAGTCACTTCTAAAGGCAAATTAATTTCTACTCATAACAGGAAGTGTTTTCCCTTGAGCATGTGACATCGTCGAACAAAGTTCAAGATTTTAAAATATAATATATTGATGAAGATTTTAGGGATATTTTTACGACCTAAAATCTCTCGTCTGGTACACGAGTAATAATTTCATGAAAACATAATTCGCAGTTTTAATATCCTCAAATAACAACATCCGTACCTGGCAGTTTTCCAGCGGTGCAACGGCCGGGGTTAGCCACTACATGAGCCAAATAAATGTTATTGTCCCTTTCATGCGGAGAATCTCGTGAACAACGAAACTTTGCTTTGCTTTACTTTTAGTTCAATAGATTTAACAAGGTTAAACTTATCGTAATTTGGAAGATTAACACTAAAAACAACCATTTTTTGCTTAACACCAAATGATAATACGTGGATTAGCTTAATATCCTATAAGAGGTTATGGCCAGACTTCGGGATGGAATAGAATATGTGGTATATCTCGAGATGGATGAATTTTTTTCATCTATGATAAAAACTGCCAGCCTTTACTATATCAAGGTCCAAGTTTATAGCATTTACAAATTTAAGTATCATGTTTTTAAACAATTAATTTGGAAACAAAACATTTGACCATTGTCTACTGATTTTAGTAAACGTTTAAATCACGTAAAAAGATTCCCAAAGTCCTATAAAATACAACAGTGAGATTTTAAACACTTAGATTTATATGATAAGAGGTCTAATTTTAATAAAATAATAATAATATTAATTTGTGTATTATTTATACAAAGTAAGCCCTAGTTTAATAGTACATTATTTAATTGCTCATTGTTTTAATTTATAAGAAAGAAAAAGAAATTTATGAAAATTAAAATTTAACGTAACTGCACCTTATAATAGTATCTATTGACTGGAATATAATATGGAGACAATATTTAATAACATATTTAAATTTATCCTAGGACTCCGCTTTGTTTTTAGAAATCGCCTTAATATGTTGCCGTAATAGACATTTGTTATACAAAGAAATATGTATTTGCACTAAACAATTGGTTATATTTATTACTAAAGTTATTAAATAAATCCTAGTTACATGTATGTTAAAATATTCTTTAGTTGTTTTAGTTTTTACTCTTATTTGTATCGGGACAACATATTAGGAAAACCATAATCTTTTAATTTAAGTGGTTTTGTGTATTTTTGGTTTTTTATTACGTTAGTTATATAGTTGCAAAGATGATTATGTAGTCTTTGCGGCCAAAGAACATATTTCATGTGTTTTGTATTTAAAAAATGATGGTTCAAGGGAAGAGATAGCTGTTAAATTCTGATATCTTTCTCACAGGCAGCCTGGCTCATGCATATTGTATGGAAATGTCATCCATTTGAAATACCACTCGGGTCCATGGAATGTATTTATAAAACGCATTAAACAATTCTGTATAAATTCAAGAAGTGCTATCGAAAATTTGAAGTAAGTGTAAAGACTTATATTACATGTATTACAAATTATATATTTTTGTGCCGAAATAGTTATAAAACAATAAATAACTGATGTTAGGATTTTTTATATAAATTTGAATTTATATTTGTTTTCATCATTAATAGTAGCAAATTAAATATTTTTCATAATAACTAAAGAAGTGACTAATATCCATACGACTTTATTTTTATTATTTTTATTTTTAATGGTTTATTCAACTTTTAAAAAGAAAAAAAAACATTACGTTTATTAATTACACTCTACTTTATTCTTGGTGTCAAAATATTTATCAAATAAACTAATGCTTAAGTAAATTTGTAAAATTGTTGGTATTATATTCATTAAATTTTGGTACTCTATGATGTCGTACTAAGTATTTTGTCTTATCTATTCGTGTTACCATTGTGTGGCAAGTACTAACCGAATTTATATCATTAAATATAATTGAATTATTTTTTCTGATAAACAAATGAAATAAGGTGAAACTTACAACATAAATTAAAATCTAAATATTCAGATAAATTCACATAGCAAGTAATTGATGGAATGATGGAATGAATGAAGTGTGTGATGGAACGTAGCAAGACAGGTTGTTTTCAGTATTGATGTTCTGTTCTAATGATATTGTTACTATCATGCGAAGGATTTGTACACATCCTCTTTGATTCACTTATAACTGCTGCATAATATCAACTATTTAACGGTTTAAATCCAAAAACTCTCTAAGACGGTTTTGTGAACTTCTCTGTGGTAGTACAAGGTTCAATTTTAGGGCTAGGCCCAAACATCATCTGCAATTCCCTTAATAAAAACGGTTCTATCACAACATCTTAACAGTTGAAATTTAATTAAATCCATTTTTAGCAAAAGGGAAATGCCAAATAATGAGGTAAAACTTGTATAGTATAAACCAATTCTAAAGTTTAATGAATAACACTATATAATGGGCGGGACAACGAGTTTTTGTAAAGTATTGTCTGAGGGTATCACACACTAAACATACATCCATGTTTTTTTTATTTTCTAAATATGAAATGCACTGTTAAAATGTAACTACAAATATTCATAAAAACAATTGTTTACTTTTAGCGAATTTCCCCTATAGGGAAGAAGCTATTACCGTAGGTCTCATGGTAAGACTTAAGCCCGAGACCATGATAACTTTTCATTTTGAGGTCCCCAGATGCCAAAAACACCATTCGTTTAAATTTGTATATATGTATATATATATATAGATTTAAGTATAACACCTTTCCAGTGCTTAATGGTATGGGAAACGACATTTTGAGTGCCTGGAGTGCCTGACTCCAGGCTGTCAAAAGGTGCATTTCCAGACATAAAAACGACATTTTGAGCCCTCTGTATATCGCGAATCGCGTTCGAACTACCTTTTGAGGGCTTATACGGTCAGACATAAAGGACACATTTTGAAGGCCTAAAGCTTCTATACATAAATACTACCTTTTGAATGCCTGAAACTATTTGTTGCAAAACAACATTTTGAATGCTTGTAACAATCAGATATAGAAACGATATTTTACCTTGAATAATATGATATAGAAGTGAACTTTTGAATGCTTTAAACTACCAAATATAGAGTCGTTCGTAATAAATCAGTTATGTTTTTAATAAATCGACGATGCAAAATTGGGCTCTTATTTTAATATGTTCTATTTCCCTTTAACTACTGGAAATTACATTGAATTTAAATGGAAACTAACTGCACTATTGCTACATTGTAGAATGAATTAATGTAGATATTATGAGTATGGTTTTCAAAGCGTCTAGCCGAGAGTCAAACTCGACTATTAGTTGAAATCTATTATTTTCAATTTATGATGTATTCAAATGATCAATTTATTATTGGTAATATAGTGATTCCTACAGAGACGATACACTTTGATACGTAGTTTTAGGTGTACATAAAATAAATAATAACTTAACGGAGTACAAACAAAGTTTGACCGTCATTAATTTCTATATCTCAAAATGAATGTTCGTTTATTTGTAATAATCTTAAAATCGTTTACCATCTACCCGCACCATTATCTACAAATTTTGGATCAAATGTTGGTTTTCAACTATGTACAGTTTTAATAATACCATGCATACGCTCATTCCTCCAGTAAAAGGATGAACGAAGATAAATGTTGTTACCACAGTCCCGTAATAAGTCGGCCTTTACTACAATGACGAAAGACATATTTACTCCGTATACTCATTTTACCTCAAGGTGAGACCATTAGCTACGGTGACACCTTTTTTATGAGCGACAAATGTCTTAATTTAACAGTTATAAAAAGTAATAATAACGAATTAAGAGCTATAAAAAGTAATAATAAAAAGGTAATTGTTACATAGTATAATAAGAAGTATTTAAGTCTATTAAGAATGACAGTAAAGAGTGGCTCAGTATTCCAAAATTATAAAGCTCGCTAAGAGTGCATTACGTTAGCTGCGAGTGGAATTACGTTAGCTCCAATAATACTAAAATACGCCATATTATAAAAACAGAAAATGCCAACATGGTCGTGTTTGGTATCGTTTTTGAGCTAATTTTAAGTGTAAAAAAGTTGACATGGTACTGAGAGTGGGTCGCTATTGAGTTTTGAGCGCCAAACATTTCGCTGATACCACCGCCGCTTTTCCGGCCGTCAAGCAGGTCTGAAACCCTAAATTTATAGTGCTCGAAGCGGGGGTTATAATGGGCCCTTAAACGTGATACTTCGTGTATAGGATATGTAATTTCCAGTAAAATATCAAATCGTAAAAAAATAATAACCGACCAAAAAAATGTTTACAGTACAGTAATCCATATACGACCACGCGGCCGGTTAGGTACCGCGCGCCACGGCTATTGTCTTTATGACATTGTATTACTCTATATGTAACCAACGCTGATGAAAAGTGACTTTTTATTATTATAATGTATTTTAGACTTTATATTTTAGTTGATAGTAGGATGGGGGTTTCTCCTGAATCCCTTATTTAATCAGAAATTCGATGAAACCTGTTGTCACAGTAGTAAATTTTAAAACATTTTATAGATTTTTCAATTTCAAAAGCCATATATATGGGAATATTGCGTATATATATCTTATAACATTTAAACACATAATTATTAACGATAGTAACGTTAACACATGTATATTTATAAATAATGCAATATCAATCGTCCTAAAGTGATAATTTTAGTCGTAAAAACAGGAAAGTTTACTCATTAATCACATATATACAGAAATCCAGTAACTACAAATAATCCATTACATTATAATATCCTTTATAATTACTGGTTAAATAATAAAACAAGAAGTTATTATACAATATACTAGTTAAAATAATGATTAAATGCGAGATTCGCAATTTTCAGACACGGCTGTGACTAAAATATCGATTTTTATGTTTATTTATTATTTCCTTTACTTATATGTTGAAGTTATGACTTTTATCAATTCCACTAAGGGACATGTTTCTTCAGGGTACTATAGTTGTTTCATACTTATAAATATAATCGATGCAAGATTTTAATATATGAGACTACAGTAA
This sequence comes from Allygus modestus, assembly GCA_963675035.1. NCBI lineage: Eukaryota > Metazoa > Arthropoda > Insecta > Hemiptera > Cicadellidae > Allygus > Allygus modestus. Next base: position 213,307,259 of record OY776111.1, read on the forward strand.
TGCAGAAAGGAAAATGTAATATTTCTCCTATATTTGCCATATTTTATCTAAACTATAGGCGATTTAACCATACATTTGGTCTTGTATGCTAAGGATAACTACCAGAAAGTGTAATATATACACTGAATAGGGCAGTAATGGATCGTAATAAGATCATGTCCTTAAAGTTAACATTACTTTTATGGGACAAAAGTGGAATGACGAAACGGGAATGACTTCCGGCAATTTCCGATAGTGAATACTCAATATTTCACGACAGTAATTTAATTGATGTACTAGCTGTAACCCGCTGGCTTCGCCCTGCAAATGATTTATAAAAAATATGAAAGTTGCGTGTGTTGCATTCTGTGGTTATCCCGAGGAACTACTACGAATCAAGATCAGCTTTTTGAATTTTCAACAAATCAAACCAAATCGAATGTCCATAAGGATTGTATGTTTAACTTATAAGTCCCGTAGGGCAAATCCCCAGGATGAAATATATCAATTGAAGCAGCCTAAAAGCTTCCACCACATTCATAGAACACAGTGAAAAAGTTTCGTCACCATTATTCAATTAGTTGTCCCGTGAAAAGCGGACAAACTTAGTCGAAATCAAATAAAATTAGTTTTTTAGGAGCTCGCTGTTTAATTTCAAAAAACTTATGCTAGTTTCCGCCTAAAACCTTCTCATATTTGCATACAGTACAGAAAATAAGTTTCAGTCATAACAGTACTCTCGTTTTAGCGTGAAAAGCGGTCAGAGGTGTGATGCAGAGCGTTACGACCAACCAATAGACAAACAGACAGAAATTAAGAAAATGCTTGATTCGGATTCTCTGTCCTGTGAAACGCAAAAATAACCAAGAATTTCATTATTCTAAGCAATGTACAAACTTAACTCTAATTTTATTTATATAGATATATTTCACGTAGTAGATCTTAATCTACAATGGTTTGAAAATAATAATGCATCCTTAATTAATTGTTATAACATAAAACATACTGCTGGTGGCTTGTTGGATCCAAAAAACCTAATTCATTTAGAGTTATTTCTACATAATGTAAAATACAGTGATATTTAAATTCTTAACTGATTCATACTACCACAGCCATAAAATTTTACTGAACGGCTATTTCTTTTTTGATTTATTTAATTGTTATCGGCACGGGAATTAATTAATAATTATTAACTAACTCGAGACCTTAAGTCTATGTTCGGTGGATTGTTTTTGTTTTTAATCTTCAAATTTCGTGTCAGTGGCCTCCGCCAATGAGTCACTAATTACTGGAGACGGGTAGAGGGATCAGGTGGCACCGCGGCGTAGCTCTTGCCGCGCGCGGGTTGACAGAGCTGGCATACTCGTTTTGCGCACATCGGTCACTCGGGACCCTTCGCGATCGTAGTAGTTTGCCACACGGTCAATGCATACTGCAGTGATGGCCCCGACCCAAGCTTTAAATTAGATTGCAATGAATCGAAGACAAACATATTAGTTTTTAGGTCTAATATAAAAAGAAAACACTTTTTAAAATATTATTACAATAGTGGCTTGAAGGGATCATAGCCCATAATCATGCTCCTATACTCTGCCTCATCTAAATTTTTGTCTCTTAACATGCTGAAAAAATAATAACAATATAATTAGGAACACATGGCAGTTTACAAACAAAGTAGCCATTTAATCACATGTTTTAATACCAACAAGGCAGAGGGTTTTAAATCCCCATGCTATTGAAATAGTAATTATTTTATTCCATAACAAATTGTCATTATTACCTAACAATGAGTTAGCGTGTGGTATTAACATAGCTATTGTAGTGGTTGGTTGAGTAATGTGATTAGTTCTAATAAGCAATTTTTTTACTAAAAATTGTAAATTGTAGTAATTGAAACAGTAGTGAGCAGGTAAGATTCGTGTATTAACATAAATAATCACTGAATGTATTATGACGTATAAATAACAACGCTTTTAAACATAGCCTGTTGTCTTTTATGATGCTACTGTACGGGTAAACGTATATTGGTTTGGGGAATGCTGGTATCTCAGAGTACGATGGCATCACCTTAAGTGGGTCATGGAATGTCCGCCAAGGGGATTAGCGCGCTTCACTACAAAAGGGTCCAAATGGGTCAACGTTTGGGGGAGGAGGAGGGCCACCAGGAAAACCCAACCTGGTTGTATCCCACTTGCGGTCAGTCCTATTTGCGGTCAAGGGCAAAATCGTCCAGTTTGCGGTCACCCCAAAAATGTCGTGGGCTAATAAAATTATATTTGTCCAATTTGCGGTCACATATTTGAACACCATATAGTGAGCCTCACAACAAGGGAGCCAGAGAGATGACGCATACAACAGGTATGTACACATGTAGGGGTATGTGACTAGAAACCATGTCCCGCAGAACAAGCGGGCCAGGGGGATGGGCGGGATGACGCATACACCTGAATAGGGGTGGGTGACTCGACACCATGCCCCCCTTGTTTACTGGAAAAACAATCCCTTATGCAAAACTAGTTTTCCCCAAAACGTAACCAAGATTCCACTGTCATTCGACATTCTACCGTAGTTGTCAACAAGTATGTATTTTTTGTAATAAAAGGCCATTTATAATATTATCAGACTTGATTTGTAAGTTGACAAAATCTGTCTGATAATATAAAAGTGGCTTTTTAGACAACTACGAACTTGGAGATATGAGTCTCAGAATTTATACAAAATTTAGAATCCTTGCTGCTCTATATATAACTAGACTTGATTTGTGATTATGGTAAAATCATTCTGTTATATATTTAGTGGCTAGGTATTCTAAGAACGGGAAGAAGAAGTAATTAACTATCTCTCAAGATGTGACCGCAAACTGGAAACCCTTCCACCTCCAGAACCTTGATCATCCCTTATAAAATTACACTTGACCGCAAATAGGACTGACCGCAAATAGGACCGACCGCAAGTAGGAGGACACCAACCCAACCTTCGTCCCCCCATCCATGACCTACTTAGCCCTTATGTGATACTAGGAATGACCGGTTGGGGTATTCCCGCGTTGGACGACAATAAGGAAAAGGATGACATTAAGATAACATATGTCCCGATGTACATCCGCCTCAGTAATTGCATTTCATTTGTTTGTATAAGATATAATCTATGAGGACTATGGCATCCTAAGTTTCAATGTTAATATTATGAGCATGATATGTTAATAGATCTGATGGTTACGCATTTCATTAAAAGTAGTTGTAGTTCGTTTTAATTACGTTAAGTGAAGGAAGATAATAGTTTTAGCATTTAGAGTTGACGTAATTTACTAATATTATCGATCTAAATTGATGCATTCTTGCATGTATTTATGTTTTACCTATATACCATAAATCTAATCACGACAAAATTTTACATGTTAATTTACGATAACACTCTGAAGCTTAATCTGAACCCGTTAATCAAAATCGTAAGACCTAAAGGAGTTCCATTACGCTGGCCCGGCTATATTTGAAATTAAAAATTTTAACTATACCACGAGTTAATACTAATACGTACTAGTTAGTTCCCGACTATGCAAGTAAGTACCGAAAGCATAGCACAGTTATTGAAAAAAAGTATGGCCGAGCCAGGGAAATGCTAGCCCGGCCATTTGCGAAAATGAACATTTCGACTGTAAAACAATTTAATACTAGGTTAGTACTAGTTAGTATTCGAATATGAATGTTAATACTCTAACCGTTACCGAGCTATTAAGCATAATGTATGCTGGGGGCCGGAAGTGCCAGCCCGGCAAAGTGCGAAAATGAAAATTCCAACTATACCAAGAGTTAATATTAGGTTAGGACCAGTTAATACCCGAATATGAAGGTTAGTACTCTATCCGTTACCGAGCTATTAAGAAAAACGTATGGCGGGGGCCGGAAGTGCTAGAGCCCGGCCATGTGCGAAAATGAAAATTTCAACTGCGCCTCGAGATATCACTAGGTCATTACTAGTTATTACTGTAATATGAAGGTTAGTACTCTTATTTCATATTTTCTGTCGCCATCTTTGATCCGCCTTATTGGATTTCATTTTATTGTTTGTTTTCAAAAGTAAAGGTTGGGCTTGTGACCCATCATATTTAATATCTTTTTTACGGTGAACAAAATGTTTACCGCAATCCGTTTAGTAATATCATTATTCGGTCTAAAGGTATTAGTGTTTTGTACAGATAAATTTAAATGTCGTAACTTTAAAACATGCTCGTAATCTCGTCATTACATTAGATAATGCCCATAAATTACTACCCGATCATGGTTGATTGACATTTACTTCATTTAGAAGAGAAAACAATTTTGGTCGCCTTCAGGATCCACAATTTGAATGAGGTAATTATTCTTAAATTTAAAATGTTTGGGTTTGGCCTATCTTTTCCAACTGAATTCCCTCGTTGTAATACCGCAATAATTTTTTAAATAGCAACTTTTGATCTCGTTATATTTAAAGCTTTTTATTTAATATTTTAAAAAGGTTTAATATCAAGAGAGCGAAAGGTGATATTTAAAAACTGATTACGGCATTGTTTTCAGTGTTTAAAAAGGTCGGAAAGTATGGGTCGCAACCCAACCTTTATATATGGAAAAAAACCTTATTCCGAAATGGATGGTACAAGATGGCGGCCAAAAAGGTTCTTTGTTTGTAATTAAGTAGTTGCCACTCTACAATGATCAGTAGTAGTTACGAGCATTCTCTAATAAATAACGAAAATATTTACATTCTTTAAGGTAGGGACATTTCAAATTCTTGTTATAATTAATTTAAAATAGTTACCAACACCCGGAATAAGGGAATAATGTCTTTTAAAAATGGATTACGGCATTGTGTTCACCGTAAAAAGTAGTTCAATATGTTGGGTCACAACAAAGACATTACATTTGATAATATACTTATTTGAATTCAATTTGGCGGATCCAAGATGGCCGGCGAAAATATTAAATAAGACAAAATTAATTATAAAATGATCCACAATGATCGGCGGCGGTATAAGGAGTCGATATCTTAAAAAATTTAGAAAAACCCCCGTAGCAACAAACCTGCGTACTTAGCGAATTTCCAATGCATATATATTTATCTTAATACCACATAAAGCCAAATACCAAGTTTCATCAATACATATTCATAAATAAACAATTTATGACATTTAAATTATTCTCCATAAGAATAACATGGCGGCTGAGTATGCAGGGTTGCTGAAGCAAGGAACACAAAAAATGGGGTTTTATACAAATATTAATACAACTCAAGAAGGTAAAGGCACATAACAAATTTTATTAATTTATATTCATAATTAAGGGAGATAACACGTTACTTAATCTCCATAAGAATAACATGGGAGCTGAGTACGCAGGTATGCTGCTACGGGAACTATCGGCCAAAAATATTTTTTTAGTTCAAATATCAATAGACCACAACGATATGAAGCAATATACCAAGTTTCATCAGGATAAGATGATAAATAAGCGAGCTATACAATTTTTCTTATTCTCCATAAGAATAACATAGGACAACGTACTGTGTTTAGCACTTCAATATCTCTGTAACCATTTGAGGTAGAGCAATGATCAAAAAACAAAATTGTGCGTCTTTAATTATACGTAAAAAACTCAAAAAAAAAACATTTTTGGGGTACAAAACCCCCCCAAAATACCCCTTCTGATAGAGCGATCTGTCTGGTTTTCGAACTTAAAGTCATAAATGCTGCTTTATACGTTTATACCAAATTTCTTCAAAATCGGACTATTTTTACGAGTGTTATCGTGCTCACGGACACACACATATATATATACATATATATACAGTTTCGAACGAATGGTGTTTTTGGCATCTGGGGACCTCAAAACGAAAAGTTATCATGGTCCCGGGCCTAGGTCTTACCATGCCGACTACGGTAATAGCTTCTTCCCTATAGGGGAAATTCGTTAAAAGTCGTGGATGACTCTTTTAAAACTCACCCTAAATAACCCGACGGATAATGGGACATTTATTTTATCTATATATTTAATTTAACTTTACTGTGTTATAACGTGTGTTTATTTATGTTTAGGCTCAGTAATGCTAACTTTTATACCGTATAACAAATACCACTATTAATTTATAACATGCAAGTTAATTAACATGGAATAAATGCCAACGAACTTAGATTTTCTAGCCCGACACCCTACACCAAACTTAAACACTTTTGTATATATTCCAGTGTTATATACTCGTTCTCTTAAAAAATAAAACAAAAAAAACATTCGTTATCATATGTTTATTCACATTATATAGATCAAACTACGTAAAATAGAGTATTATCTGCTTAGGAGGTCTAAATAAACGGTATCAGGAAACTGACACATACTTTCTCCCTTTTGGCCCAACTTTATTGAATAAATTACGTTTTATTTACTAAATATAGAATACAAAGTACGGTCGAATGTACAGAAAATCTTGTAAACAAGTTGTTTTAAAAAACATCCACCCAAATCCCTGCTTTGGAGGCACTACAGAATCCATTGCTACACTCGTGGCTTTAAGAGGGGAAATGCCCCCTATTCTCCCCTCCCCAGGGTTATTAAGGGAAAACTGATTTCGAATTTCCTCTGTTGGTCAATGCTAACTTGACAAGCATATCAAGTTTGAATGAAATTGATCAGTAAATAAGAGAGAAATAGTAATTTTTGTATTCCCCATAAGAATAACATTGGACAACGTACTGCGTTTAATAAATATTAAAACAGCGTTGACTCAGTTAATAAATAAGAACTTAGTTGAAATGGTTACTAAACAGACTGAACAATAAACTATATTTTTCAAAGTTAGCTAAACGAGTGGACCTTACAAGTAACGATGAAAGGGGGTGCCAAAATCTGAGGAGGGTGCATCATATTTCACCCTTATTAAAAAAAACTCAAATAGATCAAATCTCTATTCAATACTCTTCAGCCTCCAAACCATATTTTTCCTCACCTATAGGAACTAGTTTAAACAATCGACGTGGGCGGATTAAAACAATTAGTTGCATTGTGTTACTTTATATTTTATCATTGCAAATTTCTTGCATCGTATTGCGAGTTTTATTCAAACTCTCAATACCAATCAGAATGCCCTGAAATTGTCACAAACCAATAGAGGTCAAACAACTGCTCGTTTTGGAATAGAGAGGATACAACAGAGAGGTTGTATTATCTGATATGTAAATTTAATGTTTAAGTATGATAAAGGTACAAAACATGGTGAATACTCATAACTTTCTTTCAAATATTGCCTTTCAACAACTTATAATACTAATATACAACAATTAACAAAATCAGTTTGGTTTTTATATATTTACAAATACTTTATGTTAGCGCTATGGCCTATGCCGCCCAGCCCGCACCAGGTGGCGTACCGTGGAGGGGGGGGGGGACGTGGGGCGCGGTCCGCCCCAAGCCCCGTTTTGGCATAGGCCCCCAAATTTTTAAAAATGTTCGAAAGACTGAGCGAGTATTTCCCGCCGATCTCCGGAGAATCGCTACCGATCTACTGTCGTATTTTCGGCCGTTATTGCGTAGTAAAGTCGTCTTTTTGGACAGTATTTTATTTTCCTTCCACTTTTATAGCCGATATTACGCGGCAAGGACATTAATTCCAGATTATACCATCTGTAACGTCTTCAATTACGGCCGATAACACGTGGTTCGGTCGCCATTTACACAGTTAGGTTGTTTTTATGTCCGATTCATGTGTATTACATAATGTTATATCTCGTAATTTCGGCCGATTTTACGTGGTGCGATCGTCTTTCGCGGCCGTTTACTACGTGATTTGGCAGGTCACAATCGTCCAAAGATTGGCGGGAAATACTCGCTCAAACTTAGTAGTAGTTTCCAAACTTTGAGTTCATTTGACTATTTAAATACTCAAATTTTGAGTACTCGCACGCCCCTAATACATCGTAAACACATATATGAATAGGCCTTCCTCTTCAACCCCTAATGTATGTTAGGCCCCTACAAATATATCCACCACCCCAGGCTCCCAACTACGACAGTACGCCACTACCCACCGATCCCACGACCCGTTATGAGCGCCGAGCGCCGCCCCCCCAAGAGCGCCGCGCCCCGTGCTGGAGCACGGCTCGCACTGCCCTATAGCCGGTACTGGGACCATCAAATTTTGTACGTGTGTAGACTGTTTATATTATTCTACTTCCCCTATTGTGTTACGTCACAAATCTATGTATTTACTTGATTCTACTTCTCACCATGATATGTTTTATTTTCACCATCCGTTTATAGTTTAGTTACTTCTTTGTTACTTTTTTTATAAGAAAAATGTTTGGCAAACCTTTTATTTTTATATTCTAAAAGAACTAGGGATTCCACGAGTGTAAATAACTTGTAGGTTAGTCCGTAGGTTCTACTACCTTCATGAAATAGGTGGCGATCTGTCGTTAGCGTACCTGACAGATCACCACCTCGCACGGTTACGTCAAGTCGCCACCCCGACAGATCGCCACCTTCTTTACTCCGAGGTGGCGATCTGTCGGGTACGCTACCGTCAGATCGCCACCTCGCGCGGTTGCGATAAGTAGCCACCCCGACAGATCGCCACCTCCCTTACAAAAACAGGGAACGTCAATGTTAAAATTTGATGTGTTATCGCACACCTCTTATCTTATAGCATGTCAATATGTTAGAAATTATTCGCAAAGCACATCAATGTGTTAGTTAGGATTAATACTGAATCGTTAAAAATTTGTAAAATTCTGAAAAATGTTGTACGATTTTAATGCTTGCTATTTCAATTAATAACAACAAATGATGTGTGTTGATTCTGTGATATACTAAATTGAAAGTACTGATTATGAGTACATTATTCCACATTACCGTTAGAGTACTTATTTTGAGTTCAATTATATTCGTATAGTGTTGCGTTACATTACAGTCCCTTGTCAAACCCTCGTTAAACCGAACGCGGAAGGCGGACATGACCGCGCTTGGAATGAAATAGCCTCATTAAAGGACATTTTTCAACCGTCTAAAAACATGTTCTCTTCAACTCCATTAAAAATGTAACAGGGTTTGACAAAGGATCCTTTAAAAGGCCAGCAATGGCAAATGAAATGGGCACATTATTAAAGCAGTGTGCTAAAAGGTTTATCACAGAGGCTCTAGAAGAAGAAAATGAAGAAGATGTGAAAAAAGCTAAGACTTGGATTGAGGTTATTACTGAAGATTATAATGCATATATTTCAAAACATGCACGTAAGACACTCGAAACAAACCAATGGAATAAACCAAAAACACTGCCACTAACAGATGACGTGATGAAACTTAATAAACATGTAAAACAAGTAACAGATGAGGCAACTGCATCGCTCACAAAAGAATTTTCATTTCATCAATGGTCGAACCTTAATAAGGCAACGATGGTAAAACTCTTACTGTTCAATAGAAAACGAGTTGGCGATGTAAAGAGGATAACAATCACTGATTTCAATAAAGCACACAACGTGCAAAAAGGTACAGTAACATATGACATGCTAAGCGAGTCAGAGAAACTACTATGCTCTCAGTATCAAAGACTGCAAGCCCGAGGGAAACGGGGCAAAGCAGTCTCAATGCTCTTAACTAAGGACATTATGAGCAATATCAAAACAATTTTACAACTAAGGGAAAAAGCCAACATCCCACAAGGCAATCCGTACGTATTCGCTAAATCAAATGAATCAAATGTGTTTCAAGCAAACGTGGCACTAAAGGAAACTGTTTTTGAGTGTAAAGCACAATTTCCACTATTTATCACCGGGACAAGTCTCAGGAAAGAGATTGCAACAGCAACGCAAGCTTTCAACTTCTCCCATAACGACATGACAATACTTGTCAACTTCCTCGGCCACACATTACAAACTCACAGCCAATTTTATCGCCTTCCAGACGAAGCAGTTCAACTGGCTAAAATCAGCGCTGTGTTGCAAGCAATTGACTCTGGGAAAGTAGCAGAGTTGAAAGGAAAAAACCACGCTGTTTAAATATTAAAAAACAACATCCAATACAAATTTTAGCAAGATTAAACTCTTCGTTTACTTCTAGGAATATTTCCGCGCTACGCGTAATTATATTCGTGTGGGAAACATATTCAGGCATTAAAGCTATTTTTTTTACTGAACTTGGAACTTTACGTTTTACATCACTGGTAAAATTTTGATTGACCTTTGTCTATTAATTCTGTATTTAAAAAAAAATTTTATTCAGCGATAAAGGTAATAATGAAGTATTTTTCAAATAAAAGATATATCGTAATAAAAGGGAGTGGCAACCCATAGAATTAAACATTTTGAACATATTTTGTCCTCTTATAAAAAGTCCTATCTATAGTCATTTAGCCTAAAAAGTCCCGTATACAAAGATTTCACGATATAGTAGTTAGTAGGGTCCTGTAATGGAGGTAAAGTTTACTTTAAGCAACCCTGCAATAAATAATAATAAACGATTGTAATCTAAATATGGTTTTAGTAATATATATTACATTTTCAAATAAAATGGTTAGTTGATTTCATTTGTTTATGTAACGAGGAAATATAGAAAATCGATTGAAAAAATAAAACATTTTTTATCTACAAATTGGGAAATGATAAACAATAAACGGTATCAGGAAACTGACACATACTTTCTCCCTTTTAGCCCAACTTTAATGAATAAATTACTTTTTATTTACTAAATATAGAATACAAAGCACGGTCGAATGTACAGAAAATCTTGTGAACAAGTTGTTTTAAAAAACATCCACCCAAATCCCTGCTTTGGAGGCACTACAGAATCAATTGCTACACTTGTGGTTTAAAGAGGGGAAATGCCCCCTATTCCCCCCCAGGGTTATTAAGGGGCAACATATTTCGAATTAACTCTGTTGGTCAATGCTAAATTGACAAGCATATCAAGTTTGAATTAAATTGATCAGTAAATAAGAGAGAAATAGTAATTTTTGTATTCCCCATAAGAATAACATTGGACAACGTACTGCGTTTACCGCTAAATGAAAATTTCAATTTTCTCCGAAACCAGCAATCGTAGAATAGTAATTCAAAATACCAAATTATTTAGTTTTTTGAGCTCTTTTTAATGGTGAATAGTATTATTTTTTATATTTATGTATTTTTATGAAAAATCAAAAAAATTGAATTTTTGATGTTTTAAGTCCTGTAATTTCTGAACCCGAATTTTTACAGCAATGCAGGTGGTGTCATTTTGTTGGAAAACTAAAGTTCTACAAACGACTAAAATTTAATCAAAATCGTTAGAGCCGTTTTTGAGAAATTTGGATTTTTCATGTTTTTTGGCAGTTTTTGGGGGATAATTACCCTTAAAAATCAAAAATTCAAAAAAATGAAAAAAACGCCTGGAGATATCGTGGATTAGTACCTACATACCAAATTTCATCAAAATCGGCCCATTGGTTAGGGCTCTAGCTCTGTACACATCCACACAGACACACACACACACACACGGACACACACACACACACACACACACACACAGACAGACATCACGTAAAAACCACTTTTTTGGGTTCAGGGAGCACCAAAACGAATATTTCCACTAACAACTCAAATTCGAAAATTTTGACGAAAACAATACTTTCTCCATATACTATGTATAGGGGGAGAAAGTAAAAAAAACTTTTAGTATACATAGTAAACTTAATTACCAATATCAAATAAAATTTTGAGCAAGATTAAACACTTCGTTTACTTGTAGGAATATTTCCGCGCTACGCGTAATTATATTCGTTTGGGAAACATATTCAGGCAATAAAGCTCATTTTTTTACTGAACTTGGGACTTTACGTTTTATATCACCGGTAAAATTTTGATTGACCTCTGTCTACTCGTCCTGTGTTAAAAAAATATTTTATTCAGCGATAAAGGTAATAATGAAGTATTTTTCAAATAAACGACATATCGTAATAAAAGGGAGTGGTAACCCATCGAATTAAACATTTTGAACATTTGTTGTCCTCTTATAAAAATTCCTATCTATAGTCATTTAGCCTAAAAAGACACACAAAGATTTCACGATGTAGCGGTTAGGAGGGTCCTTTAGTGGAGGTAAAGTTTACTTTAAACTACCTTGTGATAATTAGTTTATTAAAATACATGAGTGAGAATTATTAACATAAAATTAAAAAATAATGTTACCAAATTAAGTTTTTGTTCGTAAAAAAACATCGTCTGTAGTCGATATACATTACACATTAAATGTAAATAGGAGCCCTTAACCATTCATTTATATTTAGTTTTTAAAGATGATAATATATAAAGGATTAACTAACATTTTACATTGTAGTACAATAGGGTTTTAACTAACATATTAAATTGTAGTATAATAGGGTTTTATCAGAATAACACTTAACAATTTTGGTACGGATATATTTTCCAATCCATTCCATGCATTTCGTAATTGTATTAAATTAAACGTAATTGCATATTATTGTATGTACAGAAACACTTTTTTAATCTGATTATTAAATAAACTTTGCTAAATAGATTAATTTTAAAGATCGGGTGAGGTTGTTAAGTTCAAACATATTTAGACTAATTAAAAAAAGTATATAAATAATATAATTATATAACTGATATAATTAACTTATTTTTTTCATTAGCTCAAATCAAAATGAATGTCCATAAGTAATACATGGTAACTCTATCAGGGTCTCTGGCGGAGCCCTAATGTCAGATCAGGAAAACAACCATTTAGTGTTCCTATGTTATGCCTAAAGAATCAGTGTACACAATTCCAACTTTCTAGGTAGATGGGAAATAGGAGTATTCGCGATGAGTGAGTGAGTGAGTAAGTCAGTGAGTGATGGCTTTGCCTTTTATAGGTATAGAGTTTCAAATCAAAAGAATCATAACAGCTGAGATTAAATAAAGAGTGAACTCAAAAATCAACAGACATGCTAAGTTGTAACAACCTATTTAATAAAAACAGTGAGTAGAACCATCGAATGAAGATTGCATATATACTGGACGTGTTACAAATATTTTTTAGGAGATAAGTTTAGGATTCTGTATCAACAATTGTGTATTTTGTATGATTGCCTTTTTTATACTACGATGTAACCTGACAACGTGCGTATAAAAAAAAAACTTAAAATATTCATACAACTTTTATTAAGCCATAAAACTATATCACTATATGTGACAGGTGATTGTAGGCGATCTGGCAATACCATAACTATACCAGTTAAAAAAATCAGATATCAGAAATTGCAAATCAGATATTACAAAATAACTCTCAACTAGGTGTACGCTCATTCTTCCCGTAAGAGGATGAACGAAGACTGAATTTTTAATTATATATTTAAATAGACATGTTACATATTTAGCTTTTGTTAACTTACACCTTGTTTAGCCAAACAGTTTAACAATAGGTCAACAAATATTTAGACCATATGCAACGTATCTAAATAATTATAATTTCTTTATATTGTAATCTGACAGAGAAAGATTACAAATGTGTGAATGTACGAGTACAAATACTAAAGATTTCAACACATTACTTGTATTTAAAAATACTTAGAGAAAATTTGAATTGATATATTATAAAACTAAGGAGCTTTGCAAAGGTCTGCAAGCATACGTTAACGTATCTACTAAAATATGTTACAAATTTAAGAGAGAAGGACAACCGATACAATTTGAAGTACCAGCTATCATACTAATCATTCTAATATTATAAAGCTGAAAGGTTGTGAGTTTGTTTGTTTGTTTGTTTATTAGTTTGTGGCTCAATCTCGCTCTAACTACTAAATCGATTGAGCTGATTTGGTAGGAAGATTGCTAATATCCTAAAGTAACATATAGGCCTATTCACGTTTTAAAATTCCTTTATGATTTAGCCCCAATGGCTACTAAACTTCCCATGTTAATCTTATGAGCATTAACGTTTACTGAATCAGATTATAAATAAAACAGGTGTTCTGCATTTTATATTTTGAGTTCATTTATTTGTTTATATATATATTTTTTTGCTCTAACCACGAAGGTACCTGTATCACAATAATGCCGGGGAAACGTAAATAAAGTGTTTTTAGTGACCCGATTAACCGATTTAATAGTGGTTAGAAGTCAAGAAACTTAAAACACAAATGGAAAGCTTTACGGTAGGCAGCACACAGAGCAAAATAAATGCCAGAAGAACAGCAACTTCAACGTGAAGAGCAAACTCAGCGGCAGGCTCAATTTGAAAGTAACTGAAATGGCACTATGGCAGAGCAGTGATCTACAGAAACTATTGAGGAAGCTGAAGCTCGCACGAGCTACTGCTGTAAGGTCCATGTCCAAAGGCAGCAAACGATCACCAGAAATACGTAGGGCGTCTTTAAAATTGCTGCCTTGACGCGACTCTTATTCGGCTAACATATATCTTACTAACGCTATGTAGTGGGCGTGGAAACCACGATGGGTAACGCTAGTTATACTATAGTCGAATTAAAGTAGCTTTAGGATTGACTCTAGTGACTCCTGTTAGGGCTAGTGGAAACCCATAGAGCAGTAGCGCCTTGCCTGGCTAATGACGGGGCAGCTTTGACCAAACATTGCTTTATAGCAACCAAACACATGTGTCCTAAAGTGCCAGTTTGCTTTTTGTTTACTGGTCACCATATTTGAGGCGTCTGCTAGAAAAAATAAAAGATTGTTTTTATTTACTCATGGCAATTACAGCGAATTCGCAAATGCAAGTTTGTGTAGATTTTAATTCTTCAAATGTTTTGTGAAAATATGTTAGGTATTTAATGTATATTTCCCGTTGTTTTGGAAAACTGAGTAAAGCGATTCCCTTGATGTTTTCACTGTTTGTTATGTCGTACCTGTCGCATATAGATCTATATATTAATCGGCTAAGGAAATTTTTGTGGTACCGATTTCTCGGATGTGCGGCATCTTAGAATTATAAAACTTAGCAAACTTATTTAGTACGATTAGATGTGTCGAATTTAAATAGTTTTGTATTTGAACGTGTAGGGCTATGCCCTTTTGGCTTTCAAAGTTTACATGTTATCCTTATGGACACATGCATTTTGCTTTTTGTATTTGTTTATAATTTTCATTTCCATTAATAAGCAACTGCGTTATTCAAATCAATATGTAGGACAACAGCAAGAACAGATGATTCATAAATAAAACATTTTACTGACTACTGGAATGGTAACACAATTTTCTTATCGGTTTTAACTCCACATTAAACAAATTAAACCTGTTTGTGAGGGGAGGGAGGATGAGAGACGTGGTGAGGATGAGGTGGAGAGGTTTCGGGCATAAATAAAAAGACTACTGATTACTGGAATGGTAACATCTTTCTCTTATCCGTTTTAGCACTACATTAAACACGTCCCAAAAATAGATGCAATATTTAGAGAGGACAATGAAGTCGTCAGTCCACGTGATCTTGAAATAGTTATTTGAACTTTTGTATTACTGGGGGGCTACGCCCCCTAGACCCCCCATTGTTATTGTAGCTTTATTTTGTTTTTCAAAATTTTATAAATACGGAACTTGAAGAATAATTAGGTTTAAATTGGTTATGAAATCCTTAACATTTCAATCACATTTGAAATCCTTCAAACAACACACAGTAAGTAAACAACACACACTGCTCCACCCATCGGATGGGCCACACCACCCAGAACCGACCTTTTTGTAGCAATTTCAAAATAATGTTAAAATACAAACATATAAATCATTTGGAGGACAATGACGTCCAGAATCCGTCAGTCAGTCAGGTCAGATAAATCAGTCCTCCCAAGAACTATTGATTTAGTTATTTGTACTTTGGTCTCACTGCGGGGCTGTGCCCCCCAGGCCCCGCGTTTTTATAGTAAGTTTTTTTGAACGCTTAAACATTGAAAATAATAAAATCACGTTCTTTAAGCCGATTACTTCAAGGATAGTTACTCGTACCCAGACTCTCTTACTTATAATTATAAATATTATAATGTTTTGACATTTCTTTTCGAGGGGGGGATTACAAAACAATACAGAATATTATGGAGAACAACGAGGTCCACATGATTCAAACAGTCAGGATATTTTAGCGAGCTTCCCCTATAGAGAAGGAGCTATTCCGTAGTCGGCATGGTAAGACCTAGGCCTGGGACCATGATAAATTTTCGTTTTGAGGTCCCCAGACCCCAAAAACACCATTTGTTCGAATCTGTATATATATATGTATATATAATATATGTATATATAATATATGTATATATAATATATGTATATATATTATATATACATATATTATATATATATTTATTTATATATGTGTCCGTGAGCAAGATAACTCTCGTAAAAATGATCCGATTTTGATGAAATTTAATATAAACGTGTAAAGCAACATTTATGACTTTAAGTTCAAAAACCAGCCAGATCGCTTCATCCGAAGGGGTATTTTAGGGGTTTTTTTACCCCAAAAATGATTTTTTTTATTTGTTACATATAATTTTTTAAATAGTCAAATTTTAGTTTTCCCCATTGGACTCAGCTTCAAAAATCACTCAGTTTTGTATTTGTAATTCCTCTAAGTCAATTGGTTACCGAGATATTGAAAGTGCTTAACACAGTACGTTTTCTAATGTTATTTTTATGGAGGAAAAGAACTTATATCTAGCTTATTTATGAACGGATACTGACGAAACTTAGTATGTGGCTTCACCTGGTTGAGGTCTATTGATATTTGCACAAAAAAACTATCCTTTGCCAATAGTTTCCGAAGCAGTAAACCTGCGTACTCATCCCCCATGTTATTCTTACGGAGAATATGTAAAATGTTATCTCCGTTAACTATGAACATAAATTAATAAAACTTGGTATAAGGCTTTACCTAGTTGAGGTATATTGACATGTGTATAAAAACCCATTTTTTGTGCTCCTTGTTTCAGCAAACCTGCATACTTAGCCGCCATGTTATTCTTATGGAGAATAATTAAAATGTCATAAATTGTTTATTTATGAATGTATATTGATGAAACTTGGTATGTGGCTTTATGTGGTAATACTTTATGATATATATGCATTGGAAATTCGCTGAGTACACAGGTTTGCTGCTACGAGGGTATTTTATATTACCGTATTAATTTGAACTTTGGTCCAATAAAGAGCTATGCCAATGCCTATGTTATTCTAACCTGAAAACATAGTTTAAAAACAAAAGGCTTGTTAATATTTTTAGATTTACGAGCGGATATAGTTGCTCGAATCGAGCAAAAATCTTATTTGGTCATTATCCAACTCATATTTGGTTCTATTAGTTTATATAGTGATTCCCTTCTAGATGTTACCTTGAAACAGCTGTTCTTGCTTCTGTACTATATTTTTTATAGTATTAGCAGCTGTTGTTAAATGTTTATAATGACATATAATATAAGGAGTATTTTCTATTATCGCAGAAAGGGATGCCCTCAAGTAAATACCGTTACAAACAAAATGTTCTACTCACTATATACCGCGACACCTTGGTAACAACCCATTAACATCCAATAATTCCTTTGTTATTGCAGATTGACAATATGTTTCAAATACACATAAATAATGACGTTGAGAAACAAATGAGGTCTAAAAACGGATAGTTCAGTCAAACGGATATAGAGAATACTCGTCCACTCAGTCAAATACGGGCTGGGTTTCCTCACACAAAGACATACGCCATTCATGGGATAATCAGCCATTCAGAAAAAGAACTACCGAAGTAGTTAATGGCACCTTCATCTAACTGGGGGTCTGCGCCCCCCAAGCCCCTCCCCTCGCTATTATTGTACTTCTATGATATTGTTAAAATGTATATAAATACAGAACTGGAAGAACAGCAATCTTGGATTGGTCACTCAAACTAAGAGATTCAGGTTTACAGTCACTCCAGGTTTTATTATAACCCAGTGTGCCTTCAGGTAGACCATTCTATATGCAATCTTCATTCAATGGTTTTAGTCACTAATCTCAGAAAACATCATAAAGATGTTTGAGTATTAATTTGATAGCTCACTTTTTTATTATAACATTTGATTTCTCTGGGGATAAGACCTGTCTAGAACTTATTTTTACCCCAGAAATTAGTCATTTCCAACATTTTAAGTAAATCTTTGGAGCCGTTTTTGAGATCATAGTTGCAAGCAGGCAACCAACCAAACAAACAAACCTTACTCATATTAGAGTATACCATCGAGTACGCATTGACTATACTACAGTATTTATAGTCATTGGTATAGGATATTACCATGTGGTTTCCTAAAATCAGAGAATAAAACCTTTGAATGAAGATTACTTGAAGAGTGGTCATATCCAGAATGAATCAAAGGTACACTGAGCTACAACTGTTGCATATAACAAGTGTTGTGACCTCAAACATGCTCGTTTGTAGGGGACATGGTAAAAACTACTCCAAATCATAAACAAACTGATTGACCTTCGCCTAGCAAAGCTCAGCCGTGGGTAGTACTTAAACTACATGAGTATAACTTTGAGAGTTTGCTGATTGATTTTAAACAGCCGTTATGACTATTTTGCTTTTATTTTAATCTCCATAAGCCCAATGCGATTTTTTAAATTTTCCACAGTGGCTTTTCACATTATTTGATTTTTCCTGGGGATGGGACATGTCTAGAACTTATTTTTATCCCAGATATCACTATTTACAATGCAAGTAGTTGGAAGGAAACACTAGTTATTTTTCAAGAAAATCGTTGGAGCCGTTTTTGAGATCAGAGTTGCAAGCAATCAACCAAGCAAGCGAGCGTGCAAACCTTACTCATATTATAGTGTAGGATAGAATTGAGTACAAATAATTCAGTATTTGTATTGATTGACTATAACATATTCTTACTCTTAGGCTCATATAATGTACACGAGACAGGGACAATGATTCTGGTTATTAGCATGTTTGAAGTTATGCATACAGACGGCCAGGGCTGAATTTAGGATCTGTATAGGCCTACTCCCTATATGCAAGTGCGGGCCCTTACCGGCCTCTTTTCCTGTTTGATTTGAATAATATAGCCTATGATTTTATCAGGTTCTACAGATGGCGTTGTGCAATTACTTAAATTTAAAATTGCCAAAATCCGTATTGCAGCCTAGTGTATATTATCGTCGTCATGGCGAGATATTATTAAAAGATTTTCATTATTTAAATACATAAAACAGATTCGGGTTTGTATGTTAGTTATTTAGTTACATCAAACAGCTGTTGTAAGGATGATATATAAACATACTTGAAAAGCAAATAAACATATGTTTATTATGGAAATAAAAAATCTACTTGAATGGCAACTCTTTTTTCAAAACCGAAGTAAGCTCTATATAAAAATAGGTGAGTGAGCGTACCTAACGAGCTCATCCTGGAGGCGAGTGAGTGAAGCGAACGAGCTCATCTTGAAAAGGAACGAGAATCTTTGACATAAAACAAATTCAATGACATTAGGACAGAATAACGTCTGTCCTACCAGCTATTAGTACTCAACCTGAACTCCCGAACGCTGACCCAAGGATCATCTTTCCTCCATAAATTTAACATGAAAACGTTTAAGCCAGGGAGGCGGAGCTCTAAGGCCGGGGTTAAACAAAAGTAACAACAATTTTGGGTATCATTGAAAATTTTCTAAAATTACTAAAAAAGGCGTAAATAATAATAACATAGAAAATTTGCCGGTGTGGTGGAGGTCTATGGTTGAGGAGGGCGGCGTATCAAACGTGGAGACATATTTCAGGAGATGCTGCTTTTAAAAAAGAAATCCAACGAATAATCATACATTAAAATTAAATGTCTAGGAGTGATAGTAAAGGCAGAGCTCTGAGGTAAAAGCAAAGATGTAGCCTATCCACAATATTTTGGTACCCAACAACGTAGTATATAGGTCTGGAGCAGTTTTGAGGAGCCGCTTTCGAAATATTTGGATTTTTATTTGGTGGTTTATATTAGGTTTCTAATAAAATGTACCACCTGATTTTTTAGAAAAATTCGGGTTCAGAAATTACAGGGCTTAAGAGGTCCCAAAATTCAATTATTTTACCTTTCTTAATACTATAAACTTTAAGTATTTTTAACAGGTTTCAACAGTTTTAACTCATTGCCGCCATAAAAAGCTCAAAAAGCTAAAAAATTAGTACTCCAATCCACACACGGTTAAATTAGTATATTGTTAGTAGGTTATTCGGCTACTGGTTGCGGAGAATATTTCAATTTCCATTCAGCAGTAAACTAAGTACATTGTCAAATGTTATTCTTATAAGAAATAAAAAACATATCTCTCTTATATACTGATTAATTTTATTAAAACTTGGTGTGTTAGCATTGACCAATAGAGAATATTCGTCCCAGGACAACCTTAAAACTGTTCTTTACCAGTTTTGAGGCTGACATTGGGTACAGCAAATGAAGTTGTCATTACATATGGTAAGTTTTTTGGCTGTCCATTATGACAAACTTCCCTTTCACCTTGGTCCCTCTATTTGCAACGTCTGGGGGCGGAAACTCAGGGTTTGGACCCCAACCTGAGAATGTATGGTCCCTGGCTGCTGTACATGGATACCCCATCCGTTGAGTTGGCCAGTTGGAGGGCAGAGCGGGTCCGTCTGTTTGAGCCTGATCATAGCTGTCACAGGAGCACGAGAGTTGGTACTCTGAAAGGCCAATTTGGCTGCCTGTCCCATCCCATCTTTCCTTTCCTGCTATATCCTAACCTTCCGGTAACCTGCGCAAAATTCCCGCTTGTGGAAGACGTGCCTATAGCAGCTATGCTGGGGTTTCCTAATCAAGCAACAATGAATAGAGAATATTCGGAATACGTTTCCATCTAATCCTGGATGGGGAGGTGGAGCAATTAACCTCTTAAAACCACTGTGTGTACCTAGCAAATTAGATTAAAGTGATTGCGTTTATTTGGTCACAGATCCTAGCTATGGCCGTTAGGCCTGATCACGCTTTTTATGACTCGGCCAATGACTTTAATATATTTTTGGCAACGGATGGTTTTCGACGAGTTTTAAATATATCACCTGAGGGAAAAGTTGCCAATTATTATTATTATTAGACCTATAAATTTCCAGCTCCAAAATCAGGGGGTTAAACATACAGAAATATACTTGTTTTAAACCCATTGAATGTAAATAAAGGTATTCAATGATTTATTTATTTATAAAAGAGTATATCTTACAAACTTCATACCTTAAATTTAAAAATGTTTACATCATTAATATTTAGTTTGAATTTAAACACACAAGCTACTGAAATCGCAGTACGAGAGGTTTAAAAGCAAAAACCAACGTCTACATTAATGACAATTTTTCAGGATGGCAATCTGTCTACAGCTTTAGTTGAACAATGTAGACGGTTGGGATTACGGAGTTTTGGACATCTTGATTGTTTATGAAAATCAATATTATTTACAGAAAATGCCAACAAATATTAACTGTAACCAGACTATTTTACTGACCGGTAGATTACAAAACTTTAATTCCATGTCATTAGGTGACAGTGGGGCTTATTTGGTACATTACATGTAATAAAGATAGTTTGCACGTATGATCGTTTAGTAAGTCTACCATCGAGTAATTTATTCACAATGAAAAGAAACTACTATAGGTCTACAACACTCTTGATTATCAATCACAGTCAGCCGTGTTACGGAGTTATACTGTCCCAATAATTCAAAAATTCCAAAACTTATTGTATTAATTTATCATCACTAGTCTAACCACTTAGCTTTTGCATCGAATTTTTCCAGTAAAAAATAAACTAATAATAAATCTAAATAGATATAGGCTTAGTATTGTTTTAAACACGACAAAACACTATTAATTTACATAACACTCACATTTTAAACTATTTCAAAATAACAAAATTTATGGAACAAAACATAACCTAACTTCATAGTTGAACATTTTTGTGATTTATAAACAAAGATTCTGCAGTGTTTCCACTCAGCAGTAAAAATATCCCACGTGCTGATACAAAAAATCTCGCTTTATCCCACACTCTCCCTTATACTATCCCTCGTCATATCCCACACTTTCCCACTGATTTGTTAAACAATGCAACACAATTAATGTTAAATATGATATGATTATTGAATAATGTATTACTACAATATTTATACCGTTAGATAGAGCTTACTTAGATCTACTAATTACCTATAGGTATGTTCCATTTTAGTACCTCAAAGGATTTTGAGCAATGCGACATAGGCTAAATGATACGGTGAACTAACTAAATTAAATAATTTATTTACGTGAGAGGTACTAATATTTTCAATGGTAGTATAAAGAGTACGACATAGGTACTAAATATTGGCAAATACTTTGCTTGTTAGTTCGAACATGGCTCAGCCGACGAAATTGACGTGATTCAGTGTTCCTTATGTGACGTTTATAAAAATCATAATAGGGTCGGACATCGAGGTTAAATAAACGGTATCAGGAAACTGACACATACTTTCTCCCTTTTAGCCAAACTTTAATGACAAAAACATTTGTTATTTACTAAATATAGAATATGAAGTATAGATAAATGTACAGAAAATTGTCTAAAATAGTTGTTTTCAGAAATATCCACCCAAATCCCTTTTTGGGAGGCACTATAGAGTCCGTTGCTACACACAGTGGTTTTGAGAGGGGAAATGCCCCCTTGCCCCCCCAGGGTTAAATAGCAACACATTTCGAACATCATCTGTTGGTCAATGCTAACTTGACCTGCATATCAAATTTTAATGAAATTGATAAGTAAATAAGAGAGAAATAGTTATATTTGTATTCCCCATAAGAATAACATTGGACAACGTACTGTGTTTACCGCTAAATGAAATTTTTAATTTTCTCCGTAACTAGCAATCGTAGAATAGTAATTTAAAATACTAATTTATTTAGTTTTTTGAGCTCTTTTTATGGTGAATAGTAATCTTTTTTAACATTTATGATTTTTTATAAAAAATCCAAAAAATTGAATTTTGGATGCTTTAAGTTCTGTAATTTCTGAACCCGAATTTTTCAAGAAATGCGGGTGGTATCATTTTGTTGCAAACCTAAAGTTCTACAAACCACGAAAGTTTAATCAAAATCGTTAGAGCCGTTTTTGAGAAATTTGGATTTTTCATGTTTTTTGGCGGTTTTTGGGGGATAATTACCCTTAAAATCAAAAATACAAAAAAATGAAAAAACGCCTGGAGATATCGTGGATTAGTACCTACATACCAAATTTCATAAAAATCGGCCCATAGGTTAGGGCTCTAGCTCTGTAAACATCCACACAGACACACACACACACACACACACACACACACACACACACACACACACACGGACACACACACACACACAGACAGACATCACGTAAAAACCACTTTTTGGGTTCAGGGAGCACCAAAACGAATATTTCCACTAACAACTCAAATTCGAAAATTTTTACGAAAACAATACTATCTCCATATACTATGTATAGGGGGAGAAAGTAAAAATGGGAAACCCCGCAACTGCTAGTACGACGAGAAAATCCACTAGAAGTGCTACTTGTAAGGTGCTCTGGTCGTAAGTTGTAAGCTAACTAGTAGACCTAATGCCGATTTACAAAAAATTCCCACTTTATCCCACAATCCCATTTTATACCACAAGCAGTCAAAATATCCCATATCTGGGATAAAAATCCCTCAAGTGAAACGCAGATATATCTCAGCTGACATTTTAAAGACAACCATAGTCAATAGCTTACTACGAAAACCAATTCAACTACTGAATATCAAACATTAAAATTAGTTTTAATAATTATTAATAATCCAAAATAAAATACAAACGCTGTGTTAAAACATCCCTTTGGTATCCCAAATGACTCCTTCAAAATTGCATTAAGAAATGTTTTATAGTTATGTAGTATTTTGATAACACATCCACACACACACACACACACACACACACACCCACACACGGCCACTGAAACTTCTTCATGAATACAGTGATTCACTTCGTTCATCAATAATACAAATTGCCCTTAAATACATTTTTCAACATGATTTACTTTTGTTTTGTTATATGTTTGCTTGCAACAAATTAACAATAAACCCTTTGCAGCATTTTGTCGTTTAAAAACAAATTTAAAGTTCCAGACAAAATTTTCAGTACCATAACCTATAAAACCGAAAACTTATCAAGAATAACCTAAACTCCCCAAGTAAAAAATTAAATATTCAATTAAAGAAGGAGGTTTATTTGTAATACTGGAATCAAGGCTGATTAACAAACCATTTTGTTATTGTGTATCTACGTCGCCATATTTTGGTGAGGAAAAGAACTATTCACGCTGAAATCAACGAGTCAACGAGTCAAGTGAAACAAACCAATAATTATCCATGGTTTTAATGACTTTACTTGTGTTTGTTGATATGTTAATAGTTTATTACATTTCACTGCAATAATAGGTACGTAAATCAAACAAAGAAAATTAATTTATGTTTCAATTAGTATTGCTTTTGATCCTGCGTTATAAATTAACAATCAATGAATGAACCCCTGTGGAAACCCATACATGAAACAATCCATACCTGCAGTTAAAGAACGAGACATTTTCCTTACCTGTGTACCAACCTGACCAAATCACCGGCTCGCTTTTTCGTCGCATATATCGTAAAGCAATGTTTTCTCCAATGTAACCGATATTCATCCTACAATATAGTTTTTTAGAGCTGATTGGTAATAAAAAATGTGCAGTTTTCAGTCATATTAACTGAGTAATAGTTTAATGAGCTAAAAGTTGTTTAAGATTCATAAGATTAACATAACAAATGTTATGAATTCTTTGGATTTTCTCCGCAACTACATAACTTAGGTTAATGATTCAAATTACTAGATAATTTGTTTTTAAGCTATATAAAATTAACAACACCAAAATTGTGTAAATTTCAATTTTTAGAGTTAAAAAATGCAAAAAAATAGTTTTTTGAAAACTTTAAACCCCCTTCCCCTGGTCCGATCTTTCTGGTTTTCGAAGTTAAAGTTACTTATGGCTCTATACACATTTGCGACAAATTTCATGGAACTCATTTTTTTAAAGTTCTAGCGTTAACGGTTACATAAATAGGTAGATATATTGGGCACTACACCTCCCTAAAACCTCTCGTCGGATAATGTGATCCGTCTAATTTTTGACTTCATTTAATTAAATTCTGCTTTACCTATCTGTGCCAAATAACATTGAATTAGGACCATTTATTAAGGGTGATATCGTGTTAACGGTCACAAAAAAAGCTGAAATTCTATATCCCATATAAACACATGTAAAACATTGCAACAAATGGTCTTAGTGCGGCTAAATATCTACAGATATAAATATATCAGTTACAATAAAAAAATATATGTTGGCCAACGGTACCCTATATTCTATCTTTACGCTTCCAAGATGCAACCCTCGGTCGTGTCGCATCATTTCGTCCAAGTATCATCTCGTCCAGGTAATATCTTGTCAAAATTCCACAACCAGAGGCTTGGGGTTCACCTCTTTACCTGCCCACTAGTTAGTATCATCTCGTCCAATTACCTGAATGTTTTGACAGGGCCACACCATTGTTTATAGAACAGAAAATGTCTTGACTAATTTTTAACACTTTGACTCGTTCTAAACCGCATTTCAACAGGTAATAAAGACAAATTATATGTCACGATAACTTTACTCACTCAACGCTGTGATGCGCAAGACAGCGATAAAGAAAATTGTCAACGAAATTTTTCCACATTACTAGAAAGTTTTGACTTTATTTTCAATCTTCTTTGTGAAACGGTAACCATTAAATAGTAAAATTGGTTGCCCTCTAATAGTCGTAGAAAACTCCATATTTTGCTCTATAGTTGTAAACTAATGCAAATCAGGCTTAAGAATAACATTTAAAATCTAAAACGTTTCCGATGTAAACAAAGGAGTTATGGTCGAGAGGGGGGGGGGGGATTCACCTCTAAGGAATCCAGAGGGTATCTCCGCGAATAGTGACGGTGAGTGACATTCCACCACCAGAACGTTGCACATTCGCAGGTGTCAGGGACCTCTGACTTCCTGAATTGCGTTCCTCTACTCTCTTCAATGTATTGCCTGGAGGATATGATACTCCATTAGCTTGTTTAATCAACTGTAAAACAGAGCTGGACGAGATTTATATGATGTTCTAAGAATTTTGCTATTGGACGGGATGATACTACACCCCCACGGTACACAGTACGGACTTCTGCCCTATAGAAGAAATTCGCTAAATGACTACTGACTACTGAAATGGTACCCCCATCTGTTATCTGCTGAACTCCACACAATAAAAATAAATCTGATGTTTAACTGCGTTTTAATCTTTGTTGGAAAACAAATTGTCTTTATAACAACACATTTATGTTTAGTTTAAATAAAATATAATTTGTAGGTTTCGCCTATAATCTGTCTGATACTAATGTGTGGTTGTGAGTCATCATCTGATTTCCCACCACGGGAACTTATTATCCCGAATTCCCCTAATTTTCTCTACATTACCCCCGTCAGCCAGCTGTTTTGGCTAGCAGATATTTCTTCTTATAAGCTTTTTAGGGGTTTTAATTCAATACTTTTCTTAAAATAAAAATAGGTAAATTTTATGCACATGTTGTACTAAATAATTTTTTTCTAGCAAAAAACTACGTCAATATAAAAAGCACGAGTCCAAATCTATAATGGAAATATACACGGCATAGCTTTTCTTAAATTTCTAATATGATGTAAAGAAAACACCTTCAGATAAACAATAAATCAGCTTTTTCTGGTAATAATTTGTTGGCAACGGGAAAATAGGAGAAACTGGGGAATTTAAATTCTTCTTTCGACCGCACATTAATATCAGACAGATTTGAAATGTTTTCCAGATTACTACTGTTTTATGACTTTATGATCATAAAAAATAGGTGTGGCTATTTTTTTCTTTTTCTATAATCGTACAAAATTATACTGTGCAGGTGACAGTATGAGGATATAGGAAAAATTAATACATATTAATAATAATATTATAATAGATCCTTTTGTGTATCTCAGAGAGAGAGAGAGAGAGAGAGAGAGAGAGAGAGTGTGTGTGTGTGTGTGTACTAGGACCCACTAGATGATAAACAAATTGATTTAGTTATTTTTAAAGTTCAGAACGATGACACTGGTTAAATGTTTTTTTTGTTTTTACTGCTAAAGCGGATACAGCAAAACATTCACGGAAACATTAAATTATTCGTATGTACCGCTTATGGTACACGAAGAATTGTCTTTGAACGCATTTGGCCACTGGGCGATCGCTAGTTTATATTAAAAGGCAAGCACAAACATTGCCGTACACACGCTTTTCTCAGCGTGTGTGCATTATAGGAGAAATCCACGTATTCAGTTAGAAAGGTATTGCCGCGTAGATTTTAAGGTTTATAGTTTACATTGGTCTTCAGGGATACGCCCCACAAGCCTTCAAAGCTTCAATTTATCCTATGGAAGAACATTTATCAATTTGTACATTTGACAACTGTTGAGATTTCTGAAATGATAGTTTAACAGCAATAACACATTTTTCAGGTATAAACAAAAATGCAAAGATCTATGAGTGGTGGCGCTCTTATGTTTTAATTCCTACTTTAAAAAATATAAACCTGGTGGTTTACAAAGTTTTAATCTGTAATGCGACTAAAATTGGCTTCGTAACCAGCAATAAAGAGGTAAACAATAACAAAATATAATCCATTTCTTAAAAAAATCATGTAAGTTTTTGTTTTGCAAGCCTATGATGATGAGTTTGTAATCATTATTGAAAAGGTATTTTGTTATTTTTAATATCTCAATATCTCTTTAAGACGTCGAGTCGTCGAGTTAAGACGTCGACACAATTAGGTTGAATTTTACGAATATGAATGATGTGTGTAGGTTTCTTTCGTAATCGTGCAGTATTAATCCTTTTAGGTACCTGGATACCTAAAAAAATCCAGGATATTGGAAGTAAAACTAAATATATATGATACTTTTATAATATGATACTTTTATATATCCAAGACAGAGATGGTGTCAAGAGAAAGAGAAAGAAAAAGAGAGTGCATGAGACAGAGAGCAACCGGACCCACTACGTGGACGGTGGAAGTAACACATCAGTGTATGTTTACTTTTAGGTTATGATTGAAATTTAGTTAATGCAGCTATAAGATCAGAACATTTGGTTATTTCAGTTTTTTCAAGTTTACATTATATACAAAATACGCTGGGAGGATTGTTATAGACAATAACTGTTTATTTAATGCGTTTATATTGAAAAGGACGGAGTGCTGTTCAATATTACGAATGTTGAATGGGACTGCAGCCAAAGGAGAGTACAATTTATATGAATATGACCAAATAGAACTAAATTTAGTATTTATTTTTTTTGAATATCGAAACCGTAGAACAGAACAGTTTAAATAATGTAGACAGCCAATTAAGCCTTGCCAATGAGCTCCTATTTTTAAGAGCTATTAATAATATGCTTGCATAAGCAGAATTTATGTATTTTGATTGGAGGGCTAAACATGGTCATGATTGCGATTATTGTGACTTCATAAATTACAATAATATTTTATCCAATTTCTCGGGGGGGGGGGGGGGTCGCTATTGGCTTGAAGGCTAAAGATCATTTTTGATTTGAACCACTTCGGCCCATTTTGAATGTGAATAATTAAAGTAGTGGAGGTACGTTTGCCCGCCACCATCATACTTCATACTTGGTAAGAATATAAAGATAGTTTTTGGAAGGCTAGAAGTAATCGAAAAAATGGCATTAACTTAAGCAAAATAACAAGATCAAACAATTTTAAATCGGCTTCGGAAATAATTCTTACACAAAATTTGAAATATTTACGAAAAAATTTCATTGCATTAAATCTGAAGTTAAAGGATTTATCAAAGGAAAATCACAAATGTTGCATTTCCCGAATCCCATATTAAGTGCGTACTTTTGGCACTAAATGCTTTACAAAATATGTAGCAATACCTGAAGTCAAGTAACAGATTAACCATAGCTAATTTATAATGTAATAAAAATGGAGTAAATGTTCTTCTTACGCTTTTCAATTTACTTTACACTAGTGGCTTGAAGGGGCCATTGCCCCTAACCTTGCTCTAATACTCTGCTTGGTCTGATTTTTTACTGTCAGTTCGTAAACAAAGTAGACACTTAATCACGTTTTAATGTAAACAAAACAGACTTTTTAAATACCCATACTTTTCTTATGGGGGATGATTTACGTTACTTCTCTTTTTCTGGTACATGTTTAGAAATACTATTATTTCTTCCAAATCCCTGGGATCAAGACCGTTAATTTGAGCCGTCTCCCATCATCCTGCGATTTGCTAAACTCACACAACTTTGACTTAAAGATTTCGCATATAGAGTTATATATAAAGATACTGCGGTGTCAATTCGATAGTAGTTCGATTTATATTATGTCTATAACATCTGTTATTGCTGCTATGTTGCGTTTATTTTTAAATATATGAATATCTGTCGAATTATTCAGCAAATATATGTTATCGTACTTTTATGCATGCTCAAACCCCCGTTGATCCTGGACTACTGACAGAACACACATCGCAGTAATCGACTCATAAATTAAATGTACAATCTCATAGGTAGCCCCCTTCGTCCTTATCTTTTGTTTACTAAACACTCACACTGTAGCACGGCCAACCGGTAAGATCACGGAACCACCCTGACTGAACATCAAATCTGAGAACTTCGCCCTCTGAAGCAGGCAATAATTCAACTATTGTTCTCTCATGAACAAATACCGCTAACTTATTTCGTCATGGTTCGTCGAATGTAACAAACTTGAATCACAATTCTATGATGTTCTGTAATAGAAATACAAATATCTATTATAATAATTCCCTAAGGAATTTCTTATGTACAGCAAAAGTATTTTATTTATGAACCGATTTTGATAATTGAGGTGTAAAATTAAAAGAATTTCTCTGTAGAAGTCACGGAATAACTTTTGTCTCCCTCAGTTCAATGTGCTTCGCCCCATTGGACTTTAAAGTTTCCATGTTATTCTTATGAGCAATATATTTAATAGATAAGAAACAGATTTAGTTGCAGCAACAATATTAATCAACTATTCATTCATGAATTCTTTGTGCAAAGCGCGGGTAATCAGCTAGTTACTGCAATTACAGAATAATATAAATGCACTTTATGTAATATTTATCTCATTTATAAATATATTTACCTCGATTATGGTACATCGAATAGTTGTGATTCAAGTTTTGTTATATTTATCCAACCTAGAAAACACCAATGAACTGTCGTTTTTTTAATAAGATGTATAAGATTTGTTAATGGTTTAATTATTGGCTGCTTTAGTCAGTGAGCGAGATTCTAAGAATCACCGGACAGTAAGCGTGGTTTCCCTCATCTAACCGTATGACCATGCTCCGAGAACCGATGAGTGTTTTATTTATTTAACAGAGGATTTGGACGGAGGGGGTTACCTACGAGAATGGCAATTTAATTTTAGCACCGTTAACAAAGGCAAGTACCGGCCCGAGGGCCGAGACAGCCGTGAGTACCGGTCCACGGAGCGCAGCGGGCATAGACAACCAATGCAGAATAAAAACCGTTACAACCAAGGCGGAAGTGATTGCAGGGAAGGGGGAAGGTGAGTCAACATAACAGATACCGGCAAAAAGCGCGGGAATGCCAAGCATTCAAAAAGTCGCTAATTTGTTTGAGAGTTTAAGCCAGGCACTTGAAAGGTCGTTTGGTGAATTTATACTGTCAAGCCCTCAAAACATCGTCTATATGTCAAATCGTATAAATTCTGAAAAGTGAAGAATCGCCAAGCACTCAAAAGGTCTTATACATGTCTATATATATATTTATATATATATTTATATATATATATTTATATATATGTGTCCGTAAGCACGATAACTCTCGTAAAAAAGGTCCGATCTTAATGAAATTTGGTACAAATGTGTAAAGTACCATTTATTTTAACGAGTTCGAAAACCAGATGAATCGCACCATCCGAAGGGGGGTTTTTGGGGGGTTTTGTACCCCAAAAATGTGTTTTTTGGGGTTTTCACATGTAATTTTAATTTAAATCAAATTTTAATTTATACCATTAAATTCAACTTAAAAAAACAAACAATTTGGTATTTTGATCATTGCTCTACGTCAATTGGTTACCGAGATATTGAAAGTGCTAAACACAGTACGTTGTCTAATGTTATTCTTATGGAGAAAAAGAAAAATTGTATATCTCGCTTATTTATGAACGTAAACTGGCAAAATTTGGTATATGGCTTTATTTGGTTGTAGTCTATTGATATTTGCACAAAAATCCATTTTTTGCCCGATAGTTCCCGTAGCAGCAAACCTGCATACTCAGCCCCATGTTATTCTTATGGAGAATAATTAACGTGTTATCTCCTTTAATTATGAACATAAATTAATAGAACTTGGTATGTGGCTTTACCTAGTTGAGTTATAATGATATTTGTATAAAAGCCCATTTTTAGTGTTCCTTATTTCAGCAAACCTGCATACTCAGCCGCCATGTTATTCTTATGGAGAATAATTAAAATGTCATAAATCGTTTATTTATGAATGTATATTGATGAAACTTGGTATGTGGCTTTATATGGTATTAAGATAAATTAATATGCATTGGAAATTCGCTGAGTATGCAGGTTTGCTGCTACGGGGGTATTTTAAGAACTACTAGCTTATGGTATCGAAATGTATTCGTTGCATTAGACAAAATGTAAAACTTACCACGTGCAAAATGTCAAACACCAAACTAAGGTTTTCCACGGTTTAACATTAAGTAATTAATTTAGGCTACTTTATCTCCTACAAAATAATTACCGACCCATCAAAAGTCTTGTTTAATCAAAACTCGGTCAAATTCCCAAAAACCATGGTCATGTTGCCATATTATTATTGCTTGAATGCCAAGCGATATTATATTTGCCAATCTACGGAACGATTTGCAATTAACTAAAGCAGTTGATATTGTGTTTAATTTTATATTTATTTACCACCATAGTAATCGAATTTGCCTGCATAGTATTTCAAAACTATTCCCATATCTCTTTCGTTTACGTGGTATTTCATATAAAATATATTACTAAGGTAACTCAAATCTAACTTTTGTTTCTTGATTGTGGAAATTCGATAACCGAAGGTCTAATTCTTTGTCTGATTTATGAAACGTCACTTAGTGTTGGATGAAACCTCATCACCAAATGGAGTTGACCCTGGCACCCCTCCAGGCAGTGCAACGGTCACGACGACAGATAAATGACAGAGTTCCTTTTTGTTCCAGTTTGCTATTGTGTTCCACTATATTTCGGGTTTTTTGCTCCCATTTGTTGTGTTACGTCATAAGATGTATAAAAGGGATGGTTTCTCTACATTATCTTTGGACTTTTAACTCTTTATGTCTTTCTGGCCTCAATACTTATAATACTCCTTAAATACCAAGTCAATTAATATCTATAGTACAAACATTTAAAAACATGTCGTCTTAAGATGCCAAATATGTACAAGCTTTAATAGCTTTATTACACATTTAAATTATGAAGTAGATGGCGATTGAATATATATTTTGGGATCAATTTTAAAAGCTTGTAATTTGGAAGCGCAGTTGATAAAATCAGTAAAAAACATGTTGCGACTAGAGTCATGTACCTAAGATAAAATTGCAATCCAAGCAGTGGAGAACAGCACCACGGTGCATTGCGGCGCCTCGTGCGACGACTCCTGATGCCTCTTAAAGAGTTGTACTGTAAAGAAATCCAGCTTTTCTCCAGTGATTGTGAAATATATCACGAATTAAATTTGTAGATCCGTTACTAATCTGCAGTGCTCTTAGCTAAAATTGTAAATGTAAATTTTACTTTAGAGTAAATTTTAAAATACAGTAACTAACCAGATAATTACAATATTTTGTTATCGTAATTTAAAATTTTGTTTAAAGACAAATAACATGCACGGTTTGTTTTGCAACTAAATTTGGTTAATA
Source organism: Allygus modestus (assembly GCA_963675035.1). Taxonomy (NCBI): domain Eukaryota; kingdom Metazoa; phylum Arthropoda; class Insecta; order Hemiptera; family Cicadellidae; genus Allygus; species Allygus modestus. The sequence goes on from OY776111.1 coordinate 213,340,290, forward strand.
TATGCGTAAGTGCTTATAAAAACACATCAGTTAATGTAAATTAATATTTACCCAAGTCACAGTAATACTATGTAGTAATTATTATAAAATCGTGGTAATTGACAAAAACCTTTTCTAATCGCTTCATATTGTTCCGAAGACTTTCCCTATCACAAGCCCTAGATTGAAGGGGCAATCTATATATACCAAAACATGTAGTCCGGAACCAACAACCAACGTAACTTCAATATGATCGAAAATAAGATATTGCGTGGGATAAAAATGCAATTCTTAAAACATCCTGACTAACAATACACACAGCACAATTAAAAGTTACATTTCGCATTTGAAAATGTTTTCTGTTTATTGAAATTATTCAAGTAACATAACGGAAAATGTCAACCAAAGAAATGATTATGCATCCTATTGTACATTATTTAACTGTTTCAAAAGAGTTACACAATATAAACTTTCAATTGTTAAAGTAATTAGGCAACGTTAACGAAGGTTATCCGGTATAAATTCTTAAACTTTCTTTTGATTTTTCAGATCGTTCTGTTTTTATTTATTTTTTCTTCAATACATGTTTAGCATCTTGCCATGGTATACGACCCATTTGAGCGCCATGAGTTTTGGAGATAACTAAATAAATGTCACTAAAATTTGGCAATAATTCAATATTTTGTTATATGAGTAAATGAAACCTTATATTTACCTTCAAGAAGTATTAGGATTCGCATTATTGTCATTTAAACGTAGTAACAAGTTCTTTCCTCGTACTTGTTTCTAGTCCGCTACTCGCGCTCCTAGACCATTCACTCCAACACGGGTGGGCACTGTTCCGTACTGACTGGGTGGTCTATAAGTGTTCCATTACAGTTCGCACTGTGGCTTAAAGAATCCAATAATCTACAATTAAAGGTCAGGTTAGAGATATTCGGTTGGTGGGCATATTACAAGTAAACATGTTTTTACCACACATATAAAATATCAGCATGCAAATTATACATCGTTCATATAATAATAAGAATAAATAATTAATTTAATTAATAATTAATTAAATAATTAATTAATATATAATTATATAATTAAATATAATTATTATTAAATATAATATATAATTAAATAATTAATTTAATTAATAATTAATTATCTCTTAAATACGTCTAAAATGTCAATAGTAATGTAAAAACATTATCATAGTATATGCAGATATAAGACATTTTACTATCGAACTAATCAATAACAATCATTCAAGGTTCATGTATTGTTTATGTAATGGAAACAAAACTCATTAAGATTGTTTCAGCATTTCATACAATTACACCTTTGTGTGTATTTTAATATCAATTCATATTTTAAAATAATATTTTAAACCTCTATGAAGGTTAAAATATGCAATTACAACTCATACAATTAGGTTTAAATTCGTAAGAAAAGGGATTTCCTCGGCTTAGTAATTTGAAACAAAAGCCTGACAAAAGGAACATTTCAGCGTCTATTATAGAAATGGTGAATGTCCCTGTAAAGAGGCTAACATTTCACTCTTCCGTTCCATTAGCCAAATCATTTTAAGTATCTTTTAAAATCACAAGTAATTTTATTTTTGTCGTAAAGTAAAAAAATATGAACGAAAAGTTTATATGAATATAAAGTTTGAAGTTATTATATATGTTTTTAAAATCAACAATTAAACACAATCAAATGTGAAACCATTGACTATACTTATAGTCAATGGTGAAACCTTATTACAATAATAAATACCCCCGTCGCAGGAAACCTGCGTACTCAGTGAATTTAAAATGGATGCATACGATTCTCACTACCACATAAAGCCATTCACCAAGTTTGATAAAAATACATGAATAAATAAGTGATATATGCAATTTTTTGTCTCCATAAGAATAACATTAGGGCTGAGTACGAAGGTTTGCTGCAACGATAAATATAAGAAATGTGTTTTTAAGCAATTATCAATATAACTCAACCAGGTGAAGCTACATACCAAGTTTTAATAACTATTAATGTTCATAATTAAGGGAGATATACAACTTTACTTATTCTCCATAATAATAACATTATGGCTGAGCATGCAGGTTTGCTGCTACGGGGATAATCAACAAAAAAATAATTGTTTGTGCATATATACCAGTACTGGGTGAAACCACATACCAAGTTTCATCAATATACGTTTATAAATAATCGAGATATCAAATTTGAATTATTCTCCATAAGGATAACATTGGACAACCTATTGTGTTTAGCTCTGTCCCATGAGATTAACATGGGAGATTTTATGAACACGTTTTTTGGAATTTTCTCCGTAACTACTTGACCTAGGTTAATGGTTCAAAATACTATATTATTTGTTTTGCTCTATAAAATGGTCAAAACAAAAAGTGTGTGTATTGAAAATTAAAGTCATGAATTTCACTTTACACATTTGAGCCAAATTTCATCGAAATCGGATGTTTTTTTACTCAAGTTATCGCATTCACGGGCTCATATTTATATACATATATAAAAATTTGAACGAATAGTGTTTTTAAAATCTGGGGACCTATAAACAAAGAGTTATCATGGTCTCGGGCTTAAGTCTTACCATGAGACCTACGGTAATAGCTTCTTCCCTATAGGGGAAATTCGCTAAAACTACTTAATCTTCCAATAAGCCGTGTTCTTGGTGGGGAAACCCCAATAAACTAAACTTACGTTTATCTATTGCTTAGTCAATTCCATGGGCGGTGAAGAACTCCTAAAATCTCTGAAATAAATATATTACGTATGACTTTAGGTAGCCACTTCAATTGGAAGACACAAATAAATCAAATCATCAAAACTTTAAACTGAATATATTAAATGAATTTAATCTGAGAGTATTCAAAAATTACTTCAATTATGAAAAGCTAAAAATTATTATTATTAGCTTTACTATTATTATTTTCAAAGCATATAACTATACGATTATAAGGATGGTTTACCTCCGTCTTCAGCTTTAGAACAATCCAAAAGGTCGACCGCGGTTTCGGAAGTCAAAACACTTCCATCATCAGGTTGAATTCAATTACAAATGTTCACATGTAGTCTATCGTTAAAAGTTAAAGGGTTAACTTTTTAATGACAAATAACATATACATTTGAATAAAATTTTTATTAGTTGGCGGTATATCTTTGGTTTGAAAATGGGCTGTATTGTAACTGAAAAATAAATAAAATAAATCAAACAGTAATTTATCAGTGATGTGAAGTTCTAAGTCAGGAATCCCCTGGTACGTTCAGGGTTTAATAAATACGTGGTAGCTGTTTAACTTGAAATGTTGTATGTGTAAACTTAATAATGTTCAGGTACAACTTCAATGAACTTAACTATGTCATCTCATGTCATTTAATGATCTTGATAATATCAAGTTTTTTACCACCGTATAAGGTTTGTAGTAAATTGTAAGATTGTAAAATGATTAATTTTCACCACTTGGTTTTTTAATATAGTTTTTAATAGAGATAAATGTTCAAGACAGTTTCTTATTAGGAATTCCCTCAGAGAGGTAACGTTAAAAATTATAAGGATAAGGTAAACGTATAATATTTAAACTTTGAATATGCATCGAAAACAGTATTTTTTTAACTAAATCAATTAGCTCACAGTATTAGAAAATAAACGGTCTCCAAACAAATTGGTACACATTTTCAATTATGAAAGTAAAGAATTGCTACTGAACGGGGGGAAAATTTAAGTTTGATCTCATAATCTGACGATCTGTTCAATTAGAGACTCCCGATGACTTATCTTTATATTAAAATAGATCCAATGGAAAATCTACAAGATTTTAATTGGCCAGGTTGTTTCCGTTTTTAACTACAGTTAAAAGGCTATGAGTAAACACATTAAAGTTCGTTATACTCTTGAAGTGTAGAAAGAACCATAGGAAATGCCTCTATTCATATTTTTGAAAACTGATCTAAAAGGTAGTTGGGACTAAACCGCTTACATTTATTTTTATCTTATTTATATATGGTGATACGTTTTACGGTTTCCCCTGAAAATGTTCAAAATTGTGCCCTATATACCATCTACGGTTTGGGGTTTTCAATTATGCATAAGTTTTAAACAGTTTACTAACAGAGTAGAAGAATTATTCGTACGAAGAAACCCCTAGTACTAATATTATTTTTAAATACCCCCGTCGCAGCAGACCTGCGTACTCAGCGAATTTCCAATGCATATATATATATATATATATATATATATATATATATGTCTCACTACTACATAAAGCCAATTACCAAGTTCCATAGAACTACATTCATATAAATACATTCATAGACATACATTCATAAAAATACATTCATAAACAAGTCATAAATAACGTTTTATTTATTCTCCAGAAGAATAACATTAGGGTTGAGGACGCAGGTTTGATGCAACGAGGAAGATAAGTAATGTGTGTAATATATAAAATTATATATATATATATATATATATATATATATATATATATATATATATAAAGCTACGGTATGGCTACCGTAAACGGTAAAGCTACGGATTAGCTTCTTTCCTATAGGGTAAATTCGCTAAAAGATAACTGCATATTTGCAGGTAGTTTCCGTTTTGTATCTATAACTCAAAAACTGCGTAGAAATCGAATACTGTCATGTATTTGTAATGTGAAATACGGTAACACTGAAGAAGCCCAACTTGGTTTCTCATGGGGCAACGGAACAAAGATTCTCAGCCATAGAAAGTGGCTCCTTCTCAAAATCGTTTTATCAATCTCACCGATCCTTTCCAATGCTAACCACTTTATGCTAACTAGTAGAACAATTTTTTATTTTATGTGGCTTCAGTGATACTCTTATACGTACACCTATTCGTTAAGTATAAAAAATGTGTAGATTATCATGAAAACTCTTATTTTATTAATTATATTTACACATTTGTTTTAACTAATTTTATGAGTTATTTCACTGTCTATCATGTCTGATACGTATTGTGGTGGAAAATGTAACCTTAGTATCAAAATTGTCGACTCGAGTGAATTGTTTACATATTGTGACTTGAAGAGACCTGTTTACAATTATATTAATGTGCTAAAAGTCAGTCCTACATATGAGGCTATAACATATGTTCTCGTTTTAGCATGCATGTCAGAGAAAATTAAATTGCTGAAAAGTCGCAGCTTTACTTGGACAAAATGAAAGGCAAATGACGTTACACGGTAAGTATTAGGACCGGTAAAATAAACTTTGAGATAGTTACCAAACACTTGGTGATTAGGACCGTCAGTATCGACTGAGAAGAATCCCTCTTAGATCTGGACAAAATTGAAACAAAAAAGACAATTTTGATCCACACCTTACCCTTAGGACTAGGCCTAACTATTCACGGAGATTCAAGAAAGGTCCGGCAGATCCTGCCAGTCTCAGAGACCTAACGGTGACTCCACCACACTGGCAGGCTGCAACATACCAATGGGCTACTCTCTCAGCGATCCAGGATATATCTCGACGGACCCCATTACGAAGGATGAAGACGATTCATGGTTATTTGCTGGTGGTTATTGGTGGCAAAAATGATTCATCATTGAACTTATTTCCTAATTATTTTTCATATCCATGACTAACTTGAAAAAACATGGTTCATCTCATTTTAAGATATTAACTGTCATCCAGTACATTCCTAAACCACAATCATGGGATTCTTTCTAAAACACCGACGAAAATGTTTTGTGATTGTGTAAATTTTAATTAATTTAAACCTTAAAATAAACTTTTATAAAACAATCTTATAAACAACATATTCAGTTTTTGTTGGCTTCCGTAACCGAAATGTTTACTTGAAAAACTTTTAAACACACCGCACTGAGGGAACGATAGTTTTTTTAGGATAATGTAGTGAGTTATTTTGGAGTATGTCTCTTAGATAACGTAACTTTTACTAGTTAACTTATGTAGCTCTATATATTATTGCTATGACTATTTGCTCATAAATAAATCAGTATTGTTTAATAGTAGTTGTTTAAGCTTCATATCTCTGTATATATTTCTCAGAGGAAGAAATATAAAAATGTTGAACTATTTATTCAATATTTTCACTTCAAAAACGCTAATAACATAGTTCGCCATACATTTTTTAGGAATGGAGACTAGTCTAAGAATAAAAAATGAAAAACGTGGTGATTTTCATTTATTTTCCAGAATTATGGTGATAGGAGCACAATGAGTAGGTGACGAGTGCTTGTTTTTAGTGACCTTATCAGCACTAAAAATTTCTACAAAATCAAGGATTAACGGATTTGTTCGTAAAATCTCTTTGTTTACTGGACTACATTATAAATGTGTTGTTGAAGTGACAGATGTTCTCTAACAAAGGTTTATTTTACCTGTGCGTCAATTGATCCTTCGTAGTTCAAAAATAACTACAAATGTTTCGTGCTCGTTGAGCATATCTTCAGGTTAAGACCCTCAAAGCTCACGTCCTTTGTGGATGAGTTTGTCACAATATTTAAAAACATCAAAAACACAAAACACCCACAAATACGACACATTTACATTTAATTTTTAAAAATTGGCCCAAGGAACAAATTCCGAACACGCGGTGCGGCGCTGTTAGATGACAGGTCCATGACATCACCAGAAACACACCACTACTACACCAGTGGTGTGTAGTTATTTTTTAACTACAAAGGATCAACTGACGCACACGTAAAATAAACCTCTTTTATTGCTTATTTTTTATCCAGAGGCTAATCCATCATGAAATTTTCTCTATATTATTAATTTATTTTTGATATTATTTTTTTATAATTTTAGTTGAATTAGTCCAAAGCCACCGATGATGAAAATCATGATTGACTACCGTTAGTACATAATTGTTGGTTTAAGAGAATAGAGTATTTGGAGCTTAGTGAGGTCGAAATAAGAATATAGTTTCCAACATTAATAGCAACTGCATTACAGTAATCTCGTAAAAAGAGAATAATTAAGCAAAAAGATATTCTACTAAAATTTAAAATAAGAAATTTTTATTTTTTACTGAATATAGTCATAACTCTATGAACATAGCCGCAAGCCACATGATGTGATTGACTATTGATGTTAATGACCAAAGTTTAACTCACCACGTTTATATCAGCATCAAATTAACGCTACTTGCGGTTTCAGCTATGCCGAAAATAAATGCAAGGTAATTCAACCTATTACTTCTTAACATGGTTATCCATGATTAATTTGTTAATTTTTAGTACTTCAATACAAGCAGTGAATCTGTTTCATATGATAGATTTATATAATTGTAACATAAATCTATCAAAATACCGTTTTTCTTTAAGATGTACTCTAAAAAAACCTGCATGGGTCTAAAACCCGTTTGCTGAGCTGTTTATTATAATAGTAAAACATAGTGGTCAATGAATGAATGCAATGAGTGTTAAAACATTCTTGCTATAGTAATACCATTTAAAATACTAGTTTTTGAATTAGTGATCTATCACTAAACAAAATACGATCTGACCGAAATGTGATTTTAGTTGATTAAACATTTAATGCATATTTCAAACCCAACGCTAGGCCTAGCACTGAAATTTAGAATGTTAAGTTGAATTCCTTGTAGAAAAAAACAACTGTTACTGTCTTACATAAAGGAGATTAAGGTATGCTATAAAATGTTGTATATTACAAAGGACTTTTGTCAATGTATCAGAGCAATAAATTTCAACTGCCAGCTTGATAGTAATATATCTCCACTTTTTAGTTACCGGGTCTCAGGAAAATATATATCATCATGTCAGACTGGCTCTTTTCTATTAAATATACATTAATGCTAACCGATTATGCAAGTCCCGTGTTTTGTAGTGATACATTCAACAGAGTCACTTATTGTGCATTGTCATAATTTAACTTGTTTTACATTTTGCTCAAAATTACCTATGTAAACTATTTTTACGGCTAATAATTTCGATTAAAAGTCGTGATTCAAACAAAATAATTTCAGGTTCCCTACGATTTCATCCGTGCAGTTTTTTCGCTGTGGTAAAAACTACATTTATCTAGGATGTAATTTGTTTATTATTTATACGTTTTCAGAAATGTTATTTTTGTGTAATAAGACAGTATCGAGTGAAAACCTATTTTAATAATAGTCAAATTGTATTTTACTAAAAAAGTGGGAGCTTTGCTACCCTAATTGTTAGCATCTTGGATCCAGCAAGAGGTTACAGGTTCGTTTCGCAGGGTGCCCACATCACTTTGATAGGTTTTCTATTAAATAATGTTATAGCATTTTGATAAAAAAAACTATATAGGTTTCCTAAGATTTATTATTTGGGAATAATTATAATATTGTTAGTAAATAATTCCCTGTGTGGCTTTTAAAATGCAAATGTTATCACAACTTTAGTGAAGTTTAAAATGGCGATAATAAATGAATAAACTTTTAGATTAACAGTGAGTTGACAAGGACTGGACATTTGACAGTGATGGGTTAAGTAAACCATGAGTTGACAAGGACTGAACAGTTGAGAGTGATGGGTTAAGGAAACCGTGAGTTGACAAGGACTGTACAGTTGTCAGTGATGGGTTAAGGAAACATTTAGTTGACAAGGACTGGACAGTTGACAGTGATGGGTTAAGGAAACATTGAGTTGACAAGGACTGGACAGTTGACAGTGATGGGTTAAGGAAACATTGAGTTGACAAGGACTGGACAGTTGACAGTGATGGGTTAAGGAAACAGTGAATTGACAAGGACTGGACAGTTGACAGTGATCGGTTAAGGAAACATTGAGTTGACAAGGACTGAACAGATGACAGTGATGAGTTAAGGAAACAGTAAATTGACAAGGACTGGACAGTTTACAGTGATGGGTTAAGGAAACATTGAGTTGACAAGGACTGGACAGTTGACAGTGATGGGTTAAGGAAACAGTGAATTGACAAGGACTGGACAGTTGACAGTGATCGGTTAAGGAAACCTTTAGTTGACAAGGACTGGACAGTTGACAGTGATGGGTTAAGGAAACAGTGAATTGACAAGGACTGGACAGTTGACAGTGATCGGTTAAGGAAACATTGAGTTGACAAGGACTGGACAGTTGAGAGTGATGGGTTAAGGAAACCGTGAGTTGACAAGGACTGGACAGTTGACAGTGATGGGTTAAGAAAACTGTGAGTTGACAAGGACTGGACGGTTGACAGTGATGGGTTAAGGAAACATTTAATTGACAAGGACTGGACAGTTGACAGTGATGGGTTAAGGAAATCGTGAGTTGACAAGGACTGGACAGTTGTCAGTGATGGGTTAAGGAAACCTTTAGTTGACAAGGACTGGACAGTTGACAGTGATGGGTTAAGGAAACATTTAATTGACAAGGACTGGACAGTTGACAGTGATGGGTTAAGGAAACAGTGAATTGACAAGGACTGGACAGTTGACAGTGATGGGTTAAGGAAACATTGAATTGACAAGGACTGGACAGTTTACAGTAATGGGTTAAGGAAACATTGAGTTGACAAGGACTGGACAGTTGTCAGTGATCGGTTAAGGAAACATTGAGTTGACAAGGACTAGACAGTTGTCAGGGATGGGTTAAGGAAACATTGAATTGACAAGGACTGGACAGTTGACAGTGATGGGTTAAGGAAACAGTGAATTGACAAGGACTGGACGGTTGTCAGTGATCAGTTAAGGAAACATTGAGTTGACAAGGACTAGACAGTTGACAGTGATGGGTTAAGGAAACATTGAATTGACAAGGACTGGACAGTTGACAGTGATGGGTTAAGGAAACATTGAGTTGACAAGGACTGGACAGTTGAGAGTGATGGGTTAAGGAAACATTGAATTGACAAGGACCGAACAGATGACAGTGATGAGTTAAGGAAACAGTAAATTGACAAGGACTGGACAGTTTACAGTGATGGGTTAAGGAAACATTGAGTTGACAAGACTGGACAGTTGACAGTGATGGGTTAAGGAAACAGTGAATTGACAAGGACTGGACAGTTGACAGTGATCGGTTAAGGAAACCTTTAGTTGACAAGGACTGGACAGTTGACAGTGATGGGTTAAGGAAACAGTGAATTGACAAGGACTGGACAGTTGACAGTGATCGGTTAAGGAAACATTGAGTTGACAAGGACTGGACAGTTGAGAGTGATGGGTTAAGGAAACCGTGAGTTGACAAGGACTGGACAGTTGACAGTGATGGGTTAAGAAAACTGTGAGTTGACAAGGACTGGACGGTTGACAGTGATGGGTTAAGGAAACATTTAATTGACAAGGACTGGACAGTTGACAGTGATGGGTTAAGGAAATCGTGAGTTGACAAGGACTGGACAGTTGTCAGTGATGGGTTAAGGAAACCTTTAGTTGACAAGGACTGGACAGTTGACAGTGATGGGTTAAGGAAACATTTAATTGACAAGGACTGGACAGTTGACAGTGATGGGTTAAGGAAACAGTGAATTGACAAGGACTGGACAGTTGACAGTGATGGGTTAAGGAAACATTGAATTGACAAGGACTGGACAGTTTACAGTAATGGGTTAAGGAAACATTGAGTTGACAAGGACTGGACAGTTGTCAGTGATCGGTTAAGGAAACATTGAGTTGACAAGGACTAGACAGTTGTCAGGGATGGGTTAAGGAAACATTGAATTGACAAGGACTGGACAGTTGACAGTGATGGGTTAAGGAAACAGTGAATTGACAAGGACTGGACGGTTGTCAGTGATCAGTTAAGGAAACATTGAGTTGACAAGGACTAGACAGTTGACAGTGATGGGTTAAGGAAACATTGAATTGACAAGGACTGGACAGTTGACAGTGATGGGTTAAGGAAACATTGAGTTGACAAGGACTGGACAGTTGTCAGTGATGGGTTAAGGAAACATTGAGTTGACAAGGACTGGACAGTTGTCAGTGATCGGTTAAGGAAACATTGAGTTGACAAGGACTAGACAGTTGACAGTGATGGGTTAAGGAAACATTGAATTGACAAGGACTGGACAGTTGACAGTGATGAGGATCCAGCAAGAGGTTACAGGTTCGTTTCGCAGGGTGCCCACATCACTTTGATAGGTTTTCTATTAAATAATGTTATAGCATTTTGATAAAAAAAACTATATAGGTTTCCTAAGATTTATTATTTGGGAATAATTATAATATTGTTAGTAAATAATTCCCTGTGTGGCTTTTAAAATGCAAATGTTATCACAACTTTAGTGAAGTTTAAAATGGCGATAATAAATGAATAAACTTTTAGATTAACAGTGAGTTGACAAGGACTGGACATTTGACAGTGATGGGTTAAGTAAACCATGAGTTGACAAGGACTGAACAGTTGAGAGTGATGGGTTAAGGAAACCGTGAGTTGACAAGGACTGTACAGTTGTCAGTGATGGGTTAAGGAAACATTTAGTTGACAAGGACTGGACAGTTGACAGTGATGGGTTAAGGAAACATTGAGTTGACAAGGACTGGACAGTTGACAGTGATGGGTTAAGGAAACAGTGAATTGACAAGGACTGGACAGTTGACAGTGATCGGTTAAGGAAACATTGAGTTGACAAGGACTGGACAGTTGAGAGTGATGGGTTAAGGAAACATTGAATTGACAAGGACTGAACAGATGACAGTGATGAGTTAAGGAAACAGTAAATTGACAAGGACTGGACAGTTTACAGTGATGGGTTAAGGAAACATTGAGTTGACAAGGACTGGACAGTTGACAGTGATGGGTTAAGGAAACAGTGAATTGACAAGGACTGGACAGTTGACAGTGATCGGTTAAGGAAACCTTTAGTTGACAAGGACTGGACAGTTGACAGTGATGGGTTAAGGAAACAGTGAATTGACAAGGACTGGACAGTTGACAGTGATCGGTTAAGGAAACATTGAGTTGACAAGGACTGGACAGTTGAGAGTGATGGGTTAAGGAAACCGTGAGTTGACAAGGACTGGACAGTTGACAGTGATGGGTTAAGAAAACTGTGAGTTGACAAGGACTGGACGGTTGACAGTGATGGGTTAAGGAAACATTTAATTGACAAGGACTGGACAGTTGACAGTGATGGGTTAAGGAAATCGTGAGTTGACAAGGACTGGACAGTTGTCAGTGATGGGTTAAGGAAACCTTTAGTTGACAAGGACTGGACAGTTGACAGTGATGGGTTAAGGAAACATTTAATTGACAAGGACTGGACAGTTGACAGTGATGGGTTAAGGAAACAGTGAATTGACAAGGACTGGACAGTTGACAGTGATGGGTTAAGGAAACATTGAATTGACAAGGACTGGACAGTTTACAGTAATGGGTTAAGGAAACATTGAGTTGACAAGGACTGGACAGTTGTCAGTGATCGGTTAAGGAAACATTGAGTTGACAAGGACTAGACAGTTGTCAGGGATGGGTTAAGGAAACATTGAATTGACAAGGACTGGACAGTTGACAGTGATGGGTTAAGGAAACAGTGAATTGACAAGGACTGGACGGTTGTCAGTGATCAGTTAAGGAAACATTGAGTTGACAAGGACTAGACAGTTGACAGTGATGGGTTAAGGAAACATTGAATTGACAAGGACTGGACAGTTGACAGTGATGGGTTAAGGAAACATTGAGTTGACAAGGACTGGACAGTTGTCAGTGATGGGTTAAGGAAACATTGAGTTGACAAGGACTGGACAGTTGTCAGTGATCGGTTAAGGAAACATTGAGTTGACAAGGACTAGACAGTTGACAGTGATGGGTTAAGGAAACATTGAATTGACAAGGACTGGACAGTTGACAGTGATGGGTTAAGGAAACAGTGAATTGACAAGGACTGGACGGTTGTCAGTGATCGGTTAAGGAAACATTGAGTTGACAAGGACTAGACAGTTGACAGTGATGGGTTAAGGAAACATTGAATTGACAAGGACTGGACAGTTGACAGTGATGGGTTAAGGAAACAGTGAATTGACAAGGACTGGACAGTTGACAGTGATGGGTTAAGGAAACATTGAGTTGACAAGGACTGGACAGTTGAGAGTGATGGGTTAAGGAAACCGTGAGTTGACAAGGACTGGACAGCTGTCAGTGATGGGTTAAGGAAACCTTTAGTTGACAAGGACTGGACAGTTGACAGTGATGGGTTAAGGAAACATTGAATTGACAAGGACTGGACAGTTGACAGTGATGGGTTAAGGAAACAGTGAATTGACAAGGACTGGACAGTGGACAGTGATGGGTTAAGGAAACAGTGAATTGACAAGGACTGGACGGTTGTCAGTGATCGGTTAAGGAAACATTGAGTTGACAAGGACTAGACAGTTGACAGTGATGGGTTAAGGAAACATTGAATAGACAAGGACTGGACAGTTGACAGTGATGGGTTAAGGAAACATTGAATTGACAAGGACTGGACAGTTGACAGTGATGGGTTAAGGAAACAGTGAATTGACAAGGACTGGACAGTTGACAGTGATCGGTTAAGGAAACCTTTAGTTGACAAGGACTGGACAGTTGACAGTGATGGGTTAAGGAAACAGTGAATTGACAAGGACTGGACAGTTGACAGTGATCGGTTAAGGAAACATTGAGTTGACAAGGACTGGACAGTTGAGAGTGATGGGTTAAGGAAACCGTGAGTTGACAAGGACTGGACAGTTGACAGTGATGGGTTAAGGAAACCGTGAGTTGACAAGGACTGGACGGTGGACAGTGATGGGTTAAGGAAACATTTAATTGACAAGGACTGGACAGTTGACAGTGATGGGTTAAGGAAACCGTGAGTTGACAAGGACTGGACAGTTGTCAGTGATGGGTTAAGGAAACCTTTAGTTGACAAGGACTGGACAGTTGACAGTGATGGGTTAAGGAAACATTTAATTGACAAGGACTGGACAGTTGACAGTGATGGGTTAAGGAAACAGTGAATTGACAAGGACTGGACAGTTGACAGTGATGGGTTAAGGAAACATTGAGTTGACAAGGACTGGACAGTTGAGAGTGATGGGTTAAGGAAACCGTGAGTTGACAAGGACTGGACAGTTGTCAGTGATGGGTTAAGGAAACCTTTAGTTGACAAGGACTGGACAGTTGACAGTGATGGGTTAAGGAAACATTGAATTGACAAGGACTGGACAGTTGACAGTGATGGGTTAAGGAAACAGTGAATTGACAAGGACTGGACAGTGGACAGTGATGGGTTAAGGAAACAGTGAATTGACAAGGACTGGACAGTTGAGAGTGATCGGTTAAGGAAACATTGAGTTGACAAGGACTAGACAGTTGTCAGGGATGGGTAAACGAAACATTTCATTTGAAATATAATTAACTAGGATCGAAACCATAGATGGTTATACCTCCAAAATAATGATTTATTTTTACGATATACTCTTAAATATACCAACCATTTTATTTATATATGAACAGTTTAAGTTTTATTAGGAAATTAAACAAGATACAATTTACTATAAATTCTTTTATCTTCATGCTCTAACATCATTCATTCATCCCATTTATGTATTTTCCATGAAAATTTGAACCTGTATAATAGAATATTGAGAGTTAACCTGCTTTTAAACTATAAAGGAAATCCCTTTTCCCACTGGATTCACCTTTCCTCAAAGGCATGAGCAAACTTGTACTGAAATAATGAACAGGAAAGATTAGATGATCCAATATTTTTATGGTAATTGTCTTATTCAGGTGCTGGCTACACTTATATTTAAACTGTATTTTTTACTATGAAATCAATTTTCATAATAGGTGCTATGTGGCAAATTTCATGACACGAATTAAAAAATTCTTATCAACAGTATTTCTGTAAATGGACAGTGATATGTTTAATTCATCTGCCTTTCGATTCACGGGGAGTACACTAGATAAAAACTGGAGCGTTGTCAGATTTCCAAGATGTCAGGATATTTCTCATATTACACTAAATAACGGTGATAAATCTGCTTCTGAACCTGTTTACTTGGTCACTGTTTCCCCTCTTCTAACCTTTATCGATATTAAACCCAGATTATAACTCATTTGCTTTACGGCCATGCCTGACCATATTTCTATTACTGAGTTTTCTGAATGCGCTTAGTGAACCTCCACTATGTCGTTCTGCCCTTGTTCCTTCCAGTGTCCTCAGGGACTGTATATCTTTCATGTGTAATCCTCAATAAGTATATTTTCAGAAACATCTGCCCAAGATGGCGTCTTCCCTATTATACTTTAACTAGGATTATGTAATTTGAGCACATAAAGCCATATAAAATGCATGTTATTTGTGTGTAACACTTACAAGTACTGTGTGGCCTCTTTTATAAGGGGTTATTTATAACTTACATACAATTTATGTGGAGAAATGATGATTTTTGCTGATTGCTAAAATACAAAAAGAGATATTACTTTCTATATTGATGTAAATTAGAAAGTTGCTAGAATTTCCAAGACCTTTAAAATGATATACTTTTTGACGTAGGTTACTATTTGACGATTTGGAGTTTTGGGCATATAAACATTTTCCAAATAGTATGTTTCGTATTTTTGCAGGTTGTCTTAAATAATGTCATGTAGCATATCAGGTTGACGCTGAGTTTAATACGAGTTAGAATTTTAAATCAGAACTAAGCTATGTATTGTGGTATATCAGATACAGAATATTCCGTAAATGTCAGTATTAAAAAATACCCCCGTCGCAGCAAAGGGCTGCATACTTAGCGAATTTCCAATGGAGATATAAATGTATTAATACTAAATAAAGCCACTGACCAAGTTTCATAAAAATATATTTACAAACAAGCGGGATATACAATTTTAATTATTCTCCATAAGAATAACATTGGGGCTGAGAACGCAGGTTTGCTGCAACAAGGAACACAAAAAATGGGCTTTTATGCTAATATCAATATAACTCAACTAGGTCAAGTCGTATATCAGTTTTTATTAATTTATGTTCATAATTAAGGGAGACATAGCATTTAATTATTTTCCATAAGTAGGATACGCCCCACTATAGCAAGCCAATCAGAAGCCAGCATTTTGTAGTGACGTCATTCCAAGATGGCGGCGCCCATGGCACTTTATTTCCCGCCAAATTTCCTAACCTCACTTTTTAAATTTTAACTCATTTTGCTCAGTTCTGGCAACCTATGCTCTATGATACATTATTTTACATATACACCATTATATATATATATATATATATATATTATATACTGTAAATTATATGTATATATGTTCCATGGTTCGACTATTATATACTCTATGCGAATGATACTATCATATGGCAATGTATATACAATATTATACATATACTTTACAGCTACACCATTATATAAATATAATCTAGGATATATTAAAAAGTGACGTCACACGTCACTTGACCGCATGGGCTGAGTGAATATATACGTCATCTGAGGCTGAGCCAGTGACGTAGGCGGTTTCGTGACGTAATGAGGGAAAGTTTAAAGGTCAAAGTCACGGGGAGGGTGTTTTTAAAAAAATCTACGTCGCACTCGTAAAATTCGAATTGTGATTCGATAGTATAATCGATATAAAATATCAAATGAAAACAATCGAATGAAACAATCGAATGATACGAGTGCGAGGTATTACTATTACAAATATTACTTTATTTTATTTACAATAATTCATGTTTACAATAGTTCCCCGTTGTTCGTTGTCATCGATGTTGTTGTTTTTTCGACACCAATCTGTTCTGATAGGTGTTTCCATTTCATTACCGTCATGTAGAAATAATACCTGATGGCAATGAAATGGAAACATCTATCAGATCTTGAATGAAATGACATTGTTATTTTGTGAAGAGCGTTTCGGAGAGCTCGATGTTCACCGGTCGAGAGCCGGAGGTGTTCTGACTATTCGCTAGCTAGCGTTCTGATATCAAATAAAATGGTGGGGGTAAAAGTGTAGGATACGAGGCAGATGGCGCGGGGCAGGTGGTGCGGGGCAGATGGCGCGAGGCAGATGGTGCGAGGCAGATGGTAATTCTTGAATTCATTTACCACCTTATTCCATTATTGTTTAATAAAACGTCCATCAAGGATAACATCATTGCTTCTGTATCAGATGGTGTTGTTGTAGAAACTTCATGTACTTGTATTTCACCAGATATATTTTTGATCAGTGTCATTGTGTTCAACATTATAAGAGACAGATGTGGAAGAAACATTATTGTCTTGTATTTGTGAATCCATGTGTACCGCGCAAGAGCTGGACATATAGTGGTGTAGCGTTTGCGCGTAGGTTAGGTACTCGGCTCTTCCCCCACCACACCAGTCCCCCACCATACCAGTCCCCCCACCAAGTTTTACATCGCACAATAATAATAGTTTACATGTGTTAGTTAGGGTTTAGCTCTTAGACTGTCAAGACCTTAGCTCCGTAACTGAAAACTTCAATAATGTTTGCTCAACGTTGTATAATTATAACAGTTACTATGTTGCAGCGAGGCCAACTAGGGCTAACTTCAGCAAACAAGGTGGGACAGCGCCCTTTTACAGACTAGGATTTTCGTTATACAGGGTGTGCGAAACCCCTTGTTCCATTTGTTAGCAGTCTTTATTGTTCAAACACATAATAAAATACATCAGTTAACAGCTATTATTGTTGGAATAAACAAGAACAACGCACTGTTCCAGTATAGCAAAGAAAATAATTTGTCCGCTAAAGAGCTTATCAGACATCCATTCCATCATAGCTATCGCTTAGAAACCCGGTGTTCATAGCCGTTAACCCCGTATACTAAGTGTCTGTTTGCTTGGGTGGGGTTTGAGACCATCCCGTGCATATGCACCCAGGTTAAACATTATTCCATACGTAGGCCATCCAGATTACCTGGTTGATGCCCAGTACGAACTAATGTCCTCTCCCTTTTTAGCAAACAAAGGATAGAGTATTTTTACAAAAAAAAGCCATAGCCCCTCCACCGCCATGACCCGTGGAGACCTTCCAAAAAAAAAAACAAGCTAATTGTCTCCTCCGTTCATTTTTTACTTTTACAAGTCCCACCGTATGGATTCAAGGAATAACTTGAGTACACCATTCACTCTAGGTCCTTCCAAGGAGTAGCCAAGGACTTACCTAGACGCCTCAACGTACAAGACCCTTCAATTTACATTCAGGTTTACGGGGCTTTTCGTCCCCCACGCCATTGACCTTCATTCACACACACACACAAACACAACCACACAGACATACATACAGTGGGAAATTTTACAATGTCCAAGACATGCTCAACTATATTTACAATTGAACTGTTCATGAAGTCAAGTGAGCCATTTTATTTTAAGTATTGTGCAGTAGTACAGATTAGAGCAATTTAGGGCAGGATCAGCGACCAAAGTGGCTGAGACAGAGCTGGAGGTTATATCATCCAAGTTAAAACCTGAAATCAGGCCACGTGACCATGTTTTTTTTTACAAAGGGGACGAATCGTTCCCAATACTACCAGTAGTGTTTACTCAAGTTTTTGGATTTTATAACCATAGGGTAGTGTGTCGTACTCACCCTCGAGCTTTCTTTTTGGTCCAGTAATTTTGAAAAGTTTGGATTCATTCACAGTTACAATATCGCGGTCTTTCGTCCTCCTGATTCTAGATTCCTTAATTTCTATGCTTTCAGCTGACTCACTAAGAATCATTTCTTTTAGTTTTTCAAAGTTAAGTGTTTTGGAGGTCTTAGAATTGAGGGTGAGGCCCTTGATTTTGCAAACAGATTTTAGTTTTTGTTTGTTGGTTGACCAGACAAGATATGCGTACGTTTTAGGCCCCCCAGAAACGAATTCAACGATGAAAGATCCAGGTCCGTATTTAACCAGCTCGTCGGTCATTTCCCCGAGGTAATCCCCCGTAGGAACCCTGTACAAACCTCCCTTATAAATATAGAGGGTTGAGTCTGTATCGTAGTACAAGACTTGTGAACCCAGGGCCTCCAGATATTCATACAGTTTCAGCCTAGCTTGAGCAGTAGTATAGGCCGCTATGACTACATTCACGTTTCTTAAGGGCTCACCGACTTCCTCCAGGTACTCCCAGCTCACTACCACTACCTCTTCGTTTACTATCTGTATTCTATTCACTATTATATAGGGTCTTGTCATCATCCCGAACAGTGTTTTGGGGTCTCTGACTATCGTGGCCTTTGTCTGGTTCTCCCGCTGTCCAAATTTACCCCAAAATGAATTTAGCATGAGTTTAGCCATTGATCTCAAACCTTCATTTTCAGCAATCTTGGCGGGGTCCAGCCTGATTCCTTCATGCGTGAAGTAGTTCCGCACGTACCGGTCTTTATCATTCTGAGTCTTACACCATTCTGGGTAGCCGGACGCTTCTTGTTTCATTTTCAGGAATTTATTGATGAAATCTGTAAAGAGTCCCCTTTTCTCGTATGTGGCCATTTCATATTCCCATAATTCATACATATCGAGGATGACATAGCCTTTCTCTACCGCTTTCCGCACCTCATCCATTGTCCAAGTTCCTACCAGGGCTCTTTCTTCGCTTTCGTGTTCACAGTCTTCTTGGTTTTGGTTTTCACCACATGTTTTACAGAGGGCAAACATTAATTTATTATTCATCCTTGCTGGGAGTACTGGGTGGTAGAGATCCCTTGGTGGTAGGACTTTGCATTTCAATAAACCATCT
This sequence comes from Allygus modestus, assembly GCA_963675035.1. Taxonomy (NCBI): domain Eukaryota; kingdom Metazoa; phylum Arthropoda; class Insecta; order Hemiptera; family Cicadellidae; genus Allygus; species Allygus modestus. Next base: position 213,359,914 of record OY776111.1, read on the forward strand.
ACTTGGAGACCTTTCTGTCTGCACTCTCTGTCTCCTACATGAATGGTGGGATGACCTAGGGGATACTTTCCGTACTTACACACATACGGGTAGAGCGAGCAAACGTCCACATATTGGATCGTTTCTCCTTCGACGCATTTATGGTAAGTCTTAGAGTTACCCGTTCTGCCCCCAAAGAAAGCCTGTCTTGGGTCTAGTGGGAGTGTGTTCAATATGGGGAGAGAGTCCAAGTGTTTGAGTTTTTTTCTTTTTTTAATTTCCTAAACTCACACTCCCACATCTCGACTACTTCGTAGTCACTAAACTTAGCGATTTTGGCCTTAGTTCTCTCGTATCTTAAGTGAAGTGAGTCTGAGGGATCCTCCTTCAGAGGAGCCTCTCGATTGAACGGGAAGCATTTGGGGCATCCATGCCAGTAGCATCCATGAAACTCGTAGATGTTTTCCCTGTCAAACCCATCTACTTTCAGTTTGTTAATCTTTACTTCTTTACCCCGCCCCGCATGCTCGATCCTCACTCCACGTTTCTCTTCTTCCCAGCTCAACCACTGAATGGCAATAGCTGACTGGTTATCCACTAAACGGTAGCCGTTCTTTGGGATGAGGCCGATCGTGTTTGGTTTCAAAAAGTTGCGGCGGAAGGCCAAGTTGCAAGCACTAGCGATCGTTACAGCCTCTAGGAAAGGATCAACATTACACTCTTGGAGGAATATCGATCTGAACTTAAGGCAAGCTTGGGCCAAGATCTCCACATCAGAGATGCAATACTCCAAAATTTCCTTTTGAAAATAAAATACATAGTTTTCCGCTACTCTTTCATGGTACCAGATTTTAAAGGCCTTATTGGACTTTTTAAACATTGACTCTGGGCAATAGTACTGTTTATCGGGGATAGGGCCTACATAATTTTGGTTCGCCAGAGTGTTGAACAAGTGAGGAAAGTAACCCTTCTTTCTCTCCGGAGGCAGATCAAATGACTTAGGGAGCGCAGCGAGGGCCATGGGGAAATAGTTAAGTGAGTCCACAAATCTAACGTTGTCCATTTCCATGAGAATAATTTTGCAACCCTTCATGACCAGATCGGGTGTGAATTTAGTTTTTTCAAGAACATACTTTAACAAAAATTGGAAATCAAAGCCCTGACCGTTGTGGGCAATTACACAGACATCTTTAAAACCTTTTCGGACTTCCATGACGTATTCCATGAAATCTTTAACAGGGTCAGAGTTGAAGACTCTCGTACGGTTTTACAAACCCTGCAAAATTCTGTTTCGATAAACTGGTAGCAAAACTGCTGGGAAACACACAAGTTTACTTTATGTACTTTTTGTTCGGGATCAGAGGGGAGAGACTCGTCTTGGCGAGTCTCCAGATCAAAGAAAATGAAAATGTAGTCCTTTGGTTTAGGCTTACCATCGTTCCGCTGTATGAAACATTTGTGATTTGGATCTTGGAAAGATCCGCAAGGTTTACAATAGACTTCTCCACACTTGTGGGGCGTGGATCTGTCTCTAATCCAAACTAATTTACCGCAATCAAGACACTTTTTGACAACTTTACATTTATCGACTTGGTGAGCAGTGAAACACTGTTGATTTCTCAAAGTCATATTACATTTTGAACAAACTATTCCTCCCTGCTCCTCTTTGCAGGGAGGCGAGATGGTCTGACACTGAGAACAGATGTTTGAACATCTGTGCACACCTTTGTGATCATAGGGAACATGGCAAACTTCACAAAAATATTTACAAACGAAAGCAGCAGTCAAACTAGTTATTACGTTATAGTGCCCGTTGTAAAACAACAGGTTGATCTTGAATTTAGCATTTTCAACACTGCCCTCGAAATAAATGTCCCGGCCTTTATTATCATAATTGAACACGGTTATTTTGAAATCTTTCAACAAGTCTTGAAACTTCTCAAGTTCTGGGATTCCCGCACCATCCTCGGGCATCTCTACTCTAGCCCGTCGAATAAGTTCCTGAGCCCTCACGGTTTGCCTTTTTTTATCATCTTGCCTAATTGACTTGTACTGAGGATCCTTTGTTGTATGAGCGATACCTACAACCAAGGCCTTGGGGAGACACAAGTTGTCTTTATTTTTAATAACTACGATACCCTTCCTTGCTTTGCACTCCTCGTCAAACGTGTTAAAGATACCAGGTCGTACCCTCCCAGAACCTACAGGGAGATTAACTCGAGTACATTCTACTTTAAAAGTGTCAGTGGACTTGACGGATTCAGAATTTGACTGTATGATCTCTCCAAAGATTTGCCAAAGGATGTCTTCATCAATTTCACCAGCGGGTCGAAATGCGACATACCCCGGATCTCTACTTTTTAGGTTAAGACTCTGCAAAGTGAACCCGAGCTGATCATTTTCGCGGGCTTGTCCTTTCATCTCATTTACAATCTTGGCAAAACCTTGTCTGAGCCAATCTATCTCACTAGTATCAGGAGGAGGGTTAGAAAATTTGAAAATAGTTTTCGTTCCGTACAATCTAAACTTTTTAACATAAACCTGCTCGTCACTAAGTACTTCAACGGGTTGAACAACTTTAGCCATTTTACTAGTTGAATCAAACTAAAAGTTAAATATAAATTAAAACAATAAAGTGAGGTTATGTTAAGCAAAAGTAAGGTTATGTGAACCCAAAGAGAAACTTGAGTAAATACGACGATAGGCCTGGTAAAATAATAATTAAAAATATTAAAGTGAGGTTATGTCTGACTAAAAGAGTGAGACTATGAAATAGAACTATATGTTTGACTCTCAAAAGTGAGGTTAAGATATAAAAGTAGGGTTATGTTATACAATAAAACTGAGTTTAGACCTGATACACCAAATATAATACGCGTTAAATACTAACGACAAATTATAGTAGCACTTACTGTAATAATTGCACAATACTATCACAACTCACTTACCACAATAGCAGAGAATGAAGCAGCGCAAGGACCTCTGACCAACACAAAAGTCTGGAACAGAATGAATGTGGAAGGCTGTCTGCACCGGTATATATAGGCACCAACAACCAATCAGCGATCAGAACGCCTAATACGACCAATGGGGAGCGAGCTTATTCCGACCAATCACAGAGCTGTATTTTAACCTGTTACAACTGGATTTTTTAGGTGACTTACAGTAATTCAGAAACGCTACAATATAGCAAGAAGAAGAGGGTTTGGAGAAAAACCCTTATTATTGTAGCATATATAATAGTGTAGACCATATAACGGTGAGATAGGCCAAGTTCAGGGTCATCCTGAGGATGTTTTAAAAAACTCTCACAGGTTTTATTTGATAATTACATTCAATATAATGCGTATACTTACGCATATTACGAAATGAGCGCAGAAATCATACAGATTTATTATTAATCGCTAAAGATAGCAGCAGACCTCAAAACACCACTCAACTACAGATAGGCAATGAAGTGGAAACATCTATCAGATCTCGTGTGACATGATATTATTATTTTGTGAAGAGCGTCTCGGAGAGCTCGATGTTCACCGGTCGAGATCCGGAGGTGTACTGACTATTCGATAGCTAGCGTTCTGGTATCAAATACAATGGTGGGGGTAAAAGTGTAGGATGCGGGGCAGATGGAGCGTGGCAGATGGTTACAAAGCAGCTGGCGCGGGGCAGATGGCGCGGGGCAGATGGCAGCTTGTGCGGGGGAATTCGAATAAAATATCCGTTAGTTAAAACCCACCAAGGATAACGTAATTGCTTCTGCATCAGAGGATGTTGTGGTAGACACTTCTTGTACTTGTATTTGATCAGTCGTTTCATTAGTGCCAGCTTGGTAAATATTAAAAGATGAAGATGTGTAAGAAACATTATTGTCTTGTATTTGTGAATCCATGTGTACCGCGCAAGAGCTGGGCGCATAGTGATATAGCGTCTGCGTGTAGGTTAGGTACTCGGCTCTTCCCCCACCACACCAGTCCCCCCACCATACCAGTCCCCCCACCAAGTTCTACATCGCACAATAACTAGTTTACATGTGTTAGTTATGGTTTAGCTCTTAGACTGTCAAGACCTCAGCTCCGTAACTGAAAACTTCAATAATGTTTTCTCAACGCTATATAATTATAACAGTTACTATGATTTAAACCAGTGTATTCTGAGTACCCACTTGGCATATGTTAAACCAGAAATAAAGAAATTATTTAGATTTGACCTTCAAAAATCGTTGTTTTTGGCTATTACTGCTATACCCTTGGTCGGATCTGAATTCTGTTTGCACAGACTTGTTCGTCTGATCAATCCGCGTAATTTTAGTACCCACTTGACATATGTTAAACCAGAAATAAAGAAATTATTTAGATTTGACCTTCAAAATAATTTTTTTTGGCTATTACTGCTATACCCTTGGTCAGATCTGAATTCTGTTTGCACCAACTTGTTCGTCTGATCAATCCGTGTAATTTAAGTACCCACTTAACATAGTGTAAACCAGAAATAAAGAAATTATTTAGATTTGACCTTCAAAATCGTTGTTTTTGGCTATTACTGCTACACCCTTGGTCGTATCTGAATTATGTTTGCACCAAAAGTTTCTCGTGAGTGAGGGCTAAGATAGGTAGTCATCCGGTTTTCGTTCCGTAAAGACTTAAGGTCGGTTTTCGCGCCATACCTTTTTGTAAGGGGTTAGGAAAAGGATAAGAAACATACTGATCAGTTAAAGTTAATCAATGTGGGACTTAGATCCAAACACCCGGCGTCAGGCTACTGCAAACCCAAGTTTTGACCAAGGTAGTTTACAAAGAGAGTTTATATTCCAAGATTAAGTAAATTTACAACGAACACCCAAGGTGGTTTTACAAAGGTCAACAGTATCGCTGAAACCCGGTGGGACTTAGATCCAAACACTCGGCGCCAGGCTACTGCGAACCCAAGTTTTGACCAAGGTCAGTTTTAAAGCGTGAAAGAAAAACTTAACATAGTGAAAACCAGAAATAAAAAAATAATTTAGATTTGACCTTCAAAAATCGTGGTTCTTGGCTATTACTGCTATACCCTTGGTCGGATCTGAATTCTGTTTGTACCAACTTGTTCGTCTAATCAATCCGTGTAATTTAAGTACCCACTTAACATAGTGTAAACCAGAAATAAAGAAATTATTTAGATTTGACCTTCAAAATCGTTGTTTTTGGCTATTACTGCTACACCCTTGGTCGTATCTGAATTATGTTTGCACCAAAAGTTTCTCGTGAGTGAGGGCTAAGATAGGTAGTCATCCGGTTTTCGTGCCGTAAAGACTTAAGGTCGGTTTTCGCGCCATACCTTTTTGTAAGGGGTTAGGAAAAGGATAAGAAACATACTGATCAGTTAAAGTTAATCAGTGTGGGACTTAGATCCAAACACCCAGCGTCAGGCTACTGCAAACCCAAGTTTTGACCAAGGTAGTTTACAAAGAGAGTTTATATTCCAAGATTAAGTAAATTTACAACGAACACCCAAGGTCGGTTTTACAAAGGTCAACAGTATCGCTAAAACCCGGTGGGACTTAGATCCAAACACTCGGCGCCAGGCTACTGCGAACCCAAGTTTTGACCAAGGTCAGTTTTAAAGCGTGAAAGAAAAGTACATATTTCATTAGTAAATAAAACACTTCAAAAAAACCAACATCAAACACCACAATCAGTTAAACTAACTACATTTACTAGCAGAAAACTACAAGCGTTACTCTAACATGTTTAATAATAAACATACATCCCTTAAGCTAAGGTAGCATCTCTAATATACAGTGGTACCAACTCTATACTAGAGATACTATTGCTGACAGCGCAGGCAAACAGCTAGCTAGGCTGTCGACCTGCGACTGCGAGCCCTGTGCGAGCCTCTCCTTGGTTTTATAGCCGCCAGCGTTGACGCTGCCAGACAGAGGAGAGCAGATGTCACGGCAGATGTCACGGTAGATGCCGGCGCGGCGGTGCCCCGTCTGTGTATTCAACTATGCTCAAAACGGTCTTCAATAAAGTCGAAACGTAGCACCTCTGGCGGGGACTTATCCAGGTTCCGGAGTCTTAACCGGTTCTTAAATCACAGCTATCCGGTTTTAAATATGCATATAAAAGGTGTTTATTATTCTTTTCAGAATTTGTAAGGTAAAACTTCACTATACATTGTGTAACATGTCATAGATTTGTTTTTTAAATGTCAATAACAATTTTAAAATGGACCATTATAAATTAAATCTATTATATATTCGTTGTAAATGTGTTATTCACTATAATACACTTATATCCTTTCATAAAAAGTGTATCACATATTTGATTTTTCATAAAATAAATTGTTATGTTGCATTTCTATTCATTTAGACTTATGAGGAATCATATAATTTGATATGTAAAGCAAATTAGGCAGTAAATAATAAGAGACTTATTTGTTACATTGATAAACATATCTGGTTAGTGATTATATTTTACTCGTGAAGCAAAAAGTTGAAAATAATTTTTCACCAAAAATACACGTAAAAAACATTTTTTTTTTGTCTTGATTACTAGAAAAATAAATTCATGAAGCGGTTTGAGCAATAACGGTTGAATCTTTAGAGATTTTTGATTGCCTTTTTGTTTCATTTTGGAAATGTATTAATATGAACCAACAACATAATTGCAAAAGTGATTAGTGCTATTCAATACATGCAGAGTCAAACTGTATTCAAGAACTACGAGTAAAAAAAATTCAGCCAAAACCTTCAATTCAGATTTATTCAATTCAGTTATAGTTTATTACTTAAAATGGATTGGAGATAGATAGATTGGAGTCGTGTTGCGGGAATTTTACAGATTTCTCAGTTACTGTGCAATGATTATTTTATATTGAGAAGAAACAGATGTGACAACGCAATTGGTTGGTTTAATTTCTATAATGACTGAATAAAATGAGAAATTTACATACAAAATATATTAAGGCTAAATTAACAAGTGTTTTACTACTAATCAAAACAACTTTTACTTCTACAAAGTGTTGTGTCGACCTTAGATTCATTCAACACGTGGACCACAAATCAAGGACAGACAGACATTCAGACAGTCGAACAGCTGTACCCACACCTGCTCGTACAGATTCGTACGAAATAGATACGAAAGTACGAGATACTAATAGCATTGACTATAGTCAACGCTAATAGCCTACAATATTGTAATTATAAGAAAATACAAGAAAAATTGTTTTATTCATGTTTTACGTTTGAATAAATAAAGTACTCTCTTTTTTAATATGATTTAATTAAATTTATCTAAGGTTTTTTTTTAAACTGTTTAATAAGAAACTAACACACGCTCATTTATTAACTTAGCCTGACAAAACTTGGTACGGTATATTACTTCATATCGTTGTGGTCTATTGCACAAAAAAAAACAGTTTATTGGTTTATTGTTTTTGTAGCAGCAAACTTGCGTACTCAGTCCCATGTTATTCTTATGCAGAATAAGTAAAACGTTATCTCCGTTAATTATGAAGATAAATTAATAAAACTTGGTATAAAACGCTGACTATTTTGATAAGTCGAACGACCTTCTTATGGCTTCTGGTATAATCATATTGCATTTTAAAAATTTCGTAACGTTCAGGACTTCGACAATTTTACTGTTGTGGTGACTGAATATTGGGTCAGATTGGCCACTTTATCTCTTACACCAATAATCCTGTTAACCTAATGTTAAATCTTTGCATGCAACAAAATTTAATTAAATTTATTATTAACCTTTTGATGTGTACGTATGCTGTTTTACCGTAATATTGCATATCACACCTAATATGATAAGCATAGTACTAAAATGTATACAATAACATACATAATTTTTTCAGCTAGGTCTTTGACGTTTTTTGGCAATCAATATGGTGTCAAGACACGATGCAATTTTGTTATAATATATTGATCCTACTCAAAACGCTGAGTATTTTGATAGGTCGTTCGGCAGGTTTATGCCTTACATTATTTATTCAATTTAATTGTATATGTTTTTACACGTTTAGAACATAAGGTAAGTTATAAAAAGTTTCTCATTTTTAATCTGTGTACAAAAAATCATAATTATTTAATTATTATCACTATCTAATATGTACGTAAACCGTTTTTGTCGAAATACCGTATATCTTAAATAACATGATAGCAAACTTTCTGAAATTAAAATGAGAACATGCAAACACATCTTTTAGCAACAGGACTAGCTGAATATGTCAGTGTCTATAACATGTGAAATTTTAATATTATGTACTACTCAAAATGTTGAGTATTTTGATAGTTCGTTTGGCCTTTTTATGTCCTCCATTATTATTTATATTTAGATTTAAGTGTTTTTTTTTACGTTCAGGTCTTGGGACAATTTTACTGTGGCTGTGATGTGGTTCGACTTATTTTATTTTAGTGTTAGACCTTTTTTATACTGTAATGTGGTTTCTTATGTTAAATATATGTTCGAAATATATATATATATATTTTGTTTATTATTATCCTTCTGATATGAGCAAAATCCTTGTTTGCTGAAATCGTATATCACACCCAATGTAAACTGAACTTCAGACATTACCTTACAATTATATCAAATTTCAAACAGGCATTACAGTAATATTATTAATGAAGGTCTGCATACATATAAGGTGAGACAAAAACTGAATAATACTGTAATTTCTTTGGGTAAATGAACATTAACTAATGTCTTAAAACTATTTGGACTAAGTTATTTAATACCCTTGCTTGTCTTCTCTATTAGCGAGTGAAACTTCGAGGATATTACAAACCTATAAATAAGTGAATAAAACTTGTTATTACCCAAATTATTTTTCATTTACTAATCCTTAAATTAATACGATATAATTACTAATCTTACACACAGTTATAAATGAAAGTACTAATTGTTCTTTATTATTAAATTGCTTTAACTTCAACTTACAATACTTTTTACTACATATATAATAAACCTGTATGTATTTTTGTTAAACGTTACCACTGAGAATAGACCATTCTCAATTAGATATATGTTACAAATAAATTATGCATACTGGATCGATCGAGCTAAAATTTGATTGGAAGATTGCGATTTTAACCAAAAGAACACTAAGACGCATTCGTTCATATGTTTATTTTACTGATCAGTCTTAGACAAAACAAGTTATTACACACTATATCACACGATATTGTACGTATTCAATATTATATACGTAATTTATTGTAAACGTAATTTTTGTATTGTATATGTGATAACGTCAGAAATTAAAACTGCAAAATCCCCGTGTGGAGAAAGAGACACCAACTGGTCTATAATGTAATTATGCTTTTGTTGAAAAATATAATATAAACTATAAATTAATAGCTTTCTTTGCTTAAGTCCAAGGTATTGGTGAGAAAATTGGAGAAAAATATTAGTTTTTGTATACAACCTCTCTTAAGGCCATACATTAGATAATAAAAGTGCCAAGTTAAACAAATCTTGTGTTGGTATTTCATCAGATGTGTAATTTGATTTGACTATTAATGTAAAATCACCTGAAAAAGCAATGATTTCGGGGAAAGCCAATAAAATTAATAATTTTCTTACGTTTCCCATTTATTCTAAACAGTTTCAATTAGTTAATTATATTAAGGACAACATTTAGTACTTCCATTGTTAGTAGCTAATCCCAAAACTACTAGTATAGTCTAATTAAACGACACGGGGTTAAAAACAGTTAATTAAGCGGCGACCTTGCAATTAACCGTTTAGCTAACGAGACCTCGTTGCAGTAAGGAAGACAAGGGGAATCCCATTTCCCAGAAGTGGGTTAGGTCGGTTCCCGAGTTACCTTGACCCCCGCTGCACCGCGACTGCGAGGTTCCCAAGGTTGAGGTTAGCAGCGGGGAAAGCCATCGATCAGTGATTACAATCATTTCCGATAGAGTGCACTTTCAAAATGCGCGTCCCCTGTAATGACAGTGTTTGGTCAACCCGATGTTGTCAAAACACACACAACGAGGATCGAACTTTCGTTTAGGGGAAAGGGCTCGCGGGTTGACCCCGTTTTCATTTTCGTCCTGCCAAACTTGCAGGATCGTTACCACCATGCACGTATTCCGCTTCCGGTCCGACTTAATTACCCCGTCCCCCGCCAGGTGCATGCCACTCAGCAGTTGCGATTCGTACTGCTTCTCACTCGCCGCTAGATGGGGCTGTCATTCGTAAATACATCTTCCGGCGCTGATCAGGATCGAAGGTGATCATGCAACTTTCTTCGAGAAAATATCAATTACAGACTTTTTTACGGAGATAACTAACGTTCTTCCTTCATATTTCAAGTTATTGATGTAGAAGAACAATTTTTTTAATAAGATCGGTATAAAATTTGTATCTAATTACTTATCAATTCGTTGATTCATTATAACTTGTAATTAAAACTATTTTGACGATCATAGATTCTTAATGGTCGCACAATATAAACCAAGTAAAATCACATATTATTCTCGTATTATTAGTTATTATAAATTGATACCCTTTCAGATGAATTGCAAAGCGACAAATCATATTTTGTTATTTCCGCGACAAAGAAAATAGTAAAATTCATAATAAAAACTAGGTTGTAACTGCAAGCCAATACACGCAAGAGGGCACCGCTAAACTGTATCGACAATAATTAACCGTAATCAAAATACTTTAAGCGAAGCCTTAAACAGCTAGGGTCTTGGTGTAACTTGTTTGACCGTAATTACAGGAAAACTATATAATGCATTTATATTTATTAGTCAACCCTCTTGCAACAAAAAATATCCGACAATTAAGATGATATTGGTATCAAGGCCAGACGGGGCGATAAGTCAAAACACACACACACACACACACACACACACACACACACACACACACACACACACACACACAAACACACACACACACACACACACACACACACACACACACACACACACATGCCTGTGTTCTCACACGCGCAAACGCGACCACACCCTCGGGCGGTCCTAGACGCATAATTACACTTAAGTAGTAATCAGACAGCGCAATTTGCATTCTCCGGACTGGTTCCATTGGGCAGTTTAGCTGCTAATAAAGCAAACTACATCATAACAAGAGCGGATGCGATATTGAGACTTATTTATCGAAACTGGAGGACGCCGGCGGTTGAACAAGATAATTAGCTCTTCGCGACAAGACAAGTGCCGTAAAAAGTGCCTGTAACCTCTAGCCCCTAGCCCACGTGTTTTTTGTGTTCATGACTACAATGTAGGAGTAACTCAGGGTCCGATGCCGGGACCGATTATGTTCTTACGCTTTATTGACCGTTTATACGAAGAAGTGTCCCGAAATATAAAATGCTACAAATGATTTTACTTTTGGATATTTGTATATCAATATCACATATATGCCTGTCAATTTAAAAGTAAGGTTGATTGAACTGTTAAAGTATTCAGACGTTGCCATAGATCAATTGATAATATTTTGTCAACAATCTTGGAAAATGACGGCTGGAAATTGTTATACATCTTAACTGCTTGTTAATTGTTGAGTTTACAAAGAAGTGTTTAAAATGAATGTCGTTTATCTTGTGATTTCATCTTTAATTTTAGCGAATTTCCCCTATAGGGAAGAAGCTATTACCGTAGGTCTCATGGTAAGACTTAAGCCCGAGACCATGATAACTTTTCATTTTGAGGTCCCCAGATGCCAAAAACACCATTCGTTCAAATTTATATATATATATATATATATATATATATATATATATATATAAATATATATATCTATATATGTGTCCGTAAGCACGAGAACTCTCGTAAAAAAAGGTCCGATCTTAATGAAATTTGGTACAAATGTGTAAAGTACCATTTATTTGAACGAGTTCGAAAACCAGATGAATCGCACCATCCGAAGGGGGGTTTTTGGGGGGTTTTGTACCCCAAAAATGTGTTTTTTGGGGTTTTCACATGTAATTATAATTTAAATCAAATTTTAATTTTCACCATTTAATTCAGCTTAAAAAAAACAAACAATTTGGTATTTTGATCATTGCTCTACGTCAATTGATTACCGAGATATTGAAAGTGCTAAATACAGTACGTTGTCTAATGTTATTCTTATGGAGAAAAAGAAAAATTGTATATCTCGCTTATTTATGAACGTAAACTGGCAAAATTTGGTATATGGCTTTATTTGGTTGTGGTCTATTGATATTTGCACAAAAATCCATTTTTTGCCCGATAGTTCCCGTAGCAGCAAACCTGCATACTCAGCCCCATGTTATTCTTATGGAGAATAATTAACGTGTTATCTCCTTTAATTATGAACATAAATTAATAGAACTTGGTATGTGGCTTTACCTAGTTGAGTTATAATGATATTTGTATAAAAACCCATTTTTAGTGTTCCTTATTTCAGCAAACCTGCATACTCAGCCACCATGTTATTCTTATGGAGAATAATTAAAATGTCATAAATCGTTTATTTATGAATGTATATTGATGAAACTTGGTATGTGGCTTTATGTGGTATTAAGATAAATTAATATGCATTTGAAATTCTCTGAGTATGCAGGTTTGCTGCTACGGGGGTATTTAGTATATCCTGGAGTTTTATTCAAAATTAAGTTCACTGTTCCTTATGCATTTAAATATAGGTAATAAAAAGTTAACTCAAAAAAATGCGCTTTACATTGATTTTAAAGTGACAGTCTTTTATTGAACGACCTATAAATTCAATAACAAATAAATTGGATGGTTAAAAATAGACATGAAAAGAGTTTCCCTATATTACTACTGTGTCAATAATTAACTCCAGAGGCTGGGAAGAAAAGCATACTTCCGGGCTAGTTTTTTATTTTATTTGAAATATATTTTTAAAGTAACTATGCCAGGCGCGGCACCGGCGCGGCGGCGCGGCGCGCCGTGGGACATAGCACCTTTGTCTATCCGAAGCCCAGTACACTGATTAAAAAATTGTATCGGAGGGTTGTGAGGTTTTTATATATTCATATTGTAATCAAAATTAGCTATCCGATACGCCGACTCGGAGGTAGATCAGACTAACATTGAGCTTTTTTTATGAAGTTATAACCGTGTTTTGGACGGTTGTTTGAGCATTGCAAAGTGTTATAAAACGTAGTTCAAATAAATATGTCACACAATTTGTATTTAAACCCGAACAATAACCACTATATATTTAAACTTAATTATTCATGTAAATTTAACACCAGAAATATATTAATATATCATTTGTCACTATTCTCTCCTAAAGACTCTTCTTGACGTCATTTTCAAGCTTATATTCATTGGTGATAGAAAGTTATATTAAAAGCGTTTATATAAGTTCGGTATAACTTGGGAAATTACTGTGGGGTAAGGAAAATATTGAAATCAAAGTATTGTTAAGGTGTTGGAAAATTTATATATAGTGTTTCTGTCATTTAACGTGCCAACCGTTAATACTTATTAAGATCAAGGATTTTGTAAAATAACGCAAGATTTATACTTTATAATTTTTTATGCCATGTACATTTAATTTGAACACACAAACTTATACAGCAGTATTTGTGATGTACTTTTTCATTAATTTATTAATTTACCTGGCCGAAATTCAAAACATTTTAAAGTTTGTTTTAGTTTTTTTATTTTTTATGAACAATTGTAACATATATACCAGACATAAAGTATAAGTTATTGTGTTTCTTTATTCTAGATCTTTTTTGCGACACCTAACGAAACCCATTCTAGTTATTATAAAAATACCAGGAAATCAAGTTGGCGAGAAAGCTTGTCGTAAGTGCGTGTGTTTCAGCTATTGCATATCTAAGTGTAAAACATATCAAATGAACCGTCAAAATAAAAATACAAGAGTATTACGTCGACACCGTATTAAATTACTTTTGCGGCGCAGCGAATGTAGTAGAGTGCATTTGCCCCACGGACATCTGCCTTTGCACCTGCTCCTCTGTCGGCTATAAAAGCGAGGGTCTGGCTGCAGTAGTCTCACAGTTTTAGGCTGGCAGCCTAGCTAGCTGTTCGCCTTAGCTGTCTGTAATAGCATCTTTAGTATAGAGGTGGTACCCCTGTATACTGAAGATTCTACTTTAGCATGTTAGTTTGTTATGCATGTTAGTTTATTTGTTAGATTATAGCTTGTAGTTTGCTGCTATAAGATGTAGTTAGTGTTGCTGTTTGTAATTATTTGTGGTGTTGGTCTTTGAAGTGTTTTATTGACTAATTAAATATGTACTTTTCTTTCACGCTTTAAAACTGGCCTTGGGTCAAAACTTGGGTTCGCAGCAGCCTGACGCCTGGTGTTTGGGTCTACGTCCCACCGGGTTTCAGTGATACTGCTGACCTTTGCAAAACCGTCCTTGGTTGGTCTTTGTAAAATTAACTTTAACTAATCAGTATGTTTCTCATCCTTTTCCTAGCCCCTTACAAAAAAAAAAGGTATGGCGCGAAAACCGACCTTATGTCAATACGGCGCGCAAACCGGTTGACATTGCCCATCTTAGCCCTTACTCACGAGAAACAGATTCAATCAGTTTGCTTATTTTTGGTTAAATTTAAGGGGATCTTGGTCAGGTAATTATTGTACTTCGGTTCGTAAAACTCTGACACCTACACAGTGATGAACGTCCTTGCGGTTTCAGAGTGCGCGACTGTTGTTAACTGACCATTTTGCTTTTATTTATTTATTTATTTTTTGGGGGGAGGGGAGGGGATAACTTTTCGGGGGAGAGGATAGCGTTCCGTTATCAGGTTTATGCCTATAATTGCGAGCATTAAACTAGGCCTCTTCTCCTAATACAGAGCGGGGAATAGAGCAGTTTGTGGTCAAAGTGAGAATCACTTACTGCTCTATTCCCCGCTTTGGCAAAATGTTCAGATGACCTTAGGGACTTAGAAAATTCAGAAAATTCTCGTTTCTTAAAATAATGGAAGATATGTATTGATTTTTCGGGAGAGATTAATGTTTAGTTATTACAGAATTCAGATCCGACCAAGGGTATAGCAGTAATAGTTAAAAACAACTATTTTGAAGGTCAAATCTAAATAATTTCTTTATTTCTAGTTTAAAATATGCCAATTGGGTACTCAAATTACGCAGATTGATCAGAGGAACAAGTTGGTGCAAACATAATTCAGATACGACCAAGGGTATAGCAGTAATAGCCAAAAATAACTATTTTGAAGGTCAAATCTAAATAATTTCTTTATTTCTAGTTTAACATATGCCAAGTGGGTACTCAAATTACGCAGATTGATCAGAGGAACAAGTTGGTGCAAACAGAATTCAGATCCGACCAAGGGTATAGCAGTAATAGCCAAAAATAACTATTTTGAAGGTCAAATCTAAATAATTTCTTTATTTCTAGTTTAACATATGCCATATGGGTACTCAAATTACGCAGATTGATCAGAGGAACAAGTTGGTGCAAACAGAATTCAGATCCGACCAAGGGTATAGCAGTATTAGCCAAAAATAACTATTTTGAAGGTCAAATCTAAATAATTTCTTTATTTCTAGTTTAACATATGCCAAGTGGGTACTCAAATTACGCAGATTGATCAGAGGAACAAGTTGGTGCAAACAGAATTCAGAGCCGACCAAGGGTATAGCAGCAACAGCGAAAAAACAACTATTTTCAAGGACAAACCTAAATATTTTCTTTGTTTTTGGTTCAAAGTATAACATGTGGGTACTTCAATTACACGGCTTGACAAAATTAACAAGAAGGTGCAATCTAAATTTAAATCTAACCAAAAGTATAGCATCCGTAGCGTAAAAACAATGGTTTGAAGGACAAGGTAACGTTGTGGTGGGGGGTAGGTGGCTATCATACACAATAACGCTACATCATTATTCTTCCAGCTCTTAACGGATGAACATCTACCTAGAGGGTCTGAAAAATGTCGCAGTTTTACAGGAACATGAGGAAGGTGACCTTCAGTAGTCCCCTTGACACTACATTCTACTTCCCTGACAATGAAGACAGAAGGTCTACGCTTTTAATGGACAATGAGCGGTTTCGTCGAAGAAAAAATCGAGGTTGAAACACTTTTAGCCAGTTGTTTGCTACGCAAAAAGCACCATATGAATACATGCACCGGTTTAGATCATAGTAACTGTTATACTTATACAGCGTTGAGCAAACATTATTGAAGTTTTCAGTTACGGAGCTAAGGTCTTGACAGTCTAAGAGCTAAACCCTAACTAACACATGTAAACTAGTTATTGTGCGATGTAAAACTTGGTGGGGAGACTGGTGTAGTGGGGGACTGGTGTAGTGGGGGGACTTCCATCTGCCGCGCACTTGCCACCTGCCGCCTGCCATCTGCCGTCCGCCATCTGCTCCGCCCCACCTCACTTTTACCCCCACCGTTTTGTTTGATACCAAAACGCTAGCTAGCGAATAGTCAGTTCACCTCCGGCTCTCGACCGGTGAACATCGAGCTCTCCGAGACGCTCTTCACAAAATAATAATAATATTATGTCACTCAAGATCTGATAGATGCTTCTACTTCATTACCGTCAGGTAGTATTTCTACCTGACGGTAATGAAATGGAAACACCTATCAAAGTATTTACCTTCTTTCAACAGGAAAAAAACACGATGACCGCAACTCTCCGGGATCATCAACTTCGATTATAACCAACAACGGCGGAAGATTCGTATTGTAATTAAGAACAAACATTGTAAATAAAATAAAGTAATTTTTGAAATAGTACTACCTCGCACTCGTATCATTCGATTGTTTTCATTAAATTTTTTAATCGATTAACCTATCGAATCACAATCGAATTTTACGCGTGTGAGGTAGTACTTTTTTTAAATAACCTCCCCGTGACCCTGAACTTTAAACTTTCCCTCATTACGTCACGAAACCGCCTACGTCACTGGCTCAGCCTCAGATGACGTATATATTCACTCAGCCCATGCGGTCAAGTGACGTGTGACGTCACTTTTTAATATATCCTAGATTATATTTATATAATGGTGTAGCTGTAAAGTATATGTATAATATTGTATATACATTGCCATATGATAGTATCATTCGCATAGAGTATATAATAGTCGAACCATGGAACATATATACATATAATTTACAGTATATAATATATATATATATATATATATATATATATAATGGTGTATATGTAAAATAATGTATCATAGAGCATAGGTTGCCAGAACTGAGCAAAATGAGTTAAAATTTAAAAAGTGAGGTTAGGAAATTTGGCGGGAAATAAAGTGCCATGGGCGCCGCCATCTTGGAATGACGTCACTACAAAATGCTGGCTTCTGATTGGCTTGCTATAGTGGGGCGTATCCTACTTCCATAAGAATAACATGGGGGCTGAGTACGCAGGATTGCTGCTACGGGAGCCTTTTGCAACATTTTTCTTGAGTAAATATCAATAGACCACAACCAGATGAAGCCTTATACCAAGTTTCGTCAGTATACGTTCATAAATAAGCGGGATATCAAATTGTTCCTTTCCTCCATAAGAATAACATTAGACACTGTACTGTGTACTGTGTTAGCACTTTCAATATCTTGGTAACCAACTGAAATAGGGGAATGATCAAAATAAAAAAATTTGTGTTTTTTTAGTTGAATCCAATGGTTGAAACTAATATTTTACTTTTTCAAAAATTATATCTAAAAAACTCAAAAAACCCATTTTTTGGGTACTAAACCCCCCCCCCCCAAAATACCCCTTCGGATAGGTCAATCTGTCTGTTTTCGAACTTAAAAGTCATAAATGCTGCTTTACACGTTTATACCAAATTTCATCAAAATCGGATAATTTTTACGAGAGTTATCGTGCTCACGGATACACACACACACACACACATATACATATATATACAGTTTCGAACGAATGGTTTTTTTGGGGTCTGGGGACCTCAAAACGAAAAGTTATCATGGTCCCGGGCCTTGGTCTTACCATGCCGACTACGGTAATAGCCTTCTTCCCTATAGGGGAAATTGGCTAAAAAAGTGCCTCCATTTTGAAACGGATAAGGATAAGTGAGTTCTGTTTACGCCAAAATGTTAGTCTGTTTCATAGCTTTAAAATGGTATATAACTTGACATATGTTTATATCTGAAAATTCCGAGATTCGAACTAGTGACCCTCGGTTTTTGGAACACACTGTATTTGTAACAAACAGGTTATTCCTTGGGATCAATTTGGTGGGAAATAATTGGATTCTATCCTTCTAGGTAAATTGATTCGTCTACAATAGGTTTGAGACACCTTAGGTGAGAAACCGTGTTTAAACACAATACAAGACTTGATGCTATATAAGACATACGATGCTATAAGTTTTCTTGTTAAATAGCGAATTTTATCTATTTTACCTTGTATTGTACATTGAGGTTTGCCTTTTTATCATTATTATACAATCAAGGATTTAAAATACGCGTGGATCATTACAAATATCTCGGTGTTATATTAGATAAGCGGCTTAGATGGGGGAAACATATAGAATTACTTAAATCCAAACTTAGAAAAATTATATTTATTTGCCATGAGTTAAGTCAAATTTTAAATGAAAAGGAAATCAAGGTTGTTTATTATGCGTACGTTCAATATTCACCCAATTATGGATTAATAGTGTGGGGAGGAACTTTTAAATCAATCATCGAACCTTTGTCAGTAATTCAAAAGTGTATCATTAAAGCTGGCCTTAAAAAACCCAAACAGTATCCTTCAGAACGTTTTTTTAGGAAACTGGTCTACTTTCTAACAAAAAACTTTTTATTAAATCTATTTTTGTCTATACGCATTCAAATTCAGAGTTAATTATCACACCAATACTTCACCCTTATGCAACAAGAAACGCGCAAAATATTGGCATTCAGGTCCCCAGAATTATAAAAACTGTAAACAAAACAAATTCTTTTTATCTAGCCAATATTTTTTAGTGGAATGTTCCACCAGAGATAAGAGACCTGCTGGTGTCGAGGAGTGTGTACAAAAGACGGTTGTCCGAGTGGCTCTTGGAGATAGGTGCAGACGCCTCTGAACAGCTACTGACTTCTGTTTACGATACTACATGACTGACACTTTGATATCCGACGACCACGCATATTAAGCCAATGCTTTTAATCTGATATCACCTAATATTAATACTGCTTCTTATATTCCCAAAAGTAGCCTAACAATTTGTATTATTAGGATTGTTCAATATAGTATTAACATTTATTACTTTTAACTGTCTGTGCTGTTGGCTTGTATACATTTTTATTATTTCGTTAAAATTGTTTTATTTGTATATATGTTTGGTTAGAGATTTAGCAGAATTTTTTTGTTGAATCATAAAATTTTTACTTTTATTATTACTTTTATGGTTTATACATGTAGACTATGTTTTATGTGAAGTGGGTACGTTCTACACAAGATACAAAGACTCAGTTCTACGCACAGCCTTTGGCCTATGCAGGACTTTTTATTTCATTAATGTTTGTTTTAATTTGTACCGTATCTACTTGAATGAAGGAAATAAACCATTTTTGATTTGAAAATTATTTAACTTAATGGAAAACAGAAAAAGTACAGCACACTTTATTTGTGAATTTTTTAAGCTACTGTTATGCGTTATAACATATAAATCGAAATAGTATATTTTGTTACGAGTCCGGAAAAGCGCTCTTTGCCAGTGCGAGATCGTGTTTAGGTGCGAGACGAAGTCGAGCACGGAATTTAGATCAAGCACTGGCAAAGAGCTTTTCGGACGAGTATTGAACGATACTTTTCGTCATACTACAAAAAATTCATATAATTACAAAAACACAATGTCATAATATGCTTCACACGTGTAACATCAATGTGAGGTTAAACTGTGGCCAATGATTTGACAACAATGAAAGTCAGCTGTTGCGTCGCGTTTGTAACTTCTAAAACTGATCGGAGAAGAACTGTCCGGCAAAAATAGGCTTTCACCAAAAGATTACCATGTAGAGTATTTTAGTGATCGGAAAAGAAGTGATCGGAAAAGACGACAAAGGAACATATGTCATTTTAAATGAAAACAGCAAGTTTCCAGCCGCATTTTAGTATTGAAAGTCATATGTTCCCGCGTAGTAAAATAATATAATATATATAATATACATATAATATAATATTTTCCCACGAAAATAGATATAAAGAACACAACAAGTAAAATTTGTTTTTGTTAGGCTTAGCATAACATGTCAAAAAATAAATACTTCAGTGATCAGGTGACACATAGTATTTAATAGATATAATAATGTTTAAGTACACACAGTAAAAAGCAATAAAGAAATTAATTAAGCGACTATAGTCGTTATGTTTTTTCTTTTTACCAATATTGAGTGATGAACTCCACAGACAGCCGGCTCTTAAAACGAAGTTGATGTGTACAAAAATAGTTAAAACGACAATCTCATCACCAAATGGAACCATACCAGTTATCCAGCGGTGCAACGGCCGGGGTCAATCACTTTATGGGCCAAATAAATGTTATTGTTCTTTTTCTGTGTTTTCTGACAGTAATTCTACTTACTATAACATTATTCCTAAACTATTTTCTTCGCGGTGTTTTCGGTTAAATATTTTTATCTCTGTCATTCCAAAATAGGTAATCTGGGCTGTAATTAATGTTTTTTACAAATAATACGAGTAAACTATAATTTATTAGTAGGGACAAAAAGCAATTTAAAGTGTTGGTTTTATTTAATGCGTAAATATAGCATAACGTACTCGAATATGTTATAATGACTAGTTAGTAGAATTGTATTCATGTGAGGTGTATTATGCTATTATTTTTCCGAGGGCTTCCGGTAAACGAATGGAAAAACAACTAAATCGTGATATCTCTTTCACAGACAGCCTGACACTTCCATATTGCAAAGAGATGTCAACAGTTGAAACATTGCATCCCGCACGTAAAATATTTATCTACTTATGCAACCTTCTTTGCTTAGCACTCATAATATTTTGAAGAAGGAAGTAAATAATGATTTACGGCCATCAATAAATCCACTACGTAATTGGATTCTACTAATCCACTAATTGACTAAACCTATAAATAATATGCTGTCGTAATTTATATCTCTACTCGCTTACATAAGCAAAGCTTACTTCCAGCGTTTATACCACTTTGTGAAGAGAAATAACAAATATTTATATACAGATCACAAAGCTTATCTTGGCTCTCACAACTGCATAACATTTATATAATATAAAGTAAATATTTTACGTCCTGCTCCGTTTGTAAATGTGTAGTACATCTTTTGTTCACCTACACAGTGTCTGCTTACAAACTCAAGGTTTACCTGAACCTTTATATTTATTTGACATAAGTTTGATTTATTTGGGCTTAGCTCAGTATTACAAATCTATGTTATTTCAAAATGTTACTTTTGCAGAGCATGTTCTCTATATAGCCTTTATAAGCTCCTTTATAAAGCTCTCTATAAGCCTAAACAGTTAAGTAGAGATTTTTGTCTCTCCCAATTAGAATGTTAGGTTATCCATGTTTTGCTTTTGGCAGTCCCGCACTATCGATAGTCCCTCCTTGATTGAGTTGATGATTTTCTTCTGACTTTTGGGAACCTTCCCTAAGTTTATATCCAGTTCTTCAGCATTCTTTAGTACCTCGAGCTTTTCCTTCTCAGCATCATCCTGTCGCAGGTGCAGCAACTCTACCTCGGTTTCTGACCTTTGATAATTCCTTCCTGGTGAGAAGCCACCAGCCTTTGGCAGTGGAGTAGTTTTATGATTGGTGGAGGGGTTTATACCTTCTTAGCCCTCTTTCCTGCCCCGTTGTGCTGGTGTATAAGATCCTCCACTCGTTTTAAAGGACGCCGTTGCGTTGGAGGGGAGGTCTTCATCATCTCACGTGGCGTTTTCTCTACCACTTGCGGTATGCTCCATTTTTGGTTGCATTCCTTTGCTGCAACATTATCCGTGATTGCGGTTGGCACGGAAGGCACCAACTGTGATCCTCCCGGTGCTGCAGATAGGGCTCTAATAAGATTCTAGCTTAAGTCAAAGTCCCAGCGTTCCTACTCCAGCCTCTTGCTATCACTGTTGTAATTAATTGGCATGCGTAACAGCTCCTCCTATCTTGTGATTGGTTGGTCTTTAATCCAACATTCTTTGTTTTCCAGCAGATTGTGTAAATGTGGGGCTTAAAATACCTGAGAACTGGTATACCCTTGGGTCCAAAGCACATTCCCTAGGACCCAGTCTCCATTTGCCCAACACCGGTTTTGCTGACCTGGTGTGCTGGGGTCTCAAGTGGTAATGCAGAGACTAGCCTTTTAATCCATGTCGCACTACTCATTAAGACCAAAGGTGGTTGGCTCCAGACGACTCACACTGGAAACCCATCGGCAGTGCGAGTCAAACGTCAGCCTCAGCAACACCACAAGGGAACAACGGCACGTATTTATTTGGGCTTTTCTTTTACTTTTTAATTTATTTTCTTCTTTAATTTACATTTTGTGTTTTATGTTGTTTACAACTAGGTATAATACTTGTATATTAGTAAAATGGCGTAGAGAGCAGGAGGGGTTTCGTGAGAACGTGTCGCTCAAAACGGCTTTAAACGCTTGAAAGGCCTCTGCTCCAGCTGGGCCACGTTGTGACACACCAAAGCCAGGTTGCCTAAATTGTAAAGGTGTGTTACTCAAAATGGGGTAAATAACCAATATATCTTGAGGTATGTTACTAAATTATCCTCCATAAATCCCCCACATTACAGATATTTTCTGTTTGTATATTATCCGCTGCATAGGACGTAGTGTCTTTATGAAATGGTCTTAACAAATAATCACTTCATCCTGGGGCTTTAGCAGTATTATAATTGTAACTGGTAATTATCTTATTGATGTCTGGTAAGTCACTTATATTTATATATTAGGAATAATTTCTGAAATTGATATCAGCAATAATAGCTTGAATTGTATTTATTATATTTAAACATAGTGCTACCATAAGGTTTTTCTTTACAAAATAACTTAATTTTGATCAAGCTAATTGACTACTAATAAATTATGCATCTAAGCAAGGTTTTACCTTGGAGAGTCACATGATGATGGTTTAGAAAAGTTCACTGCTTTTACAGCTCATAAAATGCAATAATGAAAACACTGATCAAACATACTAAACAATAGCAAAATATATAAATTCTTACTATACGTATATTTAACCTCAAATGGATTAGACGATTTAGCATTATCAATTTATCTATAACTTGCCTTATAACTTTCAGCCTTAACAATAAGTTTGTCGTTATTATTATTATTAATTATTATTAATAACAGTATTAATATTAATAATAATTACTATTAACTTGTTATTTTTGATTTATCAACATTTACTTTTTGAATATCAAAATTTTAACCCATAAATGAAGATTAAATAGTATACAAAATAAATAGTAGCTAATGTTATCTAATTTTATATATCCTAATGTAATTTAAAATCACTACGAAATAAAATTCTGTAATCCCAACAAATGTTTTGTTGTTTTTTTTGGGGGGGGAGGGGAAATTGGCGGTGAAACATAGTTTAAACATATGGAACGTTATTAGAAATAAAACCATTTATTTTATTATCAAGGTGGATTTAAGTAGAACGTAATGAAATTGTAATTGTTGAGGTATCAAGTTATTAGTATTTTCTTTAGATTATCATTTTAGTCTTAGTCTAAAATCGGTATGTTTTTATGTAATAATATGTTTCGAATTTCATAAATATGTACAATTACGAATGATTACAATTGTAGGTATGGCTTTTCTTTTAACACTAGATATGTAAAATTATGGTGTTAAAAAAATTAGGGTAATCAATTTTACAAAATACTTTTGAAAAAATAGAAAAAAACATGATCAATGTTTGTTAGGGTTACACCAAACTGCAGTACTATTGTAATATTTGGTCTCATTACTGGCTACTGGGGTATTAGCAAGATCTAGATTGGTAGGAATATGTGGTGGTGATTTATTTCCACTGGTAATTCTCGAACTAAATAATACCTGTTTTCCCGCTCGCTCGCTCAATCAGGACAGGACGTCACCGCAGTAGCGTGATAGATGAACTTCAGCATGTGACTGATACCCGATACCCACTCTCAGCCTCGTAAAACTAACCGAGTATTTATATAGATGTTTAAATAATAGCTATTACCGTCTAATTTTATATATCTAAATGTATTTTAAAATTACTACTTAATACCCTTAACAACCTGCCTTGTGAGGTTGGTGGTAAAACATAGTTTAAATATATGTAGCGTTAATATAAATTCCTAGTACAGCTAAATTCCTAGTTTACAGCTAAAATACACGCAGGTAAGAGCTGTTATTTAAAGTAGTTAGTAATTTACTAAGAGATAGCTAAAATAGTTTGTAAATAACGTAATTGTTGCAACTTTTACATTACATATACGACATGTACAAGTGAAAACCCCTAGTTGAATTTAGATATTAGGAAATCAAATTGTACTAAAAAACATTCGAGTACTATAATTTACATTATGTAACTAAAATATTTTCCTTTGAGAGTACATTATTTTTAAAGTGGTAATTTGCCTATCCCAACAAGTCTCAGATATATCAGAATTGATCCAAAAATAATGTACCATAACCGTTATTTATATTAAAGATTGATAGCCCTACATATCACTTTGAAAATATGGGGATATAACTATAAACAGAAAACAAATTATTTCATGTTTAATTTTATCTGAAAATTACACTTCTGATAGGGGCTTAAGCTGACATTTTGAGTACTACTAAAATATTTTTTTTTAATAACAAATAATAAATTGAGTAGTCTATTTCATGGAATTCTGATTAATGTTCACCAGTGGAACGCATTAATAAAAAATTACGGTTATACTACATTATTTTTGGAACTATATCTGATTTATTTAATAATAGCTAGTATTTAATAAAGCTATTATGTAAAAATAACTATTACTTAATATAATACGTCATTATAAATAGTTGGTAACTTTTACGAGGATGAGAGGCAGACAAAATCTTAGGCCCTAAAAATAAAACTGACTACAATGGTGGGTGATGACATTCATTTCAAATATTCCGTCCTGCAGACAGATTAAAAAAAACATTATATTTTGCGTTTTCCCAAAATTATACTAATTTTAACAAACTAAATGATTTATTTAAAGTAATACATAACGAATTTCAAACGAGATATTCAAAACCTACATCCTTTTAAACTATCTGTTACTTAAACATTTATTCCCCCTCCAAATATGAAAGCTTCTTAGTCGTAAATGAATTGTTGTAGCTACAAATACTCAATACTCAATACTCAATTTATTGCCAGTAAGTAATACAATGTGTGGATTACATCTTCCAGCTCGTCACATAACATTAAGAAATACAATTGAAACATATCATTATAAAAAAAAGAATTAAACTCAAATAAAATAATTTCTAAATCTAGATTAAAAAATACAAGAGGAATGCCTTAGCTAATTAAGGCAAAAAAGTCTTCAGTTTTATACAAGGGATTGTTTAGGAGAAAGAGTTCAATTGATTTTTTGAATTTTGGATGGATTTTTAAATTCTGGGGAAGGGCGTTCCATAATTTAGGTCCAAATTTGTGAGTTGCCAATGCGTACACTTTAGAGCTATGTTTTTCTATAACTAAGTTATTAGCCCCTCGAGTGTTGTAGGAATGAAAGTCCTGGTGTTTTTTTTAGTCCAGATAGGCCTAGTGCCATTTGGAGTAATACTTTATAAACAATAATACTGGGAAAAGTCATTATTCTATGTTCTATACATTTTCCCTTACAGGACTCAAGATATCCTAAACCAGCTATACAACGAATAGCTCTTTTTTTGAATTTTAAATAATTTGTCAATATTTTTTTTTATGTGTTACCCCAAATTTCTATCCCATACACGTCACTTTTGAAAAAAAAGCAAATTAAGCCATCCTTAAAGTGTCAATGTTGCACATTTTACTTAATTTTCTGAGAATAAAAACAGACTGTGATAATTTTAAACACAGATCACCCACATGGTCATTCCAACATAAATATTTGTCAACAATAAGACCCAAAAATTTTACAGAATCAGTTTTTGGCATCAACTGATCATCAATGTTTATTGTACATTAAAAGGGTGACTTTTTTAAAGAAGTAAAATCTAAAACAACTGATTTATTTGCATTTACGGTAAGACAATTTGCATTATAAAACTGAACTATATTATTAACTTGTATGTTTGTAATAATTTCAAAGTTGACTATATTTGATTGTTTGCAAACTAGAGAAGTGTCATCGACAAAAAGAATGGTTTGGTTTGGAATGCCAATGTTTTTAAAAATTTATAAATGTTTTAAAAATGTTTATAAATTTGATTAAAATGACGAATAAACATATGTTTTATATAAAAACTTAAAACTAATCCTTTATATCAGCAATATAACCAAATCCTATACAAATGTGTTTGGCAGCGGAACGTATCACGGAACATGAATACGAAGGATACTTAGTTCAGGGTTTCTGCAGAATTTCAATTTTCTATTTCCCTGACTTTTCCTGACCCTTCTGTAAAACTCCCCTGACCAACTTTCACTATACGTCTTCGCAATCTCGCTTATAAACAAGCGTGTGTGCACAGTTATTATATATTTATTATGTAAAACTTTATTTTCTATATCATGTACGTCTTAAATGTTAATAAAACAAAATTAAATAAATTGATCTCAATAAAAACTCAATAATTGAGGATTACAAGATGTTAAGAATAAACTCCTAGGAATCCTTTGATCATCAGTCAGTCAACCATTGGGACTCCACCTGAAAAATACAACAGATTGTACAACCTGGAGCAAAACATTTCCTCAGTTTTGTCATCATCGGGGATCAGATGGAAAAAAAGAAGCACCGAATTATCATGTAAATTTTGTATGATTCCTCACAGGAAGTTATTCTTGTTGTGATAATGACCCTCATAACCTATTTTGAGACTTAACAAAGATTACAATATTAATTTTGAGAAGTAGCATTAAGGTGTAATAGTAATCAGTATTGTATATAAGCTACAAATTTATTTTCATATCTTTAGCACGTGGGGTCGATACTTATTAAAATAAGCTTTATTACTGGGTTCCCTGACTTTCCCTGACCTTCCCTGACCAAATTTCTATTCCCCGACTTTCCCTGACTTCCCCTGACCTCCCCTGACAGTCGAAACCCTGTAGTTGTTAATAAACCTTTCTACCGAAAATATAAATTAAATAATATAGAATCAATGTTTTTATCTCAAAACTCAAAACTAAGCCTCCCCAAAAGCCTTACAATAGTTGTTATATAGTTTGGTTTCATATCAAAAATGGAGGAATGTATCGATTAAAGCAAATGTGGCAGATATTGAGTCGTAAATTATAATTTTTTCGATACAAATCAAGGTTAAGTACGTGAAGATCGAGATATTTATACTAATATTTAAAACTACGGGTGTTTTTACGTCATGATTACATTTGAATTAAATACCTCATAATTAATTTGAGGTTAAATACATTTGAATTTAGTACCAAAAGCTAAAGAATTTATCCAGTGATATGATTCCGAAAACCATTTTAAAATAAAATACCCCCGTCGCAGCAAACCTGCATACTCAGCGAATTTCCAATGAATATATAACATTAAAAGACTTAACAGGATTCATAATAAATATATTCACAAACAAGCGATATTTAAAATATTAATTATCCTCCATAAAAACAACATTGGGGATGAGTACGCAGGTTTGCTGCAACAAGGCACACAAAATAATGGGTTTTTATGCAAATATCAATAGAACTCATCTTAGTGAAGTCACATACCAAGTTTCATCCATATACATTCATAAATAAGCGATATATAACTTTTTAAGTATTTTCCATAAGAATAACATGGGGACCTAGTACCTAGGTTTGCTGCTACAGGAACCATAGGCAAAAAATTGTTTTTTTGTGCAAACAACAATAAACCACAACCATACGAAGCCATATGCCAAATTTTGTCAGTTAATGTTCATAAATAAGCGAGATATACAATTTTTCTTTTTCTCCATAAGAATAACATTAGACAACGTACTGTGTTTAGCAATTTCAATATCTCGGTAACCAATTGACGTAGAACAATGATCAAAATACCAAATTGTTTTTTTTTAAGCTGAACTCAATGGTAAAAATTAAAATTTGATTTAAATAAAAATTACATGTGAAAACCCCAAGAAACACATTTTTGGGGTACAAAACCCCCCAAAAACCCCCCTTCGGATGGTGTGATTCATCTGGTTTTCGAACTCGTTCAAATAAATGGTACTTCACACATTTGCACCAAATTTCATTAAGATCGGACCTTCTTTACGAGAGTTATCGTGCTTACGGACACATATATATATATACATATATACATATATATATATATATATATATATATATATATACATATACATATATAAACATTTGAACGAATGGTGTTTTTGGCATCTGGGGACCTCAAAATGAAAAGTTATCATGGTTTCGGGCTTAAGTCTTACCATGAGACCTACGGTAATAGCTTCTTCCCTATAGGGGAAATTCGCTAATTCCTCGCGCCGTAAACCTCATTTATCTCATTTATTGATTTATTTTACCCAAAAAGGGTACTCGGTTTAAGAAAGTATGCTAAAACCAAGATATACATATATATATATATATATATCTACATATTTAAACAAATTCCTGATTTTTGTTCACTCACTTCCTGAAGTTAATAACTTAACCGATTTTGATGATTCTTTTCTATAATCAATATGAAGTTCCAAAAAGATATTTTGCTGAGATTTCATATGTTGTTTCAAAACACTAACTAAATTGAACCTTATAGATGGCCACACACTACTGGTCTTTTTCCCGAACAAGACATCGGACCAGACATTAGACCGAGCAACGAGCGCTCTCGAGGCGGTTTTTTTGACGAAAGATCAAAGAAAGATCGGTCCGCTGTCTTGTTCGGGGTTTGGCTCAGGGTTTGGTAGTGTACTGTATGGTACTTCCATACGCTGCTCCGAGCGCCGGCACCGTCTCTTGTTCTTCCGACGGCTGAAGAGGGCCCAAGCGCCCTAAAGCAGCCTCAGTGGGCCAGGGACTTTCCCGCCCACTGGAACCTCACTAAACAACAACAACACGAGCCCCGCCGCTAGCGCTACGCATGATTATTTTATATATGAATAAGTTTTGTTGTAACATTTTAAATGTTAACAAAGTTATGGTATTTGTTATGTGTTCCTTTATTACATTCAATTTATATGCATTTTTTACCATATTCGATTTGTTATAAATTGCATGTCGCATTAGTTTTTTATTTACTAAATTATTACAACCTCGTTATTGTTGTTACAATTCTTCTACATATAACTCTATATAGTTGATGAAACCCTTATTTTAATATGTGGTCAGTTAAACCATATGTTTCAGTTTAGAGTGTAAAAAGCGTATTATTGTAAAAATCAACACCAACCAAAAAGCGTAAACACCAACCATGTAGGCCGATTGTAAACTAATTTATGAATTTTCATTTACTAACTCACCTGTTACCTTCTTTGTGACCATTACAAAAATATTTGAGATTCTTGCACTTTAGGTGTTCCCCAAAAAGATGTCAGAGCGTCTCAAAGGAGGGTTAGGGGGTCGAAACGGGCTGTTTATAGCGTGACGTAATTTATGCATGGCCCCTAACCTAAACATCAGGATGAAAAGTATTGTAATCAGACAGTATTTAAGTATTTAAGGGATGATCACAACAGTTTGGGGTGAAACCGTCTGATTACACTTTTATTTCTAAAATTACTCGTTCTGCTGAATTTATAAATGTATTGAGTAAAAAACTAAAATGCATTCACCTCGTACGTTGTTGTTGGCGCCATTTCACAATACCAACATTTATAATTATTTTTTTACGCTTGGCGTTTAAAAACAACCCACCCTTTTTTGACCGTCTCCTTCCCATGCTTCACATCGACAAAAACTACAGGAAATAAAATAAAACTGAAGATCTGCGAACTGAGTACACTTCAGACTGCACGTTATCCACGGCACAGAAGGAAAAAGGCGGGAGCGGGAAACTACTGTAGCGCGCCCCGTGGCATTGTGTAAAAGCAGCCCTCGATAGATTTGTCAGTGAGGTATTAGGAAGTATACTTATATCACGACAATCACTGTCTATGAAATGTAGCAGAGCGATTTAATGAGCAGGAAGATCCAGACGGAACGTTTACCCAAACCTGTCAGACTTATATATTCTTTAAAACATAAGAACTAGCCTGTTATAGACATTTTTTCTATGGTAGCCTTCTAGCCTACATGTTTGGTTTGGAAATAAAGCAAAATCTCTTTGAACATTATTTTATAGGTGAGATATTTGAAATAAAACAACGTTTTTAATTAATTACAGGTTTGTAAATAATTAAAATGAATAAAATAAAGATATTATTGAAAAATAATACATTTCTTACGTAAGATGAATCGCAACCATAGCACTGATTCAAATTTGTAATTCTCATATCCAACTTTGGAACACGGACAATGAATCTCAGAGATTTCGAACGCTTGTAGGATGTTTAAATCTATCTTTGTGTGCTTGTGTGAGTGAAAATTACAATGTTTGTGGAAAGGCTAGTAGTGCCATAGACGGCTTTGTTCGCCGGCCCCGTTTTTGCCTAAAACACGCTCTCGTAGTATCCTGTTTCCGTCGCAACCTACAAACAATTGTTGATGGGATAAATTTCTGCGTATATTTCGAATCTTACTGTTTCTTTCTATAACCATAAAAATTTCAAAATTATTCATGGAAGTATTTTTAAATAATTATGAAAATCAAGTAATTTTGGCTAATTTTGATAGATTTTCTCGATGCTAAATTATATATTTTTCAATATAATGAGGTTATATAAAAAGGGACACACTCTTCGTGATAAGTTTAAGAGTGTTTATGAGAAAATCGGTTGAAAAATGGTGTCAGAAACAGGGTACTACGAAAGCATGTTTTTAGCTTTTTTCGCGAGGGTGATGAAGACTCTAAGCTGAGTAGTGTTGGAAGGGGACTTTTGGCTCACTTGATTTATGGCTTCCGGTCACGTGACCGGAAGCGCTGAGTCATGAAAGACGTCATCTGAGGCTGAGCCAGTGACGTAGGCGGTTTTGTGACGTAATGAGGTAAAGTTCAAGGTCACGGGGAAGGTGTTTTAAAAAAGTACTACCTCGCACGCGTAAAATTCGATTGTGATTCGATAGTTAATCGATAAGAAATATCGAATGAAAACCATCGAATGAAACAATCGAATGATAGGAGTGCGAGGTAGTACTATTACAAATATTACTTTATTCTATTTACAATAATTCATATTACAAATATTACTTTATTTTATTTACAATAATTCATATTACAAATATTACTTTATTTTATTTACAATAATTCATGTTTACAATAGTTCCCCGTTGTTCGTTGTCATCGATGTTGTTGATCCGGACGAGTTGCGACCATCACTTCGCTTTCTGATGAAAGACGGCAGATACTTTGATTCCTGCGCAGAGTCCATGTTGTTTTTTGATGCGTAAAGTTCCAAAGATAAATCGTAACCGGACGCAATAAGAAGTCTTAACTCTTCATTAAAAACCTCGAGGTCTTGGAAAGTCGCCAGATGAATAGAGTCATAATGAATACACCTAATTTTGATGGACATTTCAACAGAGAGCTCGATGTACACTGGTCAAGAGCTGGAGGTGTACTGACTATTCGCTAGCTAGCGTTTTGGTATCAAACAAAATGGTGGGGGTAAAAGTGTGGTGGGGCGGAGCAGATGGCGGACGGCAGATGGCAGGCAGCTGGTGCGAGGCAGATGGTTGCTACTACATTCGCCGCCACAGTAATGCAATCCGTCGGCGTAATTCTTGTAATTTATCTTGTCGGTTCATTTGATACGTTTTACATCTACATATGCAATAGCTGAAACACCTGCACTTACGACAAGCTTTCCCGTCAACTTGATCGCCTGGTATTTTAAAACATTGTAACTCGCAACAATATGTATTCAAATTGTTATCGAATGATAAATTGTTCATCGGTGGCACCGACATGTTAGCTGCAGCGTGTGTTAGACAAGACTGAGACTAACTTCACTGCTCCCCTCTCTTTTATACCTCTTCATAAGTTAACCCTGAATAAAAGTTCAAGGTCATCCGTTTGAATTTTTAAAAAAAGCAACACAGCAGTATATAAAATAATATACTGCTGTGTTGCTGTTTTTCTTTTTTTTCTTTTCTTTACTAAACAAACATCTTACAATACAATAAGCTTAAGTCTAACATTAATGACTAGAAATACAAACAGAGAAATACAAACAGAGACATTATGTACAGGGATGCGTGATGTGCAGAGTGAGTTCCGTCGAGTTGTTGCCGCTTACACCGTGTGATACCAAATACAACGTCCCCGGTTGAATATCTCGCAAATCTTCATTTTGTAGTAGTTGAACAAATCGTTTTGGAAGAAATACTTGAAACTTCGGCTCATCTCCTGGAGTGAAAGGTCCTTCGCTCAATGAAACTAGAATTGCTTCTCCATGTGTGGTTTCCACTTTCTTGATGTTATGAATAATGTAGTGTTTTTGTTCTTTTAGTTCTGAACACTTTTTAGTTAGCAGAAGGTCGGATTTTGAATGAGTGTTGAATTGATCAACCAGTGTTTGTAGAAACTGTTGTGATGCCATCTTCGTCAGCAGTAGTTATGGTGTCTTCTGTGATGTTGCCTCTTCGGAGTCTCGAATAATACTCGTGCTGGGGCGGTGTTGCCTCCTCGTATTTATAGGCCCCGCTACCCCCACCACATTCCTGCGTTTGTTTCAAGTAAGCAGCCAAACGATATGCGTTGTACAATGCACAGTTTGTTTGACCGTGTTTAAGATCTTTTGCAGCGACGCAAATATTTCCGAGATTAATGTTAAAATCCTTACTGATAGTTATATCGAAAACATAACCGTGCGTGTACTTTTGTATCCAGTTCTTTTTTTCTAATCCTCTTGTGTATATATGTGAATATTGTTTGCAAAAGTTAAACATAATACTGTGCAGATTACTGTAGCTTATAAATCCTTCATACCAATGTATGTGATGAAAGTAGTTTGTTATCCATTTGTTTGTACTTTTTGCTTTGGTGTTAAGTTTGTTAAAAGAAAAAGGAGCTTCAAACGTGAATGGGTAGGCTACAAATGTAAGCAAGTCTAAAATTACTAACTCCTTGATAATAAACCTATCATCATTATTTCGAAATGCTTGAAATTCTATTACACAAGGCTTTACACTCACTTCTTCATCCCCTCCGCTCATCATGGCACCTAGCGATCAACTAAACTGTTTTCCACACCACGGTAGGTTAGTTAAATACCAGGCCGTACAGTTGCAGGCGCGTTGGTGTATATTTAACGTGGGCACCGTCCCCAATAGGCCTACCCCACGTGTGTTCTTCTTTACTAAGTCAAACTTTAGTCTTTTTTAACTTCTTCTTCTTGTGTTTCGTTTTCTTCTTCTTCTTGTTTCTCCGTTTCTTCTTCTTCCTGTATTGCTTCTTCTGTAGCTTCTGTAGCGATTTCTACAAGTGGTTCAAAATCCTTTAACTTTCTCCACATGCAAACTTCATGAGGTATTCTATTAAAAATAGATGTATCTACAGGTCCGTACACGATGGTGCTATCAGGTTGTTTTTCCAAAGTATCGACCAAATATTCTTTAATAATAGCGCTTGCAAATACCAACTGTCTCATGTACCTTGTAATAGGTTCTGTTGCGTAGTTTAAAACGTAGAATTCTTCACGTGACAGTAGAATCTTATTTTCATGTTGAGTCAAGTCTCTAATTCGCACTTGTAGTTGTCCGCGATGTTTAACAATATCGATTTCATTGTCACAATCCAAAAGTCGAATATGTGTTTTCCTTCCACACAAACTGTTAGTTAAATAACATTCTATTAAATGTACATGTTTCAAAAATGACTCCCAAGCATTTTGCGAAAATAAAACCTTTTTTGTTCCATGGTGTAGTATTACTGTAGGGGAATAATCCGATGACTTCATCAATCCAACTGATACACTTTTACTGATGCATGCTGAGATGGGGTAAAAGATTCGCAAAAAAACTTCAGTTAAAATGTGAGGAGGAATATTTTCTTCAACTTTCTTCTTCCTCTTTGGCACTACCTTTGATGGGTCTGCATTACTTTCCTCCTCTCTATCTCTTTTACCAAACTTTAAAAATGCAGTTATTTCCTTGATGATTTCTGCTTCACTAGTATTATCACGTTCCAATAACGGTGCTACCTCTGCATCACCTTGTACAACAGATGGAGAACTCATTTTGTAGAAGATGTTACCCATGCGACGATAGACGATCAACTGAAGACCTGCATTGTTGCTCCGCTATTTATAGGTTAGCGACAGTGGCGGTGCCGGTGGTGGTACAACGATTTACAATACTGTCTTTACAATACCGGTCAACGGTGTGTATGTAACAATTTTATCGTGCAAAATTAAACAATACGCAGATGTATTCGCAGGTACGTTTTCTTGAAATTCCATTTCTATTTTTATATCAACACTAGACGATTTTACAGATTCATTTTGTTTGGAACAATCAATTACAACAATCGGAGCTTTCGATTCAAACTGAACGGGAGATAGTAGAGGTGTATTTGTTTTGCCGTAATATGAATTTTGGAACCTAGCGTACATGTCGTATAAAACACTGTATCTTTTCTTATCAAAAGAAATATTAAAGTTGTCGTAGGGAAAGAATTGTGAGTTCAGGAACACTTTACAGTTTGTTAATTTACAATGGTCAAATTCACCAGCATTTTCAGTTATTATACTTTTCTTCTTCGTTTGTAATCCAAATATTACATATCTCGCTTTTTCCAAATGAGTAGAAGTTTTTACAGTCCATGTATGCCGTTGTGTTGTAGGTAAAACGGGGTATTCATGAAACTCCCAGCTTCTGAATGGCATTACAATGTCTCGATCTGATTTTAACTTTCTTAATAATGTAATCCTGTGTTCATCATTTAGTCGCACATGTGGTACTCTCCAAACAATCTTGTCTAATGTTAATTTCCAGTCTAAATTGGCATCAGTTGTTCCAGTAGCTGCTTTAATAATATCTTTATCGTTTGATGATCTTAATAAAACTAGTTCTTGTTTTACATTTATTATTATTCTTCTGTAGTCTTCAGCAAATCCTAGGAGTAATCTTAAAGGTACGTAGAAATCAAAGTTTCCCGAAGAGTCAGGAGCGATTGTACTTTTGTCTGGTGCAACCCATCCTGCAACAGCTAACAGATTCTTCTCATTTGGTGTTAAAGACGCTAATCCTTTCAATGTACTGGAAATTCCAACCTTTTTTGTTGAATCGACTGTAACTCCTGAAATTTCATATCTAATCTCGTCAAACAAAAATGCCATAGGATTATTTATGAACGGAACAGTGGTTCCAGCAGTACCATCATTTTTTGTTACTTTTCCTTCAATATATAAATAACTTTCGCATGGAAGAGTATAAATGTCTTGTTGTTGTATAGGAATCCTAATTTCATCGTTATTGTTTAATTTGGACGAAGCGTAAGGGTTGTGCGTGTGATATTCCTTTTCCCATAAGGTCTCGTCGAATGTTGGACCCTGCGCTATATCCAGTATATCCATTGTTAATGACCTTTAATCCAATTTCTTCTAGAAAACGAATGTTGTCACTTGTTAATCCTTCTACAGCTGATGAGCTACTGACCTCTTTGCTGGTTGGCTCTCTCTTTTTAAATGATAACCCCATTGTCTAAGCGGATGATTTTATATGTATTCTTACAGTAATAGCTTCTCCTCTAAAGTCAATAAGGTTTCCGTCTTGATCCACTATGTTCAGCACGATGTCTGAAATGAAACTGGTGTTTAACGGTAGGTACACAAGGTTTTGAGGCTTTTCTACTATCTTGAAACCCGGTGCAACTGATGGGTAGAATGTGTGTAATATATGACGATTTTCTCCATCTCTGTAGGATCCTTGTATAATGTTACATGTAATATCTATGCTGTTAACTTTGATGATCGTCACAGTTTTATTCCCAGAATGAGTTTTATTAGGTTCTAATACTTTTGTTTCCTTAGAAAACCCCAATAAACTACCAATTGAATGTTCTTGACTAAAATCAATATAATACTTAGACGTAATTTCGGCTTTCATTGTATTGTTATTGCCTTTTATCGTTATATTTTCTTTTCCCATATGTTTTTGTATAACTTCATTTATATTATCAATTTCATAAGCTCCTGTTGGTAAACTGAATTCTTCCAAAGCTGAATACTTTCCTTTATCATCTTTTGTCTTGTAATAATGTATTCTGTTATTAATTCCTTCACTAACGTTTGGAATAGAGTTATATGTTGTTAAATCCAATAATGCGGCTTCCCATAGTCTTCCTTTTTGCAAACGTAGTGCTGGAAACAGAATACTGCGCAAAGTACATGAGTTACCGGTTAATGACACTGTATACGAAGACATCTTAAAGTTGACTAACACTTTTAGCTAAAAAGTCTAAACATAAATGACCGCAAATGGATGTATCATCAGGTTGTTTTCTTGTATGATTGTAAAAAACATTTTCTGCCGCACGAAAGTATTGTTGAAGTTCTTTCGGTGGTGGAAGGTCTCCAAAACTGTCGAAATAATAAATGGTTTTACCAAGTTTCTTGTAACACACCCAATGAGTGCCTAATCCTTCACTATTATCCAAATTTACAATACCAGTCTCATTTTTCCACATTTTAACCGGTAATTCATCTTTCATAAATACTCCTCTAAAAAATGGGATTTTCAAACAAGAAGCATATGTAATCAGTTCTTCATTAGTCAATTCTTTGTTTTTAATTATTAATTGCTCTTTCTTATTTAATACACACGATACGGTCTTAGGTATAATCCTCCTCCCTTTTTTATCATTGACCATATTGTTGGTTTCTTTTTAGCTTTACCACTGGTAGATCGACGTTTTCTTCTGATATTACCTCCTTGTTTCTTAGCGGGTTTTTTCCCACGCCTTCTTCTCTTTCCTCCTCCAAACGTAGTTTTTGCTTTCATTGCTGCTGTTACTGCTAAAGACGCTGCTTTTTCACCAATACTCGCGTCACTAGATTTAACTCTTTGCCAAGCTTTCTCAGCAAGTGCTTTATCCGCTATTGATCTATTTTTAGTATCACCAAATTTGGAATACGCTATATCGTGCTGTTTACAAGCCTGATCGAGCTTATTTATTCCAGGATCTCCTCTAGCAAGGCGTTTCTCTAATTTGGTTCCAGGACCACAATATTGATATCCTCCAGGTAAATGTAATTCCACAGGTAATAAATCAATCGCCTTGTTAACTATAGCTCCAACCGGTTTACTCAATAGAGAAAATGCTGTTGATGCTATTCCCCTTCCTCTCTGTAATCTCTCTCGATTATGACTGATGCGTTTAACCCTCGACATGACTATTTATAGCAAAAACTACAATCAGTAGGTGCACTCTATAAATGTTTTACAATGAATGTAATATCAGTTTTGGTTTCTTGTATTATATACTGTTTAAAATCCATTTATTATATAGAAATGGATTTATTAATTAAATGTAGACATATTAAATAAAAGTAGTAAAAATAGAAATAAGGTGTAATTGAAGATGTTCCAGATGTTTCTCCGCTGGTGATGGTATCGTTGTCTTCGGTAAAATGAATAAACTTTAAATAGTTGGCATGTTCCCTTAGAAACTTGCCACTTAATCGTTGGTAATTGAATAACACATCCCAGTTTAGTTTATCTTTAAAATTGTCAATATAATTCTCAGAGAGATTTTGATATTTACTTATTACTTCCCAACAGTTATTAAAATTTGGTGTCATCTCTACGAGGAAGTCTTCTGAAAACTGTTGTCTTTGTAAAATATGGATCCAGTTAACTCTGTGAAAATAAATTCTTAACATAGTCATTGTAAAGAGGTAGTGTATGGAAAGTTGTTCCCAATCCATATATCTATCAAACCGTTGAACAAAACCATCTGTCAACACTCCTTGGGGAAATCTCGGCTCTTGAGATATTAAACTCCACGCAGTAATATTGGATTCCATCATCCTCTCTGTATCGTCTCTCGAATATGACTGATGCTTTATCCCTTATCATGGGTATTTTAAATTCTTTTTTCTCTTATGTAATCTTCATTGTTTTCTGTTGGTTCATTAATCACATTCACTTTATCCTCCTTTCCTAATGTCTTGACTTTAGAAGGCTCAGACGGTATATTTCGTTGATTAGGTTTCTCTGGATTGTGTATATTTTTCCAGTCTAAATAATTGTGACTGTCAACATCTGAAGCTGCATCTCTTCCTGAAGCCCGATGGATATAATGGAATAGAGCTGCACCAAACCTTTCCAAATGTTTTTCATATTCCGTAGTCCATTTCTTGTGTACATTATCAAACATTTTCTTATTTACAGCGTCTCCATCCTGCTCACAATCACCTACGTTTGATAATTTTAATTTTTTTAAATCATAGCTTGTATCAGTTTTATTCCTTTTGTAAATCGTTAACAATTTTAGAGTAGCTAAATTTACTGCTTCACCATCATAAATGGGATATTGTATATCGCTTAACCTTTTACCGGAAAACCCCCAATGATCTTCGTGTACAGTTGGGGTTCTTTTTTTCATGTACTGTACCGTAACCGCATCAGACGACATAAGCGGATCACCAACATTTTGAATTACTTTTCCTTCCAAATTATAGTTTCCGTCAGGTGTTAACGGAAACCCAGCTCTTTTTTCACTATATCCAGATTTTACTCCAAACTCGGAATACCGTCCAAACTTGTCCACACTCATGATGTAACTGAATCGCTATCGTTTAGGTTCTTATTATATATACGTCTACTGAACAATTATTCCTTGTTTTCGCAGTTCATCAACCAAAGCTACCCATTCGTTTTCTAAACCAGTGTGCCCGGCTTCCATAGCTTCATGTAATAACCTCATTCGATCAACTAACTTATTTATATCGTTGTAATATATTATATTAGTTTTATACAAATTTTTCAATAATCCCCTTCCAGATGTGGTAGGATCAGTTGTTTTTCTCTTTTTATGCAAAACATTTAATTCAGCAGAAGATAAAGCTCTTCTTTTAATTTGAGCTTTTTTTGATTTCGAGGGGAAAAGACTAGATATAATACTTGTATATTTTATTGACCGATTTCTATGAATAGGTAGGTCTTTGGAATACTTCTTTCTATGTGCATTTGTATACTCTAATATATTTTTAAACAATTGTAAATCCCTTTTAGTATATTTACCAGGATTATTTTTAAAGATGAGTTCAAACAAACCTTTAGTACCTTTATATTTCTTATCTCCAATAACTATATCATCATTTTCGTTTATATCTAACTTGCTATCTCCAATCATTAATCCTTTATCCTCTATTCTAGCTCCATAAGTATGATAATTTCGATTAGCATGTGCGGCGTGTAACATTTTTAACGTATATGTTCTTCCAAGTGTTCCTTTAAACATAATATCCGTGCCTAATTTGCTTAAGTTGGATGGGTTAATATCCTCTTCTTCTGCTCTTGTATCTTCTACACTTGTATCTTCTGTACTTGTATCTTCTGCAATGTCCTTTTCCTTTAAATCCTCTATATCTCCGCTTTCTTCATACTCGTCACTTTCTTCAGATGTTTGTAACTGGCCAAAACTTTCATCATTTTGAAATTCTTCTTCATATTTGGAAATTGGTAGCATTTTATCCCCTTCGAAGCGAATTGAAGGTTTTTCCATATTTTGTGCTAATCGCTTTAAAGGTTCAGTAACAGGTTTGAATGTTGTTTCTAAAAATTGCTCTCTTTCATTTATACCTGATTTTAAAGCTCGGTTTTTTTGTCTAATAGAATCACTAAGTGATTTTATTTCCTTTAATAGCTTTTCCTGGTTAACCATCTTCACACCTTGACGACTTGTACAGTAATACCGCTAATCAGTGTATTAAAACGAATTTATCAAAACCTATTCTATAACGACCATCTTTTATAGCTTGATCTTTTATAATAACCAAAAATCCATACTTTTCCGCCCATGCTTTTCCGCAAAGCTCTTTAAACTTTTCAAATGGCATATCCGCATTCACATGATCGTTATATATATGTTTTAGGTTAGTATCATCTTGTTTGAATACAATTAGAATATTTGCATTATCTCTGATAAGTTGTTTTGGGATTTTGCTATAAGTTTGTCCTATATATATGCTGTCGATGTTATTATGTCTTCCCATGGCAAAGTAGTTTCTAATAGTATCCTGATTTTCACAAGATAC
Organism: Allygus modestus; assembly: GCA_963675035.1. NCBI lineage: Eukaryota > Metazoa > Arthropoda > Insecta > Hemiptera > Cicadellidae > Allygus > Allygus modestus. Next base: position 213,400,298 of record OY776111.1, read on the forward strand.
ATCGTCAAATATAAATACTATAAACAAGGGGAATTTAAATATATATAAATAATTAAAGAAATTATAGAATAAAATTTAAAACACAATTACTCCTTTACTTTAAAATAATAATTATGAAAGCAGAGACAGATCGAATCAAATCATTACGCTCCCACGGGAAGTCACGACTCCTCGGCGAACAACAGGACGTATAGAATTACGATCCTCGATAATGATCAAGCTGAAAATCAAAACCCTTGAGAACAACGTTAAGAAAATCAAACAATCCCATGATCCAAGCATGCTAAGAGAATAAAATTACTTACGGTCAGCGACACGCCCATTTCGTCGAACTAGTAGGCCGATCAGGAGGAGGATGACCAATAATATGGAGGTATCGGATGCATCGATCACCGATTGGTTAGGAGGCGTAACGATGACGGATTGGAGGGGAAGATGGCGATAGAGGGAGAAAAGGAAAGGACAGTCTTCGGAGAGTTTTGGGAGAGTAAGGTAGACACTGGGAAGCTTCTTCTGGGCTGTTCCGGACCGAGTAGGAACAGAAAGTCTTCAGGAAAGTGAAATGCACCTGAGGGCACCCGGGAGTTCGATAACTTCTACCAGTACCTTACGACACTCTATCACTTCACTCGACGAGATTCCACCGCACCTGAGTCCATCTTCTGGGTCCATCTTCAGAGGACATCAGTGAGGACACCGACCGACGTCAACCCCAGGGGGAGCGGAACTCCGAGGTACCGGACCTACGACGCGGCCCGGAGGGACGAGGACAGGAGGTGGACAGGACGACCGGGCGCAAGGGACGTGAGGTGTCACAGAGATCTCCAAAAATATCTGGGTATGTTCCCACTTCATTAAAAAAAGGTGCACAGATAGGATATATTAAATAAATTATTAAAAGACGAACTTAAATAAAAGAAGCCAAGAAATAATAGCTAGCAGGAGTTAAAAATAAACTATAATAATAATAAAAATTGTAAATGCAGGAGAATTATAAGATATCCCGAAGAGATAAAATATCTAACTAATATAAACAAAAGGGGTGATATCAGAATGCAAGTTAAGAACCCGCCATGCTATGTGGGGTTGAATGTATAAAGTATTAGGTTAATAATGTGTTGGATATACATAAAGGGTTGTTAGATAATTCTGTTTAATATATATTGATTCTTTATTCAGTATACCAAATGAATGTTGGATGTACAAAATATTAGATCATTAATATGTCAAAATATAAAGGGTTTATTACAGGATTTTAATTTTATGTCGGATATATAGAAGGGTTTTAGATAACTCCATTTAGTGTATGCTGATTCCTTATTCAGTATATCAAGTGAAAGTTGAATGTATAAAGCATTAGATATTTTATATGTCAGATATATAAAGGGTTTATTAGAAGATTTTATTTAGTGTGTTTTGCTCCTTTGTTCAGAATATCACAGGAACTATTCGTGAATATTGATAATAACTAAACAAGGGAGAGATAGAAAGCTTTATTTTATGGGGTTATTTTATGTATGTGTTTTGTGAATATTCTAAGGAACCTTTATGTCATGTCTTGATTATGTTATAAATGCATAAGTCATTGTGGTTCAGGCCTTTGTCTTGAGAGACCATTATTATACTGTAAGAGTAGAGGTTAGGAGAATTAAAGTGCAAAGTGAATATTTTAAATGTATTAAATGCACATGGAGTGAAAAGTGGAACAAACTATATGTGTTTATCAGGGATAAAGGACTCTCAATATACACAAATTGTCCACCAGCTTGAGTGCACCTTTTATAGTATTCTGTCTTATCATTTATTATAATTGGATAATATTTATCATGTATATTAAAGTGTTTTCATTTCCTTGATCTGTGTTCATTCCAATCCACGGTCCTATGAGTTACCTCTAACTAGCTAAGCGAGTACAATTTCAGACTTATTCAATTCAAACAATTTAACCCTCAAAAGGTTTACATGGTGGAGACAGCCAGTTTTGATTTAATTATCAAGGATGGAATGAACACAATGAGAGCACATGTATAGAATATAAGAAGGTGTTTTACACATATTCAAGTCTGACAGGGTATATTTTGGTAAAACCAGGAAAGGGAAACGAATTTTAATAGGATAATAATATAGGGATTAATAAACTAATAAACCTGTAAAAACAAAAAAAAACAAAATTTTAATATTAACCTAAAACCAGAAAACATAATACCCCAATTACTAGTTAGGAAAATTCCCCCAAATAAATAAACGATAATTATAAAAATAAACGCCACACGCTTAGGGAATCACGATCTTAAGAAATGAAATGCCGGAAACAGGAATAACTTTACCGACAGACATATATAGGGTGAGTAAGGAACACCTCATATATATCCTAACAAAGTTTAACATAAAGTGTAGGGAAGAAGACACCGTAGCCATTTTACGTCCCGTGGTAGCCGATCTCAAAGCGTTTCTTAAAACACCGATAACAGAGGAAAGGAAGTACATTATAAGGAAACTATTAGGCAGGAAATATCTCACAGAAATCGAATTAATTAAATATCCATCACTAACAAGAATCCAACAATTTCTACAAGACAGGGAAAACTTGTACGACAACCCGGCAAGCGACGAGAGTTCCGACACGGAATACGAGGACATAAATTTCCCCGACACACTTTCACTAAGCTCACAAACAGCAGTAGAAAGTAACGAAGGCCCTTCAAGAAACAATTTACCAAACCCCGCACAAAACATGGCAACAGTTAAGGAAAAACTACCCCTCATATCAGCGGGTACTTACCACGGCCTACCGTCCGAAAATCCTAATGAATTTATCGATAAGTATGAAATCGCGGCGCAATCTAACCACTGGCAGAACGAAACCAAACTAAACATATTCCCAGCCCACCTAACAGGAACAGCGCTTACATGGTATAGACATTACACAAAAAATGGTAGACCCGACAACTGGGAAACCCTAAAGGGAAAATTTATAACAACATTCACCCCAGCAGCCCAGGCAACCACGCTTCAGAGTATCTTAGATAAAAAGGTACAAGGTAGGGAACAACCTGTCCTTACTTACTATCTGGAAATTCTAACATTATGTAGGAGACACGAACCGGATATGTCAGAAAAAAGGGTAATACAATACATAATCCAAGGATTAAAACCGGAATTTTGTGACAAAATCTTAACTGAACCTTGCGAAACCTTAGAAGAATTAGAAAACAGCCTTAAAAACATAGAGTTACAATTGGAAATTAGGGCAGTAAACAGGGAGAAATATAACAGGATACAAATGGAAGGACAAAGCAGAGGAAACACTAGGGACAGACAGGAAATAAATCATTTAGAAGAGGAAATAAAAACCTTAACCCAAGTAATAAGTAACATGAACGTCCAGAGGTACCCACAACAACCACCGCCACCCAGCTACCCCAATTATCAACGACCACAACCACACCACCCGAGGACCGTGACCACACCACACCACACTTATCAAGCACGTGACGTCAGGGCCCCAGACATAAACAACAGGGCGTCGACCTGGAGGAGCGACGGAGCACCGACACACAACATGGCTGGCGGCAGGCGACCTTGGCCTACTGCACACCAGGCGCACTACACAGGACATCCACTCTCCGCACACGGACACCTCACCCACATGCGTAGGGGAACGGGGAACACATACTACGGGGGAAGACAGCAACTAACGAATTACAGCTATAGGAATGGCGATTACCAATGTAATATATGTAAAAGGACCAACCATCGTACACAGGACTGCAAATATAAAAATGCGAGGACACAGAACACCCGAATGAGAAACACGTATTGTGATCATTGCCGAATGACAAATCATTCTAGGGAAGAGTGTTTTAAATTAGGGAAATTCCAGACAAAACAAAAAAACGCGTAATGAGGGAGCCACTTTATACTAACAGAACAAAGGGGTCTCCCACACCATTTAACATTAAATCTCAAAACAATGGCAACAACCGATTCCATATCACGGATTACAAAAAGGAATTTCCGACACTAGAAGAAGCTATAAACAGGAAACAACCAAAGAGGAAACCCACGCAAACAGAAGAGGGAAGAAAAGAAAATATTTCCACACAATACCACGGGGGAAGAAGAGGGAACTACGAACATCAAAACAGAGCAATTACAGTCACCACTGGACAGGCCACAAATAAAAGGACAACAAAGCAGACCGATAACGGAGGGAACAAGGAAAATGAACAGATTCTAGGAGAACAGGAGAAGGAAGAAATACGGAAAATATTAGAGGAACAACACCGAGGAATATTAGAGGAAGGATCCATAAACCGAGGAAAAGGGGAAAATTAGAGGGGAAGAAAATACACGAAACATTGTTTAAAATACAAGACAAGGAATCAAAAAAAAACCCTGTACTAACCTTAAATGCGAAGCTAGCTAACCGCCCACACGAGACCATACAGTGCATAATAGACACGGGCTCCAACATAAATTTAATAAATTCAAAGTTAGTAAGGGAAGAAAATATCAAACACAACAGGGTACCTACAGTCGTATCAGCCAATAACACCCCCATCAACATCCTAGGGACCACGGAAATAATGTTGGAGATCAGTAATATCATAGTCAAGGAAACGCTATATGTTACACCCGATACAAACAGTTCCATAATTTTAGGCAATCGATTTTTGAACAGAAACAAAATTGAATTAAATTATAACACCAAGGAAATTGTATTTAACTTAGGGGATTACAAGCATAAAATTAAAATGGATAAAAAATGGCTATTTGAAATTGAAAGCGTAAAATGTCATCAAACCACCAACAAAACAAACATTGTTGACATCAGATGTGAACAGGATTTAGTCATCGCACCACATCAACATAGGAGGATACAGATACAACAGAGGATAAGCAAGGAAGCAGTTTTCGAGCAAGAAAAATCATTACAGGAAAAGAAGAGGTGCCACATATATCCCATAGAAGGAGCAGATAAAACAAGCAATTATTTAAATATTTACAATGCATCAAACACACCTAAACACATAAATGCCAACACAATATTAGGTTACTGCACGGAGCCACACAACACAAATGTAGGTCGACAGGAAAACGAACCCCATCAGATAAAATATAACAATAACCCGGGAAAACAAATCCTTAAAGATAAGGACAACATATGTTTCGACATCTCACCCCACCTCACGACAGAACAACATAACAGGGTAATCAAATTACTACAGAAATATAAGGCTATGTTTACGACAAAAATTAAGGATCTAACCCCAGCTAAACTGCCCCCAGTCTCACTAGAAACCATCCCAAACTCACAACCAGTAAATACACCGCCTTATAAACAAAGCAAACAGGAGAGGGAAGCTTTAAATAAAATATTACAAGAACTACAGGAAGCGGACATACTGGAAGAATGTCCCGAATACTGCGAATATTCAAGCCCAGTGTTTATAACACACAATAAGGATAAAACACCACGCTTGGTGGCAGATATGAGGAAAATAAATCAAATTTTAAAACCGTCCATATACCCTACTCCGTCCGTAAATCTGGTACTAAACAGCTTAAACAACGCAAACTCTTTCACAAAATTGGATTTAAAAGGGGCATATCACCAATTATTGGTACGAGAGGAAGATAGGCATTTATTAACTATCAAAACGACAGACAAGCTCATGAGATATAAAAGATTAGTAATGGGGCTAAAAACATCGTCTGCACTATTCAGTAAAGCGATATTAGCATTACTGAATAAACACCTATACAACAAAGTAGTATGTTATATAGATGACGTCATAGTATATGGCAAGAACTTTGAACAAGATCTACAAAATTTAGAAACTATTTTAAATATCTTACATGAGGCAAACTTGAAGCTCAACACAAAAAAATGTAAATTTTTATACGAACAAGTAGATATCTTGGGATACACAGTATCGACCCAGGGTATATTGCCTCAAAAGTCTACCGTAGCAGCAATACAAGAATTTAATAGGCCAAATTGCATTAGGAAAGTAAGACAGTTTTTGGGCTCTTCATCATTCTTCAGGAAACACATAAAAAACTATGCGGAAATAACACTACCCCTCACCAACTTAATAAAGGATTCAAATAAAAATATACCATTTAAATGGTCAGACGACTGCGAAAAGGCATTTATAGAAATTAAGAAAATTTTGACAAATCCACCCCTATTAAAACATTGGAACGACGACTGGGAATCAAGTATTTATGTGGATTCAAGCTTAAACGCGCTCGGGGCTTGCCTCACTCAAACGGATCCCGAAACAAACAAACAACATCCGATTGCTTATCTGTCAAAAAAATATACGGAAACACAACAACGGTACTCAAACGCCGAACGAGAGATGATGAGCTTAGTATACGCAGTAAATTACTGGCGAGAGTTTACACTAGGACGCAAGATAACTATCCACACGGACTGTCAAGCACTAGTTCATTACAAGAATTTTAAGCATACATCATCCAGATTAAACCGACTGGCGCTATCACTAGTTGATTACGATATAGATGTCAAATATAAGAAAGGAACGACGAACACGTTAGCAGACAGTCTTTCGAGGAATCCACCCCAAGACACACTCGAGGAGAACCCCTTCGAAATCACCTTAAACATACAGGAAATTAAGACAGAAAATTATGAAGAATTACAAGCTAAGGATCCATACCTAAAACTTATCAAATTAGCAAAGATTTCACCGGACACAGTCCCAAAAAAAATACGAAACCAAAGTCGAAAATACGAAGAACGAAACGGATTATTATATTTCAAGCAATTTAATGGCAGGACGAATAACTACTTACTCGCAATACCGCGGGATAAGGTACAGGATATCGTACAATCATTTCACGATAATGTATATTCCGGAGGACATTTCTCGGCATTCAAGACCACACAAAAAATTAAAGAACGTTATTATTGGCCAGATATGACAAAAGATATCCAACATTATACTAATACATGTGAACAATGCCAATTAAAACGAACTCCCACATACAAGCAGTACGATAAATTAACTCCACAAGTACCACCCACGACGCCATTTGAAAGACTAATTATTGATTACATGGGGCCGATCACACAGAGCAGAGGATATAAATACATTTTAATGATTACTTGCCCGACAACAAGAATGATTTTCGCAAAATGCACGAGATCAGCTGATACAAAAACCACAGCGAATGTTTTACTGGATTTATTCTGTCAATATGGATGTCCCAAGGTCATCACGCACGACCAAGGCACCCACTTCATGGGCAACGTACTTAAAGAACTCTTATTAAGTTTAGGAATTCATCAACGACCGAGTCCACCTTATATGTACAGGATACAAGGCCTAACGGAAAGAATGAATCTTATTGTCAAAAAAACAATAAGTCACTATATTGAAGGCGAACCAAACAAATGGTCAGATTACGTAAAATATGTCACCTTCACTTATAATACAAGCGTTAACCGATCCACGGGGTATACACCATTCTTTTTAATGTACGGCAGACAGGCAAACATGCCATCGGATTATTTACATATACAAAAAGACCAGGACCCTGACATAATCAGAGAAATCAAAAATATTCAAAGGGTACGACGGGAAATCCCAACGATACTTAAAAAAGCACAAGATTCCCAGAAAAAACATTTCGATTCAACAAAACGAGATCTAAATCCACAAATCGGTGACGAAGTTTTAATACAAAATCCGAAGGATTTCAAAGGAGCTTATAACAAGTTCAATAATGTTTACAGAGGGCCATACTTCATTACGGACAAAATAAATGACACTACTTATATGGTTTTACTCGAAAAGAGAGGGAGACTTATCAACGAACCAGTACATATAGCTAGAATGAAACCATTCAGCCGCAGATAAATATTTAAAAACCTAAAGACTAATACCTTAACGTGTACAGGAATACCTTCAGACAACACTCAAACGACTTAAAAATAAAGCCACTCAGACACCAGCTTAAGCCTAAAGCGTAAAAATTACGCCGGAATAGAATTCCTTCACTTATAATTAATATAACTTAGAAAAACCCACCGGGGGGGAATTAACCCCTAGCAACAAAAAATTTGAAGCAACTTATATTAAGACCCGATGGGAAGGAGGTCTAGCCACCTTTTTAGCCCTAGACTTAACTATAATAACTACTAGTCAACTAATAAACACACACACAGTCAAACAAATAGGCCTATGTCTGAAAATATACCTTATACACAAGATAAGGATTAATCTATTTAAGAAGGATCGATCAAAAACAACACCATATAATATTCAAGAATTACAAAATGCCGATCCCGAATCAAAATAGACTACCGTTACATATAATTTAATGGATGGCAATACATCGAGGGAAATGAGTAACTAATGCCACCCCCGAAAAATCAAAACCCATCCTTAAAGAAAATATATCACCTCAAGAGTTAAATCAACGCATCTCCAAACACGAAATCTTGGTCAAAAATCAAACAACACACAACATTGTTTAAGAGTTATCATCATACTAACGCCGCCAAGAATTATATCGGAGCATCTACAATCAATAAATAATTAAAATGAATTAACACGAATTACCTCCCAAGTATATAAAAATTAATATAATTTATAAACAACTATTGAGTCTCACAGGAATATAAAATACTAGTTAAAATGTATTTTTGTGACAGCCAATAGTAAATTATAATCCCGACGAATAAGGTGGACTATCAACAATTACCATTAAAAGGAAATTGGAAATCGCAAGTAAATTAAAATATACAAAATCATAGAACTAAAAATAGTATTTAGTCTCTGCTAATTTAATAAACAGAATCCAAAGGGAGTTTAGCGAGCAAAAACGAAAATATATATATATATATCTGCAAAGGGAAACTCCGCTAGAACCCAGCCGCCAAGTAAAGGAGTTGGAACATTTAACATTACCCACAACTTGGAATGCTTAAACATACCCATGGGAACACACCAAGATATTTCAAGAGGGCGATCTAGTGATAGGACACATTCGACACTTGATTTACACTCAATCTACAAATAATTGAAATAAAAATACCTCGAATGAGATTATCCAAGAAAAAGGGACAACATAACACTTTTAAAATCACAAATCGATATATCACTGACAACGCACAACGCCACTGAATAGTACGAGTTACCATAAAATACAAAACAACGGTAGACACGAACGGAACCATATCTCGCAACATAATGGGCACGACACAACCGTATTAATCCGACAGGGACACAGACGCCCACGGATCCAAAATGGCCGACTTTCCAAGACAACAAGACACAGCATTCTTGGAGATAAGACGGACGACGCCAGGCGATCCAGGCATGTAGCACTGCTCACTACACACTGTCTAACCACTAGGAACACTCATCACTTTCAGATGACAAAATAACGTAGCCAAACCAATTACTGGCAATTAGGGATATATAACGGCCTGATCACCCGTGTTATGTCTGTAACAGCACAGCAATTGACAAGCTAAACTAATAATCGATTATCGATTAAAACTTAGGAAAAATAAAAACTTAATACAACCGGGAATATAACACTACAAACTGGACAGGGACTGAATAAACAAAATAAGACACAGATAAAACTTAGAATAACAATGAAAAATCCCTACACACAAATAAAATAATAATATTAACATAATTTTGCGGCACAGATATTGGACGAACCTCACAAGATGAAGGCGTCAACGTCGACAGCACTCCTAATCACCACGACAATTATACTATACACACTCTCAGGTACATGGGCAGAAAATAAGACTAGGTACCAAATATTCTCAGGCCATCACTTTCAACAACGGACGGATTACATCCCATACGAAACAATAATCCCTTTGATATTCTCAACTCAATTTTTCCTTGAGCCCCAATCATACGACTGGACGACAGAATCGAACTGGACGAACTGCCGACAACACAAAGATGACTATTGTTTATTTCAAAGAAACCTGATGACATTGCGTGACCTCATAAATGAACAAATTAAATCCCAATACAGCGACGCTACATTGACCAATCAAACTATCCTAAACTCAAGAAACAGAAGAGGATTATTATTCCTCCAGAATTTCTTCGAATGGTGCTGCAATGTCGCCACGAAGGGACAAATAAACAACATCTATGAAAACCAAAAAGGAATTGAAGAACATACCAACCAAATTATCGATTCCGTAGGGACCCAGTACCAAGATTTGGTAAAAACCACGAGTAACTTAAATAACTTTAGTAAAAACGTGGAACATTTAGCAACTAAGGTACATCAGGGATTCAATGCCGTAAAACAAAATCTACTGGGAATGAAATCAATAAATAATGCAGAGATTTTACATCAGATATATGCTACTATACAAGAAACATGGAACTATATTTTATACAATTACTATCAAGATACTAAAAGGGAAATACTAGAAAAATGTCACATAAACCTACTATCTGAAAAAATGGTACCTCCACAGAACTTAACTACAACGTTGCATGATTTAGCAAATAAAGCGAAAACTAAAGGCCTCACTCTAGCAATACCATTAACAGACATATACCTATATTACAGATTGAAGATAAACCATTGCAAAATAATTGAGAACACACTAGTGGCAAGGCTGAATGTACCCTTAATAAAATCGGACGCACAGGGCGAAGTTTACAAAACAATAAACACTCCCCTGATTTGGGAACACAAAATATGTTCCCTGCACATGGAAGAAAACATCATTTTCAAAACCAAAACATATACGAAAGTAATAACCATGACAGATAGCCATTGTAACGAAAAATCGTACCCATTATGCAAAATCCCAAGAACCACAATTATCACAAACAAAATGCAGCTATGCCTACATTTAATTCTCAATTCCGCATCAATCGATAAACTACAAGAAAACTGTCATTTTATATGTGAAAATCAACCCCAATACCCCATAATCACCGAATTATCCCCAAATCAATACTTAATCACCAACGTCCAGCAAGACCTAGATTTAATATGCGACAACTCAACTAATACCAGGAAATTACCAAAAATGAGCACAGGAACTCTACAGGTAACAATACCGTGCGAATGTGAATTACTAATGGACAATTTATTACTATTAACAAAGATACGACCTTGTGACAGAACAGACAATGACCCACCACATTACGTAAACCTGATACCAGCAGCTTGGACAAAATTAAAAACCCTAAAATTGTTCACACTCGAATCAGGAATTCATCACGAGTTTGACAACCTAACGGAAATATTAGACACGGATTGGAACATCACGAACCCAACATTTGTTTTAACAAAAATGGAGAAAATACAGCACATATCATTGAAAAATAATGACTTCGACCTATTTAACAATACAAGACTACTATTTTACATGCTCCTAACATGGAATATTTTACTGACTATACTATGCCTCATCCTAATATATTGTCTAAACATACAAGCCATAAAACTCAGAATGTTGCTACCCACGAGGGACTACAACCAACGTCAACAATAAACAACCTCACAACACATATTACAATTTGATTAACTTGGGGACCAAGTTAAAATGGCGGCGGCGGAATATAAACAAGGGGAATTTAAATATATATAAATAATTAAAGAAATTATAGAATAAAATTTAAAACACAATTACTCCTTTACTTTAAAATAATAATTATGAAAGCAGAGACAGATCGAATCAAATCATTACGCTCCCACGGGAAGTCACGACTCCTCGGCGAACAACAGGACGTATAGAATTACGATCCTCGATAATGATCAAGCTGAAAATCAAAACCCTTGAGAACAACGTTAAGAAAATCAAACAATCCCATGATCCAAGCATGCTAAGAGAATAAAATTACTTACGGTCAGCGACACGCCCATTTCGTCGAACTAGTAGGCCGATCAGGAGGAGGATGACCAATAATATGGAGGTATCGGATGCATCGATCACCGATTGGTTAGGAGGCGTAACGATGACGGATTGGAGGGGAAGATGGCGATAGAGGGAGAAAAAGGAAAGGACAGTCTTCGGAGAGTTTTGGGAGAGTAAGGTAGACACTGGGAAGCTTCTTCTGGGCTGTTCCGGACCGAGTAGGAACAGAAAGTCTTCAGGAAAGTGAAATGCACCTGAGGGCACCCGGGAGTTCGATAACTTCTACCAGTACCTTACGACACTCTATCACTTCACTCGACGAGATTCCACCGCACCTGAGTCCATCTTCTGGGTCCATCTTCAGAGGACATCAGTGAGGACACCGACCGACGTCAACCCCAGGGGGAGCGGAACTCCGAGGTACCGGACCTACGACGCGGCCCGGAGGGACGAGGACAGGAGGTGGACAGGACGACCGGGCGCAAGGGACGTGAGGTGTCACAGAGATCTCCAAAAATATCTGGGTATGTTCCCACTTCATTAAAAAAAGGTGCACAGATAGGATATATTAAATAAATTATTAAAAGACGAACTTAAATAAAAGAAGCCAAGAAATAATAGCTAGCAGGAGTTAAAAATAAACTATAATAATAATAAAAATTGTAAATGCAGGAGAATTATAAGATATCCCGAAGAGATAAAATATCTAACTAATATAAACAAAAGGGGTGATATCAGAATGCAAGTTAAGAACCCGCCATGCTATGTGGGGTTGAATGTATAAAGTATTAGGTTAATAATGTGTTGGATATACATAAAGGGTTGTTAGATAATTCTGTTTAATATATATTGATTCTTTATTCAGTATACCAAATGAATGTTGGATGTACAAAATATTAGATCATTAATATGTCAAAATATAAAGGGTTTATTACAGGATTTTAATTTTATGTCGGATATATAGAAGGGTTTTAGATAACTCCATTTAGTGTATGCTGATTCCTTATTCAGTATATCAAGTGAAAGTTGAATGTATAAAGCATTAGATATTTTATATGTCAGATATATAAAGGGTTTATTAGAAGATTTTATTTAGTGTGTTTTGCTCCTTTGTTCAGAATATCACAGGAACTATTCGTGAATATTGATAATAACTAAACAAGGGAGAGATAGAAAGCTTTATTTTATGGGGTTATTTTATGTATGTGTTTTGTGAATATTCTAAGGAACCTTTATGTCATGTCTTGATTATGTTATAAATGCATAAGTCATTGTGGTTCAGGCCTTTGTCTTGAGAGACCATTATTATACTGTAAGAGTAGAGGTTAGGAGAATTAAAGTGCAAAGTGAATATTTTAAATGTATTAAATGCACATGGAGTGAAAAGTGGAACAAACTATATGTGTTTATCAGGGATAAAGGACTCTCAATATACACAAATTGTCCACCAGCTTGAGTGCACCTTTTATAGTATTCTGTCTTATCATTTATTATAATTGGATAATATTTATCATGTATATTAAAGTGTTTTCATTTCCTTGATCTGTGTTCATTCCAATCCACGGTCCTATGAGTTACCTCTAACTAGCTAAGCGAGTACAATTTCAGACTTATTCAATTCAAACAATTTAACCCTCAAAAGGTTTACAATACAGAATACGGTTTCGCTTCGTTTGGTTGCATAATGCTATCACTAGCGTTAAATTTGTAAAAATTAACATCAGACACATCAGATAGGATTTTATACAGCAATTGATACTTTGGTTGATGTAGAGACTTTGAAAAAATATATAGGTTATTAAACCTTAATCCTTGCGGATTAGTGATCAAATTAAAGACAACATTGGTCTTTCCACAGTTTGAGGGGCCACTTACTATACATCGAACAGTGTTTGGAAGTAAACTACCGTGTTTACCATTGTTGATTTTAACGTTATCCACAGTTAAATCATCTATGTTATTAATATTGAATCGATCTTTATGGTGAATAATCTCCATCCTGCTCAAAGGTTAACGATGAAATGAGTTGCTTGTATTAAACCAAGTCCTTTATAGGTATCCATGAATCCTCAGTTTTGTTAAACCCTAACCACCGCACTTTAACTGCGTCCTTTTTTCTTTGTAACACTTTTTCAACAAGATATACATCACCTACTGTTGACTTTAACATTTCATGTCCATAAAATGCACCTTGCAACAAATCTCCTTTGTTATCTTTTAGGATATACGTTTCAGGTTCAGTCGGTTGCACTTTATACACTGTAAAAACTTCATTCGTCCAATTGGGAAGGTATTTCTTGGTAAACACTCCCTTATATTTACTAATCCGTACTTTATCACTTACATTAAATTTTCTTGGCTGCATTTTTTCTACTTTAGGCTTTGTATTTTTCTTTATGCGTTTTAATACATCTTTTGCATTTCTTCTATTTACTTTGTTAGGTTTCATACCAATAGTTCTATGAAACCTGTTGTTATACTCATTTATTAATTGTGGTAAAACATCATACCATACGTAAGAACCTCTTTTTGAAAATTGTTTATACAGTGCTCCTTTTAAGGTTCTATTGAATCTTTCTACAATAGCTGCTTTTTTCTCTGAATTTGTAGAATAATGATTTATTTTATATTTATTCATTAACTGTGCAAAGTTTGTATTAAAGTATTCTGTTCCATCATCAGTTTGTAAATGTTTAATTTTGTTTTTATCTCTTTTTATGGCTATTTCCATGGCTTCTGTTACGCTTTTACCAGTCTTGTCCTTTAGAGGCAAAGCGTCTGCAACTTTTGTAAAACAATTAATAATTGTGAGTATATATTTAAATCCTTTGTTTATTCTGCTATGCGGTCGCATTTCAATTAAATCCGCTTGATATAGATCATTTATCCCTTTTATAACAGTATTTCTTCGTGGAAACTTTATTCTTGCAGGTTTGTGTAGTTCATTAATAATCTTTTCCTTCAAGTCTGACATGATGGTTTCACGAAGGCAGCTGATATGGTATTAAATATTCTATGGTATAAATCTGCTTATATATATATATATATATATATATATATATATATACATATAGTTCAAGGTCATTCAAAACTTGTGTAAAAAAAGGGGAAACACAGCTTAACATTGCTGTGTTTCCCCTTTTTTTACGGAAAGGAAAAGGATAAAGGATCTAGGACGATGAAAAGGTTACTCGTCAATAGGGTTGAGGGAGTAGTGGCCGAATGGCAATGTGTTGATTTTGTCTGGAAGGGTTTGTCTTTTGTCGTCATTACAGGATAGCGCCTTTTTAACTTCAGTCACGCTGTTCAGCTGATGGTTTAAACTTCTGATGGTGTTGAATTTAGCTGTAATGATGTTATCCCCAAATAAGCATTGCTTGTAGTGTTCAAAATGCACTTTCTTCTTTAAATATAAACTCTTCACACCTTTAGCTTTCTTAATATAGCTATTGTTCTTTTCTTCTTCTTCTTTTTCATTATAGAGTTTCAAAGAATATAGTTTAGACATCAGTGCAACAATCTCTTCAAGTAGAACACCATTAGCCTCATCCTTGAATTTGCCTAGTACTTTTTTGTGTCTGCCATTGTCGTAGTTTGGATGATCTTTTGGATAATCGGAGAAATCAAAGTCGTTCTTGTAAATAAATGTACGTAAGTCTTTATACATGTCCAATGTTACTATGCGATATATGAAAGCGTCAGTGTCCATATATGTAATAGATATATTTTCTCTTCCGTAGAACGCCACCATTTTGTTGTAGTGAAAGTCGTACATGTGTGTTTTTGAGATGTCCAAGATTGACATGCCTATATACAAAGGACGATCCATCTTCACACTCGTCTTCTTCATGGACACTGCTACAAGTTTTTCATTAATAATTATAGATGTTCCAAAATTTGGCTGCTGTACTAGTTTCTGTAATTTTTTTGCGTCGGTAACAAGTTTAACGTTTTTATGTCTTCTTTTGTTTTCCAATGTTTTTCCAAATATCGCATTATTCATTAATTTAAAGAAATCTTTTTGAAAGTCTGATGTAGCTGCTGCTCTTCTGATGGTATTTGAATCAATGTAGGGTTTCAACCAGCATGATTGAGAAAATTCCAAAACTCTATTAATTTTTGTTAGACGTAGTCCTAATTCGATAGCTTGTTGAACCACCCAAAAGTGAGCCACGTAGCGTTGTTTATTATTTAATGTCATCATTAATTTGGGGTGTTTTCCAATTGGTGAAATTTCTGTTTTAGCAAGAAGTGGAAGGTCATAATGAAGATCATGTAAATTTTCTGGGTATTCAAAATCGCAATCCAAAATATATCCAGTGTCACCATGTTTCGGAATTTGTAAAATATCGCCAATAGAGTCGGGATTAATCCATTTAAAGTTATCAAAAGGAAGTGGGTTTGACATCGCCCATCCGTACAGGTTATTTGCATCGAAATATCCTAAATAGGTTGACGGTTTGGTTTCATCGTAATCGGGAAGGTATTTGTTGTTGGCTTTGACATGTCTGGTAACACTTTGGGTCAATCCGCCTCTTACTCCAGCTTCAACCATTAAAACCATGTCAATATCTGTTAAAAGTTGGAGTTTGCATTTTGTTTCTTTTAACATGGCTTGCCAAGCTAATCCTGGTGAAGTATACGAATGTAGAGGGTCCAAACCGTATGCAGCAAAACAGGTGTTTCGGAATTCTTCCATTACATCACAAAGAAGAGTTACATCTAGTTTGACATAAAAGTCCGAGTAATCTCCTAAGGTCTTCATATCTAACTCGTTCCATACTCGACTTGCGTGTTGATAGTCCTCAAGTGATATTTCCGAATCATTAAGTTTGTTTTTGAAGTGTTCTGGTGGAGGTAGTGATGTTTCATCAAATCTATGCAGTCCATCGATGTAGTCATAGGGGAAGACTCCTTTTCGAAGAACCAAATCCATTTTACTATTGGGTACAATTTTGCTTGTTTCTATCAAATCTGTTCTTCTTAGATTTTCAGATAATTTCATGAGGCTTGAAGGCATAAATCTAAATGAATCAACAAACCTTAATTTAATTTTACCCACCTTTTTTGAAAAGCTTATAAATTTTTCCATTGTAGTAGCCAAAACGTCTATTGCTCCATTATCTCTTCCTAGTTCGGGGATTATGAAGTGCGAATCATAACCACTCAGATTGTGCAGAACTACTGGGATGAAATATGGTAGTTTGTAGTTCAAGTTGCAAGCGTTACAGGCTGCACCTCTGTACGCTCCCGTAAGATGATCGTGGTCACGAACTTTAAAGTTATCCAGTGTAAAGGTGTTATTACACAGATAACACGTTGTTGTTGAATCATAATGTTGAAGCTCTTCTTCTTCCATAGGTGACATGGGTACCTTTGTTCTATACAGTTCTTCTACCTTTGCAGCTATGTCATACAGATCATCGACAAAGTATTTGGCTGCTTCTTCACCGCGATAAATCTTTGGAGAAGATGATAGTCCATATTTTTGAAGATGGTCTTCAGTCAACGTGGATTTAATTAGTATGCAATAACTGCTTGGTGAATGAAGTTGGTATTTGCTTCTTCTTGTAACGTCCTCTTCTTGTTGTTCAAGCGGATGTAAAGAAGACTCGAAATCAGCGTAAACAGCAACAGGTACACGGTATTGTTGTATTACTTTGTCAAATTTTATCTGCGCTCTGCTGGAATGTGGCAATTTAATTCTAACCTCATAGTTTCCATTACATAACCTTTGATGTTCTACTAACCATTCTGAACCTCCCCTTCTTAATGGTTTGCCTACATGACAAAAACATCTTTTACAAATGGTTTTCTCTCCGTGTTTTTTTGATATTTGTTTAGATACAAGAGCTCCAAAGTTTCTTATGTAGACATAGTGGGATATGTCCCCTTTAGTGATCAATAGCAAATCCGTATGATCTCTGCGCTCAATAGGTGTTATGCGCAAGGGGTACGCATTGTTTGACGAATCTAAGCCGAAAATGTTGACAGAAGCTGAAGGATTTTGCTTTTCAAATTTTGAAATGTCTGTTATAGCAACAGGATAAGTCATCCCTTGAAAATTATATCTATGTTGTACTTCATCATATTTGCGGCTTGGTCTTATCGGATTGTCTGTTACATATTTGACCAACATGGCATATTTAAAACATTCAGTATCATGATTTTGTACGTTGACGCAGGATAAGGTATTTCTAATCTTTGTTGGTAGAGGGATGTAGCTACTTCCTCGAATTCCATAGCCGTGTTTGTGTACTCTTAAGTCTAGCCCTGTGATGCTTAACAAACTCCATCCAGAGCCTCTTCCTTCATGTTCTTGTATTTTTGTCATTAGCTCTTCAAAACATTCAGATACGATTGAATCAATATCTGACGAAAACATAATAGTTCGGTTTTTTGTTAAGAAACCTCTCGGTGAGGTTTCATTTTGAATGTTTGTAAATAAAGCATCCAGTAATAGTCCAAATTTAATAAAATTTAATCTTTTTAATTCATTTTTCAGAGTTTTGCTAACCAATCCTTTTGCGTTATTTAAAAATTCTTCAAGTTTCAATTTTGTATTGTCAATTTTAAAGTGGGTTACAACATTACCCGGAAGTGCTCGGGCGTGTAGTTCCACATTTATTGATGGTCCAGGCGCATAATGAATGACACTTGGTCTTGAAACTTCATTTTCTTCTTTTTCTTCATTTTCTTCTTTTTCTTCTACATTTTGTTCTTCTTGATGTTTTGCTAATTGTTGGTCGATTGAATCTAATTCTTCTTCATTTGGTTCTTCCTCTTCTGTATTTGTATTGGTGTTATGTTTCAATTCTTTATGAATGGTTAAAAGCCATTCATCTCTGAAAGAAGCTTTACAAATATTGCAGCGATTCATAATGTAGGTGTGCTCTCCACAAGGGTCAACGCAATAATAAAAAACACTGCAAATGCACCTCTATTTATACCCTAGAAGAAGTGGTGGGGGTAAGTATTAGGTTAGGTTTACTATATTTTACATTTTCTGTTTACTATTGTAGTTGGAGGCTACAACATTTTTGTATTTAGTTCAAGGTCATTGAACATATTTGCCAAAACGGGGAATAAAGCAGTAAATGATTTCATTTTAAACCATAAATTGATCTATTCCCCGCTCTGTATTTAACAAGGACAATTTTCTTCAACAGGAACATTTGATAGATTTTTAAACTTGGATGTGAAGTCGGATTGTACACATTGCATCTCGATCAACTAAAAATTTCATAAAATAATAGGGATCTTCAGTTGTAGATTCATCTTTAACATATTCAATAGTCAACATTGCCTTTAACATCTAAGTTAGACGATCCTCCTGGGCTATCCATAGCTGAACAATAACTATACTCCGAAGCCGACTGCCTTATATATGTTTACCACCACCCTTTTACAATGAATATAGCTGGTTCAATGTCTTGTTCGGGAAAAAGTCGCTAACCTAACGTGTAGTGTAATAAAGACACAAAACAAACCCCTCTTGTAATAATCGGTAAATTTCTCTCTTCAAAGGAATTGGTTCCACATCTATTTTTACCTCTTCAGTTTTACGAATACCCAATCCTTTGACCTTAACATCATGATACTCCATAAGCAGTTGGTATACACGCTGGGTAAAGATATCCGCTTTAGTAGTAAAGTTAATATAGTGGAGGTATACCATGGTAGATGCTCTATTGATGCAGTTCACAACCAAAGTGATTATTGACTCTGCAACATCGCGCTTTAATACACATCATGCAAGTGGGTCAAGCCGTCTGATTATATTACCAAAACGGGGAATAGAGCAGTAAGTGATTCTCACTATAACCACAAACTGATATATTCCCCGCCTGTGATCACCCCTTCTACCACATCTTCTAACTGGGTCAAGGTCGTTTCTGAACAAAATGGGGGGTGGGGTGTGAGATTTGACAGAATCTCACACCCCGGAAACCTAAAGGGAAGTAGATATAATTTACAGTATAGTCTGGCTAAAGTTCAAGTCACAATGAAGAGTTATTATTTTACAAATATAAAGTCAAACAAATATGTAAATTGTACGAATCTAAAATAAAGGAGTCGGTGAGGAGCCTTAGGACCCCTCTCACCGAGGTCTAGCGAAAACCGGGGAAATGCGAAACCCCATCCGGTATGCAAAGAAGGTGCAGTGATCGGTTTGCGGGCCGTAAACACTGCAAAGCAAGAGCCGGTTTGCTGGCCGTACTCCTAAAAGCTAAGGAGAGCCGGTTTTCTTGCCGTACTCGCAAGGAAAGGAGATGGAGTTAAAGGGTATCTTACATATTTGTATGATGAATAATTAATTTCAATTAACAAGAGTTATAAATGTAAATTGTACTAATCTAAAATAAAGGAGTCAGTGAGGAGCCTTAGGACCCCTCTCACTGAGGTCTAGCGAAAACCGGGGAAATGCGAAACCCCATCCGGTATGCAAAGAAGGTGCAGTGATCGGTTTGCGGGCCGTAAACACTGCAAAGCAAGAGCCGGTTTGCTGGCCGTACTCTTAAAAGCTAAGGAGAGCCGGTTTTCTTGCCGTACTCGCAAGGAAAGGAGATGGAGTTGAAGGGTGTCATTAATATGTGTGTGTGTGTGTGTGTGTGTGTGTGTGTGTGTGTGTAAGATGTTAATAAATTAAAAAAAATGTATAAATAACCTAGCCAAACTTTAAAGTAATTTAAAGAAAGGAGTTAGTACTATCTACAATACAAAATAAGCAAACAAGCAAGCAAAGTTCAACCAAACATACAACATGCAACATGCAAAAGTATAAGGGATTAATAAAAAGTGTGCGCATACTTAGTATTAACCCCTTATTTCTCCAGTTGTTCTTATAAAAAGAACAACTAGACAGTTGCACTGAACAGTGGAGATGGTACCATGTTAACACTCCACTGTACAGCAAGCAACTGATGTCAGTTACTGCATGGTTCGCTTATATAGGAGACGCGTAATTACCTCGGCTGAGTTTGATGAGGTTTTAATTTCGCTTTTATCAGCATACTACAATACAGTTAAGAAAAGCAAAGACATGCGGAAGATTTTAAATACAAAAGTTGAAAGCAAAAGCAACGACCCTAGCATGCAAGAAACTAACTACTATAGCCGGACTAATAAAGCAGCAATATAACATGCAGGAAAAGACAGAGTGAAAGAGAAGGAGAAGAGAGAGAAAGAGAACCCAGGTAGCGAGATCTTACGAGGGGGGCGCCCTCCCCCCGCATTACCCCGCTACTGCAATTGTCCTCGCACTTTAATACGCAGGTCACTTGCATGGGAGCAGTCTCGACTTAGATCGACGACTGGTAAGGAACTGTCCGGAGCACTCGCTTATATGGCCGCGGGAGGGCGCGGGTAATTTTCCCGATACAGGGTAATTTGGTTGGGTATTTTGTTGTGTAATGCAGCTCTAGACATAAAAACAAAATTCGGCTGATTTAGTGAGGTTTTTAATTTCGCGTGTAACAGCTGGCACGGGGCGTTCCCTTGACAGCTTGATTTAATGGGTTGCGCACCGGTTGCATTCTACTAGGTAATTAACTCTCCCACTCGTTTTGTTGAACGCTAGTACAGGTTGGGATTCTCTATCTCTATTCATATTTAATTTAGGTACCTTTTGTTGTAACTACAATAATTATGTTGTGTAGCTAGTTGAGGTATTTTGCATTTACGTATTCGTATTATTACTTTAGTGTGAGCTGCCCCCATTATATATCATTGTGAAATACGGCCAAGACGTCGAACGTCGCATAGTGGGGCAATTTTAATAATCTAGTTTAACAAATATTTACAATGGTTTATTCACTAGCTTAAAACACTGAACACCTATCTATATTTACAACACATTAAACTTAAACAATGTTGAATGTTATTAAAAAACAGTCATCAACAGATAGGAGAAAAATATTTCAGAGAATAAATCAAGTTAATAAAACAAAACAAAAATGCATATTGCTCTCTGAAGACTAATAAAAAAATAAATATAGCGAGATGGTTTTGGAATAAGTCTTCTAAGAGTCTCAACTCCTTAAGAATCAAATGATAGTTTTATTATATCTGTACTAAACAAAAACAGTTTGGTTGGATGAAAACTATAATTTATTTATTCCATCAATAAAGTATTTTATATTATCAATGAACAATTCTAAAGAAATATCACAGATAATCTGTTACGAAAAAACACTTACTTTTGTCATTTTACATCTACAGACCTCCTAACAGAGAAAATACAAGTAAGAATGTTCATTTCTAGCTTTTTATAGACTATTTAGCAGTCAAATTATATGTTTACCGTTTTTTCAGAAGACTGACAGATATACATAAATCACAACAAAATGACTAAAATCGCCCTAATACACTGTAAATAATTAATTTAAAACAGCATACTACTGAAATTCATCAATTTCTATTTTAAACGCCTTTTGCTGATATATTTTTATTTAATTTTTTATCAAACTTGGTGAATGGCTTTATGTGATAGTGCGAACCATGCGCACTTAACGTAGTATTGAAACTGTTTTGTTTTAACTATAAATTTTGTCTTTTCATTTTTTGCCCATATTGAAATTTAATTTTTTATAACCGACGCTTAAATGTAATAACATCTTGGTTCGTATTTTATTTAGTTTTTCCAACAGTTATTTATAGGATATTACTCTCAAGGAAACGATACACAATAATTATCTACATTATAATTGACAGGTTATTAACATGAAATATTGTGCTATATGTAAGTATTTTGAATTGTAAGTATGATAACATAATAGAATAACTTATAAAAATACGTATTAAAATATTACTAAACCAAACTCCAAATATCCAATTTTGTTAAAATAATTTTGTAGTGTTCTTAACATAACTAAAGCATTATTTGTAATAAAACATCAACATTTTTAAAACCCTTCAATTATTGTCTAACCTCTTTTTATGAATTTCTTGTGATTTACCAAAGTTTTAACATTATTATTTGGAAGTTTATTGTAAATTCTTGGGGCAATAAAATAATATGTGTGAGTGAAAAATGTTGAGCTTGGTTTCGATACATAACAAAAACTTGCATTTCTCATAGTAATTATAATTTGATATGTAGCAAATTTAATAAACTAAATATATTCAAAGGTTTGTGGGGCATAGGTCTGAGAGGCTATGTAAATTATAATGGGTTTCTGATCATTTGACAAAGCAATACCTTCCTAACGGTATGCGTGAATTTCTCCTACGATGCATAACAGTTAAGAAAAAAGAGGGGCAGTTGTGTGCTTACCTATTAATAAAAGGTTAAATAAAATAAATGTTTATAAATTACATATGTAATCACTAATTTATGTAACCCGATTTAAACTTGGGAAAATAGAACGTTCCCGGGGTGCAGCCCGAGGGAATTTTAAAGAAGTGAATAGGCCTATGTGTTGCATGGGTTCAAGATCTACCTTTGTGTAAAGTTTCAGCCCAGTTGGTTAAGTAGTTTTTGCGTTCACCCGGAACATCAGACCGGCAGACAGACAGACAGACAGACAGACAGACAGACAGACAGACAGACAGACAAACAGACAGACAGACAGAAACCACCTCTTCTTTATAATATTATAGATTACTCTCAAGGAAACGATACACAATAATTATCTACATTATAATTGACACGTTACAAAGTTCTCGATTTTATTTTTTATTTTTTGCTTGCATTTTCCCGCCGTAACACTTACACGCGGGGACACTTTAAAAAAACCAGCATCGCCTCAAACTAAACTGCCCATAAAAATGAAACGTACAATTATGATCGGATGCAGGAAGCGTCAGTTACCCGTCATTACGCGGCGGCGGTGGCTGGTCGGTGATAGCGTTTAATTTCTGCAACGATTACATCATGATTGCTGTTGGTTTTTCGCATGTTTAATGAACCAATCGAAGGTGAAACGCAATTGGTGTGTGACATAGCAAATGTGATAACGTGTAATTATTGAGAGTTTTTTTTAAATTTATTTTGGGTAGTCTCAATTAATATATTTTAGTTCTAGGTCATACAATTACATGGTAGGAAACAACTGTTTCATTACTCAAACTGTATAAAATAACGTATTATAAAAAAAACCCAAAATGACTACCTACCGTCAGGAATCGACCTTTACAAACGGCACAAAGCTGCCAGATTATAACATAGCTCTTTAATTGAAAGTCATTAAATGCTCACGAAAATCAAATTCAAACAAATTTATTGTCTCAGGGGACTTCAAATTGGGGAGGACCCTATGCAAATTCCGACATGGATTTACCCCGCCGGAGTGGACAGTTGGACACACCCGGTTAAACAAGTTTCTCAAAGGATTAGCTATTAAGTAAAATTATTACAATACCCCTTGTAAGTATAAATTAGGATGTTATATACTCTTTGAGCTAACGGCCTTTAGTAGTCATTAAATATATCACAAAAAAAAAATCAAATTTCTATATAATTTAAACGTACAAGATTTCAAGGAGACGTATGGAAACGTAAAGATTCAGTCATGCTATTTTGTATTGTTTTCACTATGCAAGCCAGACTCTAGACCAATGGTTGGTCCAGAGTAGAGATGGCCTAACAATATGTAGCCGCTGACACACATTTACCGCGGCGTCTTATTTTAATCCAAACAAAGCGTATGAAACGGGTCATAACAATGTTAAACCACAAAGCAAATTAGTAATTACCAATTAAAAGTGGTAATCGTGATATAATAATCATAAATAAACTTGATATTAAGGTTACTTCCCCAATAAAAATTGTGTTGAACGACTTAATTCAAGGGCTCAGCTGATTATTACAACTGTCGATTGCTTATTACAATAATTATTTAAAATGTCTTTACGTTTATTACGTGTCTTAATGTGTTAATACCCTCTTATTAGGAAAAATTGTTAATCCATCTTTATCACACATGCTTGTTATTTAAATAAATGGATTCGTTATTGCTACGAATTACAGTATAAATGTGTCCAAAATAAGTTATAACCCTCCGTCGACGGGGTTTTATTGGTAGTATGTCAAGGATCTTAAATATTTTCCAACATTAGCGCAATTTTCATTCTTCGGACTGGTTCCATTGGGCAGTTTAGCTGCTAATAAAGCAAACGACAATACGTGTTGCACTGATAAGCTGGATAGATCACTCCTTGTGACTCTGTAAACAGTTATGCATAGAAGAATGTTATTTAACTTAGTGTTAAAAATGTATACCATCATGTAAAAGAACTAGGTATATGAATCTAACTGATAATGTAGATTGCGAGACCTGTGTGTACAACTAGTTACATTAAATTGTCGGCGCTCGGGTAAAACATGTAAAACTGCAATAAATCTTGTAACACTGTGTTAAAGAAAAATAAATTACGAACATTTTTAAAAAAGGTGTAGGGCGATAGCTTTTTTCCTTTTATATTAAAAACTAATTTGATTCGATTCTTTGATTGTAAGGCTAGCAAATGGAGTTCTTGGATGTTATTTTGATTTTGTTTGATGTACTAAACGTCTGAACTCTAAAATATCTACAAATCTAGTAAAGTTCAAATAATCAGCGATATAAAAGTACTATTTCTCGTTATAATCCAAATTTAAACCATTGAGGCAATTACTTTCCCTATAAATCTCTGAACAATGAATAAAAGTAGGGCGACGGGGTATTGTACTTATATCTGACACTCGGTTTCCAAGAAATCTACCGTAGAATACTCCAGGCTGAAACATTCTTAGCAAGTTGTCTGCTACGCAAGATGCATCATATGAGTACATGCAATAAATTAGATCACAGTGACTATTATGATTGCGTAAAAGCAGTGTCGAGCAAGAATTGTTAATGTTTTTAGTTACGGAGCTCCGATCCTCACAGAGTCAGAGCTAGACTCTAACTAATGCATGTCCCGTAGTTATTGTGCGATGTGACAACTTGGTGGGGGAAACTGGTGTGGTGGGGGGTAAAGACGAGTGTCTATCCTACATGCTTGTATCACTTCAGTATACCTGCGGCTCTTGCATAGTTCACATGGATTCGCCAATACAAGGCACTACGGTTTCTTCCACATGTTCTTCTTTTAATATTGAGCAAGCTGACAATACAAATGATGAAATACAAGTACATGAAGTTTATAGCACAATATCTTCTGATGCAGAAGCAATAATGTCATCTCTAATAGGGTTTGACTAATGATGGTGGATGTAGTAGCAACCATCTGCCTCGCACCACCTGTCGCCTGCCATCTGCTCCGCCCCACCACACTTTTGCCCCCACAATTTGGTTTGATACCAAAACGCTAGCTAGCGAATATTCAGTACACCTCCAGCTCTTGACCAGTGTACATCGAGCTCTCTGTTGAAATGTCCATCAAAATTAGGTGTATTCATTATGACTCTATTCATCTGGCGACTTTCCAAGACCTCGAGGTTTTTAATGAAGAGTTAAGACTTCTCATTGCGTCCGGTTACGATTTATCTTTGGAACTTTACGCAACAAAAAACAACATGGACTCTGCGCAGGGATCGAAGTATCTACCTTCTTTCATCAGGAAAAAACACGATGATCGCGACTCGTCGGCATCATCAACTTCGATTTTAACCAACATCGGCGGAAGCTTCGTATTGTAATTAAGAACAAACATTGTTAATAAAATAAAGTTATTTTGTAATAGTACTACCTCGCACTCGTATCATTCGATTGTTTCATTCGATTATTTTCATTCGATATTTATTATCGATTAACTATCGAATCACAATCGAATTTTACGCGTGCGAGGTAGTAATTTTTTAAAACACCCTCCCCGTGACCTTGAACTTTACCTCATTACGTCACAAAACCGCCTACGTCACTGGCTCAGCCTCAGATGACGTCTTTCATGACTCAGCGCTTCCGGTCACGTGACCGGAAGCCATAAATCAAGTGAGCCAAAAGTCCCCTTCCAACACTACTAAGCTGACATTTCGAGTGTTACTAAAATATTTTTTTTAATAACAAATAATAAATTGAGTAGTCTAGTTCATGGAATTCTGATTAATGTTTTTACCAATGGAACGCATTAAGTAATGATAGGTCACTGATAAAATAATTATATTAATACCACTTTTAACAGCACTTTAATTGTTTTAAGGAAGGAGAGAGTGTCACCTTGGCCTATATTTGCTGTATAAAAGTATCAGTCTTTCGTAACAAACGTTAGACCTGTAAGCCCGTTAAACGGAAAGATATAGAATATGTTGCTACTAGCGCATTTCGATTCCCAATATAATTTCATGACTTAATCGGTACAATTTAGATGAAACACACCTAATAATATAATTATGAAATTTCTGATATTCCAAGATCCATGGAACATGTTTTTTAAGAGGTCACATTAATATAATTCCATAATATTTGCGTATCTCATTAAAACATGTTTAAATAACTTTAAATCCACAATTCTTAGTAAATTTCAGCTTTTGCGTTCTAATAATGTTTTATAGTGCTTTTGAAATCAAACATAACCAATTTACTATTATTGTGTGTCGTGTATTGTTCATTACTCTTTTTTCCGCTACCATTTACAGAACCATTTATCTATAAGCGCATTATATATTATTAGTCCATGAATATCTCGTTTGAAATTCGTTATGTATTACTTTAAATAAATCATTTAGTTTGTTAAAATTAGTATAATTTTGGGAAAACACAAAATACAATGTTTTTTTTTAATCTGTCTGTAGGACTGAATATTTGAAATGAATGTCATCACCCACCATTGTAGTCAGTTTTATTTTTAGGGCCTAAGATTTTGTCTGCCTCTCATCCTCGTAAAAGTTACCAACTATTTATAATGATGTATTATATTAAGTAATAGTTATTTTTACATAATAGCTTTATTAAATACTAGCTATTATTAAATAAATCAGATATAGTTCCAAAACTAATGTAGCATAACCGTCATTTTTTATTAAAGATTTATAGCGCAACATAACACGTTGACAACATGGGATATAACGATAAATATATAAATAATTGTTATTTCATGTTTAATTTTAAAATGGGTCTTTTAAATTGTAAACGGGAACCAAAAGTTACAATTTCTGTCGTGAGATTATGCGACAGAAACAATGAACTTTTCAACTTCGTTTAAGTTCCACAGTTTTTGAGTAATTGAATAATTTCCAGGTAACTGTCAATCTTAACTTAAAAATTGCCAGAAAAATACTATTAATTTGTTCTTGCCACTCATTAAAACTAATCTAGTCCATAGTCATCAAAAGGTAGTCTAGAAGAAAACTCAGAATGTCATTGAGGCATAACTGGTGCCGATTGAGCCCTCTCGCAGGAGTACGTTATACCCCACTTAACAATAGCTCTTGTTTACGTTTAGGGCACATGATTGGGTTTTATGTAAACGGAAAAGGTAAAGTAGAATGTTGAAAGAAAGATTCAAAATAACCTTTGGTAGTTGTAATGCAATATCAATAAAATGCACATTTTTACTGATCCTCATAAAATGTACAGTTACAATTATCTTTTCGTCCTATAGCAAAGCGGTATATGTACACTTCATCTTCATCATGCATATTTTCATATTCTTTTACATAATTTTTACGTCACGATAGCTACACCAAAGCCACATGATGCGGCTTATTACTGGGCTAGTAATGACGCACCTATAATTGATGACGTCATTAGTGGTTGATAATGTGTTCTACTCACCTGTAGCATCGGATGATAGAAATCAAAACAAACCATTTTACGCCTCATTAAACTTGTTAACAAATAATAAGAGATATATGTCATACCTTAACACATAATAATTATAATAACTGAGAAAAGTGGTTATATTTACTATTTGTAGCTACATAACCATTAAGAAAGCAAATTCAAATTCAAATATCTTTATTGCCATCAAACAAAATAATTGCATTAGCATTCGTCATCACAGAAATGCTGTGCAGCTGTGAATTAAAGTTAGTAAAATGTTAAGTGTATTAATGGATAAAAAGTAATTGTCAAAGGAGTTGCTAAGTATTATCAGTTGAACAAGTTTAACTCACGCTTGCCCGATTGCGATTACGTTGGTCACTGGCTTAACTCTGTTTTCATATAACTCCTCAAGCGAAATATGTAATCTTGACCAATTCAACTCACTACTTCATCTAAAATATAAAAATATAAAATAAAATTGTAATTTGTCGTATCAAAACAACATAGGTCGATTATATTTAGAATTTAAAATTTTAAGTTAAAGGGCACAGAAAAACTAAATAATTAATTTTATTCTAAGCAGTGTGATTTACGAGGTTAAAGCCTTATTCAAAATGAATTTGGTTGGATTTCATTTAATGGAGAATACAGGCTAAAGACAGAGACAAAGACAAAGCCATTTTTCTCTATCTGTGATTATGCTTTTAGCGAATTTCCCCTATAGGGAAGAAGCTATTACCGTAGATCTCATGGTAAGACTTAAGCCCGAGACCATGATAACTTTTCATTTTGAGGTCCCCAGATGCCAAAAACACCATTCGTTCAAATTTTTATATATGTATATATATATATATATATATATATATATATATATATATATATATATTTATATATATATATATTTATATATATATGTGTCCGTAAGCACGATAACTCTCGTAAAAAAGGTCCGATCTTAATGAAATTTGGTACAAATGTGTAAAGTACCATTTATTTGAACGAGTTCGAAAACCAGATGAATCGCACCATCCGAAAGGGGGTTTTTGGGGGGTTTTGTACCCCAAAAATGTGTTTTTTGGGGTTTACACATGTAATTTTAATTTAAATAAAATTTTTAATTTATACCATTAAATTCAGCTTAAAAAAAAAACAATTTGGTATTTTGATCATTGCTCTACGTCAATTGGTTACCGAGATATTGAAAGTGCTAAACACAGTACGTTGTCTAATGTTATTCTTATGGAGAAAAAGAAAAATTGTATATCTCGCTTATTTATGAACGTAAACTGGCAAAATTTGGTATATGGCTTTATTTGGTTGTGGTCTATTGATATGTGCACAAAAATCCATTTTTTGCCCGATAGTTCCCGTAGCAGCGAACCTGCATACTCAGCCCCATGTTATTCTTATGGAGAATAATTAACGTGTTATCTCCTTTAATTATGAACATAAATTAATAGAACTTGATATGTGGCTTTACCTAGTTGAGTTATAATGATATTTGTATAAAAGCCCATTTTTAGTGTTCCTTATTTCAGCAAACCTGCATACTCAGCCGCCATGTTATTCTTATGGAGAATAATTAAAATGTCATAAATCGTTTATTTATGAATGTATATTGATGAAACTTGGTATGTGGCTTTATGTGGTATTAAGATAAATTAATATGCATTGGAAATTCGCTGAGTATGCAGGTTTGCTGCTACGGGGGTATTATACTACTCTTTAGGCCCAATGGACTGTTAAATTTTCATTGATGAAATAAAGGGTAACGTAATCTAGAGCAAATATTAAGAAAATGTTACAAATACAACATTTATCAAATCTCGAAAGTTAAAATATGTAATCTTATATAAATTGTTTTTTCTACATATTAAATTCTTTTTAATATGTAGACTTATATTTGTAATAGAAAATCGGAACTTCATAATGCCATAAAACTGACTGGTTAAGACGTTATTCCACGTATCATATAAACGATTCTAACATTATGCTCTTACACTACTTTAGGATTTTTCACTTATTAAGAACTAAATAAATGTAATAAATATAGAAAATTAAATTTGCTATATTCACTCTTTTTTAAACTAGTAATCTTCTCCGGCAATTTTTCATCAGCAGTACACTTATTTTTAAGTCCCTCTTTGTTCATCCACCAAAGTCACCTAACCACCAAATGAGAGCAAATATGTTCCCATTAGCTAGTTTTACACATTATGTTGTGCAGATTACCTTTACCACTTTCATTGCAACGAATAAATTAAATGATTCAATTAACTCTCATCATTACTACATATTTTAATACAATACTTTATCTGTATAGTAGAACATCCACTGTTATCAATTCAGCTATACATTTGTTAAGGCATCATGAATATAACCATTAAGAAAGCAAATTCAAATTCAAATATCTTTATTGCCATCAAACAAAATAATTGCATTAGCATTCGTCATCACAAAAATGCTGTGCAGCTGTGAATTAAAGTTAATAAAATGTTAAGTGTATTAATGGATAAAAAGTAATTGTCAAAGTAGTTGCTAAGTATTATCAGTTGAACAAGTTTAACTCACGCTTGCCCGATTGCGATTACGTTGGTCACTGGCTTAACTCTGTTTTCATAAAACTCCTCAAGCGAAATATGTAATCTTGACCAATTCAACTCACTACTTCATCTAAAATATAAAAATATAAAATAAAATTTTAATTTGTCGTATCAAAACAATATAGGTCGATTATATTTAGAATTTAAAATTTCAAGTTAAGGGGCACAGAAAAACTAAATAATAAATTTTATTCTAAGCAGTGTGATTTACGAGGTTAAAGCCTTATTCAAACCTGTTAGGTCTTAGGTTTATATTATCATAAAGATAATTTATTCAAATGGATTTCGTTTGAATGTAATAAAATGGGTTTCATAATTATTTATTATTTACTGTCCAAGCGTGATGAGGAAGTCTGAGATTAAATGCATATTTTTGTAAATCAGCTCTAGAAACTTGATCAATCTTAACGCTTTGTAATTGTTAAGCTTGGTAAACTAACGAATTGTATATTCTGAAGTTTATTGCTATATAAATCTAAATTCCATAACAAACCATTATATGCTAAAATATAATGTGTACTTAAGTTAAAAGTGAACCACAGAAAGAATTTTGAAAGGGACATCACCGAAGTCGTACTTGTAATCGTCACTTAGATGACGATCATCAGAGGAATAGATTAAGTTTTTAATAAAACTAATGTGTTACATATATTTCGGACCTTATGTTGTCATTTCGAACTAGTGTGTCGAATGTTCAGAGTATGGCAGTTATTTGGTATAAGAAAAAGTCACACAATTGTTACGTGAAATTAAGTAATTTACAATAAAAATAAATACTAGTGCTTATAATTGTCACGGCCATCAGGGGTTTTCGTTTTCTTGGGATCAGTTTACATAAATATGTCGTGCAGTTCTAATTGCAGTGCTATTGTAGTGCAGTTAATACTGTAGCGCAGTTCTACAATTTAGTACACTATATTGTTTATATCAATAAGTCAGTCTTCCAAGCGTGTAGCAAACCTTAAATTTCCAACTGAAGATGATTTCGCTGATAAATATAAAGTGTAACTTTGAATTTACTTGACAAAGGCGCCCACACTGGGGCGTGGATGAGCCTACGCAGTTGGTTATGTTATAAGCGGAATGTTCTCATCTTAAATTCCACGGTAATCGAACTTTGTTACTGGCTGAAATCGTTAACTAACTGATGCGCCCTTTTCACAAGAAAAAATATCATATTTATATAATTTATTTTATTTTGCTTCTTACCCCCTTACGCTGTATTTGGAAAGCTTTTTCGTCAACATTTGCAAACAGAACCCCAAAAAAGTTATAATTAATAAAATTTTTGAAGACAACCAACATTCAAGACTATTATTACATGCTACTTTTATATATTTATATATATATAGTTTTATAATTTATAATTGTTTTATTTATTTCCTATTTACAAAGAAAGAAAAATAACTGAATGTATTCTACAAATGGTAGACATTTTGTATGTACCATACCCATACATTACGTATATGTTGTCAAACATGATTTCAACAAATTCAGTTCTGTTAGTTGCAACTTAAAAAATAAAATTGCACAGATAGTACGCCGTTTTCATTGCGATATCAACCGAGGCCAACGTCAACTACACTCTCCGTATGAACGCCTCTCCTGTGCCTCTTTTCCTCCTCTCTTTCAACCAGAAGTGGACCCAAACCGTACCATTGTCTCAAAATTACTCGCGGGTAATGTTATATACGATATTTCTCATAATATAATAAATACTGTTCATTTTTTACCAATTAGTTATTTTACATGTCGTAGCATTTATTTGGCTCTTTATCAATCGGTAAATAGGTAACTACAGGTGTACAGGTTTACTATAGGTAAAACTGTCAGTTAGTTAGTTTTGGCATGAGAGTGAAATAGGGGGTAAAAACACAATGTCTAAAAGGATTTGTTCTGATAAAATAAAAAACCCAAATAAATTTGTTCGTAAAATACGACAAAATAATTTAAAATATCTAGGAGGTTTATTTGTTATGTGATATAAAACTGTCAAGACTCTTTCACTAAAACGTTGCAAGTGTTCCATTTCACCTAGATGTGAGTTACTGTTCACAAGTAGCAAACTCATTCTAAATCAAATCACGAAGTTTTGAATTTGTCGTAGAACCGATCAATTGGTTACCTGGCCGAATTGTCATTATTTGCATTTTAATTAATTTAACTTTTAAGTAACATTGCACTTCTCGAATGATATTCTGTGTCAAAGAGTCAAAATATGATGGCAATAAAATATAAAATCCTCGCGTTATTTTTGAATTTTTTAAATGAGTACAAAATTTACGGTATTTACAAGTAATTTTGGAGTTTACAAAAATTACTTCAGTCAAGTTTTTTAACGTAAAAAAATACACTATTACAGTTACTTAGTCAGTTTTTGTCCGTATTACTGCATGTTATTATTAAAACTGCTGGTCTCCCTAGAGTGCCTAACAGTTTAAATGTTTTTAAAGTGATAAGTCTTAAGTACCACAAACAAATTCCTTAAAATTACGACAAAATTCCAACTGTCAACTTTAAAATGTCTTTGATATGTTTACGTTTTATTAAACTACGAGTTTTGTGTTAATGTAACAAATATTTGATAGCTGTTTTGTTTTGTTTTCCCCGATGTACTAAACGGCACTAAACAAGCCTGGTTAAATATTGTAATGCATATTTCATAGGATGACAATTTCGATTGAAGATAATAAATGGTTATATAATTTAATATGTATTAGGATATTAAGGGTAACACTAATCGATCACCCTTCTTATAACATTAAATGTGGTAAAAAATATTACAAAACTCCGATGTAGCGCTCTAAATAGTATTCTCCTTACTGTCTGTAAATATCAACCAGTAATCAGACAATAGTTCATCAGGACCTTTTCAAAGGCCATTTAGCAAGTAACCCTTCCAATTTACTCTTTAATTGAGTCTTTAATTGATCTCTGGTAGCTAGAATCCTGCCAAGTTAACTTAATCTGTAATTTAGTAATCTTTAACCATCTCCACCATACACAGTACCTACGTCTTCTTCCTCAAATTGTTGGTTCACTAAGAAGTTGGATTTGTTTTTCAACAAGAATGTATAGATTTATTATTTTCCCATCGAAAAACTTGCTTTGTTGGTCAGCGATTTTCTTGTCAAAGGAAAACCACCTAGTTAGCTAACTTTTTCATTTAACAGTAGAAATACATATAGAAAGGCATATCATACGAAATTTTTGTGTGCACTCCACTTTAAAATATTATATTGCACACAGTTACTTATTATGTTTTACGTCCTGGACAGAGTAAGGTTAACAAGGGGTTATTAATTTAAAAAAATAACTTTTGTTTCATTTAAAAAGTATGTTTTTCTACCATCTAATAGATGAAACTTAAGATATAAAACTTAAAATACTATAGTCAATTAAACAGGCAATGCGTGAATGTAATTGTTACTAAAATCTATATTGCAGTATTACAGGATTAGTTTCACTGTATGTAATGGTTTACTCGAATGCATTTAAAACAGGAAAGCCCTACAGATGTTTAACCGCAAATACGCCTTTGAGGAATGCATGATTTTACTAAGTGGGATTACCTTATATCTTAAAAAATGTATACAAATAATTAAAACATATTATAAATAAATATTAAACATGGAATTTATGACAAACAGATAAACTGTCAAACGTACCGGGCGTATGTGTGTGTTATTTGCGGAAATAACATTTAAACTTTTTTTTCAACATATATTTTAACATTATATAAACAATGTTTAAAATAATCTCAATCCTAAAAACAACTTCAAATGATAAAAAAAAACCTGAAACAATAAAAACAATAAAACGGTAATTTTGTGTCAAACGGAACATTATCATCCAAGTTCTATAACTTTATTAATATTATTAAACATTTATAGGAAGTAGGTAAATATATGTAACGGTTTAGGGCTATCTAAGAAGCTACTTCCAATAGGTTTAGTGGTAGTTAAAAATATCTTTCAATTAAAGGAGATTGCTAAATAGTACGAGATTATTTCCCGATTAATATTATATACAATATAAAAAATCGTTATATACATATATATTATACACTATATATAAATGGATGAAAATAGCTAGTAAATATAATAAAGTAGATTATTGTAGCTTTAAATAAAATTAATTATTTCCTACAGTAAATATATATTTATAGTTTATTTCGTTACCAAATATATGAAAAGCATTTCAAGTATCTCCGGGTTTGTATAGAATAAAAACTCATATTACTTACAATCCTTACTGACACTACACTTTAGAACTTTGACTTATCAAGAGGAATCGAGTTTACTCCTGGCGTACATTTTGTCGTATGAATAATGCATTCCCCCAAACCTTTTGTCGTATGAATAATGCATTCCCCCAAACATTTTGTCGTATGAATAATGCATTCCCCAAAAATTTTGTCGTATGAATAATGCATTCCCCCAAACATTTTGTCGTATGAATAACGCATTCCCCCAAACGTTTTGTCGTATGAATAATGAATTCCCCCAAACATTTTAGACAGTAAGATTTCGATCAACTAAGGAACAAAACCTGTTTCTTTTTTATACACAGTTCAAAACATCCCTTGTGATAGCTCATTTTCAGAGGTGTTAAAGACCGTGCATGAGTCCTACACGAGAAAAAAATGTTTATATATAAGTAATGATCAGCAATATATTTATACTTTTCCCGGCAGTAAATTGTACCAACACAATTATAATCCTACGTCCGCAGCAGTGGATGTGTAATCTTGATATGTTTTATATTGATCGATTTAACGATTTGTTTCATGATACTGTAATTTAGTGGTAAAATCTTAAATGTGCATTATTGTATTAACCCCTTGTATATTAAATAATCTTATAAATATTTAACATATATTCTAGTTTTAACTCACAGAAAATCTGTGTTTTAAATTGTTGGTATATAACCGTTCTTTAATTGGTAAAATTAATGAGACACTTCTGCAAATTATTAAATTTGGTTATAACATCCACATTTTTTTAAATATATGTATACGATCGATACGATGTGCGTTTGATTCTTCTATTAAAAATTTTAAATATGTTTACCATAGCTGGGGAAATAGCCCTGCTACGATTCATACGTTTTTATAAGTTTTTTTTTTTCATACGATTCATAAGACGTGTTTAACTAGCAAGAAGGAACATTTATTAAGGCTATAATTTTCTTCATTCGTAAATCATACTGGAATAAATAAAAAACAAAGTAACATAAGGTAATAAAACACCTATCTACAATACATTAAACCACTGCTGTTTGGAAAAACATCTTAAAGTTATCCATGAAGTTTGGCCCGGTTACTCTTTTTTGCTAATATTTCAACTATACCATTCTTGAGTTATATTAAAATAGCAGGAGTCAACCCAATTAATATATTATATTTTCAGCTTAGCGAACATTTGTTTTATATAAATGTATTCATTAAATCCAAAATACTTATAATGCGAAAATAAATTTGATATCTGCAAGACGAGATAATTTAGACGAGCAAGACGCTAATATCCGGAGTCAGATAACTTCGGCAGATCGTTCTCGACGGATATTAACATCAAGAGTGGATAAATTAATGATTAAAAGATAATATATTTATTTATTTATTGTTTGAATGAAGGGAAAATAACCAATGTTAAAGGAACACTAATTGGGCTTACTAGCGTAAACTGTGTATAACGAGTCATAGTGTTTGCAAAATTAAACACTAAACATACAGCATTAATATTGCATGTGACAGTGATGTGAGCGAGAAACAGTATACCTTATAAGATTACCACACAAATGAAATGCGGTAATTCGAAAGATGTAATGATGTAATGAATGATAGCCCTAAGTGATATGATTTTTGTTACTTCATATTTCGGATGATTGCGGACGTCCATTTTCACGTAGTTGTTAAGATATGATAAAGCATTAAACAAAATTATAACACTACTTACGTTTAAGTGTCAGTGCCCATGTGTTATCGTAAATTATAAAAATAATTAACTGCACTCCTCTTTTTCTCCTAAAAAACTGAACAAATAAACATTCAAAGTAATCGGCAATAATTATGTTTTATAATCGTTTTAAAATAGTTAATAACTATAAACGATATAAATACAATAATAAATAACTAAATCAGTTATAATTTTGTAAAATAAGTAAGTTATACTAAGATGTTAACCAAAAACATACGCCATCTTAGTAAGGATACAAAAGTTAACAGTCCTGCATTAGCCTTGCAAAAACTGTTTTTAAAATTATTTCTATAAAATGATAGTAGTACCAGAGAAGGCTCCGCGTTGCATGATGTTATTGCCCGTAAAGTTGGGCCATACGTTTACAGTGATATGTGAGCTTGCGAGGTAATGCGATCGTAAAATCTTCATGTCGGATTCACATTTTCCAAGGCGCCACTATAAACTATATAACGCTCAAAGATTGACAGTGAACTGTTATTCATCGTTATATTTGTTCCGCAGGATAGCAACACAAAACATACCGGTATAAAAACAAGCAATACTTTCACTTTATTTTTAATAATAATAGATTATTATAAATTTAAATCATCAGATATCAATAAAACATTCCACTAAACTCATGCGTGTTACATCCTGTTTTATTTCTAAGGTAGAAATAAAAACCAGCTGGGACGTTTTGCGTGGTGCCGTGGCTTCTTCCAACATCGGCGTTTTATGTTGAAATATATTTTTATCTTAAGTGTTGAATTCACTGTGACTGTGTTTGAGACAACCAACCATTAAAATGTGGGCTTTGTTTTAAACTGAAGACGAAGCTTGAATTTGTTATTCTTATTTAATAATTTGGGGGTATCGTCTAGTGTTATAAAGCGTGAATTTGGTCCAAGAGGTTCAAAAAAGGCAACATAATGCCAAACTTCGGCATCAGACATAAATGCTGATGTCTAAAAAATGGAAAACATAACTATGGTAAACCCGTTTATGTATTAAACGGTTCCCTCTAAAAGCTATATAGTATTCATAATTTTAAAAGCAAAAGGTTAAAATTTGCAGTTATTTTTGTATTGGTTTTAATATTGGGTAATCGTTTATTATTATTTTCAATAAAAATTTAATTATATTTCCATAAGGAAATCTAACTTTATTGTAACTTAATTTATACAAAATTACTACTTACTACAATATTTCATACCTCCGTCATGTTCCGTCATGCAGAGTAACCTCAAAGAATACAGAGTACACATTTTTGGACAAAGGTCCTTTGGATGAGACGAACTGGAAGCATGTATCGTGACAAAACTAAATAATGAAGATGTAATTTAATACTGCCTTTGTTTTGTTGTGCCATATCTGAACGAAATTCTACCGCATTAAAAATATTAATTTCATAAAATGAGTACCGGGAGTAAATAAATAACTACCTCGTTCCAGTAAACGAAAGGATTTTTATAAAATTACCTATACGAATCCAGATTCTTTACTTGTATTAAATATCCATTAAATTATTCTTCGTGTACATTTGGGACTTTATTCCCTGTGGTTGGTAGGGCCTGTCTATGAACAAGCAAACGATCCGTTTTTTTCTGGAAAGACGGGTCAGGGCTCCTCGAAGTCCATACTTAATCAAATACTTAATCATTCATAAGCAAAAAGTGACTTAAGTAAAGTATATTAGGGCTACAACAACTTTACGTTTGCATATTTATATAGTCGTAAATTTAATTATTTTTGTATATATTTTACCCTTAAATTTGTTCTTAAAATGTGGGAGTTATTTACCAAACACCTAATAATACGGTTCATATGTCTGAACGGAACAAACTATTATACTGATAATGATATTATGTGATTAAATTGTTATCTATAAATGTAGACAACGGGTGCAGTTTTTTTTATAGATGCCGATCTTACGTATTAGCTGCTGAATCACAAACGTAGATGGATCTGCAGCATCCTGAGCTATCAAACTTACCGTTGTGGGAACATCCATGTTAAAAACAGGTTCATAATAAAGTAGTTTTATATTATTCATCAACATTTTAATACTGGTGTTACTAATTTATGTAGCACTACAACGTTTAACATTTTATTGAGATAAACAAAATCACGAGTAAAACGATAAATAACTTTTTGTTTATTGTAATTTTTGGGGGTTAGTTAAACTTTACAATGTTACAGTTTAAAGTACAACTATTTAGTACTAAGATGGTGATTGGTTTTAAATGTAAAAAATGTACTTATAACACAATCTAAATACAACAGCATTTGGGAAAATTGCAATTTATTTTCAAACTGTATTGTTGTTATTAATTGATTAGTTTAGCACGCAATATATGAAATAGTAGTATACGCCATTCTAAACGTGAAAAATGGAGTTGAGGAACCATTTACCACTATTTGATCGAAGCAACACTCTAGGGAAAGTATTGGAAAAGTAATTTCAGTAGTGACCACCTAAGGGACTGTCCGATGTCTGCGTCGTTTCCATGACAAAGTATATTATTTTGGTTTCCAATTCATGTAAGACGGTATTTCTTTGTTTTATTGTTCACTAATATACTTATTCAACAGAAGCAAAAAAGGGAATTATTTATATATATATATATATATATATATATATATATATATATATATATATATATATATATATATATATATTAATATATCTTAATATCTCTTTAAGACGCCGACGCAACCTGGGCGTATTTTAAGGCGAATATGAATGAATGATGAGCGTAGAATGTAGAAGGGTGAGATGCCTCGTGTAGCCTTGTTACTGCCTAAGACCGGCTGATTCTTTAGCCATGATCGTTAACTAATAATAGCCCAATGACCATTGGCAGCTAGACCCAGTATCGAACCTTTACACAATTTTCTCAGGATTTTGCTCAGGATCGAACCGACGAACCTCATATTATGAAGTGAGCACGCTAACCACTGTGCTACCCAACCAATTTGTTCAACCTGTTAGCACGCCTAATTAATACGTCGCGCGTCGTCTGGCCTAATTATTATGAAAATATAATTGGTTGTGATCTTAAGCTCATTTTCGTTGACAATAATTTAAAATTCATTATCGTATTTCATGGTGGTAGATTCGCCACACAAAAGTACTTTACATACACTTTACTACTTTACACGTAAAAGTCATCACACCTAACATTTGTGATAACAGATAAAAAGGTAATTAAATGTTTCTTAGGACCTACGTTAACAGGCTAGAGAGATTTATTTTCTAATCCTTGTTCAATTTCATATACTATGGCAGTGTAAAAAATTATCATTTTAATTATTTAGTTGACATAAATGTTATTACAATTTTGAAAGAAGAGTCCTAGTTTTGTCCTAGCCAATATTTTGTATTAGATTATAAAATTGATATTCCATCTGTTATTTTATAAAGGGTGCGTATAAGCTGCATTCACACGTTTCTCTTTTTAACAGGTGAAAGTTTGAGTTGTTTTTCTATGAATAATACAATTTCAGTAAGAACTGAGCAAAATAAATTGAATCAGTGTTGGTAGAGTGAAAAATTATATCCTTCAAACCCCTACGTCATAACGAAACAAATTAAAACCGTGCTAAATAAATTATGATATAACTGATGTCCAAAGAAGCAGAGAAGTAACTTTCTTAGATAAGAATTTGAAATAATCGCGCTATTGGTTCACCGCAGCATACCGTTCGATCCCTGGATTCGCAACCATCAACGCCGTTTCGTTCTAGCAATGATAATGTTGACAAGTGGTCTCAAATCCCTTGGTTATGTTATAAATCCTGTTTTGGTATCTTGCTGTGGTCAGATAATGTGTTTCAGCCAACTATTGTAAGAAGTTAAAAGTAGATAATTTGTTGTTTTTATTTAGTAATAATTAAATTACCTTCTTGCAATTACATAAACAATCTACGGATGATTGATTGTATTTATTCCATACTTGCTTTAAAATAGTATAGGCCTACGATCGTTTCAAAATTGTCTCTTTTATATATTCAGTAGTTTAAAAAATATGATACATCACTCATATTCGCCTTAAAATACGCCCTAGTTGTGTCGGCGTCTTACACAGTGATTTAGTAATTCTAAGATAATAAGTACAGGTTTATATAGACCTAACACCTGTTAGAGGGTTGCTTTGACAACCTGCTCGTCTGGTACCATGGTGAAACTAGAGTTTGAACCTTCTCTGAGGTTATCTACCTTCTTCGGTTTACAGAAGCCTTTTAAAAATATATTTTAATATTAGTGAGTATAACGGTTTTTCCGTGTATACTTTATAACTGAGATTAAATTTACAAAACAATTTGGTTGAGACCATATAAAACTGATTATTTTACTGATATTATTTTCCTGCAGTTTGAGTTTTCAGGAAAATGAAATGTAACATAAAGCACCATCGATTTTTCAAGACTTAAAATACATTTCCTTAATACTTGTTGTTGTTTATTGGGTTTTCAAAATAAAACATGGCACACAAACCTGTATAAGATGCATCTCACGAAGAAATCAAACATTTTCAGTACACATACATCACTACCGCAACCCTGTTAATAACTCAGTAAATATTTTATGTTCTAACATTATCAACAAACGTTGCATCATACATCTATTTAAATATAATTTAAATAAACTACTTTTTGGGACTCAGAAGTCTCTAAAGCTACCAAAATCCATGACAAAACCGTCACGGGCAATGTAGTAATACTTATCCAAGTGTATGTCTTTTAGTTGCCTTTTTAAGCAGGATAACGGACATTATTCGTGGGAAGCCGGGGATATTTTGATACCATTGAATTGAAAGTGTTTACGAGAAATTGTGTAGTAAGATAATAATTTG
The DNA here is from genome assembly GCA_963675035.1 of Allygus modestus. Classification (NCBI taxonomy): domain Eukaryota; kingdom Metazoa; phylum Arthropoda; class Insecta; order Hemiptera; family Cicadellidae; genus Allygus; species Allygus modestus. The sequence goes on from OY776111.1 coordinate 213,442,301, forward strand.
AAGTTTTTTAGAATAGTAGTGGATTGAATGGATTTGAAATAATGACAGATTTTGCTGCATGAAACTGCAATGCAAATTTCAGGAAATGTTAAAGATTTCAATGAAATAAAATGCTCATTACAAGAAATCACATTTAAGAGGACGTTGGAGTCAGAAGAAATATCGTCGCTGACCCTAGCGCTGTGGGCTATTTCAATGTTAAAACGGCCAAAACATGTCTTTACTGAAAAGCATATTTTTTTGTTACTGTTTGACCTATTGATTTGGAATCAATTTTGTTTTAATCTTTATAAAGTTTGAATTAGTGTTTGCTTGGAGTTTTATTTTAGAATGACTAGGAAAAACTACAAATTATCTATAAAAATATATACTTTAAATTACTATAGTTTTGGAAATGTATTATTTTATTTAGAAAATATCGAGCAATTAACCTGCGTCATCAAATACCTTTAATTTGAGACACCTTTCATAATCGTATGATGATAAGTAAGCAAAATACATGATTTTAAGTTTAACATTGTTCTTATGGAGGTAAAATCAAACATGGCCGCTCTCTAACGCCCTCTTAACCTTGAATTCCTCAGACAGTGAGACAGCCTTCTTTTGTGTCGGAAAAGGAAAAGTCATCCCTCCCTCACTATCCACATGGTCGTATTAAAACATTACCTCATTGTAAATACCATATTTAATGTACTTTTATAGTATTGATATTACTTTAAAACTATTTTAAATGCTTCTGGACTTAATCATTGCCGATTAAATTCAAACTTCTATAAAGTTATCGCCCTAATTATATCGTATACATAGATTTATTTAATGTATTTATCTAACTTTTAATTTTTCCTTACCCGCGGGCTATATTGGGTTAACCTCAAATATTAATCACAATTTTGGTTCAGTTTATGAAAATAAATAGGTACTTAATCCTGCACAATCTCTATATTATTACATTTGTTGATTGTGATTTGATTTCAGGTATTAATTTAAACTGAATAAAACAGTACAAATTATATGTACAAGATTAATATTTACTAACCTCAGTGTACTTCTTTGTGGTTGTAAGGAAAACATGTTTTTCCAATTATTCAAAAATGTTGTCACAAAATAATTTTCTTATCGAATTTTTGTTTAAGATCTGCAGAAATAAATCTCTATGGTGACATGGAAGAATCTCTATAGTTCATTGTATTTCACAATGGTCTCTGTTTAAATTGAGATTTTAATCAAGTTAAGTTTAAACACGCCCTCTAAGTGCTCTTTTTCAGCGTTGCTCTTTTAATGACCCTTATTGAATTCCTTTTGGCTTTGTCACTTTTCTGTTATCCCCTTATCCCTCATCGCGATAGCTGAATAGTGAAAATTGGGCTACTTTAAAAAGTTTTGAAGTCAATATTGACTAAAAAATTCTTGGTATCTGATTTTATACAATAGCTTATACTGGTAGTAAAGATAATTACAAACAAAATGTTTATATTATTTCCTATGCGATCTATACCATGGAGGATAAATGTTATGCTTTTTAACATTTACACAGTTGACAGTTGATTGTTTGAATTTGTCGTAATCAACGCAATAATTTTAAACATTATTGTTTAGCTTTTTTGAAGTGGCATATTCTATTTGATTGTATTAATCTTTTACACAACCATGCACTTTACATCATAAACAATAATACCCCCGTCGCATCAAACCTGCGTACTCAGCGAATTTCCAATGCATAATATATGTCTTAATACCAGATAAAGCCGCAAACCAAGTTTCATAAAAATATATTCACATATAAGCGATTTTAATTATTCACCGTAAGAATAACATTGGTAATAAGTACGTAGGTTTGCTGAAACAAGGAACAGAAACAATTGGTTTTTATGCAAATATAAATAGAATTTAACTAGGCGAAGCAACATACTAAGTTTCGTCAATATTCAAACATAAATAAGCGCTATATAACATTGTAGTTATCCTCCATAAGAATAACATGGGGGCTGGAGAAAGCAGGTTTGCTGCAACAAGGAACAGAAAAATGGGTTTTTATATAATTATCAATATAACTCAACCAAGTGAAGCTACATACCAAGTTTTATTAATTTATGTTCATAATTAAGGGAGTCATTACATTTTACTTATTCTCCATAAGAATAACATGGGGGTTGAGTACGCAGGTTTGCTGCTACGGGAATAATCAACAAAAAATCAACTTTTTGTGCAAATATCAATATGCCAGTACTACGTGAAGCCACATACCAAGTTTCATCAACATACAGTCATAAATAATCGAGATATCAAATTTTATTTATTCTCCATAAGGATAACATTGGACAACGTACTGTGTTTAGCACTTTGAATATCTCTGCAACGGTTGGGCGTAGAATCACAATTTAAACGCCAAAATGATTGCTTTGTGGAACTGAACAGATTGGTAAAAGCAAATGTGAATTTTACTCTAAAATAAACTGAGGAAAAGCCAAAAACCTTTTTCCCTTAAGATTAACATGGGAGATTTTATGAGCAGGTTTTTTTGGGTTTTCTCCGCAACCACTTAACCTAGATTAATGATTCAAAATACTGAATTATTTGTTTTTTTAAGCTCTATAATATGGTCAAAACCAAAATTAAGTTTTTTAAAAACTGTAGGGTGAAAAATGCAAAAAACTGATTTTTGGAAAAAATTAAAGCCCTCATAAACCCCCCTTCCCATGGTCCGATTTTTCTGGTTTTCGAACTTAAAGTCATGAATGTCATTTTACACATTTGAGCCAAATTTCATCAAAATCGGACATTTTTTATTCAAGTTATCGTGTTAACGGACACACATATATATATATATATATATATATATATATATATATATATATATATATATATATATATACATATATATAAATTTGAACGAATAGTGTTTTTGGTATCTGGGGACCTCAAAACAAAAAGTTATCATGGTCTCGGGCTTAAGTCTTACCATGAGACCTACGGTAATAGCTTCTTCCCTATAGGGGAAATTCGCTAAAACGAATAAAATATACAATTAGAAACAATGACACCTGAGGTTACTACCTGGGTTTGTAGATTTTCATACAATTTGTTTTCTGCAATATCAGTATATGAAAACCCATTAAAAATCAAAGAATAGATGCTTATTAAAATATAAAAACAACATTGACTTGTGCCAAATTAGCAAAATTTCATACCGTCCCAAAGTTATTAACCTTAAGAGTTTATTACATGTTATACCTCACTTATGTATCAAATAATATATATTAATGATAATTCGTAAATTAGTTCTACTAAATGTGATCTACAAAACTACTGCAATAAAGTGTCATTCATACGTTATTCCATATTTTATTCATTCAATACCTAAGTTTGCCAAATACGAAGACAAAAGTAAACATTTTCGATAAGTTTCTTGATATAAAATTACTTATACTCTGTATCTGTACTCAAATGTTTTCAATATTATGGTTTTGTCAATATCGCAGTAAATCGAACCTGTAAAAATTAAAAAGCTTGTTTGAAGTGAAAAAATCAAGTATCGTTATAATCAAGAGAGTTAATTAGGTTATATTTTGTACTATATTTGTGTTGCGTTTGGGCAATGAAATTTGTCTACTGACTAATTGCAAAATAACGGAAGAAAACAATTTACTGAAATCTATGGATTTTTTTACAGAATTATATTTTTGTAATGAACCACAGTTTTAATGATGGTTAGTTAATTTAAATATATAAATTGAATAAGAAATGGGTTTAAATGTTGTAGTATTCTTGATGGAGGAAAACGTCACTTTCCATAGAACGTATTTCTCTCGCAGAAGACCAGAAGGTTGAGATTTGCTAGACCTGACTTATGGTAATCAAGTATTCTAAGCTTGATAACTACAGACGTTTTTACGTTTACGAACATTAGTATAGACAACAAGAATGGACAAAATAACACATTCAAACTCATTTTATTTCTTTGAATGGATTGGATAGTAAACATTTCCTATAACTCTTTTAAAGAAACCGGGGTTTCAAGTTTACATAGATTTATCAGAACTTTCGTATTCCTTCGTAAAACTATTCCATTTATTCTGAATGGCTACACGCCATTCATGTACATTGTTGTTGTTGAGATATTTTTTATCGAAATTTTGCAAATGGTCAACCATTTTTGGTAGCTTGCTCTTAGAGTTTAAGCGCTAATACAGAAATAACTATGAAGCTAAGAATGGGGTGTGTGGTTGTTCCGTTCAACGTTATTATTTTTGTATTTTCCAAAACCAACTGCACTTTTGTATAGAGCATATTAGATATTCTTTTAAGAGAAAGCTGTTAAAATACCTGGATTTTTGCGTACACTACGGGATTTTAACCTGTGACCCTTGGACAGTAGTCCAAAACACAAACTGTTAGGATAGCGAGATGTTTTGGATGACATGCCACGACTTTAGGTCTACGAAGGCTACAACAACATGTCGAATATGATAAATATGTTAGCCAAAACCCGTAGAGTGTTTACAAAGTAGTTAAAATATAATGTCTTTTAGACACTTTCTATCAAGTAAGGTGCAGTATTTTAGCGAGGTTTCGATCAATTTGTTGAATCGATGGGGGATTAAAATAGTTCTGATATTGCAAACCCCTAGGAATCATTATATGTTGCTGATCCCTTCCAGTTTTTGTTTTCTTCTTTACGAAAAAGGCTACATACCTCATAACTGTCTTCAATTCATGATGATTTATTCACAATTTTTTGACCTTGAAGGTAGAACTTTCGAAATCTTCTGTACACTAAAAATCCTCTCATTAATTGTAAAATGTGAGCAAATTGAAAATATACGAACTATATCATTTTTAATACTTACCGCAAATGAATATTGCTGGTATTTGAACGAGTTCTACAGTCCGGAATATTACACATTACTAAATGAACATTATACAAATAACACATTGTTTCATTATAACAAGATCATCGACAGTGAATTAATATTATTCTTCCCATGGCAAAAAGGTTTTGTTTTTAATAATGTTAAGAGCAAAATTCCTCATTTGCCTAACCATTATTTTTGTTGTGAAAAAAGGAAAAGGCACGCCATAAACATTTCCAATATGTTATAGCAGTGTAATTTCTATGTTTGTATTACATTTTCGTAGCGAACAAAAACACTTTTTCTATGTGTATATGTGTATAAATTTTGACATGATATATTTTATTGGTCTATAAATTCGTTTAAAGTTCGATCATCTATTATTACAATTTCTAAGGGTAAAACTTTGTAACAAAGTCCTCTGAGACAAGACAAAAGATATTTGAATGCCTCACTGTCTAGAGAGTTTCTTGGGAAATGCATTATGCATACGACAAATATACAGAGCAAGCTAACTAGATACCCGTGATATTTATGATTAAATGAGTATTTATTTCGGTTGTTCTCTGTTTATTACATACTAAAATTCATGAAACACTACATATCAAATTTTACCTATTACAAGCTCTCATATAATATTTAATTTTACTTGCATGGCGCAATGAGCTCACATCCACAGGCTACTAACCGAGTATGCCGGAAAAACAATCCTAAAGCCGAAAAAGTGGGAGAAGGTTGTCATGAATGTGTTTACTTCCTATTGACAGTTTGTTTCAGTGGAATCGGTGTAAAAATTACGATCACAAATAATAAAAAGTATAAGCTTAAATAAACTGTACGCCTAACTCTGCATTAAGTATTTCAAAATTATTTAATAATATTCTCGGCATTCTTCCCGAATAGTGAACATACTTACTAGAGTCCATAATGGAAGCATCAATCCTAAGTTTATATAAACTTAAATATTTTGCTTCATAAATCACAAGACAAATTCGGATTATCAACATTATTTTAAAACTATTTGTTTGTAATTCGTTTTTCAGTAATCATTCGTTCACTATATAATCATTTTATATCAATTTACTAAAATTCAGCACTTAAAAACAACAAATTAATTGCTTTAAAAACTGTTTGTGTTGTTTATAGCAACAACAAATGCTCTCATTTATTAATATTTCAATATATTTTTACGTTTGCTTATTTTGTCAATTCGAAAATCTCGGTCTGTAGAAGCGAGCTGAGGCTTGGTCGGAATGACAAATGTCACTGGTGATGAATGAGCTACGTCAGTCTGACTCATTACAACTTGTTCTATAGGGTTAAGGGAATTTATTTTTTGTTTGTAATTAAATATATTAATTATAAAATATATTATATTATATATTATAATAAACTGTTTAATATTTAAACACATCAAATATAAAGTTGTTACGTCCAATACTAATAATATTTTAGGAAAATAAGTGAATGTTATTTCTACTTTAAATTGATTTATACGCTTTATAGATTTAAATGTTTTATAGGTTATTTTTACATAATGGCATCTAAAAAAATAATTACAAATGTGTTTAAACAAAATGTGATAAAACGAGTTGAAAGTAAATTTTTAATTGGCATTGAACTTAGTGAAATTAGTTTTAAGTCGATTTTACAGATTGTATTCTACATGAGAGTGCAACGTATTCCAAATACAGGTACATCTTGAACAGAGTTGGATCGATATCCTCCAAGTCGTTTTTTGAGACTACTCTAAAAGCAATTAGTCATGCGCCTGGCAAGCTTAGCTTATAAAATAGCGTATTCAATAAAATAGCATATTTTTTACAAAAAAAAATACATTTTTTACAAAACTAGGGATTGATGTACGAGATGAGAACACACTTTCAAACACATTCGAATACTTGAAATAAAACCAGCCATTTTTCAATTTATTATACCTCTAAATCAATTCACTGCGGTTTCACGCATGACGTACTGCTGATTCGGAATGTTGGCGATTTGACGAATCAATCATCGTATCTATTCATTAAATTTGTTGAAATACTCCAAATCGTTGGTTTTATTTGGAAACTCACTGATGTATAAGAGCTCGAGAAATGTGATGAACGTTTTCAAAATTCTGTATAACCTTACATTTTAAGTTCATATTACAAATGTTTTTAAAAGGTTTATAGCATAATAAACTTTACATATTAATACAACTCATAATTTTAGAATTGTAAAATTATGAAATATTGTTGTTTAATATATTTTATTACTTTTGTTAGTAATAGTCATAATACGCATTTAGTTAATAAGTTTAATAATTTTATATTCTTGTGTGCTACTTTGTACTTAATTGTCAATGTCTTCTTTGACACTTTATGTGAATACAAATTTTAAAAATATGGCTAATACACCACAGTGAATCCACACTGAATTTTCTCACATGATGACACTAGTACGTCACTCTCAAAATATGCATGACCTAAGCTTAAACGACCTTTTTTAAGTAGAAACTTACAAAAGTCCTTCCCTTGATGGTCTTGCGCCGATTAAACATGAAATTAGCGAATGCATTATACGACAATGAACATATGTATACAGAGTACTACAATAGAAACGAATTGAAATAATTTAGCTGGGAGTTCTTAATTAGAGTATTGTTAACCAGTTCAAATATTTATACACAATCCGAATAACACTCGATACTCTTTACCGGGTGTCCATAAAGTCCTGGACTGATTTTCACGTGTAATCAAATGAAAACCACTAGAGCCATAAGTATAAGCTTATATTTTTAAGAAAGTGCAATAAATTGAGTTTCATTTACAATATAAACAACATCAGTACACTTCCACCAGTAACCGAATGGTTCACCGTAGAATATCTAGCCGAAGTTCAATTACCGCCCAAGTATCCTCAGTGATTGTTGATATTGCTCCGTTGTTCTGGTCTTCAGCTCGCCCATTTAAGAGGAAGACTTAGAATAGCCCCAAAAGAAAAGTCCTTTGGATTAATATCCGGAATGCATCGCAGTATTGGTTTTTGGATACTAGAGATTTCCTAGATGAAACCTTCCCCAATCGGTGGATAGGTCACGGCGGGTCATAGCTTGGCCTCCTTGCTCACCGGATATTACCTCAATGGACTTTTTATTTTGGGACTATGTTAAATACGTTGTGTATGCTGCACTTGCCTCTGATATGGGTGAGCTGAAGACCAGAATCAGAGGAGCTTTATCAACAGCCGCGGAAGAGATGTTGGTTAATACTTGGGCGGAAATTGAGTTTCGTCTAGATATGCTACAGGCAACCAATGGGTCACACGTGAAGTAATGAACTGACGCCCCCGAACCCACACCCAGACGAACCATCAACTGGAAAGCGTCCTCTCATGGAGACGGGGCGAGGGGCGGCTCACAGCCCTACCTAACATCAAGGAAGGCCGTGGAGGAAAAGTTCAAGAAAACTCACAGCTGAGAGGCACTAAACTGTAATCTGCAATACAACACAACAAAATACATCAATGCTCCAACAACATGAATCTCAACTTGTATCAGTGATAACTGATCTATGACCCACCTTTCCCCGAGTTTACGGACTTAAACTTACTGTGAAAAAAATAAAAGATTTCATTATTGTTCAAAGTAGCCAATTGCAAAACTTGCGGGGTTCTTAATTCATCCAAAAGGTTAATTTTTATAAAATTACTGAAATTACATGTTGTATTCTTCAATTTAAATAACCAGATGAAATAATAAATAACAAATTCAGATATGAAATATATTTAAAGTCCCAGTAAACAACAAGAGACGTGACATTTAGCATGAATATTTTAGGGGCCCCCAAATAAATTAATAACGAAGAAAAACTACTGTGACTAAAACTAGATAACAGAGATAGAATTTGTAGAAAACTTAACAAGTCCTTGAGTCCACACGTTTTCTGTCTATCACAAGAATTAAAAAAACAAGAATAAATAAATATATATATGTATATATTAGTTGAATAACTTGCGGCAGGCGGCATTTCTGGGCGGGTCAGTGTGATGGTGGAGACGACTGGAGGGCGAAGAGGCAGGCAGGAGAGGGGCCCAGATCCAGTGAGGCAGGCGTGGGGGGAAAACTCCTGTTCGCCGAAGCCATAATGACAAGGGTCGCTCAACTCCGCTCCGGGACCCCATTTAACCTTGAAGGCCCGCTTAGCTCTCCATCGTGATCAAATCCTCACACACAATAAATAAACGACACAAAACAGACTTTTACAATAACAACACGGAAGATTGTCGTGACGAGGTTTCTACTTAGACAGACTCGGCCCTTACCCAGTCACAAAACCAAATTGCGAGCGAAACACAAGTAAGTGGGTCACAAACCGGACGCCAAAGGACTACTGAAATGCAGTTTCACTCTTCCGGTGTGGTGTCAGAACCAAACATACAGTATAAGATCTCTTAACCGACCCCTACGGCACCGGGCCATGGTCGGATAACGAAAAAGGTCGGTTAAATCGAACAATACCGGAAACAGTCACAATAAGTGTTAAAATCAATCAAACTTGTGAAGTATAAGAAAAAGTTCGAGGGAAAATTACTGAATTTGACTTTCTAAGGAAAACATTTAATTGACCTGTTGTAACCTGAAAGTTATTTGCGGAACAATATTAAATCACATTAAAACACATCGGCTGCCGCGGCGGAAGTTTGTCTGTTCTTGGAAGACGGTCGGTTAATCCGACGGGCGGTTGATCCGAGGTCGGTTAAGAGAGCTTCTACTGTAGACAGAAACACTAACCACTACATGATATCCACAACATGAGTCGTGACATCGCATGGTGGGCTTTGTCACGGCTGAGTAATGTAAATAAAATTATACTTGTTTAGATCTTTCTTTACAAAATATAAGCTTATACTTGTAGCTCTAATGGTTTGTATTTTACATTACACGTAAAAATCAGTCCAGGACTTTATAGACACCCAGTATAAATCAAATTACATGAAGTTATTTAAGTGAAATATTAAACGATTCCTGTTATTTTACGGTAACGTAAATTTCTTAGATGTAAAGTGTATATAACGCAAAATTTATATGTAGAAAATTGTATAATACAATAATAAAATAATGTATAAAATTTAGTAATAAATCATCTGAAATGTTTCATGAAGTGCATAATCTTATAATCAGTTATTATACACTTTTTTAATTTGTCAAGCATGTTTCCAAAAGAGGTATGACCTAGTGAGAATCGAATAACCACAAATAATGAAAGAGTCACGTTACTCGGAAAACAATTTGGATTATTTACTTCTCTTGTTTGGCAAATTGGAGAAGTGTTTAGTCTACCTCAACAATTATGTTATGGATGCGGAATAAAGGCTTGAATAATGAACTTCTTTATCAAACTTGCAAAGTTTAAATGTAATCAGAAACTTCCATTTATCATTAACCTTCGCCGGTATTAGAGATTGGTTATACAGTATGAGTATTGTTTTATTCTATGAAATGATGATTAATATGGACAAGATGAGCTGAATTCGATTTAAATAGGAGTTGATTATTTTTTTAACACATCCTTATTTCACCGGAATATGTTTATCATGATAATCAACTGTGATCAGTTTTACTGTATAAACTTTTATAAACATTATAGTAAAATGTATATCATTAGTTTGTTATCTAAATTATTTAATAAGAAACTTGTAATACATACTTTTCGTGTTTTAAAAGTTGTCAGGGACTTCTGTGTAATATTTAATTTTTTATATAAAAGAAAAAAGCTTAACAAACTGATATGTGAAACTTGTTTTCTCCAGTAATGTAAAATGACCGCGAGAATTTCTTAATAACATAAAATGAACTCTTATAAGTAACAATTAACTTTGAACAAACAATCGTTATATATAAGTTGCCTACCTTTGTTTCGTTGTTGTTCGAAACACTTCGAATGCATGTCTCTGATAAAACACTCTCCCAGTTGCTGTCAGCAACAAATTGACAAACTTTGTCACTTGATGTTCAACGAGTTAGTTGAGTTAATCAGAGTGTGTTCACAAGTTTCGACATGACATACCTATCGCTCTCCTTAGTAATACTGTCTCTGTCAATAACAACATTCTAAAAACCTTAGATGTGTACCCATTAAATGAATATTAGCTAATAATCGGTTGGTAATATGCTTGCAGCAAAAGATACCATAGAACTTCACATAATTACTATCAGGAAAATATATATAACTAAACACATCTAAAATAAAAAAAACAACGGAAATGTCCTAAGTTTTTGTTGGAAATGTTGATTTACTTAATATTTGTGTTGCCAAATTATATATATTTATATTAGTTCGAACCTGATTTTTGTAATACTCCTACCTAGATTTGATTACATTTAACTTGAGAGAATTTATATGTGAGTTTAAATCCATGAAAGGGAGTCAAATCTATATTAAACCAAAACTATACATTAAGCCCTTCATATTTAAAGATTTCTTGGCTGTTTCCTATTTAAAACATTTTGTAATCTTTAAAGATAAATTTGATAACTCTATAATTTAAAGGATATTAGAAGTTTAATATGTTATATAAAATAAACACATTATTTATAACATCATTGGCTTACTACATATACGTGTGTAACAAATAACAAAATAGAACTTGTTATAGATAATATTTTATAATTTAATGTGTATGTTACTTATGAAATACAGGTTAAGAAAACTGTAGGTAACCTAGCCATAAACAAAATATATTTGATGGACACATTCGGCAAATAAGACTCTAAGACTGCTTACTGTGCAATCAAGAGTAGTATTGTTTCATTAAAGTGTTACATGTCACTAATTAAACTAGTTTTCCAAGTCAGATGAAAGTGTCCGTTCAGTTTTTATCAGTTCATGCATCACCAGAGATACGGAGGAAAAGTTATTTATTGCGTCTCATACAATTTAATTTCTCGCTCGGGAGGTAATAAACCGATTTTATCATCTTTCTTCCATTATTTTACTAAACGATTTCTTCTTAAGTTAATAGCTTCATATAAAATAAAGGCACAAAGCCAATTTAAAGTAAAAATATATTTCGTGATAGAATTAATAAATTTACAATAGTATACGGTAAAACTTTGTGTCGTGCTCCTAACTCCATTTGTATACATTATTTTCCATAAATTGAATAAAAACAAAATATAGTGTTTTATACAAAACTTATGCTTTTACATAAGAAAGCCATATTTTTTGAAATATAGATTTTCATGCCACCGTTTTACTGATATAATGCACGTGGAACAAAGCGAATAATTCTCCAGCCATAATTAAAACGATTCAAATTTTGTTTTTATTTTGTTCAAATGAACTCGTGTTTTAACTACACTATTAAGGAAGCGAACAACCTCTTATTATTGATTTTCCTATGGAAAGTGAACTATTAGCATGACCCGCACGGTGAAACTTAAGCCCGGGACCACCATAGAAGTTCCTAACGTGACCCTGAACACGTTTTGGGGGTCGTTCAAAACTATATATATATATTTCAGTATCATGTGACCGTGAAGCAACAGTTTACTTTCTCAAAATGTATTTTTGTATAACGATAGATTAATTAGTTTTGAACTGATTATTTGTTAGATAATATCGACGTCCTAAACTCAAACACTAAAACAATGTAACGATTTATATATATATATATATATATATATATATATATGTGTGTGTGTGTGTGTATGCACTCTAGCGGTCGCATTTTTTGTCCGATTTACTTCATATTTGGTAGGGACATTCCTTTTTATAATCAGATGGACAAGTTCGTTGGTCAAAACAATCGGAAAACTTTAAACCCTTTTTTTGGAATTATTCTTTAAAATTTCGAGTTTTTGGGTCCAACAAGGGTCAGAAAAGCCCCAGATGTAAAATTAATGCATATATTAATATGGGAATTAGTGAAGCGAAAATCTTAAGCCCTCTCTCGTCATTCTAACATAAATATTTACCAAATTATTAAAGAAAATGTATATCGGATAAACACAGTACGTTGTCTTATGGGGTTTTTACGGTATATTTGTATCATCCCCAGCAACCTCACGCCTTCTTTAAAGCCTGACTGGACCTTCTCATAATCTTATAATGTGCAAAATTGTATTCCTAGCATTGCAGGTAAATAAAACCAGTAGCATCAGAACAGCCAAAAAATCAATGTTTTCAGATTTCAATAAAATTGGAATAAATGTATGTTTTACCCTGGTTTTGAGTTTTAAAAGTTTTGTATGTGTAAATTCACTTCCCTCACGTCAGCGTGCTGCGTGCGAACTCGTTTGTTCTTGATGTTATTTGTTTAGTAATAATTTTAAACTACATGTAGCCTAAACGTGATAAAAACGCCATATTGGTGGATAAATGTTTCTATTTAAATTGAATTATATACAATACAAAAGTATGTCAGAATTTTCTTTATATTCAAGGATGCAGGTATTCAAGCTAACTTCAGTCGCACGTTTTTAGAATAAATAACGCATTTCCCAAGAAACTCTCCATTGGAACGGTCGAATATATTTCGTGACCCTATAAACATCGTTACATTGTTTTAGTGTTTGAGTTTAGGACGTCGATATTATCTAACAAATAGTCAGCTCAAAACTAAATAATCTATCGGTATAAAAATTTCATTTTGTAAAATTAAACTGTTGCTTAACGGTCACATGATACTGGAATGTATCTTTTCCATAAACTAGCTCTGCTATAAATAATACCTTGATTCGAATCTGGATGCAAACTAATAGGTACTAGAGACTCCGCGCTGCTCTGCAGCATCAGTTAATGTTGCAACGTGAGTTTATGAGTAAAGCCTATATACTCATGTTGTTTCGGTTTATTTAAACATAAATAATATGTTTTTATGGTAAAATATAAAAATACTTTTTCGTTAGAGGTGTATGTTTCAAAAGTTATATAAATATTTGGCAAAAAGATTTATAACTTTTTCATTAAAAACACTCACCAGTTGTAATTATAAGTAAAGGTAATGTTCTCCTTATCCTTTACACCGTTACATCTAATATTTTCTCGCAGCAGCAGAAAGAGTTTAGCAGCAGGGTTTTAGTGAATTCCCCCTATAGGAAAGAAGCTATTACCGTAGTCGGCATGATAATACCTAGGCCCGGGACCATGATAACTTTTCGTTTTGAAGTCTCCAGACCCAAAAAACACCATTCGTTCGAAACTGTATGTATATCCTGTAGCAGCAAACCTACATACTCTGCCCCATGTTATTCTTATGGAGAAAAAGTAAACTATTATATCTCCCTTAATTATTAACATAAATTAATAATACCCTCGTCGCAGCAAACCTGCGTAATCAGCGAATTCTCAATGCATGATATATGTCTTAATACCACATAGAGCCGAATACCAAGTTTCATAATATAATAATAGATATTCCCAAATAAGCGATATAAACAATTTTAATTATTCTCCATAAGAATAACATTGGGGATGAGTACATAGGTTTGCTAGAAGAAGGAACATAAACGATTGGTTTCTATGCAAATATCAATATAACTCAACTAGGTGAAGCCACAACCTAGTTTCATCAATATACTCATAAATAAGCGATATCCCATTTTGATTAATCTCCATAAGAATAACATGGGGGATGAGTACGCAGGTTTGCTGCAACAAGGAACAAAAAAATGGGTGTTTAGGCAAATAACAATATAACTCAATTAGGTGAAGTCATATACAAGGTTTTATTAATTTATGTTCATAATTAAGGGAGATATAGCATTTTAATTCTTCCCCATAAGAATAACATGGGAGCTGAGTATGCAGGTTTGCTGCGACGGGATATTTCATTATCTAAGCGCTTAATTTTTCTTTAGCAAAGTTGTTTCTTAAATTCCCGCTGCCACTAAAGGAGGATATTTGTTGTTTTTAAAAACATAATGTGACAAACTACCTTCCTTTATTGTTAAATTGATCAAAATCGTTCTTCTGATCATAGTATTTAAGATTTATTTTTATATACGGATAAAAAACTAATGGTTTTTCAACGTGATTCCATTGAACTTAATACAAACCTCTATGTTTTACTAAATCGTTTTATAAATAGTTCAGCTGCCAATCCTTTTGATAATTATATCGCAATAAAGCCTGATTCATCTACAAAATAAGGGTGAAGTCGTATAATCACGGTGTCTAATAGAACACAAGTTTCAGCCGTGGCAGTTGTAGGGGTAAAGCACTGGTAGCGCGGTGCTTCGAGCCGGCTGCCAGCGCGGCGTCGTAGCGGGTCACGTGCCACGGGGGGTCCGCTCACAGGCGAAATGTTACGGCCCTGGTGACATCACCGTCAGCTGGTCCAGCTCCCCCTTCCATGCCGGTGTCTCCAACTAACTCAGAGCGTAACCCATAAGTCCGATATCCTCAGGTGGGTTCCCCCATCCCTCGCCATTCTCCTCCCCTCCATCAATCTCCTCATCACAGTCCACCTCACCTGTCTCGAGTACTCGTCACCGCTCGCTCGTCACTGACTCCAACTCTCTCAGTTGACTGTTACGTCACCAGTCAAAACAGATACCCCCGTCGCAGCAAACCTGCATACTCAGCGAATATTTAATGAATATATAACATAACACATTGAGCCACTTTACAGGTTTCATAAGAAATATGTTCACAAACAAGCGATATTTAAAATATTAATTATCCTCCATAAAAACAACATTGGGGATGAGCACGCAGGTTTGCTGCAACAAGGAACACAAAATAATGGGTTTATATGCAAATATAAATAGAACTCATCTAAGTGAAGTCACATAGAAAAATTCATCCATATACATTCATAAATAAGCGATATATAACATTTTAATTATTTTACATAAGAATAACATGGGGACCGAGTACCTAGGTTTGCTGCTACGGGAACCATAGGCAAAAAATTGTTTTTTTTTCTACAAACAACAATAAACCACAACATAATAATAACATCACAACAACAGATGAAGCCATATACCAAATTTCGTCAGTTTATGTCCATAAATAAGCGAGATATAACATTTTTCTTTTTCTCCATAAGAATAACATTAGACAACGTACTGTGTTTAGCATTTTCAATATCTCAGTATTGACGTAGAGCAATGATCAATATACCTAATTGTTTGTTTTTATGCTGAATTCAATAGTAAAAATAACAATTTGATTCAAATACAAATTACATGTGGAAAACCCAAAAAAACATTTTTGGGATAAAAAACCCCGCCAAAAAACCCCTTCGAATGGTGCGATTCGTCTGGTTTTCGAACTCGTTCAAATAAATAGTACTTTACATATTTGTCCCAAATTTCATTAAGATCGGACCTTTTTTGCGAGAGTTATCGTGCTTACGGACACACACACACACAAACACACACACACACACACACACACACACATACACGTTTGACGGTCGGGGTGAGATCCACGTTGTGAAACAGCAAGATGAGATCCGGCTGAAGGAGAGCTTCTTAAGGAAATCTGGAATTAACTTTTTGAAAGAAATACTTACAGATTACACAAGTAACATTGTCTATGCAATTTTCTTAAATCTCACAATAAGATATTTACTATCTCAGTGAGATCCGGTATGTAAGGCTTAGTGAGATCCTACTGACCTTGAACCAAATGGGGGGGATACACACATTAAGTAGCCCAGGCCTTTGGTGAGATCCGGTGGTAACAGTGTTGCCAGATGTAATATGGAACAACACAACGTTGTATTTGCTCGATAAATGTTCGCGGCTAGTTCCCAAACGCACAACGCACTCGTTCCACCTTTGTGTGGTCGGGCTGAGATCCATCCCTTAAACTTGTCTCTCTGGCATGAACTGTACTATTTGGTCCATTCAAATAGTGATTTTACCAGACAAGTTTTTGGGGGTTATGTTTTCTTCGATTCATTGTTGTTTTGGGGTGCTGGATTCAAATAAAAGATTGTTATCTTATGAAGTTTCTTGACGGAACATTGTAAAAATCTCATTTCCGGAGGATTTTTGCTTATAACTCGAAAACGGTTAATTTCGCGTAAGTATATATTTTTCTAAATTGAAGTATTTAAAAAAATATACTTTAAAAAATACGGTTATAATTAGAAACAAAATTTATACGTATATGTTTAGCTTCCAGTCCAAGTTAAAATATTATGGAGATTCTTAAATAAATCCACCAGCAAAATCTACTGATTTGAATCTTTTTCTGGTATAAAATAGATGGTTTTGGCCTAGTAGTTATGTCATCAAATATTTTCCTTTGGTTGAATGTGTTTTTATCAATGCTGAAGGGACCTTGAATTGTTTAGCTTCCAGGGAAGCTAAAACGTAAGCTCCAGCTAAGGGAACCTTCCAGGGATGTAAGCTCTTTGTCGATCAGCCAATTTCCAACCACTACTCGAGGCTAGTCTTAAAATATGAAATGTGTAAAAAATTTGCTTCATTCTGACAAATTAAAATTTTCGGCCGCCATCTTGGATCCACCAATTTGGAATAATATATTTTTTTCTTATGTAAAGGTAGGGTTGTGACACATCATTTCCAACTGTTTTCCGACGCTGAAATCAATGCCGCAATGTTTTTTAAATATCACCTTTCGTTTTCATGATACTGTCAATTTTTGAAATGTTAAACAGAAATCTTTTAATTTCATGAAAACTAAAGAAATAATAATTCTTGTTTACAGTAAGTCTGAGCAAATTATAGATTGGTGATTAACAGAATGCAAGGAATTATAAAAGGTCTATTTGGAAATTGGTTGTACTTGTAAAAGCTGTGAAAGTAATAAATATATATATGTTAACTTTGATCTTATTTATTTAATCCTGTAAATCCTGTGGTATGGTGTTCGCTGGGAGCGGTTGTTAGTGTCATGGCGTTGGCTGGAGGTCATAGTTAGTGTCATGACTAGTTAGTGTCAGGGGTATTAGATGTCATAGGGTTGGCCGGGGGCAGTTCTTAGTGTCATGGCGTCGGTTGGCGGGTAGTATATGTCATAGGGTTGGCCGGCAGTTCTTAGTGTCATGACGTTGGGTGGAGGCGGAAGTTAGTGTTGGTCAATATTTATGATGAACAATTTATTTATTATTATAAATAGACAATCAAATGAAACTGGCTGTAAAAATACCTGCAGCTGATTTTAATAACATATGATTTCTATATATTGTTATTTTGTTTACTCTCAATGTTTTCATTCTATCTTGTTGGTTTTTGTCATGTACTTACAATTTCTTTTTGCAACTTTATAAATTATGTTTTATAACTTTCATGAAAATGTGCGAAAATATAACTTGTAATCATTGTAATAAATTAGTGTTTTTATATATTTCATTATAGCACATATATGAATGATGGTGAGTTGTAAACATAGATTTTATATCATAAAATCATTCTTGATTTGAACAATATACGGTCCTTCATCTAAATGAATTTTATAATTAATAAATTCACCTTAACCCTCCAATTAGTGGCCCTTGACGTGCCGGATTATGGACTCAGACTATGGATACTATTTATGAACTATTTAACTTTTGTGTAAATGATGCAAGATTTGTAACTGTTCATTGTGTTATTTATTGATATAATTGAATTTTGATCTTTGTTTTTTGTATTTGTAATCATGGCTCCTACAAAACAAATTGAGTTTAAAGCGTTGACTTATGAACGTTCGACTAACATGATTAAAAAGCGTTTTACTACAATTTTGGATTCAGTCAATAGTATAATTGAACAATCACAGTCAGTTTCTATTGTTCAAACCAAAATGTTAAAGGTATATTTGCTTGAAGTCAACAAAAAGCTTAAAGAGTTTGAAATAAGTTTTCAACGCGCTTTAAGTTTGTCTGAAGCTGAATCAGTTCCGGATGACACATTAAACCGTGATCAGGATGAAATAAATGAACTCTATGTGAATATTTGTGGTTGTATTGAGGCTTTCTTGCCTGTTGATGAACCGAACTCATCGGATTCATCTATTGTTCGTCAAGACTCGTCTCAAAATCGTAACTCTCCAGTCCGATTACCTAAATTGGATTTGCCTAAATTTTCAGGAGATATTTCAACTTGGACTACTTTCATAAACCTTTTTGACACTACAATTCACAACAATTCATCTATTGACAATGTATTGAAATTTCAATACCTCTTAAGTGTAGTAAGCGGAGAACCGCTGAACCTAATCAAAAGTTTGGAAATTACTTCTGCAAACTACAATATTGCTTATAGCATATTAAGAGAAAGGTTCCATAACATTCGTAGGTTGCAATCTTTTCATTTGCATCAATTGTTGGACTTGCCAACTATTACTGTGTCAAATTTCAAAGGATTAAGGCAGTTTGTTAGCTTGTTCACTGAACATTCTCAAGCGTTAACTGCATTGAACTGTAATGTTACCGGTAATAATCCATTGCTTACTACAGTACTGTTACGTAAAATGGACGGTGAATTACGTAAAAAACTTGAAGTTTTTAGATCTACTGATCAATCAACCGTACACACTTTACCGGAAGTTAATGACATTATTAGGTTCTTAAGTTCGGAATGTATTCAGACTGAAGATGCTGCCATTCATGATGTTAATCGATCCCCTGTCCCTAATGGTTCCCAAGGTCGTAACAAAACCTTTTTTCCTAAAAGATCTTTTGATCAAAAACGAGAAGTCACTATGATTGCTACACAAACTGCACCAGTACAATCTTTTATACCGCATCAAGAAACCCCTATCAATGTTTCATGTTTTGCATGCAAGCAACCTGGTCATGCGGTATACTCATGCTCACTATTTCAAAATAAAACACCCCAAGAGCGCTACCAAGTTGTCAAACAGAGTAAACATTGCGTTGTTTGTTTAGATAGTCATGGTTTTAAACAATGCAAATCACTAGTTACATGTTCAAAATGTAACAAACGACACCATTCATTGCTACATTTTTCTAGTCCATCAGCCACTGTTTCCAAACATAATAATGTTAAATATGCATCTCAACATGATGACATCAATCGTTCATCTCAACTTAAAGGTAACGAATGTTCGGATCAAACTGTAGAGTCTGATATGACGGTTACACTAACATCTCAAGACAAATGTTTATCAGACTCATCCAAAACTACCATCCTTTTGGGGACCTTGTTAGTGAAACTTACGACATCAGATGGAAACACACAAGTATTTCGTGCTTTACTTGACTCAGGAAGTATGTGTGATTTAATTAGTGAACGAGCAGCTAATCTGTTGAAGGTGCCTAGACATAAATCAGATATCCAACTTACAGGTATTAATCAAAAGGTTACTCAAAATAAAGGTCAGAGTTATCTTGATATTGAAACCCTGGCTGGTGTTCGAATTTCGTCACGGCATCCAATGTTAATACTGGATCATTTAACAGTTGATCTTCCTCGAGTTCCATTGCCTCCTGAAGTTTTTCAACGTACTCAACGATTTGTTTTGGCTGATCCCACATTTCATGTACCTGGACGTGTTGATGTTGTCCTAGGTTGTTCTTTGTTCTCTCAACTATTTACTCACGAAGTATTTTCTTTGGGACCAGAAATGCCTTATGTAATGGGCACTCATTTTGGATATGTTGTAATGGGTTCTTCCCCTTGTATTTCTAATCCTCCAGAACATGGAAAATCACTTCCGTACTCAAATTTAAATGTATGTTTACATGCTGTTTCTGATGTTGATTTACATTCCTCACTTCAACGCTTTTGGCAACAAGAGGAACCTCCAGTTTGCCAACTTAAAAACGAAGAGGAAAAGCTTTGTGATGAGCATTTTGCGCAAACACATACGAGGGATGAAACTGGGCGATATGTTGTTCGCCTTCCGTTCAAAGATGCGCAGCCTGTACTTGGTTCCTCGAAATTTGCTTCTGAACGTCGTTTATTTTCAATGGAACGTAAGTTCAATACAGATTCTCGTTTTTCTAAGTTGTACCATGATTTTGTAAATGAATATGTTGCATTGGGCCATATGTCAGAATGTAGTGATGTAGATTTGTCGTTTCCGCACTATTTTCTTCCTCACCATGGGGTTTTGAAAGAAAACAGCAGTACGACCAAACTTAGAACTGTTTTTGATGCAAGCTGCAAAAGTAGTAATGGAGTTTCCCTTAATGATGTTTTATTCACGGGGCCTAAACTACAAACAAACATCTGTGATGTCCTCATGCAATTTAGACGCCACAATTTTGTGTTTTGTTGTGACATAAGACAAATGTACCGCCAAATTTTGGTACACCAGGACGATCGCAATTTCCAATTAGTATTGTGGCGTGACAATCCTAACCAAGATGTTTCCATTTTTCAACTAAATACGGTTACATATGGGATGAACTGTTCTCCTTACTTGGCGATTCGCACTCTTCACCAGCTGGCTGATGATGAAGGTATAAATTATCCTTCAGCTGCTCAAGTTTTAAAGACGCAGATATTTGTGGATGATATCATAACAGGTGCAGATACTGAAGAAGATGCATTAACCTTACAACATCAGTTGGTTGATTTATTGCATTGTGGAGGTCCATTAACAGATGTTCCAGAATCTGAATGCAATAACATTCCATCAAACCGGCTAAAACATTGGCAACAAGTTCAAAGTTGTTATCAACGTATTTGGCATCGTTGGAAATTGGAATATCTACATACGTTACAACAACGGACAAAATGGATCAAACATCAAGACAATCTAGAAGTTGGACAGTTAGTTATACTGCATTCTCCATCAAGTCCTCGTGAATGGCCATTAGCAATAATAACTGAAGTTTATCCTGGTTCAGATGGAGTTGTTCGTG
The DNA here is from genome assembly GCA_963675035.1 of Allygus modestus. Classification (NCBI taxonomy): domain Eukaryota; kingdom Metazoa; phylum Arthropoda; class Insecta; order Hemiptera; family Cicadellidae; genus Allygus; species Allygus modestus. Next base: position 213,463,930 of record OY776111.1, read on the forward strand.
TCGTTAAAGTCAGAACAAAATCTGGTGTATTCACACGACCAGCTGTGAAAGTGTTCCCTCTACCATTAGAATGAATACTCTGTGTTTTTGTTGAAGTATATTTCTTCAAGGTGGCCGGTATGGTCAATATTTATGATGAACAATTTATTTATTATTATAAATAGACAATCAAATGAAACTGGCTGTAAAAATACCTGCAGCTGATTTTAATAACATATGAATTCTATATATTGTTATTTTGTTTACTCTCAATGTTTTCATTCTATCTTGTTGGTTTTTGTCATGTACTTACAATTTCTTTTTGCAACTTTATAAATTATGTTTTATAACTTTCATGAAAATGTGCGAAAATATAACTTGTAATCATTGTAATAAATTAGTGTTTTTATATATTTCATTATAGCACATATATGAATGATGGTGAGTTGTAAACATAGATTTTATATCATAAAATCATTCTTGATTTGAACAATATACGGTCCTTCATCTAAATGAATTTTATAATTAATAAATTCACCTTAATCCTCCAAGTGTCATGTTGTTGGATAGGGGCGGTAGTTAGTGTCTTGTGGTTGGCCGTGGGCGATCGTTAGTGCCATATGGCGTTGGCTGGGGATGGTAGTTAGTGTCGTGTGGTTGGCCGTGGGCGATCGTTAGTGTCATGTCGTTGGCTGGGGGCGGTTGTTAGTGGCATGGGGTTGGCTGTGGGTGGTAGTTAGTGTCATAACGTTAGCTGGAGGCGGTTATATATATCATGGGTTTGGCTGGGGGCGGTTGTTAGTGTCATGGTGTCGGCTGGCGGGTAGTATATGTCATAGGGTTGGCCGGCAGTTCTTAGTGTCATGACGTTGGGTGGAGGCGGAAGTTAGTGTCATGTGGTTGGATAGGGGCGGTAGTTAGTGTCTTGTGGTTGGCCGTAGGCGATCGTTAGTGCCATATGGCGTTGGCTGGGGATGGTAGTTAGTGTCGTGTGGTTGGCCGTGGGCGATCGTTAATGCCATGGCGTTGGCTGGGGGTGGTTGTTAGTGGCATGGGGTTGGCTGTGGGTGGTAGTTAGTGTCATAACGTTAGCTGGAGGCGGTTATATATATTATGGGTTTGGCTGGGGGCGGTTGTTAGTGTCATGGTGTCGGCTGGCGGGTAGTATATGTCATAGGGTTGGCCGGCAGTTCTTAGTGTCATGACGTTGGGTGGAGGCGGAAGTTAGTGTCATGTGGTTGGATAGGGGCGGTAGTTAGTGTCTTGTGGTTGGCCTTAGGCGATCGTTAGTGTCATATGGCGTTGGCTGGGGATGGTAGTTAGTGTCGTGTGGTTGGCCGTGGGCGATCGTTAGTGCCATGGCGTTAGCTGGGGGTGGTTGTTAGTGGCATGGGGTTGGCTGTGGGTGGTAGTTAGTGTCATAACGTTAGCTGGAGGCGGTTATATATATTATGGGTTTGGCTGGGGGTGGTTGTTAGTGTCATGGTGTCGGCTGGCGGGTAGTATATGTCATAGGGTTGGCCGGCAGTTCTTAGTGTCATGACGTTGGGTGGAGGCGGAAGTTAGTGTCATGTGGTTGGATAGGGGCGGTAGTTAGTGTCTTGTGGTTGGCCTTAGGCGATCGTTAGTGCCATATGGCGTTGGCTGGGGATGGTAGTTAGTGTCGTGTGGTTGGCCGTGGGCGATCGTTAGTGCCATGGCGTTAGCTGGGGGTGGTTGTTAGTGGCATGGGGTTGGCTGTGGGTGGTAGTTAGTGTCATAACGTTAGCTGGAGGCGGTTATATATATCATGGGTTTGGCTGGGGGCGGTTGTTAGTGTCATGGTGTCGGCTGGCGGGTAGTATATGTCATAGGGTTGGCCGACAGTTCTTAGTGTCATGACGTTGGGTGGATGCGGTAGTTAGTGTCATGTGGTTGTCCGGGGGCGATCGTTAGTGCCTTGGCGTTGGCTGGGGGTGGTTGTTAGTGTCAGGGCGTTGGCTTGGGGGTAGTTAGTGTCATGTGGTTGGCCCGGGGAGATTGTTAACGCCATGGCGTTGGCTGGGGGGGGGGTGGTAGTTAGTGCCATGACGTTGGCTGTTTGGCTGGAGGCGGTTGTAGATGTCATGGGTTTGGCTGGGGGCGGTTGTTAGTGTCATGGGGTTGGCTGTGGGTGGTTTTAGGTGTCACATTGTTCCCGGGAACTTATTTTATTTCTTCAAATTTAATTTTTCTTCTGTAATGCATGTTGAACTCTCGTGGAGAATACTGAGCAAAATTGTTGTTATTAATACTATTTTTAAATGAACTTACCTTCGACAAACCTAACTCTTAAAAGAGGTTTTTGTCCTAAAAACTATGTAAAACTTTTTAGTTGAGCGACAGCGCTCCCATGTTAAAACAGGTATTATTTAAAACTCTGCCCAGAATTTATTTTAAAATTTGGCATACTCGTGGGTTTTATCATTATCTAGCAATTTCAGTGATTAGACTTTTCATTTAGGTCCTTAAATTAATTTATTTTTAAAAGGTAAAATTCACATTTTTTATGATTCTTTAGAAAAAATTAAACATAAAATCAAAATTCTACTCACTGAAGTCGTTTAATTATTTTTTAGCGAATTTCCCCTATAGGGAAGAAGCTATTACCGTAGGTCTCATAGTAAGACTTAAGCCCGAGACCATAATAATTTTTTGTTTTGAGGTCCCCAGATGACAAAAACACTATTCGTTCAAATTTATATATATATATATGTGTGTGTGTGTGTGTGTGTGTGTGTGTGTGTGTCCGTGAATGCGATAACTTGAGTAAAAAACGTCCGATTTCGATGAAATTTGGCTCAAATGTGTAAAATGACATTCGTGACTTTAAGTTCGAAAACCAGAAAAATCGGGCCATGGGAAGGGGGGTTTATGGGGGTTTTAAATTGTTCAAAAATCAGTTTTTTTGCATTTTTCACCCTAAAATTTTTGAACAACTTAATTTTGGTATTGACCATGTTATAGTGCTTAAAAAACATTAATATCGTATTTTGAATTACTAACCTAGGTTAAGTGGTTGCGGAGAAAATAAAAAAAACCTACTTATAAAATATCCAATGTTAATCTTATGGGAAAAAGGTTTTTGGCTTTTCCTCAGTTTATTTTAATGTAAACTTCACATTTGCTTTTACCAATATGTTCAGTTCCACAAAACAATAATTTTGGTGTTTAAATTGTGATTCTATGCTCAACCGTTGCTGATATATTCAAAGTGCTAAACACAGTACGTTGTCCAATGTTATCCTTATGGAGAACTAGCTGTGTACCCGTCCTTCGTACGGGTTGTATATAAATGGTAGATTATCTAAAAAAATAACAACCCATATAATTTTACAATATTAAAATTACATTTAACACTTTTAAAGTAGAATTAAATTAAAGTTAACGAAATATACTATGGCAGATAGTTCGGGTGCTGTTGCCAAGTCGAGGAACTCTGTCGGGTAGTGAACGGTGTGGTTTTTGCGACTCCAAATCGGTACACGTAACACTTAGGATTCGATTTTAGAAATAAAAGAACTCAAGTACAACAAAATATTAACCCTGTTTAATTTAACATTTTAAATACTTTGATACATTAATCTTTACATTCAAATAAATTAATAGTAATTTAACGAAACATTAAACTTTAAATACATTGACAAACCACTTTTAAAATCACCATTCTTGCCAGGTCCTGTTTTCATTATAATTGTAATTAAACAATTTAAACTTGGAAAAATCATATGTTTTAAAAACATATGACTACTTGATTTGATTTAAATAAATGTAAATCAGTATACGAACTGTTCTAACAGTGGTCATGGTTAAATGAACGGTATTAAATAATGTATATGTTCGTTCCTCCCTTTGGAATAGACCTACATTTGTGTTGATCTCCGTTGCTTGTTCATTGGTGGACGTGAGGATGGCACAATCACAGAGCCAGGCACTTTCCAGATTAAACTGTTTATGAACCTCGGTGTAACAAACTGTCAGTCAATAAATCCTGTGATTCATCGATAGTGCCGAGTGAAGGATAGATGTTTCTGAGACTTAATTTGTTTTTCAATGTCCCAATCTCAACTTTTAAAAGCGCGTAAGAAAACTGCTCAACCCCTTAATCTTCTCAAAAATACATTTTCATATTTACTGTTAAGTTCAGACGCTCAGTGGTCGGCTACATAAAATATATTTTTAGAGAGGCGTAGACTCGTCCACTCATGTCTCACTTACGACAAAGGGTCTGTGTGAAATCTCCAGAGAACAACACCGTGACCCCACATGATGTTGTTTCTTATTTCCTTTAAGGCATCAAATTTCAGCTCTACTGGTTGAGTAGTTGGTGTGTTATGACAAACACGCTTATATTAAAGGTCATTGGGCCAGAGTCCTTGAGTATATTTGTGTCTGGAGTAGGTAATGTCTGCACTGAGCTATCAGCTACATTCCTACCGAATTTCAGATCCATCAGTCCAAGAGTATGTGCAAGAGTGTTAAAATATTGTATTTTGAAATTCCGGGGGGCGAAGCCCTTAAACAACTTCGTAACAGGACTAGGCTTGCGTTTTTTTCTGATGAATTAGTTAAGTTCCTACCGAAATGTAACTTACAAAGGTCCAGTAAATACTAATACTCATAAAATTGCCATAAAAGTAAATTAGCGAAGAACCCTATAGGACTTTTTTAAACGTATTCTTATTGTGAATCTGCAGCATAAGGCGAACCACCATCCAAAATTGTATCTTCAATAGACATTGTCGTTTCTTAGATAAAGTGATCACTATGTCAGTGAGTGCATGAGTCTGACAAATATAGATTTAGATCATATATCCACTTATGTTATTTATTACCAATCTTCACTCAACGTTTTAAAAAATAACTAAAAAAACAATTTTTAGAATAACTATTCCATCATCTGGTTCAATATAAATAAATGCTTTGTCCATAAGAATAGCATAGGACCTTTAAACCCTTATAGAGCAGTGTCCTAAGGTAATTTAAAACAATCAAATTAGTCTAAAACCTTCTAACGCACATATAGAACATAGAAAAAAGTTGCATAATAATCGGTGCACCCGTTTTTCTGTGAAAAGCGAACAAAAAATGACCAAAACCGCACAAAATCATGTTTTTGAGCGGCCGCCATTATTAGTGAATTTCCTTTGGAAAGTGAACTATTAGCATGACCCGCAAGGTGAAACTTAAGCCCGGGAACACCATAGAAGTTCCTAACGTGACCCCCTGAACACGTTTGGGGGGGGCGTTCAAAATTTTATATATATAGACATATATCTATATATATATATATATATATGTGTGTGTTTGCACTCTAGCGGTCGCATTTTTTGTCCGATTTACTTCAAATTTGGTAGGGACGTTCCTTTCTGTAATCAGTTGGACAAGTTCGTTGGGCAAAACAATCGGAAAACTCTAAACCCCTTTTTTGGGGATTAATTTTTCAAATTTTGAGTTTTTGGGCCCAAAAAGGGTCAGAAAAGCCCCGTATGTAAAATTAATTCATGTAAAAAGATGGGAATTAGTAAGGCAAAAGTTTTAAGCCCTCTCTCGTCATTCTAGCGTAAATATTTATCGAGTTATTAAAGAAAATGTGTTTCGACTAAACACAGTACGTTGTCTTATGGGGGTTTGACACTATAAAATCCTGTTATTCCTTTGTTAGAGTACTTTCATCATCCCCAGCAACCTCACGCCTACTTTCAAGCCTGCCTGGACCTTCTCCTAACATTATAATGCGCAAAATTGTATTCCCAGCTTTGCAGGTAAATGAAACCAGGAGCATCAGAATAGCAAAAAAATCACTGTTTTCAGATTTTAATACAAATTTGAATAAATGTATATTTTTACACTGATTTTGAGTTTTAAAAGTTTTTAAGTGGAAATTCACTTCCCTCACGTCAGCGTGCTGCGTGCGAACTCGTTTTTTTTAAGGCGTATGCCAGTTTATAGTGCCCTAAAACCTTCTCACGCATATATAGAACAAAGAAACAAAGTTTCATTAATGTCAGTGCACCCGTTTTTTCAGTGAAAAGCGAACAAAACCCGTCCTTGAGCGTTACCGGCAGACAGACGGACAGACATAAATTGAGATAAGATTTGTTTTGGTTTCCCTAGGGTGTAAAACGTGGAAATATGCAACAGTTTCATAATTCCAAGCAATGTACAGACAAAACTCTAATTTTATTTATATAGATTAACTATACGGTATATTGAAATAAATATATTATATATATATATATACTTTGATGTACACGTTCTTCGCACAGGGGTTTTCCTTACCCGTTCTATAGTCAATGCAAATTGCATTTTAGTTAGCTTGAAACAGCTGTTGTTCTTGCTTCTGCTCTTTAAGCTGTCAAATGTAAGTGCCCTCAGCTGTTCGCATTACAGTTTCTGAATGTTTACTTTCTTATGAAATGTAAACATTGAAACTTAGAACTTTCACGGGGCGTAGCCCGAGGGGATTTTAAGGAAGTGAATAGGCCTATGTGTTGCATGGGTTCAAGATCTACCTTTGTGTAAAGTTTCAGCCCAGTCGGTTAAGTAGTTTTTGCGTTCACCCGGAACATAGACAGACAGACAGACAGACAGACAGAAACCACCTCTTCTTTATAATATTATAGATAGATAAATAAAATTTGATATCTCGATTATTTATGAATGTATGTTGATGAAACTTGGTATGTGGCTTCACGTAGTACTGGTGCACAATATTTGCACAACAAATTGATTTTTTGTTGATTATTCCCGTAGCAGCAAACCTGCATACACAGCCCCCATGTTATTCTTATGGAGAATAACTAAAATGTTATATGGCACTTATTTATGATTGAATATTGATGAAACTTGGTATGTGGCTTCGCCTAGTTAAATTATATTTATATTTGCATAAAAACCAATTGTTTATGTTCCTTGTTTCAGCAAAACTACGTACTCATTACAATGCTATTCTTATGGATAATAATTAAAATCGCTTATATGTGTATATATTTTTATGAAACTTGGTATGCGGCTTTATGGGGTATTAAGACAAATATTTTGCACTGGAAATTCGCTGAGGATGCAGGTTTGCTGCGACTGGGGTATTCTCTTTCAAATAAGTCATATACCAAAAAATCTTATTATCCGTTGAATTTGAAATTTAACATTGCTCTTTTGCTCTTAAAAAATAAAATATATAACATCTTATACATTAAATTATTAACGGAGAGTAGAAACAAATGTTTATCATTATTAAATATAGACGAACATACTTATACTTTTAATGCTCAAAGAATTAGTGAACGTTTTAGGCAGCAGTAATTCTGCTCCTTTCCCACGCTTTACACTATACTTTCATTTCAACATTTTTTATTACTTAGAACATTTTCAATGAAATAATGTTTTTAGATTTATTATGTAGAGATAAAATATAAGACGTTGCCAAAATTATAACACACGATTAAAAATCAAATATAAACAAATTTTTGAACGAATCCTTAATTGATTTAAACTTAATAATAATTAACTTAATTTGTTTACACACGATATAGGATATAAGGGAAACATTTGCCTATTGAAATTGAACTCCCAATAAAGCCAGTATCAAGAGCCTATATTTTACAACATTTATATACTTTTTTGTTAGTTTAATCCTATATAGAGTTTAATATTATTATACATATAAACAAATATGAGACAAAAATTAAAAATTGAGCCAGAAGGACACAGCAGCTGTTTAATAAATTAAAACTATTATTCAAAATTAATCCATTTAATTTATATTTTTTTATGTACATTTGTGAGGCCTGAAAACACATAGTGAATATGTGTTTATATTGTCGCGGGGTAAAATAATAATGGAATATCTAAGAACAACTAAATTACGGGTGGCTTATTTGCAAAAAATGTTTTTAGTGCCTGATTAAAATGCGATCCACATCTATAACGGGGTTATCCTCTCACCACGCGCCGGCAGCAGACGACTTTGCAACGAATGCAACAATCGAGAGAAAACATCTCGATTGTACAAACCTCTCGCTAAGCACTCGAAACAATCGATAAGCGGAACCTCTCCAGAAGGAACATTTTGATTGTTTTAACCTCTCGCAATCGCGCATCACTATGTCGAAGAAGTCGTCAGTCCATGTCCACGAAGAAGGATTTCCCGCCATCAACAGTATAGTGTGCATAACCGACGCTAGCGCGACGTGGTGGCGTTTTACGAAAGCTCATGCACACGCACACTTTGGAAACATCCAGCTCTGTGAGATCCACTTGATTTCGGGTGGTTTCGGGCATTTCCGTGATCCTCTCGTCATCATGAGGACGAATCACAGGCTTTCGCGTTCTGAGATCCAGGGGGTGGATCTCACGGCGCAAAACGGATCTCGCGGTGTGCGTGTGTTAACATACAACGGATCTCACCCCGACCCCTTTACAAACCCACACACACACACACACACACACACACACACACACACACACACACACACACACACACACACACACACATATATATATATATACACCATTCGTTCAAATTTGTATATATACAAATTTGAACGAATGGTGTTTTTAGCATCTGGGGACCACAAAATGAAAAGTTATGGTCTCGGAATTTAAGTCTTACCATGAGACCTACGGTAATAGCTTCTTCCCTAAAGGGGAAATTCGCTAAAACTTGGTATGTGCCTTCCCCTAGTTGAGTTCTATTGATATTTGCATAAAAACCCATTTTTGTGTTCCTTTTTGCAGCAAACCTGCGTACTCAGCCCCATGTTATTCTTATGGAGAATAATAAAAATGTTATATATTGCTTATTTATGAATGTATATTAAATGAACTTGGAAATTCGCCGAGTATGCAGGTTTGCTGCGACGGTTGTATCTATTTACTTTAACAGCTGTGGTTTTATTGCCAGTGTATCTAACTAAAACAGTTATAAAGAGATAATTTATGACTATTTCATTATGGTTGTTTTTAAATAAAGTAATCTCTGTATTGTTCATAAACGTAGTTTAAGAATAATATTCTTAGGATTTTTTCTCCCAATACTGCCGGACTGAGTATTCTTCCTTGGCCCCGATGTGTATTTTATTCCCCGCAAGATTCACTATTAAACATATATAAACATTTTAACAAATCGTGTTGAAATCTAGATCTTGAAATCCAGCTGGAGACCTCAAAATTAAAATTTATCATCGTCTCCAGCTTAGGTGTTAGCTATAGGTTCCCGACTACGGTAATAACTCATCCCCTTTGGATGGAATTCGCTAAAAATCAATTTTTGTTACCATCAATTTTTATTTTTTTATCGTGTAAGCTAATGGTAAAGTGTGATGCAGAGTTATTTTCTAGTTTTAAGTGGACTGCTGAGCAATTTTCTACCTTTAAGAAAACTTATTACTTGAATAACATTTAACAACAAAATTTGTAAAAGCTACCCCGAATTGTTTAAAACCAATAACGTCGCTACAATTTATTTTGACTCTGATGCTCGTTTTATGATGTCATGTAAAAGTGGCCTTAGGTTTGGGTTCATTGTAAGACTTTAGGAAATAATCCCAGAGAGGTAAACCCAGCAATAAGAAACGTTAACACTGGAAACGTCAAATGTAAAACTATATATTCTCAGGTCTAAAATCAATATCTAAATACAAATACACCTACTCACTTACGCACGCACGTACAAACACACATTTAGAAAAATTATTGAGAAACACCAAAGGTGCATAGGAAAATAAGTTATGAAATTTGCAGAGAGAATCTAGAAAACACATTAATGCACACAAAAAAGACTATTTTGTAGAAAAGTTCATTAAAGAACATGTAGGTCATGCAAAAAAGTTATTGAAAAAGCCCTAAAGTAAAAAGCAAAACCTCACACATAACATGTTCGTATTCAAATACACATAGCAGCCTTCTTAGCTCATGTAGCAGATTATGTCAAACTATTATCGTACAATAATAACTGGATTGCATTTACATTCTTGACCATATAAACACCCGCAAATAAAGTATTTGTAATATGTGCTATATTATTATTTAAAGAACCAAATAAACTCTCTTCCTTAATGAACATATGTTTTAATTAATGTTCTGACGTAAAATACTTCCTCCATAAGATTAGCATAAGAGCTAAGAGCTAACTTCCTCCTATAAGAGCCACTGGGGCGAAGCCAATTAATGATGTTAGATTGGGTGAGTGATGACATAACTAGGTATGTTACCTGTCGGTTAACAAAAGAATCATGAAAATCGGCCCAGTAGATCGGTCTGACGGACTCGACAGTTTTGCAATTTATTGATATTGGGGGATATGGGTAGCTTAAGGAAAAACAAAGAATTAAAATTAAAGTGAATTCACATAGATGGAGGACCAGGGAATTTATTGAAATTCCCAAAAGAAAGGAAAAAACTAAACACATATTGCGTTGACAGGAAAGGTGATTTATTTATTAAATTATATGCGGTTAATATAGGAACAAGAGACAAGTATATTCAAAACAAAACGGATATAAATATTATACAAAACTTGATGTGCACACAAAATTAATCTAAAGGTTGCAACCACTCACCAACACTGTCCACGTCCAAGTTCATATTTCACTCGCGTTGTAGATTGTCCAATTCACATAATTCCGTTCTGTTTTGATCAAAAGTTTGATATAATGTGAAATATTTGTATTCAGGGATCCAAAATTATATTAAAGAACTCATGTTGACGTTGCATGAAAACAAAAACAAATGAAACAATAAAATAAAAACAGATGATAAAATCAAAATAAGAAAAGTCAGATGGTACAAGTTGTACAAAACAAAGGAATATATTATTAGACAGGATGGATTTAAAATGTGATTACTCCACTCTCTGTTTGTACGCAACATAACCACACTCAACACATAGTCACTTCAACAAATTCACATGGCTGGTAAAGCGAATAACATGGTTGGCAGTCTAGAGTGTTGCAGTCATGGAATGGGGTATCGTGTGTCATAAAGAAGTGAAGAATGACTAAGTCGTCCTCCACGGATTAGATTGTTTGAATCGAGGAAAGGATTTAGTCGTTGAACACGTTTTGAACAATTCTGCTGTTTTGACAACAATTTTAATTCTTCTGCAAACGTTGTGCACTGAACCAAAGCAAATATTTTCAATTCAGCTTCTTGAAGTTCGTTAGTTACAAGATATCCTTGGCGACGTGATGAAGTACGACAGTTATGAACAAATCGCAATACAAAAGCCATAACACGTTTCAGTTTAGTCCATGATGACAATTTTGTTAATAATGACCATTTTTCTTTTGGAGTGGCTGTTAAAACAGTGAGTGGGGGTTTCTTTAAGCTCATGTGAATGGTCAAGTGAGATAGGAATGAACTTAGGTGTCGGCCAATTACATGAAGGGTAAGTAAGCCAAGCAGGACCGTTCCACCATAGGTGATGGTTGGTCAATTATGACACGAGTAGTCCACGTGAAGCACAATCAGCAGTGTTGTCTTCTGAAGAAATATGTTTCCACGATTCGGTTGGAACGAGTTCTTGCGTTTGCGACACACGATTGGCAACATAGGTCTTTAACCGGTATGGCGGGGTTTGAAGCCAAGTTAATGCTATGGTTGAGTCGCACCATAAATGGATGTTTGTTGTTGATAATTTATCCGAAAATATGGATTTACAATGAGCTACAAGTTGGGCTAATAAGTGTGCTGCGCATAATTCCAAGCGCGGTATTGTGACACGTTTTAGAGGAGATACTCGACTTTTTGCTGTTATAAGCTTAATAGATACATCATGATTAGGAGATTCATATCTTAAATTAACTACTGCAGCGTATCCAGCTTCTGAAGCATCGCAAAACCCATGCAATTTAATGTTGCATGACAATGAAAAATTTAATGACCGAGGTATCGAAATGTTCGTCAACCATTTGATGTTATCGGTAAAGGAGTACCATTGTGAAAGGAGATCAAGAGGCAAAGGCGTGTCCCACGATAATCCTTTAGTCCAGATTAGCTGCATAAAGCATTTTGCAAGCATGATAAAGGGTACGAGAAATCCACATGGATCATAAATTTGTGCGATTGTGCTTAAGACAATTCGTTTAGTGGGAAATTTACAAGTATTAGGAATTTGAACATTGTATGAAAAGGCGTCAGTAGTAGGAGACCATTGAAGACCTAATACATTGAAATGAGGTGTATCATCAGAGCTCTGAAGAAACTTGGGGGATTCCAAATGATTTTCAGGCAAATTACCTAATAAATTAGGCGAGTTTGAAACCCATTTTCGTAATTCAAAACATCTACGATTCAAGAGTGAAATAAGTTGCTGTTGTAGCATTATAACTTCTGTTTCAGTATCAGCACCAGTGATGATATCGTCTACGTAAGTATGGTTAAGCAAAACACGGGCAGCATCCGGAAATTCTTGTCCTTCGTCATTAGCTAATTGATGTAACGTTCGAATGGCAAGGTAGGGGGAACTATTCATACCATACGTAACGGTGTTCAGCTTAAAGATAGATGCAGGTTGGTCAGATTGTGTTCGCCACAATATTAATTGGAAATTTCGATCGTCTGAGTGGACCGAAATTTGGCGGTACATTTGTCGGATGTCGCAACAAAATACAACCTTGTGAGTACGAAAATGCATGAGCAAGTCGCAAATGTTGTTTTTTAGTTTGGGCCCAGTTAACAAGATTCCGTTAAGAGAATTTCCAGAACTAGTTTTGCAACTAGCATCGAACACAGTCCTCAATTTAGTAGTGCTACTACTTTCCTTAAGTACTCTATGATGGGGAAGAAAGTAATGCGGGTGTGAGAGGTTTATGTCATTACATTCTGACATATGGCCTAGAAACAAATATTCATCCATAAAATCATAATATAGTTGAGCAAAGTGGTTATTGGACTTAAACTTGCGTTCCATCGCATATAGGCGCAATTCCGCAGCAGTTTTCGATTCACCTAGAACAGTACTAGAGTCCTTAAATGGAAGACGCACTATGTAACGTCCGTTGGCATCGCGAGTATGTGTCTCAATAAAGTGTAGATCACATAATTCTTCCTCATGTGTTTTAATTGAACGTGTGGGAGGCTCTTCTTGGATCCAAAACCGTTGTATCGACGTATGAAGATCAGCCTCACTAATCGAATGGAGACACACGTTGAGTGTAGTAGGCGGTAACGAAGTGGAAGGCTTGGATTGAGTCGGCATGCATGGAGCAGTGCCCATGAGAACATATCCGAAATGAGTGCCCATAACATATGGCATATTGTGACCAAGAGAGAATTGCTCTTGAGTGAACAATTGAGGAAAGAGTGAGCCACCAATGACAACATCGATGCGGCTGGGTATGTGAAATGTAGGATCAGCGAGAGTGAACGATCTAGATTGTTTCAGTAAGTCGTTTGAAAGAGGTACGCGAGGAAGATCAACCGTTAGTCTGTCAAGGACTAATATGGGTTGATTAGTGGCTATGATTTGCCCAGACAACGTTTTCAGATCGACAAAGATTTGTCCTCTGTTACTAGTTACATGATTATCAATGCCAGAGAGTTGAATATCAGATTTGTGTCGTCTAGTATTGAGGTTTGAGGCAGCGTGTTCAGTGATAAGATTGCACATGCTTCCAGAATCAAGAAGCGCACGAAACACGTGTGAGTTTCCGTCAGATGAGCTGAGTTGTACTAATAAGGTACCTAGTAACACTGTAGTATTAATACTTGATGAAGGAGGACTATTTCGTGAGGTAAGTACCGGTATGATAGATTCTGATTTAGAGGTAGAATCTCGTACGGAACCATTTGATGATTTCTTAGAAAAAAAATTGTTTCCGACATTGGAATCATTTTCTCTACTATGAGTCGTATCCACATTGAAATGTAACAAAGTGTGATGGCGTTTATTACAAAGTTTGCATGATGATTGTGATTTACATGATTTAACGTCATGAGTTCCTAGACATGAAACACATTTACGGTGCTGTTTGACCAATTGAAAACGTTCTTGAGGTGTTTTAGTTTTGAAGGCAGGGCAAGCATAGATCTTATGGGAAATCTGGTTACACGCGAAACAAGGTGTGTTTGAGTGTTCATTATGGTCAATTTGCGGAGAGAAATGAGTGGCTACCATGTTAACAGGTTTCTTTGAATCAAATTTATTGCGATTAATAGATTTGGAGTAGCTAGAAGATGAACAAGTTGCCATTGTCTGAATACCTTGTGACAACGTCGCATCTTCCAGGTGGGTGCATTCGGTAGTCAAGAAATCAATTATTTCTTTAGTAGTAGGCAACGTGTGCTTAGGTAACGATAAAGTTGCACGAAAAGATTCTAATTTAGTGCGAAGTTCCACATCCATTTTCCGTAATAATGTCGCTACCATCAAAAGGTCCGAATTTAATACTTCGCATTTGAGAGCAACCAAAGCTTGAGTATTTTCATGAAAGGTATTGACAAACTGACGAATGCCAGATGTGTGTGAGCTAGTAATTTGAGGTAAATCCAACAAATTGTTAAGATGGATCAGTTGTAAACGACGATCATTATGATACCGATCCCTGAGTAAATTGTACGCAACTGTGTAATTAGGTGCGGTGAGATTAAGGCTACGTATCAAGTTTAGTGGTTCTTCACCCAATGCGCTTAAAAGATATTGAAATTTCATCACGTCGGATAGTGAGTCGTTGTGATGTATTGTCGCATCGAATAAGTTGATAAATGAAGTCCAAGACGTCAATTCACCGACAAACTTAGGGAGTTCAAACTTAGGTAACCGTACTTGTGAATGCGCAGTGGATAATGATCCGTTATTGCTATCACCGTTAGTTTGCGATTCATTAACTGGAATCAAAGCTTCAATATGGCTCAAGATGTGAATGTATAGATCGTTAATTTCATCTTGATCTATTGATAAAGATTCATGAGATAAAGCATCTTCACCCGAAACCGTTAGAACTTGTTGTAGATTCAATTCAAAATCATTTTTTTTCTTTTGAAGTTCGATCATGTAAGCATTTAGGGTTTTAAGCTGGACAACGGAGAGTGGTTCAGTTTGCGCAAACAGATTGTCAATTGAAAACTTAATATTAAACAACCGTGTTTTTGTTAAGGCAGTAAGCCGTTTGTATGTCTCGGCTTTGAAATCAGTATTTCTTGGAGGCGCCATAATGAATAATAGTACAAATAAATATAGTTCGATAAAACTTATGATGGATAATCAAATATCAGTTTCCACAAGTTCTTTAGTATGTTTTGGATGCGTAACAGAGAGCGGTATAGACACATAGGAAAATTGAAATAAAGGAATCTATAAAGTGAACTATTGTATTTCCAAATCGCTTTGATACTATCCGGCCCGGAGGACCAAAAAATGGGGGATATGGGCAGCTTAAGGAAAAACAAAGAATTAAAATTAAAGTGAATTCACATAGATGGAGGACCAGGGAATTTATTGAAATTTCCAAAAGAAAGGAAAAAAACTAAACACATATTGCGTTGACAGGAAAGGTGATTTATTTATTAAATTAGATGCGGTTAATATAGGAACAAGAGACAAGTATATTCAAAACAAAACGGATATAAATATTATACAAAACTTGGTGTGCACACAAAATTAATCTAAAGGTTGCAACCACTCACCAACACTGTCCACGTCCAAGTTCATATTTCACTCGCGTTGTAGATTGTCCAATTCACATAATTCCGTTCTGTTTTGATCAAAAGTTTGATATGATGTGAAATATTTGTATTCAGGGATCCAAAATTATATTAAAGATCTCATGTTGACGTTGCATGAAAACAAAAACAAATGAAACAATAAAATAAAAACAGATGATAAAATCAAAATAAGAAAAGTCAGATGGTACAAGTTGTGCAAAACAAAGGAATATATTATTAGACAGGATGGATTTAAAATGTGATTACTCACTCTCTGTTTGTACGCAACAGATATATATATATATATATGCAATATATGATATTTTCTTTGTATTTAAATATATATGATGTGAGTAGGAGACGCAGTCTTTAAGCGCTAACATTGTTTTATGTGAGAAAACGTGTTGCCAACCTAAGAAAATTGCAAAACAAAAAACATGACCTACATACCAGTGGTACCAACCGTAGTTATATATATAAAGATGTATAATAAGGTAGTTATATATATAATGATGTATAATAAGGTTTTATATATATATAAAGATGTAGTAACGTAGTTATGTCACGCTTGTAATGTAAGACACAAAATACCTGCAGTATTATAATGTAAGAGAGAGCAGCCCGCATCGCCGGGTCGCGCTTGGGCGATCGAGCCACAAATCAAATGCAAATAGAAACAACAGCGTCCTGGTGACCTCGCGTCTGAGTTATGGTCGACCAAAACGTCGACTCATGGCATTAATACTAGTAATCAATCAGTGACATCTGGTTATGGAACCGCCAAGTGACTATCGTATGGTTACTATATATCATAGTTGAGCGTTCCTTACGCAACTGTGTGACTCTACTCAGCACATACAACGCACAACACTACTACAGTCCGTACCAGGCACTGGACCACATCACATCATACCGGGTAAGTAAAAAATCATTTTAAAAAAAAGAACATTTATTTACTTCTTACATTGTAACACAGAATTAAATACTCAAGCTGAACTGTTATTAAAACTTAGTAAAATGTATTAAATACAATTACAAATTGTGTAGACTTCAAAAAATTTCTATAGCTTAAATAGTTTTTCTTTAACAAATCATTTATAAAAATGTACTTTATGTTTTCTGAACAATTCAAGACTTACTTTAATACAATATTATACAGTGAAACAATGCAGGACTTTAAACTGCCTTAGGACTTAGAACAATAATTTAAAAATACATATCAAACACTTTGGGACTTATTAAATGTACTTTATGTTTTCTGAAAAATTCAAGACTTACCTTAATACAATATTATACAGTGAAACAATGCAGGACTTTAAACCGCCTTAGGACTTAGAACAATAATTTAAAAATACATATCAAACACTTTGGGACTTATTAAATGTACTTTATGTTTTCTGAACAATTCAAGACTTACTTTAATACAATATTATACAGTGAAACAATGTGGGACTTAGAACAATAATTTTAAAATACATATCAAACACTTTGGGACTTATTAAATTTATTTTATGCTTTTGAACGACCTACTTTAATTTATTAATGCAGTGAAACAATAATTTACAAATTTACAATAATTTAAAAAAATACAACATTAAAAAACCTAATAATTAAAAAACAACCTTGTGCGGCTATTAATGACAGTCCTGCAAAAGGGGCAGCAGGTGACCCGGCGACTACAAGCCGGGCACAATGCATGCCCACAGGGGTGTAGGGCCACAGTTGGGAGGGCACTTATACAAATTTGACAAACTATGTACCTCGGCTGTTCTGTAGGAGGAGGCGTGCCACGGATAATAAGATTATCCATCCGCCGGTCGTTATAGCTCAGGATCCTTTCCATGGTGGCACGGAGCTCCTCCCACACAGCCGGAGCGATCTCGCGAATTTGGTCCTCCTCCGCGTCCTCCAAGGCGTTCCGTGACAAGGTCAGAGCCTCACCCAGCTCTGTCCGGACGGCCGCGATCCGGTTGACGATGCCCGGAACATCCTCGGTGGTGTTTGTCCCACGCTCCTGAAAACCACATCAGGTAAGAATCTATTCGTAAAGTTAATTATTACCCTATATCTTACAAACGAATGACTTGGAACCTTACCATTTCAAAAAGCCGCATCCTCATCCGTAACAGGCCTTCCTCAAAGCGACAGACGGCGCAATCGGCAGGGGGGTCGACCACGGGCATTCGTTCCTCACACCTTAAATTCTGAAACATTACAAATTAAATATAATACAAGTTTACAAAACAAAAATAAACCCTAACCCCCGATAAAGATACTTACAATAGGTTCAACCCGTCTTGACGGTCCCGCTACCTTCCTTGCACCGGTGCTCGGCCTGTCTACCCTCTCCTCCAAGGCAGAAATGTGGACTTCCGGTATTGACTTTAAAAAACAAAACGATCAATTATCACAAGGTACACACACACACAGTAAAAAACAAAAAATACAACAGTATAACAAAATAAAAATTACCGAAAGTCTGGGAGCTCTCGAGCCCGAGGGAAAGGCGAATACGTCCCCCTCCACCCTTGCACCAACCTCGTCCCGATCAGCAAACGGAATTGCAGGCACCGCCCTAATCCCAGTTACGTTCTGCCCCTGTAAATAATGTTTATATTATTATTATTACTATAACTAAAACCTAAAATGTATATCAAACATACGCAACTGTTAAACCTTATTACTTACAAGACTATGTAGTGAAGGTCTGCTATGCCAGGAGGGGAGTACCCTTGAGGGTGTAGGGCTGTTTGGTCGAGCCCTGTCCCGCCGACGCACATCCTCTTCCTCCATCCTTGCACCTGTTACGTTCTGCCCCTGAAAAAACAGAGACCGTTAACACCATTATTAAAACCTATGACTAAAAAAATACTTTAAACAATACGACGATACTAACCGTATAGTGTAGATGGCTGATTAGTGTCCTCGCACTCGTTTCCTCTGAGTGAATAGAAACCGGCCCACCCGATGTTATCCGTAGAGGGGGTTCGGCCAGGTGAGTCCGTCTTACCGGTTCACCACCCCTCTGTAAATAAAAAACAAAGGTATCAGATACCCATACCATACAATACAATACAATATCAACACCATACCATACTCATACCATACCAAAACATACCATTAAGCGTGTGAGGCACCAGCCATCCCCAGCGATAACGGCCCTCTCTCCAAACGAGTACAACCCCGTCTCGTAGGTGTTCCTAATTTCCGCCCATAGCTCAAGTCTCCGCTGGGTAAAAGTTGACTCTGTCACCTGGCGGTACCGTGGCGGAAATCTGACGCTTCTGGGGTTGTTCTGAAAACAAAATACAATTAGTGTAATAAAATACCCGTACTTAAAACTATATACTCCCCCATAAACCAAAATACTTACTGCACGTATAGAGAGCAGGTATCCATCCTCGCTTATAAAATACTGGGATTCGCCATCACTACCGACGAGCTGAAAAAGAAAATATAAAATCAATTATACAATTCTAAAAATAAGCAAGTGAAAAAAAACAAGTACCTATATAATAATAATAATTAATCACCTAAGTGTTAGCCAGATGAACCGCATATGACGTAATTGGGGTATCGGGCCGGGGGTGTGGAGACCGGTCCCTTACCTGAAAAGCAAACAGTATATTGTAACTAATTTTATTATTTTATTGTTTACTACATTATTAACGCTAAAAATCACATAGCAATGATATGTCCTTACCGAGGTGCCACGTCTAATAATATTAGGCATCGTCCGCCTGACAGGAGATGCTGGCCTCTGCCTCTGAAAAAAAACATTAGAGTTAGAGAAAACCACAAACAACCCCTAACCTCTACGTGCAAGTATTGCTAAATAAGCTAAATAAAAAAATATAAAACTTACAGTTCCTAACTCTCGCATGCTAGTCTCTATAAGCTCAGGAGCTATCTCATACTGCAACAGATAAATAAAATCAAATTTAGACTTACATTTTCTAAACCTTGAGAGATCGCCTCCCGGGCCTCAGGGCTTAGACCGGCAATATCGTCCTGTAACAAAAAACACAAACCAAATAATACTATTAAATAAATAAAAAACTATAAACGTTGAAAAAAACACGGAATAAAACCCATACTAACCGTAAACCTATTTCTCGTCAACAAACTGCCGTCATCAAGGAAGGTCCGCGAGGTCTCGATATATACCCCAGACTCGCCAGACAATCTTAACATCTGCCTAATCCTGCCGTTATATTCTTCCTAAACACATAAAAACATGTATAAACAAACGCTGTTATAAAGGCTAATATAATCATAACGAATATAAAAACTAAATAAATTAACCCACCTGAGATATGGATTGTAAACCGCTAACCGTAGAAGACCCACTCTGAAAAAATAAAAAATTATAATTAACCTCATTTCAATGTAAAACCTAAACTCTTGTATTTAAAAAAAAATATTTGTAAGTACGTTTTTACCTGTTGTGACAGGCGCTGGGATAAACTGCTCAGTCCCGAACCGCTCTGAAAACAAAAAAATAAACTGTCTAAGTATACACATTCTATTAATACTAACCCTACCATAAAGTTTAAAAAAGAGAAAACAAATTACTTACTGCACGTATAGACAGCACGTCAAGATCATCAGCAAAAAACATATCTTGACTTAGAGGTTGGGGTGTTTGGTCACCATCCTGAGGAGTCGTCGATAACAGATCCTGAAAAAATGTATTAACTAAGTAAACTACTAAATGTATAGTGGGTAAATCTATAGTGTAATTGTTTGAAACTTTGATTACCTGATTATTGGGCGGGATGTTTTCATCTTGGTCGAAACCAATCACCAAGCGAAGGCACACGAGAGCTAAAACTTGGAACAACATGATAACTAAAACAACCACTGCAGAGTGCATAGTACCATAACACCGGGTCAGAGACCCGTATTTATACGCGATATCCCTTCCAACACCGGTGTAAACAGCCGACCAATCACAGCCCGCAGATTCCGTTAGCCGCGCCCCCCACACTGTGCTCCTCTCTCAGTTAGCCGTGATGAACCCTCCGAGCTTAACCCAACTTTGCCTTCAGCACTATTGTTCAAAATTTAAATTCCTCCAAGAGATTTGTGATTTAAACCTTCCGTTTTTATTGAAAAAATTATTAATTGAAGAGCACAAAAGTAAATGTTATAAAGCAAGTTACTTTATCTGTGGGCGGAGCTATTGCAGTAACTGTTACTCGGTGGGTACAATTATTAATAAGGTTAACTTTTTTTTGTTCTATGTGTGACTGTGTATAATGTTTTGTTTTGTTTGTTTGTTTTGCATATCTACGAACTAGCGCCGCACAGTTTCGAGCCTTACGCTTACATTGACGGCTGGTGGCTGGGGACCAAAAACCTAGGCTACTGCCTGCACCGGCCATACATCCGGTCCCAAAACTGCTTCGAGTGCGGGATGTTTCAAGAAATCTCGGCGTCCCGAGAATGTTCCTGTTCCTGTTAATGTGAGTACAATATATCTAACTGTAGGTTTGTCCGTTAAAATGTCCTGCAGAAAAGCACTTAGCCGGTCGTTATGCGGGCGGTATGACGGTTAGGGTGCGCCCCCTTGAGTTAGTCAGTCAGTCGCCGGACCGCATCGCCGAGTCACGCTTGGCTCGGCCGCCCACAGTGTTTGTTTAGCGTCGTCTCAGTCTGCACCATGGATCCGCCGTGTACAGAGTCCATGGTGTTTTGTGGAGTTTTCGAGCCGTATTTTAGATTTGGTTTTTGTAGCGACGGGCACTGTGTCGAAGTTACCCCGCATTTCAGACTAACGTACCACTATTGTAACAATTTAA
The DNA here is from genome assembly GCA_963675035.1 of Allygus modestus. Lineage (NCBI taxonomy): Eukaryota > Metazoa > Arthropoda > Insecta > Hemiptera > Cicadellidae > Allygus > Allygus modestus. The sequence continues at coordinate 213,485,376 of OY776111.1, forward strand.
TATCGTGCGCTACTTTAATTTATTCTTGGAAGCTTGACTACAAGTGCCTCGCGTGTGAGTACGAGTTCTCCACAGACTGGGTAATTTACACGTTATAAAGGTATGTTTTTTTTCTTTAAACTATAATTTTGAACGCTCGCGTTTCCACACCACGGTAAGCCTTTAGGCTAGGCCGTAGGAGCGTCGGCGCGTTCTTTTTGGTTACCCAGAACTTCCCCTGGAGGCCTAACCTCTGGGGTGAGAGGCCCCAACCATCGCCTCTCACTGTGGTAGCCACTCCATAACAAAATGCTACCTCCTTTTTTATATTTTTGTTCTCTGTTTACCCCAATAGGCTATTTACTAAGACTGTGTCCTTTCATTTTAGCCTAGAAAATAGACAGAGAATTTTTTTACTTTATATATTTTTTTTGTCGCACTTTTCAATCCGCTTTTCCCTGACAGTCGGAGGATTACAACAAACGGTTTCACGGTTTTTTAGGCCAACCTCCCCACACCCATGGACTTACAAAGGGTTTAACCCTGCCTGATGGTGAGCGACTGCCGGGCCTTATTTTTATTAGGCCCCACTCGAAAACATTTTTCGAGCGTAGTACTTTGCGGACTTCAAAGCGCAGTTTTCATTTTTATTTCCATGTACAATAATACAATCTACAAGTTCATAACTATCGCTACTATTTACAATATTTATTTCTTTAACATTAGGGTGAAATTCCCGAAGGAATTGAGCCTTTTCCAAACCTTTTGTGTAAATAGTTTCAAAAGGTTTACAGAGTGAGCTTAAAAGCTCCTCACTATACTCTACTTCGCCATCGTCCCACTTAATGTGGTGATAATGACGAGTCAGCCAGCGAGCTGTCCTTTGCATTTTACTATTCAACAAATTAAAACAGTATGGAGGTCGGAACACAATCTGTGTTCTATACGACCTCCCAACTATAGCAAGTTCTTTAATAATAAATCTATTACCGTTACTCCGGAAAGCTTGAAACTCCACTATAGCTTCCATAATAAAATTTCTTGATATAAACGGTCGGCTACGTGAGGCGGTAATTAATCTGTACAGGTTTCAGCACCGGTTAAAACCTGATTAATATAAAAGTAGGGGGCATTGGGGCATTCAGAACCAGCAAAGGCGCGGTGAGGAGCAAGTGAGAAGCCCCCCCCCTGGTGACGTCAGCCCCCCCCGGGTGACGTCAGCCCCCACCCCCCCGGGTGACGTCAGCCCCCCCCCGGGTGACGTCAGCCCCCCCCCGGCCGCCAACGGCACTTTTCGTGACGACCTTGAACATGAGGAAAAAACTTTCGAAAATTGATAACTAGCCTAATTATCCACCGATTCCCACGGGACTTTTTCCAGAGTGTATTCCTATCCCCAAGGAAACGAATGACGTAAGAACCCCATAGATCCACCATTAAACAAGGCCGCTATTAATTTAAAACCGCGTTTTCCTTATGGGATCTCAGCTGTTTACCAACCGATTTTGACGAAACCTCACCACATGTCGGGCCGTGACCTAAGAAAACCATCGCTTAAAGAAAATTGAAAATCCACTGTTAAACGGGCCCGCTATTAATTTTCAAACGCGTTTTCCTCATGGGATCTCGACTGTTTGCCGACTGAATTTGATGTGACTTCGTTACACGTTGTATGCCGGCTTGACTAAGCCAAACTGCGAGCGGCTCCGTGGAGTCACGTGTCGAGGCGCGTGCTAGGGCCTACGTGACTGTCCCAGCCTGTTTACTCATCAGCGGCCTTCCAGACCCCTCATCACTCCCACACTCCTCCGTTCTAGAAGGTTCCGACAAGTGTGTTGCATGAGGCCTCCTGACTGGAGTGCTCCCCGTTAGCGAAAGACCACCTCTCACGTTTTCTGGAAGCTTCTAGAAGGTTCGCTGAAGCGTGCAACCTGGGTATAAAACCGAGGCAGAGCCGCGCGCGCGACCTCAGTGTTGTTCGAGACGTCACCATGAACGGAAACGGAGTCAGTGCAGCTGAAGTGGACCAAACGATCCGCTCCTTCCTAGAGGAGCTGAACGCAATGAACGATGAGAACGCCAACGCACCGCCAGTTCAGCAGGGATGTGCGTCAAAGAAGAAAAAGCTCGATGGGTGGACTGTAAAGAGGAAGGAAGTGCCTATCGATTCCCCGACACTGTGCTGGTCCGCTGGCGGATATCAGTACACTGTGAAGAACCCTACCAACAGCGGTAATGTACTGTTGAAGATGAATGTGTTCAAAGGAGGTCGCCCCACGTTCAGTTGCGGCTTGTACTTGGACGAGGAGCGAAACGATGAAATCTGCATATGTCTAGAGGACCTGCTATCCAGATTGCAAAACCTATGGTTGGCAAATAGCGAGACGGGAGAGACAAGATACGACGGGATCACTAGGACCGCTACTCCTCTACCCACCTGGCGAAAGACCGATTGCATCATCTCAGGGAAAACCAAGAGGAGCGCACACTCCAAGCGCACTACCCAGTAAACGAGAGAGCGTGGAAAATTCCACTAAGCAGTTAATAACCGAGATGCTTCTAGAACAATCCACTTGTTTACGCAGTAAAGCTTTCCATTACGTCAGCCTTCCTGGAATTGAGCGTGGAAACTTCCACTAAGCAGTTGATAACCGAGACGCTTCTAGAACAATCCACTTGTTTACGCAGTAAAGCTTTCCATTACATCACCCTTCCTGGAATTGAGCGAGTAACTATGTCATCATGTTGTTGATACGCGCGAGTCGGCACGTAGACACCGCCAATAAAAGGCGACTCGGTGGCGAGAGCCAGTCATTCTGCATCCAGCCGCTGCGCCATGCTCAACACGGACCAGAAGATGGACCTCAGGACAGCCCTCAACAGCTGCAAGGCCGCGGGTTACACTCGCATAGCAGATCTGCGGGACAACGCGGTGTACCCGATCCGCTCATTCGAGCGGGTGGACACACCGTACGGCGAGGCAGTGATGGCCACCTTGGAGGGTCTCGTCGGCGATGACCCGATCCGGATTTACATGCCCCGGCGGTACCTCACGGTCCTGGACGACAACGCCATCTCCCAGTACAATGTTGGCGTGGGGCCGAGGACGAGCCTTGTAAAGAGGAGCGGCCCTCCTGGCAGCAAACTTCCTTTCCTGGAATTTGTATAAATAAACGGTATTTCCTATTCCCTTATTTCCTTCAATATTAAAAAAAAATAAAAATAAATAAAAAGAAGCAAGAAAAAGAACCTTTAGTTACAAGAGCCGAGGTGGCGGTATATGGTAGTCAGTAGACGCCATGGACTTGAGGTGGAAACACCCGTTCACCGCCATCGTGGCTGGGCCCTCTGGCAGCGGCAAGTCGCACTTCGTGGCTCGCTTCATAGAGCACGCCGACCGCATGTGCGATACGCGGTTCGCCCGCATCACTTGGCACTATGGCAGCGGTGGCGGCGGTGGCAAGAGCCGTGCGGACTCTGCCGTGCGCTACGTAGCCGGCCTGCCAGACCTGGACGACTACGACGGTAGCGAGCCCGCCCTGGTTATCGTCGATGACATGATGCGTGAGGCTGGCTCCGGCGTGGCGGACCTGTTCACCAAGGGCTCGCACCACCGCAACATGAGCGTGTTCTTCATCACGCAAAACCTGTTTCACCAGGGCAGGGGCCAGCGCGACATATCGCTGAACGCCCACTACATAGTGTGCTTCAAGAATCCCAGGGATCGTGCTCAGATCAAACACTTGGCTCGCCAAGTATACCCGGAAAACCCCAAATTCGTGGAGGAGGCTTACGCGGACGCCACGCGTGATCCGCACGCCTACCTGCTCATAGACTTGAAACAGTCCACGCCTGAAGAGATGCGCGTACGTTCAACCATTTTCCCAGACGATCCGGTGAACTACGTGTACCTGCCCAAGAAGAAGTGATAAATAGGCCGAGCGCGCGCCAGCGTCAGTCATCATGTCACGCCGTGTGAAGAAGGACGCGGCGCTGCTGAGGGCCCTAATACACGCTACGCCCAAAGAACGCAAGGCCCTGTTAAAAGCGTGCGACAAGAGTCGCATCAAGTCATTGTGCGAGTGCGCGTATAACGTGCTACGCGGAAACGTACCGCTTTCCCCCTGTCTCAAACGCAAATTGAGCAAACACAAACAGGCGCTCAGACGGCTGGTGAAACGCGGCGAGGGCTGGGCCAAGAAGCGACACTACCTCGTTCAACGGGGCGGAGGGATCCTCCTACCTCTACTGTTGAACGCTGTTTTGCCCGTTCTAGCGCAGAAGCTAGGAAAATGGTGGTTGTACCGCAGGAGCTCATCGAGAGATTGCGAGAAGGACCGGGACCAGGGCCGGGACCAGGACCAAGAGGAGGAGCAGGTAGCGCCAATAAGCCAGCCAGCCTGGACGCTGAGATGCATCGCATATTGAGTGACAAGCGGCTGGACGATACGGAGAAATGGAAACAATATCAGCAGGTGTTACAGCGGTTCCTGCACTTTTCCGCGGCTAAACGTCAACCCATAGGTCTGTCAATCATCGAGGGTGAGGAGAGGGAGGAGGAAGCGGCGGGAGGTCCGAGTCAGATGAAGCACGAGTCTAGCGCCTCGGCGGAGGAGGACATTGTGGAATCGTTCTCAAAAATCTACAGGTCGGTGGCGCGCAACTTGTTGCGATTCATGACCCGGCAAGGCAGCCCCATCGCCTGGGACGCCAGTGGGGCGGTGTACGTGAACAAGGTGAAGATCCCCGATTCCAATATAGTGGACATCGCGCACAGCATAGTGAGAGCGCGTAGGGCGGACCGATTGCCTACCGGCTGGCATCAAGTGATGGCCGCCTTGAAGGACATGAACGTGCCCAAAGAATACGTGAGCAATCCCACGGCGTTGCGTTACTTAGGCGTGGGACTGGACTCGGCATCGAGCCCCTGGGGAGACACGACGACAGCCTCGTCGACACCCCTCTCACCGAGGTTGACGCCGATACTGGACCGCTTGAGACCGCGACCTCCAGCGGCCAGGAGAAGGATTATAACCGAGGAACCCGACCGGGAATCGTCATTGGACAACTGGGAGCCGTTCACACCGTAATGGAGAAGTTGTACTACGACCCGAGCCAGCCCGGTTCCCTCGGTGGGGTGGCCGCCCTGGCCACAGCCGCGCGCCTACCGAAACGTCGGGTAGCCGACTGGCTGCGCGCCCAGGACACCTACACGCTGCACAAGCCTGCGCGCAAGCGGTTTCCCCGCAACCGCTACGCCGTGTTCGGGCCCCGGGAGCTGTGGCAGGCGGACCTGAACGACATGCGCGGCCTGAGCCGGTACAACGACGGAGTCAACTACCTGCTGACTGTGATAGACGTATTCAGTAAGCGGCTGTTCGCGGTACCACTGAAGAGGAAAAGCGGGCCTGAGGTGGCTGCAGCGTTCGAGAGGATATTCGCTGAGGCGACTCCTCGCTGCCTACAGACCGACAAGGGGACGGAGTTCACCGGGGCCGCAACCAAGAGAGTGTTCAAGAGTCACGGTGTCAACTACTTCACCACGCAGAACCCTGACGTGAAGGCGGCGGTGGTGGAGCGAGTCAACCACACGCTCAAGACCCGCATGTGGCGCTACCTGACCTACAAAAACACGTATCGCTACGTGGACGTGTTGGACAGGCTTGTGGACGCCTACAACCACAGCCCGCACAGGAGCCTGGGTGGTGGCCTACGACCCGTGGACGCGGACAGCGGCGATGGAAAAACGGTGTACAAGGTTTGTCGTCACATGTATGGAAAGGCGATCCGGCGACACAAGCACAGGTTCGAGCCGGGCGACACGGTGCGCATAGCCAAGGAGAAGGGTACGTTCGCCAAAGGTTACGAGACCAATTGGAGTAAGGAGCTGTTCGTGGTGGACCACATATACGGGTCGCATCCTCTGCTATTGTACGTGTTGCGCGACCTGAACGGGACGCCGCTGGAAGGGCGCTTCTACGAGCACGAGATGCAAAAGGTGACGATCGCCCCGGACCGCCTGTATCAAATAGATAAAATACTGGACACCGAGGGGCGAGGCTCCAGTAAGCGCCATCTAGTCAAGTGGGCCGGTTACGGAGAGGACTTCAACTCGTGGGTACCCGCAGCGGACGTGCAACAGCTGCGATGACGAGGCACGACCAGTTTTACCTGACGTTGCCCAGTAACAGTTCAATGAAGTACTATCCCAACAACATGGTGACAAACTACACGACCCATCTACCCTCGACCGTTGATCTGTCAGACGGCGAGTGGGAGGTCGCTCTGGCGGAGGCGCACTACCCCTTCTCTTTTCTGACCGTCGGTGAGGGAACCTACATCAAACTAGTGCTGGGAATGAGGGACTCGAAAGGCGGGTTGGCCGTGGTGGACAAGTTGTTAATCAAAGTGGAGCCGGGCAATTACAGTAGTACCGAGGAACTCGTGCACGCAATCAACAACCACCCTCAAATGAAGAGTAACCTGTGCACCTTCTCGTATGACGAGAGGTCCTCAAGGGTGGAATTGATGTCGACGTCTTCAGCCGTTCAGAGCCTCAAACTGAGCCCCAGTTTGGCGCTACAGTTTGGCTACGAGGTGGATACGGATATCGTCAAGCGTCACAGGTCCGTGAGGCCGGCTAACTTCTTCGCCGGTCTGCCATCACACATGTACGTGTATTGCGACCTGGTGGAACCCCAACTGGTGGGCGACGCTGTGGCGCCACTACTGAAGATCCTCAACATCGACATCAGGAATTACACGTACGGTGCCAACACGACAGTGTATATAATAGACCCGCACTACGTGCCGGTGATTAAAACCTCATTCGAGAGCGTGGAAATCGATTTAAGGGACAACCAAGGGCGACACTTGCCATTCCACTTCGGGACCACGTGCATGAAGCTTCATTTCAGGAAAGAGAGGCAGCGGCAATGAATCCGAGCGATCCCTATCTGGCGTATTACCGCCACCAGCAGGCGGGCCATGGCGTATCCTCCGTATTCAGAGGAGCCGCTTTCCAACGCGGACACGGCATCGGCAGTTTCCTAGGCGGGCTGATGCGTACAGTGGTCCCTTTGATCAGATCCGGCGCATCGGCGCTGGGCAAGGAGGCGCTGAGGTCCGGTGTGGGCTTCTTGGGCGACGTGGCAGCGGGCACAGCCGACCCCCGAGTCGCGGCCAACACCCGGCTCAGAGAGTTTACCGGGTCGCTGAAACGTAAGGCCGATGAAAAACTGGATCGCGTGCTGAGCGGTGGTGGCGCCTATAAGAGGAGGCGTGTACAGCAGGTTACTCCTCAGTCTCTGGCGAAACTCCTTGGAGCGAAGAAGAAGAGCGCTGCGCCCAAGAGGAAGCCCGCAAAACGTGTCGCTAAGAAGAGGAGAAGCAAGAAGAGTGAGAGTACCGTGAAGGACATTTTTGGATAATGGCGTTTCTACATCAGAAGTCGTGCGAGTGTGTCAAGACCGAGTTGGACCTGTTCTCGCTACCGCCCACGCAGACCAGTATAGAGAGCGGTAAATGGGTGCAGTACAAGCCCATCTCCTCCCTGACAGACGACTCGCCCGTGGAGTTCATAGTTCCGGGTCACGGGGACGAGTACACGGATCTGTCACAGACGCTACTGCATGTGAAGGCTACCATTAGAACGGCTAACGGAGGCGCTGTAACGGGTGATCAAGTGATAAAAGAGGTGGGTCCGATTAACAACTGGCTGCACTCGCTGTTCAGTCAAGTGGACCTGTACCTGAACAACAAACTGGTGTCTCCTCAGAACAACACGTACGCCTATCGCGCCTACCTGGAGAACCTGTTGTCCTATGGCGATGATGCCAAGACATCGCACCTCACTGCGGAGTTGTTCTACGAGGACTATGCCGGGTACATGGACAATACTGAGGAGGATAATGCCGGGCTCAAGAACCGGATGGAGTTTGTCAAGGGCAGCCGGTACGCGGACATGGTCGGACATCTGCACATCGACCTGTGCAACCAGGAGAAGTTCATGTTAAACGGCGTGGAGATGCGCTTTCGCCTGATCAGGTCAAAGAACTCATTCTCCATCATGTCCAAAACCGTGACAGACTACAAAGTGGACATCGCCGAAGTCAACCTGTTTATGCGCCGCTGTAAGATCAACCCGAGCGTGCTGTTGGCTCACAGCAGGACGCTGGAGTCGGGTACAGCCAAATATCCCATTACGCGCGTGGAAGTCAAATCCTTCACGCTACCCTCCGGTATCAGCAGCAAGACTCTGGACAGTGTGTTTCTGGGTCAACTGCCGAAACGCGTTATAGTTGGCCTGGTCAGCAATCAGGCGTTCAACGGGGACTACAAGAAGAACCCGTTCAACTTCACCCACAGCCACGTGAACTTCTTCGCGCTGTACATAGATGGTGAGCAAGTGCCATGTAAGCCGCTTCAACCGGATTACACGTTCGGTCAGGAGTTGTGCGTGCTCGCCTACCACACGCTGTACACTGGCACCGGCATTAATTTCTCAGACTGTGAAACGAAGTCAGTCGCAACGAATACCCCTACGGATACTGCCTGATGGCGTTTTATCTGACACCCGATATGGCGGCCTCTCAATCCAGCCACTGGAACCTGGTGCGCAACGGTAACCTGCGCATAGAGATTGGGTTCTCCGAAGCCTTGGCGGAGGCGTTCAACTGCATAGTGTACGCCAAGTTGGACAACGTCGTGGAGGTGGACCGTCATCGCAACGTCACAGTCGACTTTGGCGGGTAAACGAGTTGCCGCGCGCTCAAGGTCACCGCGGACCGTTAGGTGATGGCGGCGCGCGCACCCAAGGTTATCCCGCTAGGCGCGCTCCCGCCAGCGCTCAGTCGAGTTCAGTCAGCCTTACGGGATGGACGTGCCGCCACCGATCTATAACGAGCCGCCTCCAGCGCGCTGTCATCACGGAAGCGTGGTGATGGATATGCAGTGTTTTAAAGACAGTGATAATGACTTTCTACTGAAAGAGGTTTGCGTGGTGGATGTGACTACCGGCACGCTGCTCCTACATCACATCGCCCGCCCACCCTTCAGTAAGGACCTCCTGACTTCCGAGAAACAGCGCGAGATCGTCTGGGTCACTCGCCACTGCCACGGCTTGGAGTGGGACCAGGGGGACATCGCGTACGTCGCCCTGCTGGACAAGCTGCGCTCCTGCCTCATCCACCGCCCCCTGGTCTACGTCAAAGGATCGCAGAAGAGGGACTTTGTACAACGCCACCTCATAACCGAGCCCGCCGCCACCACCGCTCAGGACATGGAGGATCTGGGCTGCGGGTCGCTCAACGGTCCGCCCACCTACCGGACCCTGCGCTGTCGCCACCATAAGAGCTCCCACAACCGTTGCGCCCTTCATAACTGCATAGTATTGCGGGACTGGCTCGTGGCTAACGACACACTGGACTCGTCCACCTCGAGCTGCCTGTGTTGCTTCCGTCCACGATGAATACCGTCCAGATCAGAGAATGCCTGGTGAGGATCCCCGGACTGAGGAACGTTGCGGTCTACGCCTCTGACCAACTACCGGACGTGCCAGTCAAGCCTCTCACCGCCATCGTGTCCAACACGGTAGCACACACCGAGGGAGGCGAACACTGGGTGGCGTTTTACTGCTCGGAAGAGGACAGACTCGAGTACCTGGACAGCTACGGAAGGCCGCCATACCAGGCCGATTTTCAAATGTTCCTGAGGCGCAATCCTCATCACCGCCACTACGTCTACAACAGGTATCGACTCCAGGGCTACGATACTTCTGTTTGCGGCTACTACTGCCTCACTTACCTGTACTGCCGGGCTGTTCTCCGCACGTCACTCAGCGACTACGTCCAGCTCTTCGACCCTTCCGCTCCCGCCGCCAACGACGCTCTGGTCCGCAGGCTCTTCCACTCCATATTCGCTTAAAACTAGTTTGTAAGGTTTTTGTAGTATGTGTATGTAACCTTATTACTGTACAATACATGCCTCATAATGATAAAGCTTGTGTTTTTCATTTCTCCTTTCTCCTTACTAAATTTAAAAAAATTAGCAAAACTGAGGCAGCGGGGCTGGACCTCAGGTTTATATACCAGCGGCGCGTGTCACTGGCTGAGCCCCCGCCAAGCGGCAGTGAAGGTCGCCAAAGAGGGCGCGTCACGAGACCCCTCGGACATCAGCAAACCGCTGAGTAATTCGAGGGTGCAACCTTGAGCGTCAGCAAACCACTTAGCAACTCCTTCCTGGGCAACTCCTTCAGGGCCGTCCCCGACACGCGCCGCCAATCGCTCCCGGTTGGCGGGGGCTTTTTAAGCTGCACGGCTCGGGCCAAACGGCCCATAACGCCTTTCCGAGCCTAACGGCTTGTGACTTTTGAGTGAGCAAAGGGAGGAAATAAACAACTCGGGTTCATGCTGTACATAAAGCTATTATATTTTCTTACAAATACTATTTACAATTTTTTCTCTTATAACTAATATATATATAACTAAACGGGGAATTCCTCTTCTTCCTCGTCTTCGTCCTGGCGCTGTCCCTCCTCGCCGTCCACTTCCATCCGCTGTGGATCTTCTCCTCTCCTCCTGGCTGGCGGTAGCGGCGGGACGTCCTTGTGTCCCCACGGCAGAGTGTGGATGCCGTCGGGGAGGACGCACCGCTTGTCGTCGGTCGGGCTGAGGCTCAGCTTGTCCACCTGCACGGTGTACACCCGGTGCAAGTGGGACTGGAACCGGACGTTGGTGGTGTGTTTCCGGACCCCGTCAAACAGACACTCTCTGTAGTCGTCGGGGGTGAGGACGTTCTTGACAACGCCCTTCGCCACCCCCTTGGCTCGCTTGAGAGCCTTACTGCCGCCTGTCGCTGCGTCCTCGATGTCCATGAAGTACAGCTTGGACCGCAGGCCGAGGTACTCGTATAAGGACAGGCCGTTGCACTCGTCCTTAAACTTTCCGATGACCTTGGCGTTGACGGGGTTGTAGCAGGGGTGAGACCTCGGATAGCCGCTGGTGTCGAAGTCGTCCAGGTGTTCCTTCATCTCGGCGTAGACGTCCTGGGACACGATGTCAAAGACGAAGCTGTCCGTGTCCATGTAGTCCACGGTGAGGCGGTCACCGTAGCGCTCCTTCATCTTGCGCAGGAACTCGTACATGAGCCACTTGCTCAGCTCCAGGACTGACATGCCTACGTAGATTGGCTTGTCCAACACGATGTTGACCTTGGACAGATGCACCAGGGCCACGTCCTCCGTGTAGTACGTCCGGTCCAGGAAGTTGGATCTGGCGACGTACTTGGAAAACTTCTCCGGGGTGCACACCAGCTTCACGTTGAGGCGCTTCCGTACATTCTCGATGGTCTTGCCAAAGACCGCGTTGTTCATGAGCTTGAAGAAGTCCTGTTCAAACTTCGTTTTGGCCTTCTTCCGCAGCTCCGTGTTCATCAGGATGTACGGTTCCAACCACCGCGACTGGCGAAAGGAGATCGCCCGATGCACCGCGACCAGCTCCAATCCGTGTTGCAGCGCCTGCTGCAAGACCCTGTAGTGACAGATGTAGTGTGTCTTGTCGTCCAGGGTCGTCAACAGTTTGGGGAACTTCCCTGTTGGCGGACGCTTCGTCTCGCAGCAGTAGGGAAGGTCCTTGTGCAGGTCGTGTAGGCACGCAGGGTAGTGGAGGTCCACCTCCAAGATGTAGCCTCGATCGGCCTCCGCGTCTAGCGCCGCAATGTCCAACGCCTGTATTTCCTCACGGCTGAGCCACTGGAAGTCTCCGGTCGGCAGGCGTTGGGACATGGCCCAGCCGTAGAGGTTGTTAACGTCCAGATACAGGAGGAAGCGCTAAGGCTCGTCCGGGCGGTAGTCCGGGCACCTGTCGTGGTTGGCCTTGGCGTAGCGGGTGATGGCCTGAGAGATGCCTCCCCGGATCCCCTGCTCCACGAACAGGTACATGTCAAAGTCCTGCAGCGTGTCCAGCTCCACGTCGCAGGTCTTGAGCATGACGTCCCAAGCATAAGACGGCAGGGTGTAGTAGTGGGCGGGATCCAGCCCGTACTCTGCTAGTGACGTATCACGGAACTGCTCAAAGACATCGGTGAGCAGGGCGATGTCACATCGCAGATACTTGTCCGCATAGTCCTTGAGGTTGTGACACTCAAAGGCTTGCCACACGTTGAGGGCGTGCTCGTATTCCTCGTCCTTGATGTCCTCCAGGGTCATGGAGTTCCTGAACGCCTCCTTAGGCGGCAGCTCCCTGGTCCTGTACAGCGTGTCGTAGGACGTCACGAAGTCGTAGGGGAACACGCCCTTCCTGCGCACCAGGTCGAACAGCCGGTCGTCGGGGAAGCGCTTCCTCGTCTCGCGCATCTTGTCAGTGGGCAGTCCAGCTGCCAAGCTGGCCAGGCTCATGGACAAGAACCTGTAGGTGTCGAGGAACCGCACCGCAAAACTGCTCTGACGTTGGTTGTCCCCGGGCTGGCCAAAGTGAAACCGCTTGGTAAAGGCGATGTAGCGCTCTTCAGTGTGCGCCAGCACGTCCACATCACCAGGGTCGATGGCCAGCTCCCGCACTACGAAGTGGGCGTCGTAGTTAGACAGGTTGTGGAAGTAGCAGTTGATGTGTCGCTGCTCCCGGTACCTGAGGTTGCACGAGCGGTGGGCGGCTCCTCGGAACTCGTAAGGCGGGGCGTGGTTGTGGTCCCGCACCTTAACGTCCTGGTCCGTGAACTCCTTCCCGCAGAGGTAGCAGTGAGTCGCCGCCAGGTACTCGTCCATCTCCTGCCGGGTCAGAGAAGGGTGCAGAGCTCTCATGCTGAATAGGAACTCCCACAGCGCCAGCACGTCCATCTTGAGCCTCTCCATGAAGACCTTGGACGCGTCAGCCCCGAAGTAGACGCGGGGCTCAAACTCCTCCAGGCCGAGCGAGTCCACGATCTGGTAGGCGAAGGCGTACGGGACGTGCAGTTGCAGGGGCCTCGTGCCGGGCGGCGCTTCCGCAGGGTCGGCGGCGACGGGCTGCAGAGCACACTCGAAGTCGGCATAGACGCAAAAGCGCTCGCGCCGAGTGTACTCAGGGTGGGTGAAGCGGATCTGCTGCTTCTGAGACATGTCCAAGCGGAGGGGGGTCTTGGCGGTGCAGTATCGCATGTGCTCCTCCAGACGCTCGGCACCGGACAGTTGCAGCTTGTTGGGCCGGTTGTCGAAGTAAGCGAAGCATCGCTTACACACGTGGATAGCGCCGTGGTGGGACGTCAGCTGAGGTCGCACCAGCCTGCTGACGTTCGCGATGTAGGCGTAGTGACTGTCCCCACCGGTGGTCACGTACAGCAGGTCCCGGTGATCCTCCAACTCCCGCTTGCAGATCTTCAGCGGGAACACGCGGTCCTGGAACTTTGGCGATCCGTCGGGGCGTCTCCCCACCATGGCGCGCTCGATCCCGTACACGTTGACGCTGATGGGGTTCCTCCTCTCGAAGACTTTAATGTCCTTCACGGCCACGGGGAAGCGTAGGCCGACCCAATCGTAGCGTGCCATGACGTCCGGTGTGTACGATGCGGGCCTCTCCGGGTGTCGCGCGACGAACTTGGCCAGGACAGCATACGCGAAGCACATGTCATCGACGTTTTGTACGTTGATAACGGCGTGCGTCTCGCAGATGGCCCTGGGAAGCTGGACGAACCGGGCTCCGCGTTCTCCCAACGGGGTGTAGAGGTTGACGCGAATCTCCAGGTCGCGTATCCGGAGATAGCTCCACCCGCTGCCCACTAGCAGGCACTGCTCCTTCTCTTCCTCCAGTTTGTGGAAGGACGCTGACAGGAAGTCCTCCAAGTTGGACGCGGCGGTGAGAGGCACGTTCTTTGTCTTGAAGGCCCGCAGACAGGTGGCTCCGTGAACGTTGGCGAATTCGCACTCTAGGAACATGTTGACCTTGGTGTTTGGGTGTCGGGACCTGACGTCAGTCAACAGGTTCAGGACGCTGTCGAACAGCAGCACCAGCGCGTCCTCCACGGCTAAGAAGTCCTCCATGGGCCGGGACAGGCCGAAAGTCAGGAGCCGTCCGCGGAACGCCCGTTGGATGGGGCGGAACGCGGGCAGCCCCCCACCCACCATCCCGTCAGGTGCCGTGCTGGGTCCGGGCTGAGGCTCGTGGCTGGGTCCAGGTCGAGGCTCGGAGCTAGGTCCGGGCTGGGGCTCGTGGCTGGGCCCCGGACGCGACTCGGGTGACAGAGTGGGCAGGTGCGGCATCTCGTCCACAACGAGGTTCCTCACGACGGGGCAGTTGTGGGCCTCGTGCTGGTCCCGGTTGTAGCGTCGGGTGAAGCCTCGGTCGCAGTAGGCGCACGCGAACCTCATGCCGCGGTGGACGCTCTCCATGTGCCGCTGGAGATAAGCGGCCCTGCGGAAAAGGGCGCCGCACTCGGTGCAACGGGCCTCGTGGACGTGCACCAGCTGCACGTGACGCCGGAGCAGGTCCTCGCGGGTGAATCGCCGCCCACACACGTCGCACTCGGGCCGTGGGTCTCTGACGGGTGGTGTTGCGGCGGAGGAGGAGGAGGAGGTCGAAGCTGACGGGCTTGCACCGTGGACCGCTTCCATATGGTGGCGCAGATCCTCGGGACTCGCCAGGGCGACAGCGCACAACGGGCACGGACGGCCTGCGAACAGGAAAACAAGTCCTATTAGTTACCCTATAAACACGAGGATGAGGAACTATACAGTGGACTGGCGACCTCTTGTTTTCCCCTAGAGTCTGTTTCCTCATCTCAATCGCCAGTTATTCAAGCCTGTTAAATACAAGGGTGATGAGGTGGTGGTGAGGAACTATACAGAGAGCTGGCAACCTCTTGTTTACCTCTCGAGTCTGTTTTCTCGTCTTAATTGTCAGTTTACCCAGTCAGGGCCATTTACTCTCTCATAAAAACAAGTCATTAGTTATCAACCTCTTGTTTTCCCCCTAGAGTCTGTTTCCTCATCTCGATCGCCAGTTACCCAAGCTTGTTAAATACAAGGGTGAGGAGGTGGTGGTGAGGAACATGCAGAGGGCTGGCAACCTCTTGTTTACCTCTCGAGTCTGTTTTCTCGTCTTAATTGTCAGTTTACCCAGTCAGGGTCGTTTACTCTCTCATAAAAACAAGTCATTAGTTATCAAAGTCCACGGGCGCGCCGTGACGTCATGGGTGAGGATACCAAGAAACAGCATACTTAATAAATCTACTGGCGGCTTCTTATTTAAACTAAAACTGTACCTGGCGCTTGGTCGTGAGGAGTGGGAGGATGAACTGCATCGAGGTGGCGTCGCAAGTTGTCGCTTCGCCCAAAGCGTCTGCCGCAGACGTGACAATCGTAATGGCGATCGTTGTGGACAGATGATACGTGACGGGCCAGGTTTCTTGCAACCCCGAAACTGCGCCCGCAAACCTCACACAGATGAACAGCCATCTGCAACATCGGGTATCTGTACTCTCCATCCGTCACAAAGGCGCAGTTGCCCTCAAAATTTCGATTGGAAAGTAAAAACAAAACAAAACAAAAAAAAAACTACTTTTATTTTGCTCAAACTTTTAAAAATAAAAAAAGAGTGGTAGTGAATCTATTTTGCTTTTTAGGTTCGGCTTATTAATTTTAATCGTTATAAAACACGACTGTTTCAAGGTCATTACACTTCCACTCATCTCTATCTGAAAGGAAACGACAAGACCCCGTGTACTGGGATATGTAAAAGATGAAATATTAATGTTAACTAATTAGGTTTTAGGGCATCGAAAAACTGGTTGATGAAAAAGTAAATTACATGTTACTTACATTTTAAGATATCCAAAGACAAGGCTCCGCACAGTCACACAAATACTCGCAGTGAAAACACCTAGCTCCTCACAGGACGAGTTGCCACTAGATACTGAAGTAGCTTGGGAAAGTAGCGCGCTTAAATAGACCGGTTGATGACGCCGTGGAACTTTCCATCGCCCTCCGGAGGAGCTTCGCAGTGGAATGTAAGCGGTAAACAGTTCCCGGAACCGCTGATGAGTAAACAGGCTGGGACAGTCACGTAGGCCCTAGCACGCGCCTCACCACGTGACTCTACGGATCCGCTCGCAGTTTGGCTTAGTCAAGCCGGCATACAACGTGTAACGAAGTCACACCAAATTCAGTCGGCAAACAGTCGAGATCCCATGAGGAAAACGCGTTTGAAAATTAATAGCGGGCCCGTTTAACGGTGGATTTTCAATATTCTTTAAGCGATGGTTTACTTAGGCCGCTGCCCAACATGTGGTGAAGTTTCATCAAAACCGGTCGGTAAACAGCCGAGATCCTATAAGGAAAACACGTTTAAAAATTAATAGCGGGCCCGTTTAACAGTGGATTTTCAATTTTCTTTAAGCGATGGTTTTCTTAGGTCACGGCCCGACATGTGGTGAGGTTTCGTCAAAATCGGTTGGTAAACAGCTGAGATCCCATAAGGAAAACGCGGTTTTAAATTAATAGCGGCCTTGTTTAATGGTGGATCTATGGGGTTCTTACGTCATTCGCTTCCTTGGGGATAGGCATACACTCTGGAAAAAGTCCCGTGGGAATCGGTGGATAAGTAGACTAGTTATTAATTTTCGAAAGTTTTTTCCTCATGTTCAAGGTCGTCACGAAAAGTGCCGTTGGCGGCCGGGGGGGGGCTGACGTCACGGGGGGGGGGCTGACGTCACGGGGGGGGCTGACGTCACCGGGGGGGGCTGACGTCACCGGGGGGGGCTGACGTCACCGGGGGGGGGCTGACGTCACGGGGGGGGTTCCTCACTTGCTCCTCACCGCGCCTTTGTTGGTTCTGAATGCCCCAATGCCCCCTACTTATAAACTTGTATAATATCCTCAATATAAAATAATTGCAATACCTCGCGACCAATTAAAGGAATATTTTTTACAAGTTGATCCCACTCGTGACGGTTAAGAGCCAAGGAGTGTTCTCCATCAGAGACACAAACGTACTGATGCCCAAAAATATTGTTAACCTTTATGCTAGGCCCCGCGTCTATAGTTATGAAACACTGATAATTCCCCAATAAAGCCAAAGTTACTTCGTTAAACCTGTCAATTAGTTGACAGAAAGAATCGTAAGACCAAAACACAACACCTTTTCTCCCTTTAATCAATACACCCAGACTATTGTCTCGACTTTTAAAAATACCCGTCACAATACATTTAGTTAATTCGGGGTCCAAGAAATGGACTGACTTTAAAAATACTCCAGTCATTAAATCTATTGGCTCTTTACATTTAGGAATGATTATAAATTCTTGCAAAGCCATATTTAATATTCGTCTTCTGAAGTCTCGCTATTATCAAAATCTGTACACCAATTAACAATAATGCTATCAGCCCCCGAAGGTAGTTGAAACTTTGCACTAGCGGTATTAAATACACAACAGTCTAAGTAATCCGTTTTGATTAAAAGCCCGTCTTTAAAGTATTCAATCTTAACACAACCGTTGTAACCCATGTTTACCCAACGAGTTCAAGAAAGAGACTGATTAATTATCTCTTTTGGACATATAAATGTATCTTTTACCCACACCCCTTTGATTAAAATATGAGTCACGTGACCCTCAGGGTCCACTGTTTAAAAATTACTCGGGAAATCTTTTCTTCTGTTAATTTGATACGTCTCAAAAACCTGGCTCGGTCCCGTGCCATGAGTTCCCAATCTGATTTCCTGTCTTCTTCTGGCAAACTGTATATTTCTGTAACTACCGGGTTGGAAAAACTAACTCGAGATTTTCCTGACATCTCCCGTTATAGGCTTATTGGAATAATGTATATCATGTAGTAAAAGGCAGTATGCCCAAGTATTACCTGGAAAGGCCCTTTTTGTTGTAATTTCGAGCCTTACGTCTACAGGCCCTGTTTTAATAGTATCGTCCTGTTTTGAACAGTCAATTACATACAGAGGACACTTTGCTTTAAAATCGTCAAAATTTAATATAGGCGAACCGATTCTTCCATAATACGAGTTTTGGAAGGCAGCAAACATATCATACATTAAAGTAATATTTCCTCGAAGGTTATCGTACGGGTAAAAGTTTGAGTTTAAATAAAGTTTTACATCAGTTAGGTTGCAGGCATCAAATTGTGACATGTCCTTTGTTAAGTCGTTTTTTCTGTCTGTTTGAAAGGCGAGTACGATATACCTGGGCTTTTCTGTCTGAGTAGACGTTTTCAGTGTCCAGGAGAATGTCTCCGTACTCGGCAGGTTCGGGTATTCAATCATGTCCCACTGGCGGAAGGGAACATGTATTGCAGGGTCTTTCTCTATATATTTGTACAGTTTTAATTTTTGAGCGTCATTGATTGTTATGTGAGGTATACGCCAATAAATTTTTTCTAATGTTAAATCTAAAGTACCGGCGTTCGCTAACTTTACAGCGTTAATATCCGAAGCCGAGCGTAAAAGTATCAATTCCTGTTTTACGTTCACTAGCACCTTTTTGTAATCTTCGGCAGACCCTAACAAATGTTTTAATGGGATCGAATATACAAAATCTGTTACTTTTTCAGAATTACCAGGGCCTAGCCAGCAGGCGTTTTTAAAAGTATTTTTTTCTTCCTCGCGAATGGACAGGATATTCTTTAAAGTTGTAGTAATACCAACATTTCTCGTTCTGTCAATCTCCTTGCCACAAATCTCGTACCGGATTCCTTCAAACATAAAGGCCACTGCGTTATTTACAAAGGAAACATCCTGAGGAGTCCCTTCCGTCTTTTTAGCGCTGACTTTACCGTGAATTACAATAAAGCTTTCAAAAGGCGCAGTTATTATATCTTGCTGTAATATTGGTATTCTTATTTCATCATTATTATTGAAAGTAGAATTTGCATAGGGTAAGTGCGTGTGAAATTCCATCCCTGTTATCAAATCATCGTATACAGCCGGGCTGTCTATCGCCAATAGCGCCATTTTTTATTACTCTAAAACCGATAGAACGAAGAAACGATATGTTTTTACACGTTAACACCTTGGCTTTCTGAACACTACTGACCGACTGCCCCGTAGGCATTCCCCTAAATAGTAGCCCCATTACTCTGTCTTAAATGTAGTCTAATCGAGATTCTTTCTCCGCGAAAGTTAACAAGATTACCGTCCTGGTCTTTTATGGACACTGTTAAGGTATTGATCCTTTGACTGATTACCGGTAAGTAAATCACGTTTCTCGGGAGCTCAACTATTTTATACCCCGGTGGTTCGGCCGGGTAAAACTCGTGTATCACATGACCCTCGACTCCGTTTAGGTACGACCCGCGTGTGACATTACATTCGACCCGTATTGAATTAACTTTAATTATATCCACAGGCAGTTCAGAAACATGATGTTTATTAGCCTCGTATATTTGTTTTTTGTAGCCCAAGAGTGTTCCCAATGAATGTTCTTTAGTAAAGTCAACTTTTTCAGAGCAAAATATTGTAACTTTTAAAGTGTTATTATTTGGCTTTAACGTAAATGTTACTTTTTTTTCGGCAGTTGAGACTGTATGTATTTTTCAATGTCCTCGATCTCGTAAGAGCCCTCAGGAATTGTAATACTTTTATCATCACCGTAGTAAAACTTATCATTAATGTCGTTCTCAATGTTTGGTATAGAATTATAAGTGGTCAGTTCAATTAAACCAAGTTCCCATTCACCCTTGCTAACATCTATGGGAAATGCTAGCTCGTGGGATAGAACACTAGTTGATCCCGTGAGACAAAACATTATAATTACAGAGAAACTTTAAACAAAGATGTCCGCAAACAACTGAGTCAAAAGTCTGTTGTCTTTCGTAATTATAGTAAAGTTCACAGCCCGCCAAGTATCGTGAGATTTCTGGTGGTGGTCTTAGGTTTCCAAAACTGTCATAATAATAGGCTTTCTTATTAATCTTTTTATAACAAACCCAGTGGGTACCTTGATTAGCTGTACTGTCCAAGTTAACTTTAGCAGATTCACATTTTTTGGGGCGTTTCGGTAAACTGTCCCTCATGTAAACCCCTCTAAAGTTAGGAATCTTTAATAACCTCGCGTATTTGATTAAATCGTAATTTGTTAGCGGTTTTACAGGTATCGAGATGCTTTTTTTTTCGTTCGCCTTTTTCTCCCCTTACCTGCACCTCTCTTACTACCCGCACCATCCTTCCTATAAGGCCTAAGATACAACCCTCTGCCCCGAGGACGTTTAACGGGGCGTTTCTTTTTACGGCCTCCCCCCAATTTTGATTTTGCTTTCATGGCCGTGGTGATTGCCCAAGCAGCGGCTTTCTCACCAACACTGGCGTTACTAGACTTGAATCTTTGCCAAGCGCGTTCCGCCAACTCTTTGTCAGCTTGCCTTCGCCGCTCGCTGTCGGAATACCGCGAGTATGCTATGTCGTGGACCTTACAGGCCTCGTCCAAACCGTTTATTCCTTTGTCTCCTCTTGCCAATCTCTCTTTTAATCTCGTGCCAGGACCGCAAAATTGATATCCTCCAGGTAAATGTAATTCAACAGGTAGGAGGTCTATGGCCTTATTAAGAACGGATGAAACAATACCTCCACCTCGTACGACCGCTAGCTTACGTCTGAGAGGTTTCCTTCTGTTTTTAGCCATTTATTGTAAATATCTAATAACCTCGTAGAGTTTATTTAGTAGTGACTCACGTATACACGGGATATTTAAAACTTCAAAAATGTCAGGCACCGTACGAGACACAGCGTTTGTGTACTCACTGTATTCTAACGAGCCACTGGATGTGGTAAAGTAAATCATCCCGTTTATATATCTAAAGGCACCGCTACAGTGGGCTGGGATACCGTAAAGCGTAGACGAGACCATACCCATAAAAAGACCCGTATAATTACACTCGTTTATTTCAATCAGATACCAATCGTCAATAATCATGTAGCTCTTCCCCGTGTTAGTTGCAAAGGCCGCGTTAACTTTATGTACCATTCTACCGGCTATGTTATTGACATTATACATTGTAATCAAGGACAGTGAAGGGTACCTAAATAAAAACACTTCACTGTCAGTAAATAACGCGATTTCACCGTTAGGCCGTTGGTAAATGGCCGATATTTCAGTAAAGTTTCGTGGTAAGAATTTGAGCCAGTGTGATATTCTTCTTGGTCATGTTAAATCCTCAGGAATCCTATCTGCAGGGTTTAGACTAATAATCCATACATAATCCCTAAAGAAAGCAAATATCCTTTTGTTCACAATAACGTACGTATCAATTTGACCTTTTAATTCGCAAATATCGCGTTTTTCAAATATTTCGGGTGGTGTTACGGCTGTAGTTGTTGTTGTTGTTGTTGTTGTACTGGGCGTTGTAACGGTAGTGGGTGTGGCTGCTGTTGTATTTATTTTTGGAATGGTTGCAAATGTTTTAGTGGGCTTGCCGTAAAGATACTCCATAGCGAGTC
Source organism: Allygus modestus (assembly GCA_963675035.1). Lineage (NCBI taxonomy): Eukaryota > Metazoa > Arthropoda > Insecta > Hemiptera > Cicadellidae > Allygus > Allygus modestus. The sequence continues at coordinate 213,506,762 of OY776111.1, forward strand.
TGTCATCGTTGCTTAGCTCGTATTCGTTCAAGTCAACAATCCCTGTAGGATCCCTGTTAAAAGGAAACATTACTGATTTATCATCACCTGAATGATCCAAACCGAGGGTATGTCCAATCTCATGAACCAAAGTTAAAAAGAACGAAATGTTTCCATAGCGTGGTAAATTCATAGTAAAATCCCAATTTTCTTCCGAATCGAAGTGGATATCAGTAGAAGTATAACCGGTGTTGGGGAGATAGCCGTGGGCGAGAACTAACCCAGGACCGTCAAAGTCATAGGGGCAAGTATCGTGTCTAGAATAAAACACATGTTGTCTACCCGTAGAAAAGGATATAATTATTGTTGGATTATTTATATCCTTTTTAAATGTTAAATTCGCGTGTTTGGCCCATACATCAAAAGCTTTTTGAATTAGGTGGGGGTGCTGTGGTGTTCCGTATTGGTACCACGTTATTACTGATGTATTCCACTTTCTATTGGGTAAAGCCGAGAACGGTAGTATATTGTCTCGGTGACCGCACCGAGGCGTGGACATGAGGGCCAAAGTATCGTTATCAAACACCCCCGTTGGTTCAAGACGAAAGTACTCTTGAAATTGTCTTACTGCAGAAGTAATGTTTTGTGTCAAAGCGTTTTTTTCCAAATACCCGTAATAAGTCAAAAAATCTATCGACTTGTTGCACGAGGCAAGAGGCAGAAAAATCAATAAAAAAACCCGCATGTTGAACGGCTCGGCAAAGACTAATTAGTGTTTGCCAGTTAATGTGTTTTTAAACCGGATCCCGTCCTGAGGAAACTGGGGAAAGGGTCCGTGTCTATAATTTTCTTCTTCATCATCATCATCATCTTTATTACGGAATTGTCGTGTATTTTCATCTAAAAAGTATTTTTTTACAACGTTTAATTTGACCCAGGTGTCCTTGTCTGTCTGTATTGGAGCTCCTAAGGTATTGTAAATGTCAAATAGAACTTTACCCAATAGTCTTACAATATAATTTAAGTTAAGTACGTCTTGAGAATCTGTCGGATCCGACAGATTTTTTATTTGCTTTGACTGACAATCATAAAAAGTGTTATCTACGAGCTTTAAGGCTGATTTTGATGATTCTTTTAACATCCTCAAGTTTACAGCATCATACTCTTGTTCGGCATCCCGTACGTCTCTTAGTATTTTGTTTCCTATAATATAATGTTCTCCTGTAAAAGGAATACATTTGTAGTCTACGTAATATTTTGTAGCGGTGTCGTCGGAATTTTGTGGTACTTTTACATGTCGAATAACACATTTATTAGCGTCAAAATACTCTTTTTTTCATCTAAAATCAAGGTATTGTCAGACATAAACTTTTTTGTCACCGCGTCGTTATCGTCTGCAGGTCTTTTTAGATTACATAACCGTTTATTTTGAATATCGTAGTCACCGTCGGGCGTTAAATTAAAACCCTCTCCCTTGGGGCCCTTGACGGCCTCACCTCGGGATTTTCGGCAACTACGTCCGAATTTGTCAATGGTCATTTTAATAATGCTTTAAATCTACTGTTGCCAGCTCCTTTTATAAAGCCGGCCTCTCTCAGTTCCTCCACGATACTTAGTATTTCATTGCTATGTACTCTGTTTCCACTCTCTGTTGACATAGCAATGTGTCGCAACCGATCCACTAATTCATTGGCGTCATCCCAATGTATTATATCACGAGATCTTGCATTCTTCCACGCTAGACCCTTACCCGCTTTGGCCGGGAATAGGTCTTTAATAATTCTTCTGTACTTTAGGTTGTTGTCCCTTCTAATTGCATTGTGTAATCTGTAACCTTTCTTGTGAGCGTTGGTGGCGATAATAATACTCTTATAGGTATTAAGATCGTCTTTATTGTATATATCCTCGTCAGGGGTTCTCTTAAATATGAGCTCATACAAGCCTTCAGTAGGACTATATCTTGTGTTGTTTATTAGAATAGTTCCATCGTTGTTAAAGTCTAACACCTTATCTCCCATCATTAAAGTACTGCCTTCGTATCTAGGGCCATAGTCATGGTCAATAACTCGGACCTTACCGCTAGCATCCTTTAAAAGCATTGTCATATATCTACCTGTCATGGGGTTACTAAACTGGTTTTCGATATATTGGGACGCTGTTTCCAGTCCCGTAGGGGTTGATACAATTTGCTTTAACCCGCTGGTTTCAGGTGTAGAGACACTCGCTGGGATAAATTCAGTTATTTCTCCTTCATCGTCTGTGGTATCGTATTCCATTGGCTCTTCTTTAAAGGTTTCAGGTTCAGTTTTTATGTCTGCTGTGTTTGTTGTCGTTTTTCTAAGTTCTTGAATAATCGGTTTATACTGCTTCTCAAGCAAAATATCACTTTCCGCAGCACCCTCCTTAAAAAGTTTATATTTGCGTTTAATAGCATTACGCAACTCTATGAGTCGGCTAGTCAGTTGTTTACTGTTTCGCTCCATAGTCATAAATGATAGATTTTAGCAATCACATTTAGATTTAAGGTAGTTCAACCTGTCTAAAAAACAGGGCATGCTTCTTGCATCTTTTCATGTAACGTATTACATCTTTCAAAGAAACACCAGCACTAAAGTCTAATCCTTTATAATATCTACTTTCCTCTCTTACAAGACTGTGTCTCGGTATTACATAACGGTTTGTTAAACTTTTAAAAACAAAGGCTCGCTTTACATTGTCTCTCCATTGGGATATATGTGTTACTATATACTTGTCGTTCTCAACGGTTTTTTCCATATACTTGCTCAACATTCTCAATGGTTTATCATGATGTCTGTTGTACATTAAATACGAGTTGAGAAGCCAAAATTCACACGGATTGGTCCCTGTAAATATTTTCCACTGTTCAAATAATGTTTGATTTGTCACTCTATATACACCGTTTTTTAAACTAATACCAAATCTCTCACACTGTGAGGCCACTGTGGGCAGGGCTGCTCTTAAAAACTCTGTAGTATATAACCCCTGGCAGTAGTTATTTACGGCAGCAAAAGGTTTACCCCTAGGCCCTTTGGGAGTATCGTCAGGAATCGGCCCCCAGGCAGTGTTGTAACTAATGTCAATATAACATTTGAGATATACGCATGTGTTATAAATACCTATAGGCGACCTGATGGGAATAGTTCTCTCTGTCAAAACTACAACCGATCGCTTGAGGTATTTTGCAACCGTACTCCAACATTCTCAAAACAATCTGAGCAAAATTAATACTACCATGAAGGTTACGTAAAGGCAATACTTTACCAAATATATCCGGAAAGGGTCTAAATCTAGAGATCAAGTTTTGAGGGTCCCTGACGGTATAGTTGTTCATGTCCTCATGATAAATTACCAACTCTAAGGGTACACTCTGTTCCTCACACTTTTGTAAAAAGTTTAACCAAGTATCTCTATTATATGTTCTCTCACTCGCAGATATCATTAATAAAACTACGGGTGGTAGTATCGCGGTGCTTGGAGGTTTTTTATGTCTCCAACACCTTTTATTGAACGGATGACCGTGTTTACCCTTCCTACTGCAATAGTTTCCACAAAATTTATTTTTATCCTTGTAATAATATGTACAGAGGTTAGACCTTACGTTATGAAGTTTTTTATCAAATCCCCTTATATCGTTATTATAGTAGAAGCGACCCATTAGAAAGCTTCTATAAAACTGTCCATTCCCACTCTGTACCTTCCCTTATAAGGGTCCAAAGTTTTGTCAATAACTAGGAATCCAAAATTATCAAGCCACGCTCGAGCGCATATTTCTTTAAATTTGTCAAATGACATGTCCTTAGTGACATGATCGTTGTAAGCATGTCGTAAGTTCTTATCGTCTTGTTTAAATCGAATAATAAGGTTGCAATTGTCTCTCACCAGTTGTTTGGGAATAGCGCTGTATGTCTGACCGAGATAAAATGTATCTAAATTGTTGTGTCTTCCCATAGTAAAGTAGTTTCTAATGTTATTGTGTTTTTCGGCGGATATATCGTCAAAAATCATTATAGAGTTTGGTTTAGCTTTGTTTGGGTGTAAAACTAAACTATTATCATCATACGCGAAATAACCAATCTCCTTAGGTATAACTTTTTGTAATAGTTTGTATTTTGGTTGATAGAGGGATTTTGAAAATATATAAATGTTTTCAAATCTCAGACCGTTTGGATCAAATAATAGATTAAATAAGACATTAGTTTTTCCACATGAACTGGGCCCCACTATAATGCAACGTATCGAATCTGGCAATAAAACACCGTGCTTATTCTTTTTTACCATACCGGAGCCTGTGAAATATTCGTCAAAGTTTTGAACAGAGATTTCGAATTCCTGCTTTACAAGCCGCATCGTGACTGGTTACATACAACTAATTGCTTTGGTTTTAAGTAATCACTTCACGTGCAAGCTTTTAAGTCACGGTAGAGTGACTTTAGACACGGTTGAGCGCTTTTGCATGTCACGCTGCCTCGTTACCGCAGGTTGTCAACATCAATCTAAGATAATATCCTACGTGGTTGCATGTCATTTCCTTTCCGCTAACAGAGGTCAGCCAGGTGGTCAGCCAGGTGTCGGGCCTCCGGTCATCGACATTAAGCCAGATGGTCGGGCTCCGGTCATCGGCATTAAGGCAGATGGCTGGGCTCCGGTCATCGGCACTAAGCCAGGTGGCCGGCCTGCAGGTCATTGGCATTAGCATGTCGTTGTCCCTCACTAACGGAGGTAGTTAGCATCTATCCAACTGTCATGGCTGCTATCATACCCCCTCCATCGTACAAAGAGTCTGTCTCCTTTCCTTTTTAATACTCTTTCAACTAAATAAACGTCACCGGTTTTGGACTTGCTAATTTCTTCTGCATAAAACCCACCTTTGAGTATCTCTCCTCTACTGTCTTGCAGTATGTATGTTACCGGTCTTGTTGGTTTAATTGCGTATACTGTAAACGTCTCGTTTGTCCAATTTGGTAAATACCCTTTTTTGAAAACTCTTTTCACTTTACTTATTCTAACGCTGTCGCCTACTTTTAATTTTTGTTTAAGGATTTTGTGTTTTGGTTTCCTTACTTTATTTATTTTCTTTAAAATATCTTTGACGTGTTTTTGTTTAAAATCTTTGGGTTTCATACCTATAGTCTTGTGCTTTGTGTTGTTGTAAGACTTTACAATTTCAGGCAATATACTTAACCATTCGTAACTTCCACGGGCTGTAAATAGTTTGTACATTTTTGACTTGAGAGTCCTGTTTAATCTTTCTACTATACTGGCTTTAAGTTCAGAAAACGTAAAATAGTGATTGATTTTATATTTTTTCATTAGAGCATTTACATGTTTATTAAAAAAGTCGGTTCCTTGGTCTGTTTGAAAGTTTTTCATTTTATACTTGGCTAAAATAGGTTCTAAAGCTTTAGCGACTTGTGGTCCTGACTTGTCTTTTAACGGTACGGCAAACGCTACTTTGGACAAACAGTTAATCATCGTCAATATGTACTTGTACCCTTTATTAACTTGGGAATAAGGCTTCATTTCAACGAGATCAGCCTGATAAAGGTCTGTTAGCCCCTTAAGGGTGACTTTACGCCTAGTATAGTTTCTCCTGGCAGGTCGGTGTAGTTCATTAGCTATAGCTGTTTTACCGTCCATTTTGATAATGATTAAAACTATCCAAATCTTCTATTTATATATTTTTTTAGTAAAGTCATGGCCCCTCCACCGCCATGACTCGTGGAGACCTTCCAAAACAAACTAGTTGTCTCCTCCGTTTATTTTTTGGATTTTACTTTTTATACTTTTTTTACCCACCGGACCGTTCCAAGGAGTAGTCTAGGTGTTGGCCAGGCTCCTCAATGTACAAAGTCCTTCTTTCACCCGAGGTCTTTTCGATGGAGTAGCCGGGGTGTTAGCCCGGCGCCTCAATTTACTGGACCCCCTTTCAGGTTTATGGGGCTTTTCGTCACCCGCGCCATAGACCTCCATTCGTTCATGTGCATTCATACAGTGGGGATTATAGCATTTACATTTATATTTTATATACAAGGGGTTTTTTACATAGTCTGGTACTCTAAGAGGTACCAACTCATCAAAGTCAATGTTGTTTTTAGAGCATAATGTAACATAAGGACATTGACTATAGATAATTTCTATAAAATAATTAAGTGATCTACGTAAGAATGTATCCCAATATAAACAATTACAGTATGCTGAGCGACCTACATAGAATTTTTTAATATACTCTTGACTTATGGCGTAATGGTTACGCCAATGGGTTTCTACAAACTTTTCGAAAATTACTGGGGGCATGTTTAGGTAAATTAGTTCGTTAATACATCGGGTGCGATCCCAGATTTGTTTTTCACAAAGTTGAAAAAGTGATTTTGGTTGATTCATAGTAAAGAGCAGGGACACGTCAGATCGCTATGGCGGCAGGGAGCAAAGCGCGCGAGATAATAGAAAGCGGTGGTGGGGGAAGAGTGACGCAACCTGTCGGGGTTAGTCGAGTCTTTGAACCTTTTGATAGCCAAATGGCAAGGTGTCGTACTCACCCTCGAGCCTCCTTTTAGGTCCTGTGATTTTGAACTTTTTAATTTCACTTACTGTTACAATATCTCTGTCTTTAGTCCTCCTGATTCTGTTTTCTTCAATTTCTAAAATTTCAGCGGTTTCACTAAGGACCATCTTTTTCAATTGTTCAAAATTTAATGTTTCGGATGTTTTCATGTTTAATGTTAGACCCTTGATTTTACACACAGTTTGTAGTTTTTGCTTTTTGGTTGACCAGACAAGGTATGCGTAGATCTTTGGTCCCCCAGAAACAAACTCTAAGATATAAGAGCCGGGCCCGTACTCACTTGCCAATTCGTCCGTCATTTCCCCGAGGTAATCTCCCGTAGAGACCTTGTACAATCCTCCCCTGTATAGATAAATACACGAGTCCGTGTCATAGTAAAGGACTTGACCTCCAAGGGCATCTAGATGTTCATACAGTTTAAGCCTCGCCTGGGCTGTGGTGTAGGCCGCAATAACAACATTTACATTTGTCAGAGGTTCCCCCACTTCCTCAATATATTCCCAGTTGACAACAACAACTTCCTCGTTAACAGTTTGAATCCTATTGACTTGTACTTCTGGACTGATTAACATTTTAAACAATACTTTAGATTCCCTTACAATTGTTGCTTTAGTTTGGTTCTCCCTCTGTCCGAACTTTCCCCAGAAACTGTTAAGCATTAATTTAGCCAATGATCTAAGTCCCCCGTTCTTACAAATTTTTGCCTTGTCCAATTTAATTCCCTCATGTTGGAAATAGTCTGCGATGTACTTGTCTTTGTCCTCTTCGGTATTACACCAGCTAGGATAGCCTGAGGCTTCCTGCTTCATTTTCAAAAACTTATTAATAAAGTCTGTAAACAATCCCCCTTTCTCGTATGTGGCTACCTCGTACTCCCACAACTCGTACATGTCCAGTACAGCGTAACCCTTCTCAATCGCCTTCCTAATTTCATCCATAGTCCAAGTCCCGACTAACGCTCTTTTATCACTCTCATGTTCACAGTCTCGCTGGTTTTGAGTTTCCCCGCAAGTCATACACAACACAAACATTAATTTATTATTCATTTTAACAGGGAGTACGGGGTGGTAGAGATCTCGAGGCGGTAGGATTTTACATTTTAGCAAACCATCTACATTTAATCCTCGCTGTCTGCACTCCCTATCTCCCACATAAATGGTAGGGTGGCCCAAAGGATATTTCCCATATTTGTTTACATAGGGGTAGAGGGAGCAAACATCGACATACTGTATCGTTTCTCCCTCTTCGCATTTGTGGTATGTTTTTGAATTACCCGTTCTGCCTCCAAAGAACGCTTGCCGAGGGTCGAGGGGAAGATTATTGAGGATCGGCAGGTTGTTCAAGTGATTTAGTTTATTGTCCTTTTTCAAAGCTCTAAATTCACACTCCCACATTACTACAACTTCGTAGTCACTGATTTTAGACATATTCTTCAGAGTCCTTTCATATCTTAAGTTAAGTGAATCTGAGGGATCCTCCTTCAGAGGAGCCTCTCTGTCGTAAGGAAAACATTTCGGGCACCCGTGCCAGTAACACCCGTGAAACTCGTAAATTCGTTCCCCGTCAAACCCGTCAACTTTTAGCCCGTTAATTTTAACTTCTTTACCCCGGCCAGCGTGCTCAATCCTTAACCCTCGTTCCTCCTCTTCCCACGTTAACCACTGTAAAGCAACGGCTGATTGATTGTCAGTCAGTCTGTACCCGTTTTTAGGGATTAGGCCAATTGTGTTTGGTTTTAGAAAGTTACGGCGGAAGGCCAGGTTACAAGCGCTAGCAATAGTTACGGACTCGAGGAAAGGATCTACGTTACATTCTTTCAAGAAAATACGTCTAAACTTTAATGAGGCCTGAGCTAAAATCTCTACGTCAGAGATGCAATACTCCAAGATTTCCTTTTGAAAGTCAAAGACATAGTTACTCGCCACCTGTTCCTCGTACCATTCTTCAAAGGCTTCGTGTTTCTTTTCAAACATTGATTCGGGGCAGTAGTATTTTTTGTCGGGCATAGGGCCTACATAATTTTGGTTCGCCAAGGTGTTGAAGAGGTGGGGAAAGTAGCCCTTCTTTTTCTCGGGAGGCAGTTCAAAGGCGTTAGGGAGCGCAGCGAGAGCCATGGGGAAATAGCTTAGGGAGTCAATGAATCTCACATTGTCCATTTCCATTAAAATAATTTTGGTCCCCCTCATAACCAGTTCCGGAGTGAATTTAGTTTCTTCCAACACATACTTTAACAAAAACTGAAAGTCAAAGCCTTGCCCGTTGTGGGCAATTACACAGACATTTTTGAACTGTTTACGAGCTTGCATCACATACTCCATGAAGTGTTTTACCGGTTCTTCCTTAAAAACTTTAGTTCTGTTTCTACATGCCATGCAAAATCTAGACTCGATACAATTAAAGCAAAACTGTTGCGAGACGCACAAGTTGACTTGATGTACTTTTTTATCAGGGTCAGAGGGGAGAGACTCGTCTTGCCTTGTTTCCAAGTCAAAGAAAATGAAAAGATAGTCTTTAGTTTTAGGTTTTCCATCAATGGGTTGCATGTAGCATTTGTGATTTGGATCTTTGAATGATTTGCAGGGTTTACAAAAAACTTCCCCGCACTTGTGAGGTCCGGATCTCTCTTTTAAATTAACCAATTTCCCGCAGTCTAGACACTTTTTTACTGTTTTGCATTTGTCAACCTTATGGGCGATAACACAGAGCTGGTTCCTCATATTCATGTTGCAGTCTGTGCAAACTATTCCCCCATGCTCCTCTTTACAGGGAGGCGAGATGGTTTGGCATTGAGGGCAGATGTTTGAGCATCTGTGATTTGCTTTGTGGTCATAGGGAACATGGCAACCTTCACAAAAATAGTTACAGGCGAAAGCAGCGGTCAAACTGTTGATTACATTATAATGACCGTTGTGAAAGAGCAAGTTAATTTTGAATTTAGGATTTTCAACAGCCCCTTCAAAGTAAACATCACGACCTTTTCTGTCAAAGTTGTAGACTGTGATTTTGTAGTCTTTTAGCAAGTCCTGAAACTTTTCCAATTCGGGGATACCGGCACCTTCCTCAGAGATCTCTACCCTAGCCCGCCGAATAAGTTCCTTTGCCCTAAACGATTGTCTTTTACCCTTGTCTTCTCGGATTGCTTTGTACTGGGGGTCTTTAGTCACGTTTGCTATGGCCACCACCAAAGCCCGGGGGAGGCACAAGTTGTCTTTGTTGTTAATTACTACAATACCCCGTCTCGATTTACATTCTTCATCAAAGGTATTATAAAAGCCAGGTCTTACCTTCTCGGAACCCACAGGGAGATTAACTCGGGTACATTCAACTTTAAATGTGTCGGTAGATTTAATTGATTCAGAATTGGATTGAACAATATTCCCGAAAATTTGCCAAAGGATGTCCTCATCAATTTCACCAACAGGCCGGAAAGCTACAAAACCGGGTTCTTTACTTTTTAAGTTTAAGCTGTGCAAGGTGAAACCAAGGTGATCATTTTCATGGGCCCGCTCTTTCATTTCATTTACAATTTTGGCAAAACCTTGTCTTAGCCAATCAATTTCAGTAGTTTCAGGAGGAGGATTAGTAAATTTAAAAATGGTTCGTGTTCCATAAATTCGAAAGTGTCTAACATAGGTTTCGTCCGAACTGAGAACCTCGACAGGATTTACAGCCATTTTTCAAATAAAAGTGAGGTTATGTTACGCAGAATAAAACAAATTAAAAGTGAGGTTATGTAAAATACAAAGCAAAAAGTGAGGTTAGGAAAAGTGAAGCCGCTATGGGGAGCAAACGCTCCAGTTTAATCTTTGCAAAACGCAACGAACGGAGCAGCGCAAAAACACGTCCGATCGCAACGGGAGCAGGGAGCAAAGAGAGAGAGAAAGCGCGCGGGATAATAGAAAGTGGTGGGGAGGTGGCTGATGCAATATGTTTATTTGTTACAGGAGGCAGCGACAGGGCAGTGGCAGCGCGGCTGGGGACAGGTCGGGAGGAGGAGGAGGCAGTGGCTGGCAAAGGTATGGATAGACGGTGGCGGGTTTACGGTGATATACATCTTTATATATATATATATATATATATATATATATATATATATATATATATATATATATATATATATACATATATTTAAAACTACGTAGTATGATATTATATATATATATATTCTCTCTTACATTATAATACTGCAGGTATTTTGTGTCTTACGTTACAAGCGTGACATAACTACGTTACTACATCTTTATATATATATAAAACCTTATTATACATCATTATATATAACTACCTTATTATACATCTTTATATATATAACTACGGTTGGTACCACTGGTATGTAGGTCATGTTTTTTGTTTTGCAATTTTCTTAGGTTGGCAACACGTTTTCTCATATAAAACAATGTTAGCGCTTAAAGACTGCGTCTCCTACTGATGTGGTATTGCAAATTTAAAAATGTAGATTGAACAATAACATGAAAGCTGAACTCTTACATTGATTAACTATACTATAATTATATTTTAAACCATTACTAGAATTCAATCACAGATTCGTGCAAGAATGAACATTTTTTTACTCCACGAAGTATGAAAATATTAAGCTCGTATAGTTAAGGAGTTTGAATTGTGCACGACTGAAACATATAGTTGTGATAGCTAATGCTATTTATGCACAGAGACTTTAAGGGATACAAACATTTTCACTTTTTAACTTGTAAAAGTCCAAAATAACGAGGCAGGATATGTGAGGAGCAGGAGATAACAAGGACCACATCCCGCGGGCCTGATTCACTCAACACCTCTCATACCTGAGTCCTGGAATTCACTTGATGTACAGTACATTTTTTACATTTATTCTCGTGGATATTGTTAATAACTGTTGTTATATTCTATTCAGATCCTCATGCGTTTTAAATATTCATTTTGTCTTAATTTATCCCTTTTGGAAATTTATTTGTATTGTTGTAGCGGTATTTTAAAGGTTGTTTTAAAGGGGTTGCCCCCATGTATTCGTGTATTATCATGTTCATTGTTTATAAATCTCTTGCTGTTAAATAAAACAAAACAGACAACTATATAAAATAAATATCTTCACGAGGCAGTAAAAAATATTAATTTCCGTCAATATTATCAAAGATCTTTTAACGATTACTTTATTGATCAAGACATACCCTTGTTCAGTTACATGAAGAATACAAGAGCCCATGATAAATACCCCCGTCGCAGCAAACCTGCGTACCCAGCGAATTTCCAATGCCTAATATATGTCTTTATATCACATAAAGCCGCATACCAAGTTTTATAAAAGTATATTCACATATAAGCGATTTTAATTATTCACCATAAGAATAACATTGGTAATGAGTACGTAGGATTGCTGAAACAAGGAACACAAACAATTGGTTTTTATTCAAATATAAATAGAATTTAACTAGGCGAAGCCACATGCCAAGTTTCGTCAATAATAAATCATAAATAAGCGCTATATAACATACTAGTTATTCTCCATAAGAATAACATGGAGGCTGAGCAGGTTTGCTGCATCAAGGAACAAAAAATGGGTTTTTATATAATCATCAATATAACTCAACCAAGTGAAGCTACAAACCAAGTTTTATTAATTTATGTTCATAATTAAGGGAGTCATTACATTTTACTTATTCTCCATAAGATTAACATGGGGGCTGAGTACGCAGGTTTGCTGCTATGGGAATAATCAACAAAAAATCAATTTTTTGTACAAATATCAATATATGTACCAGTAATAAGTGAAGCCAAATACCAAGTTTCATCAACATACATTCATAAATGATCGAGATATCAAATTTTATTTATTCTCCATAAGGATAACATTGGACAACGTAATGTGTTTAGCACTTTGAATATCTCTGCAACGGTTGGGCGTAGAATCACAATTTAAACACCAAAATGATTGTTTTGTGGAATTGAACAGATTGGTAAAAGCAAATGTAAAGTTTACATTAAAATAAACTGAGGAAAAGCCAAAAACCTTTTTCTCATAATATTAACATGGGAAATTTTATGAGTATGTTTTTTGGATTTTCTCCGCAACCACTTATCATAGGTTAGTAATTCAAAATACCATATTATTTGTTCTTTTAAGCCTTATAACATGGTGAAAACCAAAATTAAGTTGTTAAAATATTTTAGGGTGAAAAATGCATAAAACTGATTTTTGGAAAATTTAAAACCCCCATTCCCACGGTCCGATTTTTCTGGTTTTCGAACTTAAAGTCATGAATGTCATTTTACACATTTGAGCCTAATTTCATCAAAATCGGACGTTTTTTACTCAAGTTATCGTGTTAACGGACACACACACACACATATATATATATATAAATTTGAACGAACAGTGATTTTGGCATCTGGGGACCTTAAAACAAAAAGTTATCATGGTCTCGGGCTTAGGTGTTACCATGAGACCTACGGTAATAGCTTCTTCCCTGTAGGGGAAATTCGCTAAAAATGTTCATATTACATGCGAAATTAAATTGACTCATAAGTTTTAATACTCATACAAAATGTAAACAAAAAATGTTACTGGAATCTATATTATTAACACGCTACATGCAAACTTTGTAAACAATAAGGCTTATTTGTTTTAAGACTTACCCCCACATAGTATACATCAAAACGTGTAAATAATCTGTCTAGGTGCGCAGATGTGCAAACCAGCTTTAGATTTTCGATCCAGGACATTTAATTAGAAACTATCGCAAAAAACTGAAAGTTTTTAACATTTCCAAATATGTTTAGTTTGTTTTTATACAAAAATAATTGCAGCTGTTAATACACTATATACAGGTAATCAGTAAGAATACATTAAGTTTTATTTATTCATACCACCCTGAAAGTTTGTTTTTTGCCCATATCATTAACATGGAGAACAATTTTATTGGGATTGCAGCTTTAACACAATTTGGTAAGGTAATCAGCAAGAGTACATATCCATCTATATATCTACAAGAGTATCTATCTTCTTATACTATTACCTAGACCCAGCGTCTTTCGTCACTCCAATAACAATATTTTCACCATAACAGAGCAATTTTTAAGGCCACTGGGGCAGATTCCTAAGTTTGGAAAAACGTATTCTTATACTAACATCGTGTTATGGCCCAGGAGCAAATTTTAAGAGCAGTTTTCTAGCCTTTTAGATATCGTATTTTCATCATAAGTATAAAATGGCCACCTTCGAGGCCATTAGAACAGATCCCTGAGTCTTGGGGAGGGGGAAACGTATTAAAAATATTGTTGGTCCACTACCAACGTTCTATGATATTTGAGTAGTTTTAAGGAGCCTTTTTCGTAATCAGCTGGACTACTAATTTATTAGTCTCGATATTTTCTCCATAAGAATAACGTAGCAACGTTTTACCCATTAGGGTGGAGCCCTAAGGCCTGGGGCATAATAAACCTACCCAAATGTTATGGATCAATTGGCTGAAATCACGCAATAAATACTGAAAGAGTAACATGAACAATTCTCCAGGGGTTGGAACCATAAGGTTGGTGGGTGGGGGACAAATCCAAAGTTGGGGCATCATTCAAAACATGCAACTTTGTAAAACAAAACCATCACACGTCCAAATTGTTCGTCGGGAAGCGGTGAAAGAAACCAGTGGGGCAGAGCCCTAAGGTCGGAAAAAATTATCCATAGACTTTTGGTCCCTTAACAACGTGGTATGGTACGGGAGCACAGTTGAATAGCCGTTTAGGAAAAGCCTTTTCTCCATAAGCATAACATGGCAGCTTTTGATGCTACTGGGGCTCATCCCTGAGGTCTGAGGGTAAAACAAAAAATACGTATCTAAAATATGTATGCCCCGGGAGCAGTTATGAGGTGCCGTTTTCGAAATCACCTGGGACACATACACACACACACATACACGCACAACTACTTTATTATTAGTTATTATCTATATTATTGATACACTTCATGCAAACTTTGTAAACAATACGGCTTTTTTGTTTTAAGTCCTTACCCCCATATATTATATACAAAAACGTGCGTATAGGTGTGCAGATGTGCAAACTGCCTTTGGATTTTTTATTTAGGTCATAGAACTCTAAAATGTTGCAAAAAACTTAAAGTGTGTAACATTTTCAATTCCCTATTAAAAAAAACCCAGATGTTTCATTTGTTTTTCCACCAACAACTGTTAATATATTTTGGAAAGGTAATCAGCAAGAGTACATATTTCAACAAATAAAAGTTCTCTTTATAGTTAAAAAAGTGTAACGGAAACTAAGGAACAATTTGTTGACAGCGATAATGAAATCCATACAACTAATGTAGTTTTTAAAGAGGTTGTGTAAACAATGCATTTAGATTTAATTAATATAAACAATAAATTAATATAATAATATTTTAATAATTAATATAATAAATTTAATTAATATAACCTAGTAAGGTTAAATCTGTTAAAGACATACGTTTTACATGTTGATTGAGGAGATAAAAAATAGTCATCATTGTACAGGTAAATATATTATATTTAAGAAATTTAAAAAAAATTATTTTTAGGCATCACTTACGGAAAACAAGCAATCAACTTGAACATGCTGTTATACCACTATGAAAAGACCATGATAATGTGAGTGGTTATGTCGACAGTTATAAACTGAGTTAGTAGTGTATGATCACTCGCCGTGTTTCCGAGTAAATGTCCATTTATAAACCTCGCCATCACATGCAATCTGTTTCGTCTATCCTGTGTGATATGTGTTTGATCACTTGATCCTCAAAGTCTACTTAGTTTTTTTGATACGAAGGTATGGAAATACTGATGATGGTTTACAGTGTTTCAGTTTAGTTCCGTAACGGCTTGAATACAAAAAATTTTCCGAAAGCGACAAAGAAATTTTACGCCCACATTACACACCCAATTTGTCCTACAACTGCAATTTTGGATACCATAATATACAAAAATTCAATTTAATCCATTTTTACTGAACCGAAAGGTTTAGGGGTAACCACCGAGTCATTTAGCTTAGTCCAAAGCAAAAATCAATCAGCTGATTATTAGATATCAGCGAGCGAAAACTACTTTTTCGCTCGCATAACAAAAAACAGCTGTTTTACAATGTGTTTTAGATCGGAAAGAATCGTTTTCTAAGACTCGTTTGGATCGTTATCAGCGAGGTTGTGGGAAAATTTACTTTTTGAATCATGCCATCAAAACATTCATCTACTTTAAAAGGACGTTACGCAAGCTGTACATAGAGAGCTCTATTAGGAAAATATAATACCACATCGGTAGTCGGCCATGGATAGTATTTTTGTCCAACTATGTTCAATTCAAAACTTTATCTCTAACTAAATAGTCTTTTTAAACTCAGATTTGTGGAAATGTGCACCAGTACCTAATACTATTCAAAGTGATTTAACTTAATACATTGTTTTTATTAATATCTTCATGAACTGCTTATTATGTGGCCATAAGCATCGAATCTACTGATATGTAAAGTAGTGAAATATCCCTCCAGTTAATTCAAAGTAATGAAAATGAGAACTTGTTATATTAATATAGGAATTCCTAATTGATACTTTTGAAGGGGTCGAATTTTATTTCTATTACAGTGACATTTTAGAGGTTTCTTACTGTAAATTAATGTACCATTAATAACATAATACTAATTATAATTCATATTTATCATTAATTCGTAGTTTAAAATATCCTATTTAATTACATTAAATCATAATCTATTACAGCTAAGTTTATTTTAAGAGGTTGGTGTGCTCTAAACGACATAAAGTATTGATAGTATTAAGTTATTTAGTTACTTAATTAGTAATAAGTATATTACTTATTAACTTAGTTCCAAAAATGCACAATTTATTTACTTCATGAAAAGAGGTCATAAGGAATAGTTGCCCTTGTCACCCACCATCCCTGAATTATTGGGGACAAAATTGCTAGGCTGCGCGACAAGAGAACCTATTTACATATTGATGGACCAGTAATACCGTCGATCAGTTCGGTTCGGATATTTTCAAAGGTTTTGTGGCCTAATAAAGAGAATAATTTTAGGAGGTATTCAGGATGTGTTTTTCAGGAGGTATTCTAAGCAAACATAGAGTAAATACAAGTATTCCTTATTATGATATTAGTAGTAATATTAGCAGTATGAAGTAAAATTTTGAGTTCTACCAGACATATGATCATGATGAAGCTCAGTATATCAAATAACAAATTAATAAATAAATTATTTATAACTGAAAGTGGCATAAGTACTTAAATATACCCTTCTTGCTTCTAACAAGTGAATAAGCGAATATAATTCGACTTCAACTGGTCGTAAGCGGCGTGTACTTCTACGCAAAAAAAGGAAACTCTGGGGGGATTATCAGCTAGTGTGAAATAACGGAAAGAGAGGTGTAAGAAACAGAATTGTTTAAGTAATCATTAAATGAATAATTGTTTATGTATTTATGAAATGACTTAAGCTATCACGTAGGATTGAGAATACACATTTTGATATCAGCTCATAATTGTAAGTTAGTAATTGAATTAAATATTATGATTTAAAGCAGTGCAAACAATGTAAAATTATCCAACCATATTTAAGTTATGGATGAATATATTATTAACTTATTGAAAAACGTGGGATATTCAACACTAAACCTATCTATGTTGCCATTTGGTTGTCAAAAACAAGAAAAAACGCTTTACCTGAAGCTCAGGACTGAAATTTAAAAGTTCGTTGGTAAATCATTGCATAAAGTAAAATTATAATTTATAGAGATAAGAAGAAATGCTTGCGTTTTGACTAATAGAGCGGTAATACAAAGTGTTACAAAGAGCGGTATAAATCGCTTAGAAAGTAGAATAAGCAAAGGCCACACGTGCTTTGCGATACGAATACAATCTCTGTCCATTATGATCACGTCATTGCAATGGAGGCGCATGGTAATTTTAGTATTGTGATTCAATTGTTCACTGAATCTTTGTTGATTGTTTTGATTGTTTGCTGGATTAAAACATGCGGTCAGGGAACATTTACATAAATAAACTGCGAAGACAGTTGCAGTCGACTTGTACTAATATGTATCCCTGCACAAATTTGTATCGTTCACTTATGTGTAACTTAACACAGCATTACTTAAGTATATGGGTAATATTTATAGTCTAAGTGCAAATACAAGTTATACAACTTAACAAATAAATAACAAACTAGTATACGGATGTTTAAAATATATTATTAAAATATATATAAACTTTCTGGCTGACGCTGCAAAAGAATAGAGAATGTGATGTGGTAATTATAAGAGCGCAAGGATATGCAGGAATGATTTATTATGTCAACATACTCAGTGAAGAACTCGAGGTAATGTATTGAATGTTAAAGCTTATGTTCATATATTTATGTGTAAGGTCATACCATCACATCGGATTTAGTCGTCTAGGTAGGTTACATCTAACGTTCTGAGACTGGCTATGACATCAGAAAAATGTACAATACTTAGTATATTTATTAGATAATAAGTACGTACAGTTTACGTGAAATGATAAATTCGAAGTAATTTGATTAATTACGAGACCATCATTGACAAAATTATAAAACACTTTCTTTATTTAGAAAATAATTATTAAGTTAAGAATGTTTTCTAGTCCCAGAATAACAAGCTTTCAACAAGCAAACACCAAGCATCGGGTTAAAGGCTTAACTGCAGGCATCAACTAATACAACAGTTGTAATTAGTTTTTACGAAACTAAATATAATATGGCAACACAACCGTATAAAGACGGCTGCTTTGGTGTTGTTTAGTAGAATCCTTCATCCTCTGAAACAATATTTTTAGTTGTTTCAGTTGTGATGTTTTTATTACACTGATGTAGCATCTACTTTATCTTTTATTTAATTTGGTATAACTTTCTTTCCTGCAAAAGGTAAACTGGTATTAAGAATTATTTTTTAAAAGTATCACATATAGTTTAGAAAAAACAGTTCACATAAATTAAGGAATTAAAAAGTTGTTATAAGCAATATACTTGTTACATACTGAACAAATTACTCCAGGCCTATTGAACAAACTGATAGGCCTTCTTCTAACAAAGCTTGGTCCCCCAATTACACCCCAACTTATGTATATAAATTTGTGTATGCACTTTTCAAACGTTCTTCAACAATTGGTTGTGTTCTTGATACGATTTCTTCAAAGGAATGCAGCAGAACAGACATTTTCTAAAAGGTTTTAGAGTTAAATTTGAAAGGATAATTATTGTAAAATTGTGTTTTTACTGAAAAGGGCTATTGTAAACAATATTTATTACTTCGCACACAACAACACTTTACTAAGATAATATCTCCCCTTAAACTTCTTTCTAATAAATATAATTGGAATCTAATTGCGGCCACCTTCTCAAACATTAACGGAGATCAATTTTGCATTTTTGAATCTCACAGGGATAGAGTGTAGGGGGTAACTACAAATTTTCAAGTATGACTAATACTACAAATATTGTTTGACATATATTTTTTATCGTCTTTGTAAGACAAGAAATGTTACATAAAGAAATTAGTAATCGGATCAAAACAGATTGTCGACCCAAAATCTATTTCAGTTATACAATTAAAAATAGTTTTCCAAATATAAGAACGAAAATTGCGGCAATCATGTTCGTGCAGCCCTATTTTAGCTTCAAAGTTTATTAGCAATTAAAGGTATGGATTCAATCTGAAGTGATGAAACTACAAAAGTAAAAGGCAGCTTTTGTTTTAGAAATATATAGATGGCTAGATGGTCATGTAAAATGCTGATTCATGTAAAGGCTTTTTTTGAGTCAGCAATCTACTATTTTGGGAAAATGTTCTTGCTTATAATATTATGTGTACCTCATTGTTCATAAAACAAATGCCTATTTGGTTCTGTAATATCACCTACAATAAAATCAGACATGCTTTACTACCTTAACTATTTCGTAACGCAATACTCTTTCTATTCAAAACACTCATATTACACTATAATGAAACTACTAATGTTTTCTGTTTAGATATGAGTCGGTTGTAAAAATATTCAGAGTAGGAAAATGTAATTATTTGTATCTTAAATTTCAGTATCCAGCAGTATTTGAATGACAATATAAATTCTTAGTTCGAATAATAGTTGGTTTCATTTACCTCTTTTAAAACTCAAGCCCTTTTTGTTGCTGTGTTACAACAATGACAAGTCTCTTTGCTATTTGATAGTTTATGGAAATAAACTACCTTGATTCTTGAGCCACGTAGTATAAAAGGTTGTAAATTAAGAATTTTCCCCAAGCATAATTATATAAATGTCTCCACAAAAATAACAATAGAAATGTGCCCGTATGTTTGCAGTAACACGGACTCCAAAAATGGGGTTTATAAGCAAATATCAGTGGACCACAACTATTTGAATACAGTGATGCGAACTAACATTTTATTTTTTGCCATTAAATGTAAACAAATAAATCAATCCCTTTTCGGGGTACAAAATCCTCGTAAAACCCCTCTGCAGATAGTGCAATCTAACTGGCTTCTATTACGAGAGTTGTCTTGCTAACAGGGCGCTTACACACTCATACACACACCTAAATATTATACATAGTTACATTTTTCATTTAACGAACGGTGTATTCTGTCATCTGGGTGCCCCAAAACGAAAAGTTGTCATGATCTCGAGCTAGTTGTCACCTTTGGGTGTCTAGTGGTAATATCAAAATGTCTGAAATGTTCATCGTAATTGACTGGAGACTGAAACATAACTTGGGAAACAAAGTAAACAGCATCAAAGTAACGCTTATTGATATAGTAATGTCAATAGTGACCCCGAAGGCTGTACACAGGTCTCAGTGGACTTTTACAAAGCTACTGCTCGTACATATGTTCAATTTTATCTAGACATTTGTCAATATAATTTAATATATTATAACTATAAACCATCTGTAACATTCTTTATCTCTTTAAAATAAAAATTGGTAAGCTAATCTAAAATAAAATCATTGTAATTTCTTACGGATGTATTGTATTCTGTACTCCGTCTGTTAATGGTTTATCAGTTAATGAGGGAGGAACAGGAAAAATACTGTGGCTGCTATCTCAATTTTTGCCCAATTTGTCTAGAAAAAATATAATTAACTAACAATGGCCACAAATTAGTTGTATTTTTTAAAAAAACGTTATCTAAACGTGGTTTAAAAAAAGACAAATAATTTGTGGTCATTGTTAATTAATTATATTTTCCCTTACACACTTTTATTTCTATTATTACTGTAAAATAGACTGTAAAAGTATAAATTTTTATTTTCACATCCCTTAGCACGTAAGACACTATTCTAATAATGTAGATGGTGTGTTAAGGCATTGTAATCTAGTAGCTATGGTAAATAATTGTGGACTTTCAACGATATTTATATTGATTTATTTTTCTATTAATAATTTCTATGATACTTACTCTCTTTTTGTTAATCTTGTTAATTTGTTTAGAACTTTTTTTTAATTGGAACCTGAGACTTATTAAGAGTCTTAACTAACATTCTCGAGAGGATTGAAAGGGATTGATGGAGACGGCACTTAATGACTTAATATGTTTATTATTGTAGACGGTAACCCAGGGGCCCGTTTCATAAAAAAATACTGTAATACAGGGCTTGTAAAATCAAAAGTACCATTCCTGTAAAATCTTGTTCATAAAAAATATTCTACAATTCTAAAACCACCTGCAAAATTCCACCTGAATTACAATTATTGAATCCTGGGATTTATTGTTTACTGTCATAACTTAGGCTAGAATCACATTTTAATTTTAATTGCATACTCAGTTTCATATTAAACATTTTTATTTAGTGTGTTTTAAAAGAGAACGATTATAATGATGTCTAACGATTTGATTTAAAATGCAGTGGTTTATGGTGTTAAACTTCCTAATAAATGACACCAACCGCAATTATAATTCTAATTCCAATGTTTTAGCGAATTTCCCCTATAGGGAAGAAGCTATTACCGTAGTCGGCATGTTAAGACCTAGGCCCGGGACCATGATAACTTTTCGTTTTGAGGTCCCCAGACCCCAAAAACACCATTCGTTCGAAACTGTATATATATATATATATATATCTATATACATATATATATATATATATATACATATATATATATATATATGTGTGTGTGTCCGTGGGTGCGATAACTCTCGTAAAAATGGTCCGATTTTGATTAAATTTGGTACAAACGTGTAAATCAGCATTCATGACTTTAAGTTCGAAAACCAGACGGATCGAGCTATCCGAAGGGGTATTTTGGGGGGGTTTTGTACCCCAAAAATGGGTTTTTTGAGTTTTTTACATACAATTTTTGAAAAAGTAAAATTTTATTTTTTCCCATTGGAATCAAATTCAAAATACGCACAATTTGATGTTTTAATCATTTCTCTACGTCAATTGGTTACTGAGATATTGAAAGTGCTAAACACAGTACGTTGTCCAATGTTATTCTTATGAAGGATAAAAAAAAATTGTATATCTCGCTTATTTATCAACTTATCCTGACGAAACTTGGTATATTGCTTCATTTTATTTTGGTATATTGATATTTGCACAAAAACCTATTTTCTGGCCGATAGTTCCCGTAGCAGCAAACCTGCATACTCAGCCCATGTTATTCTTATGGAGAATAATTAACGTGTTATCTCCTTTAATTATAAACATAAATTAATAGAACTTGGTATGTGGCTTTACCTAGTTGAGTTATATTGATATTTGTATAAAAGCCCATTTTTAGTGTTCCTTATTTCAGCAAACCTGCATACTCAGCCGCCATGTTATTCTTATGGAGAATAATTAAAATGTCATAAATCGTTTATTTATGAATGTATATTCATGAAACTTGGTATGTGGCTTTATGTGGTATTAAGATAAATTAATATGCATTGGAAATTCGCTGAGTATGCAGGTTTGATGCTAAGGGGGTATTTATTATTCATGGAGGATAAAAAATATTCAGAAATCAGATCTTTATTGTCATTCGACTTTTACAAGCATTGACAAACGACATTTACAAAAACAATGTGACATAGAAACGAGTTTGCACGCAGCACGCTGACGTGAGGGAAGTGAATTTCCACATAAAAACTTTTAAAACTCAAAACAGTGTGAAAACATACATTTGTCCAATTCTTATTGAAATCTGAAAACATAGATTTTTTGACTGATCTGATACTCCTGGTTTTATTTACTTGCAAAGCTAGGAATACAATTTTGCGCATTATAAGGTAAGAGAAGGTCCAGACAGGCTTAAAAGTAGGCGTGAGGTTGCTGGGGATGATAAAAGTACTCTAACAAAGGAATAACAGGCTTTTCTAGTATAAAACCCCCGTAAGAAAACGTACGGTGTTAAGTCGATACACATTTTCTTTAATAACTCGGTAAATATTTATGCTAGAATGACGAGAGAGGACTCAAAACTTTTGCCTTTGTAATTCCCATCTTTTAACATGCATTGATTTTACATCTGGGGCCTTTCTGACCCCTTTTGGGCCCAAAAACTCTAAATTTGAAAGATTAATCCCCAAAAAAGGGGTTTAGAGTTTTCCGATTGTTTTTCCCAACGAACTTGTCCAACTGACTACAGAAAGGAACGTCCCTACCAAATTTGAAGTAAATCGGACAAAAAATGCGACCGCAAGAGTGCAAACACATATATATATGTCTATATATATATATATATATATACATATATCTTTCTATATATATATATATATAGAAAATTTTGAACGACCCCCCAAAACGTGTTCAGGGGGTCACGTTAGGAACTTCTATTGTGGTTCCGGGCTTAAGTTTCACCTTGCGGGTCGTGCTAATAGTTCACTTTCCAAAGGAAATTCACTAAATATAACTAATTCATAGCACAATGTTCAATACAGTACAAAATTATATATGTCAACGATAAAAAACTATGATTACTTCTTGTCAATAAAATACTCAGACACACTGTAGTATTCCTTAGCAACCAAAAAGGATCTCAGCCTTCTAAACTTACCCACATCAGTTACTGCAATGAGATCGGTTGGGAGGGAATTTTATAATTTAATGCCTGCATACAAAGTCTGGTTTTTGAAAAAGGTAGTGTTGTGACGGGGAATTTCCAGGGATCCAGCATTGAAAATGAAACCTATAAATGTGGCCCATCTGAAAAAATGTTTGTTTTTAACCAAAAATGAAAGAGTTTCAAAAATATAAATACAGGGGAAAGTCATAAAAAACACCTCTGCACGATCCAAGTCTTTCCGTTCCAAAAATCAGTCGTATTGTTTTCTTTTGTAACTGAAACAGTTTCTTTGTACGAGTTGATTCAGCACCCCAAATTGGAATGCCATACCTGATGTGTGGATACAAACAAGAAAAATAAGCAGTTAGAAGAACCCTAGTATCAGTGAACTGAGCAAGTCTTCGAAGAGTAAAAATACCACTATTCATCCTACCAGAGGCCTTGTTAATGTGTTTGAAATAATCAAGTCGAGAATCTATGGTAAGTCCTAAAAATCATTTCTTTCACATGCTTCTATTTCAAAATCTCCTACAATTTGAACCATCAGAAATGCCATCAGAATTTCTTAATTTAAAATAAATATACTTGGTTTTATCGGAAATTACAGAAAGTTTATTTACAGCCAACCACTGAAGAAGAAGACTACTCTGCAAGAATGTATTGATTTCAAGATTTTCTCGAGATATATCGTTGATACTGAGCGATATATCGTCGGCAAACAGACACAGATCACATCTAGGCACACTACCAGCAATGTCATTGATAAACATCAAGAAGAGGATCGGTCCAAGGACCATACCTCGAGGAACTCCAGAGTCAACTACTACTTCTTCAGATTTCTGTGAAGCAATACAGCCTTGTTGGTCGATATAATTGATTTGCACTGTCTGTGTTCTCCTTAGGATATTATTTCTATCTTATATACTGTCTAATTTGATTATAACTGGGTATTTAGGTAAAGTTAGCATTGACACAGGATATTCAAAATATGTTGCCACCTAACCCTGGGGGGGAGGAGGAGGCATTTTCGCTCTTAACCTCTGCGTGTACCAAATGATTATGTAAATGGGCAAATGATTCTCCTTATATGTATTTGGATAGAAATTTTTGAAAAAGGTCATTAGCAATTTGCCGTACGTTATATTATATATTTAGTAAGTATAAAGTAATTTACTGATTAAAATTGGTATAAAAGGGAAAAAGCATGTATCAATTTTCTGATACCGTTTATTATACTTTATAATTACAAATTTATGAAATAACACTCTATCTTTAGTTGATACGTGACACTTGTAAACATTTATGATGGTTTAATCAATTATGACATTTTATATAATTTACAGGGCCTGCGGGTTACAATTGAATACTGTGATTCCTGTGATTTATTAGCGAATTTCGGGAGAGAAGCTATTACCTTGGGTTGCATCATGGAAGGGTAAACGTTCATTATATTGTACCGTGGCAAACATAATAATTTTTTACTATAAGTGATATATTTTTACATAGATATAAAACAATTTTTTGTCGGAAACACATCTGAAACTGTACTAAACAATCTTCGTTCAAATATTTTACATATGTTTATAAGTGAAACAGACATTTCGGAGTTTTGTGTGTGTTTGTGGGTGAAATAACGTTAGTAAAAATGGTCCCATTTTGATTCAATTTGGTACAAACATGTAAAGCAATATTAATGACTTAAAGCTGAATCCAATGGTGAAATGTAAAATTTGACTTTTAAAAAGATTATATCTAAATAATTAAATACAAATTTTGGGGTAAAAGCCCCCCCCCCAAATAAAAAACCCATTAGGTTGGGGCGTTCTGAAAGGTTTTCTAACTTTAAAAAAATCAGTACTGTTCCGCGTCAATTGGTTATCCATATATTAAAAGAGCTTAAATAGTACGTTTTCAATGTTATTCTTATGGAGATTAAGTAAATTTGTATGGCTCCCTTAATTATGAACATATTTAACTTAACAAGCGATACTTGTAACAGTTGTATGATGGACTAAACAATCATAATATTTTTAATAATTTACAGGCCCTGCAATATATGTCACCACCCTAGTGGCACACTCAAACAAGCATATTGGACTGGGACTATTAATGGTAAAATGTGTCTTATATTTCAGGCCTGAATTGTCATCGGTAGGCATAAAAGGCCTACCAAATTGTTTACTTGTTTTTTCCGTTAGAATTTTGAAATAGCAATAGATTGTGCAGATAACCAAATTAACTTATCATATCAGATCAGCTAAATGCAATGGTGAATCAGCACAGAAAATGAGCTGAAATTGACACTAGTTAAAGAGCTTAGCTTTTAATATCACTCCATTTTAGCTTTTTTAAGGCGGAATAAGGAAACAAAAATCTTTTTTTTACTCCACTATAAAAAAGATTTGCTCCCCACGAAGGCCAGTTAGCTATAGAATGAGTAAAGTAAATGTGTCCTCCATTGCCCGTCATAAATGTAATAATGTACTCATGGTTTAGATTTAACCTATATTACCTCTGGAGACCTATGGTACAGGCGAGACCACGAAAATCTGGTAGTAAAAGCTAGAAATACACCACTTGTGTTGAAACACACAAAATAAATATATGCATGTCTCATCAATGTAAATTCTTATACTATAACCATAGTTAAAATTTCGATATTCTCCCAAATATTTGTTATTGCGTTTATTTACAGCACAGCTTTAAATACCAGTTGTATATATAGCAACACCCGACTTACAACAGGTCGTTCATGTCGGAAATAGACATTCCAAACGCAAAAAAACATTAATGTTCCTTGTAACCCTTTATATAACATTTAACTGACTCAAACCCATTCAAAAACAGTTTTTAATGATATTTAACTTATTGGATTGTTAATTAAAAATGTATTGTGTCGTTAAATGTGTTTAAATTTGTATTTTTGCTAGACAATTTGCTAGATTTGTACTCGTATAGCTCTACAACAGGTTTCGTAGACATAAGCCTTGGAATACAACTTTATATTAACGAATACCAACCCAAAGAAAACACAGAAAAGAGCACCTATTTGCTTCCTTGTTTTTGTTGTATTTTTTAGTGTGTGGAGGTTTATATATTACCTTAATATTTTTACCGAATTTAACATATTATTTTAATACATCAATATTTTAAAAGCTTTAAATTACAACTTAGGAAAATATGTAGATAGTAACTCTCTTTCAATAAAAAAATTTCATCAATAGGATGGTTAATTGTCAATAAAATTGAGTTTTAAATGCACTTCTTGAATCACTCAAACTTCATTATATCTGGTATCATCACTTGAAGCATTATGAAATATTCACTAAGTGTGCAGGTCTGCTTTTACGGATGTATTAAAACACTCGATGCACATTTTAGCAAGTAAACAAATACATCAGTTGATTTAAAAAAACATGGTTGCCTGACAAACGATGTCAAATAAGATTTCACCATTACAAAGTGTAAATATTTGTATTTTATCAAGAGAACCGTTTCCAACGGCAACAAGGTCACATTTATCTGTCCCGTCAGTTCGTCAGTTCGTCAGCGTTGCTCGTGTGTACACAGCGTCTGTCTCTCTGTGTAATCAGCCGATTCAACCTGCTTCCTGAACGACTATGCTCATTCCCAGGGAATGAAGGAAATAAAAGTAATGTAGATTATGTAAAAGTACATCATCGAAGCTTTTTAACGTTTTATTATTAGTGAATTTCCTATGGAAAAGTGAACTATTAGCTTGATTCGCACGGTGAAACTTAAGCCCGGGACCACCATATAAGTTCCTAACGTGACCCCCTGAACACGTTTTGGGGGTCGTTCAAAATTATATATATGTATGTGTGTGTGTGTGAGTGTGTGTTTGCACTCTAGCGGTCGCATTGTTTGTCCGATTTACTTCAAATTCGGTAGGGACATTCCTTTTTCTAATCGGTTGGACACGTTTGTTGGTTAGAACAATCAGAAAACTCTAACCCTCTTTTTTATATTTTGAATTTTGTGTTTTTGGGCACAAAAAGGGTCATAAAAGCCCCTAACGTAAAATTAAGTTATTAAGTATTACGAATTAAGTTATAGGAATTAAAAAGCAGAAATGTTATGCCCTCCCTCATCATTCTAGCACCAATATTTACTGAGTTACTAAAGAAAATAAAGATTGAGTAAACACAGTACGATGTCTTAAGGGGATTTTACATTGGAAAAAGCTGTTTTTCATATCGTGATGTAGATATATCACTCCTAATACTCCCATACCGATTTTTGATCCTGATTGTACCTCCTCCTAAGCTTATAATGCACAACATTTCCATACCAATACTGGATCTAAATAGGACTAGGTGTATCAGAAGAGCCAACAAATCTAATATTTTCCATTTTGCTAAAAATCACACAGATCGTTGTTTAAACCCGTTATTTGATTGTTAAAAGTTTTTAATGCGGAAATTCACTTCTCTAACGTCAGCGTGCTGCGTAAGAACTCGTTTAACTTGTATTAATGTAACTTGTTTGATTCCACTGCTAGATAGGGAAAGATATCATTAAATGTTGTTTAACTGTTCCTAGTAAAATGTGGTTTTCTTATTTTCTGTTGTTAACGTGAAATTTATATAGTTTAAACAGCGTTGATGGTTGTTATTTTGACCTAATTTACAGTGTACTAATTAATACCATAATAATCTAAATTATTTGTTCGTTGTAAAGTAAACCATTGCTAACTGGCCCATGGTTGGAAAGTGCTAATAATTTCCATTTGTTAAAACAATAAAGCCACTCGTGGTTAATATCTGCGAATAAATTAATATCCGTACATAGAAAGCAGCATGGGAATTAGTGAGATACTAATGTAATCAATTATATGGTAATATAAAGACGGATTGTTTGATCCACGTTAGCCTGATTAGGGGATATATTTCAATACCACCCTCTCCAATCGATATATATCTCTGAATTGTGGTATTGTGAGCTCTATGATGGAAAACCCATGTATAAAATTCTAACTGTAGAGTAGTTTATAACTTCACTATATAACTTTTTTATAATGACGAACATATTTTCGGACAAAAAAAATAACCAGGGATTGGCAAGAGGGACCAATACATCTCTTGGGATCCTACCTGTGGGCTTGTCACTGGCTTTTAATTATAATTGCATGTTTTGTTTGAGTTACTGGGTTGTTCAAGTCTTTCTTTGTTAAATTCAATTCGGCATGACTGTAGTGACTATAGTCTAACATAGTTTACGTCTATAAGGTAATATAACATTTCTGATCACATACATTGTTTACCATCGATTATGGACATTTGTTTTACAAGATTTTTTCAACATAATTTATGAAATATTCCCTTTTTTGCAACACCATATCAGTATATTATTCGTCGAGAACTGTCGTAAATCATTGTTTACTATTTATAAAAAAACTAAATATTAAAATTTAATTATTATTATAGTGAGTTAAGAGTCAGATGGCATTGGTTTACATTGAGTCAACGTTAAATATTATTTATGTTATTTGTGTTTATGATATGTTAGGGTAGAGTTATTAAAAAAATGTGCATAAATAAGTTATGTATTTAATTATTTTAATAACATAGTAAAGTTAGACCTAAAAATTTATAATATTCCCATATTAGTTTAATTCTTGGGTTCAAAAACAGTATCATTTTTAATTAAATATAATATATTTCCTAAAGGTCACGGTAATGGTGTTTATACGACCATTTTTTCTTTACGGAATGGTTTCAGAACTAGTGCACAGCACTAGTTCAAGAACTGTTTTGCAATCCATTCTACCTTTCAGTTAATGTTGGTAATTTTATTTTCTGAACTACCTATAAAACAGTTCCAAGAGTAATATGACTACAACCGGATTAAACCATTAAATATATTAGGTACATTATAAAACAACTTACTGCTTTTACTTCCCTCCTGAACCACACAAGATAAAACTTAATACTCAGTTGCAATTTTGCTATTTACAACATAGAAAATAAATGTTTGGGTGAAAATAAAAGGATAAATCCACAAAAATACAAGTTTTACTGTGACATACATAGTATTAGTTATTAGTACAAAATATGTTATGTTATTTCTTTGAGAATATCAGCTGATAAGATGGAAGGTATTTATCACAATCAAGCTTATGCCTATAACTTATTTGCAAAAGTAAATCTGTTTTTATTTTCTATGTTAAGTATGCCAATCTTTTTTACCAGCTGTAATTTTGAACGAAATTAAGGAATCTGTTAAATCCACTTATAGTTGGACAGATTAGTATTATTAATTTTTAAAGGTTTTGTGGAAGAGAGTAGAAAAAGATAACTTTACGGTTTTTTGCAAGCCATGTTTGGTATTATCCAAGGATAGTTTAATACTATTTTATTATACTATCATGATTAAAACAGCAGGGACTAAAATCAAATTAATATCATATACCAAGTAAAAGGTCAACCTTCCCATCCCACAAATGCAAGACAATGCACAATGTTGCTCGGTATTGCCTTGGGCTCCTCGCCCAGAGGGGATTTATTCTGATTTTGCTGTAAATAAAAAACTCTTGTAACTTTTCTTTTCTTTACCTACCTTAATTAACATCACAACCAACTTGACTGGCCGAAAACACTCCAAAATAAAGGTATTTAGCAAACCCCCTCAACCATTCTAACATTAATTGGTTATCCTTACCAGTAAGCTAGTTGATAAATTGTACTTAGGGAAATATTAAATATACTTACAAATTTAAGAATACATATATTTTGGTGGAACGTTCTAACAAACCTCTAAAAAATGATCAATACGTAAACTTTAATTTTTAACGTACTCATTACTCTTCAGTTTTGCCTTTTGAATAAATGTTACATATTTTGTAGCGAGTGCGTAAGGTTTGAGAGGAATGGTACAGTGGTACTGCGACTTGAATATACGCACTCAAAACCAAAGTTCAGTCGGAGTAACCCTCTAGCCCTAAACAATCATGTCGAGAGCCCTTCAGCTGTTTCTCGACTACGCTGTCACATCACCCCCTCGTAAGCCTATAGTGACTTCGTACGCTTCACAGAAAAAAAATCATATTTTGCATCGAGGAATGAAGATAGTGTTAACTAATCACGATTGCACATGAAGTGTAATCGTTGTTAGCCATAAATCGTGCAGCAGGATAATATATTTCAATAATATAATAAGATAAACAACTTTTCTAGTAAATATTATAAATTATAAAGAAATAAGTCACATAATGTACGATTGAATAGAGATTTACTTGAAGAATAGGATTAATCTGTTTATATGTCCCGGCTTCAAAAGTAAACCAACATTATTAGTAGTAGTACCCTCATTTATCTTTATATTTTTTTTGTTTCTTTACCATTCTAACATGAACTATTTCTTTTTAATTGTGTTAAATTTTATTGTTTCCATTATTTCTTTCTAACATAATTTCTATGCACTACATTAAATCAATTTAAATTTTCAGTTTATCACTGAACATCATAGCTAATAGAATTGTTGTCTCTCTTTTCAGGACTTCAATGCACCCATTGCTCTCGATTTTATTCGAGGAAGGATGTATTGAGTCGACATATGCGCTATGCCTGTCGAGGACGTCAGAAGCGAGATGCGGATCAAACAACCGCAGGACCCAGCGGACTTCAAGCGGATCCAGCGGTTGCGGGGCCCAGCGGGTTGCAACATCCGATATCACCAGCACCATTGTCATCATCATTATCAAGATCTTGTATCAACATCAATGAACGTGATGATCCGGTGGTGCTCCCAGAAGATTTAACTCCCGAAGGGTTTGAGGAATTCCAAACGTCATTCCGCGGTACATTAAAATGTCACATCGACATTGCAGGAAATCCTCAATACCGTTCGGGAGCAAGTGCTAACTCTCAAACGTCCCATACCCAACATCTCAGTGCCGTAAAGATGAACATTAGGGTGAGTTCGCGAACGTACATGGCGATAAATGTGTGCAAAACTTTAAAACTAAGAATGTCGTTCTTTTCCAAACATCTGATCTGGAGGAGATATGTATGGACTTCTTCCAGAAATTACTTACGGAAAATGAGACGTGCGAGATGAAAGTTTTGGGATGGAGCTTCGTGAGGGTATTAGACATGAAGCTCAGAATCCACGTTTACAACCCTCCTGAGGGAGTTCCTTCATCCCATTGCCAAATGATATCGACATAAAAAAGCTGTGATTAATGTCCTCAATGATGCAAATGAACGATGCTTTGAGTACTATATCCTATCAAAGTACATCATAGGCCTGGGTAACCAACAGTTAAAACCAATCAATTTCACATTAAAACTACGGACACGGGCCAATTTAAATTTATCTGAATTAAACTTCCCTGATAGGATAGAGCAAATCCGCACATTTGAGTGCAACAATCCCGGCGTAAGCGTAAATGTGTAGGACTGGACAAAAAGAAGGATAAACGAGATGGGCAGTTCCACAATATCGTATATCCGCTTAGAGTAACCAAACGGTAACTGCCCAATCATTTTGATTTATTGTTCCTGACAAACGAAACGACCCATTTCGCATACATTAAGTATTTTGAGAGGTTGGTCGACTGTCAGATGACTCAATGTGGACACAGACTATTCATCTGCAACAGATGTTTTGCCACGTTCGGCGATCGTCCGATAAAATTAGGTCTGCGAGGAGAGCATATAGAATAACACCGTCGTTATTGCTATGATCATGCTCCCCTATGTACAGACCTATCAGAATACACGGACATTAGATTGCGTAGACCGGAGCGATCGCAGCGTAGTCGCTTCACGATCTATGCTGACTTTGAGAGCGCTCTGGTGACGTATGATAAAAATGCCCCTATCGTCCCCCCTCCAACGATACAACCACCAAACTGGGACCCGGCGACAGCCAGAGGAGGGGCACCAACCAATCATAATCATAGAGATAAAATTGGGTCGGCGAATCTCAGAACCGTAAATGCCCATACTCCGTACAGTTACGCTTACTACATTCACGCCGAAGAAAGAGACAATGACGACAACGAGGATCCAGCGACGTGTAGCGCATTTTCAAAATTCCCATTATACAGGGGTGAGGACGCTGCCAAAAACGTTATTAAAATGCTGCGGAACGTTATAAAGAAGTTTGGTGATATTTTATACTGGAGACGTCGTCCTGGAAACCACCCGCAGCTCACAGGTCAAGAGGAGGCAGCGTTCCAACAGGAGACTTCTTGTCACATCTGTCTAAAGGAGTTTATACAGGGTGACATGAATGATTTAAAGTTGAGAGACCAGCAACACTCTCCCCCGTACAAGTACAGAGGAGCGGCTCATATTTCCTGTAATCTGCGCTTTAAAGAGCAGGACACTGTAAACGTATACCTCCACAATCTGTCAAACTACGAAGCACATTTATCATCAGGGAGCTTGCAGTTGACAGAGGAGACGTTAATATGCTAGCAAATAAAGAGAAGAAACATATTACTTTTTCCAAACTTTTTAAGTATCCCAGAGTGAGTCGGCAGAACTCCATCAAACTTCAGTTTTTCGATTCATATAAATTCCTGCCAATGTCATTAGCAAAATTGGCATCAAATCTAACCAGTCGACAAAAAGAAAATATGCCGAGCCCGATTCACAGACCCGGAAGAGTTTGAGTTGCTACAATAGAAGGGAGTATTCCCTTACGAGCATATCACGTCGATGGAGGTACTCAATGAAAATGTGTTACCGTCAATTTAAATCTTCGGTGATGACATCATAAAAGAGGATTACGCTCACGCCCAATGCGTCTGGCGCAAGTTTGGTTGTTAAACTCTCTGAGACCATTCCGACATATATTTACTCACGGACGTCCTGCTGTTGTCTGATGTTATCGAGGGTTTTAGAGATATGTGCATAACACACCACAACTCGGATTCAGTTCATTATCTGACTCTACCATCATAATTGCGGGAAGTGATCCTGTTCAAGAGAGGTGTGATCCTCGATACCCTACAGGATGTAAATCAATATCTGTTTTGTGAGAAGGTTTTTTGGGGTGGACTAACCCAGTGTGTAACCCGACACGTCACCGCCAATAACAAGTATACTAGAGACGCTTGTGGCAACTAAAACTGTCAGAGTGCATCTGAAAGTATAGATGGTGTTGAGAATGATGACGATACATATTTGATGTATTACGATGCCAACAACATGTACGGTTGGTCAATATCCTAGCCCCTCCAACATGGGAAATTTGAGTGGCTATCACAGGCGAAATGCAACGACTTGAACATTGAGAGTCTGACAGCGGATGGCGAGTACGGTTATGTTTTAGAGGTGGATCTCGAGTATCGTAGAGACCAAGCTCTCCATGATAAACACCGTGACTTGCCGTTCTGTCCCGAGGTGAGAAGAGCGCCGACAGACCGCTTCCCTTACTCAGAGGATGACATCCACACGAGTGGTGCGGGAAAGTCCAGCACCTTGATGGATAAGGAAGGATACGTAATCCACTACCGTTATCTACAGCAAGCATTAGAAAACGGATTTCGTGTTTGACGAGTCCACCGAGGAATGCGCTTCAAGCAGTCAGCGTGGTTGAAACCATTCGTGACTATGAAAACCGAACTGAAACAGCAGGCTACAATATTTTTAGGTGCAGCTGTATGAGCTAATGATCAACGGAGTTTATGATATGTGTCTCCAAAATGTTCGAAAACATCTGAACCTTAAACTGGTGACCTCCCGAAAAATATACACAAAGTACGTGGCCAAGTCAAATTTCAACGACCGAATATGGTACAATGAGAACTTGGTCCTACTTCACATGGCAAAAGTGCGGGTGGTCTTGAACAAGCCAGTTTACGTTGGTATGAGCATTTTGGACCATAGTAAACCATGGATTTATGGTTTCCACTATGATATGGTAGAGCGATACGGATTAGATAGAATGGCATACATGGACACAGATTGAATCATCTATTCTATCCGTACGAGAAACGTTTACCAAGACATGCTGCATAACCTGGACAAATTCGGCATCAGCAACTACCCTCAGGATCATATTTTTATAGTGGGCAGAATGCCAGGGTCCTGGAAAAGTTCAAGGACGAAGCCGGTAGGGTGGCCATTAGGGTATTCATCGGCTGATGGCGAAGCTATTCTTCGTAGTGTATGGTGGAATGACATGCAGATTGGATAATGGAGATAATAATGAAATTGTAATGGGGGGTTAAAAGGTTTAGAGTTATTTATAAGTCATTTGTATTGTGAAGAGCTAATTATAACTAGGTCTCTGAACCCTTGTTGTGAGAAGTAAGACCTCGCCGAGTAGAAAGCGTGCTGGAGGTGTTTAAGTAAACACTGAGTGCCTTGACACTCAGTAGAAGGCGGTCAGTTAAATAGGGTGGCTTGTTTTTTATCGGGGTCAGTGGGACACTGGGCCCAGGAGAGTCCAGGTGGATGAGTAGATGTATTGGTTACTGTGTAGGGTTTATCCCTGTCAGGTTAGAAAGACTAAATTCATTTGGGGTTTTGAGTTCGATAATAGTTTTGTGTTTGGGTTTGTTTGATAAGTGGAAATATCATCGAGGGATTTATACACATTAGATTGGGTGGTCTGTTTTCCTATAAATCAAGGAACAGACTCTAAATTATTAAGGGGATCAAGATACTTTGACCGTGCTGTCTCCAGGACGCTACCTGGGGTTAACCAATTCGATTATACTTAACTTAGGTATTATTACCAATTGTACTTTACCAGAGAGAGAAAAATGAGGATTAAATGCAACAGTGTTAAACCTAGGAAACTTGTCTCATTGTGAGAAACCTACTCTAAAGTGTACTCATTAAGCTACGATCCTGGTGATTGTATATCGACGAGGTCGTGTACATCACAAAATTGGTGCACCACCGCCAATGAAAAAGGCGAAGGGTGTTAACCGTGCCGTAGTAGAGAAGAGTTTGACTGTGGCGGACTATGAAAAAAAAAACAGCTCACACTCAAAGTCACTGAAAACAAGTGTTTTCAGAGCCGTCATCACATTATTTATACGGCTGTGGTGAAAAAACGCTCATTGGCACCATTCGACGACAAGCGTTATGTCCAAACAGAGGATGGTGTCAACACTCTACCTTGGGGACATTATGCATACCCCTAGCGGCACCACCATTACCACCTGCGCCACTCCTTCCACCGCCGACACTAGCATGTTCAGAGTGACCGGAAACACTGTTATTACCAGCAGTGTTGATGGAAATCGAAAATGATCTCGACTGAGTGCAGTATAATAAGTGCGCGACATCGACGCATGAGAGTACAGACAATTGGTATTGTATTCGTTTTTTAATGCAAGGAATGTAATATTAGTTACTTCTCATATTTATTTGTTTTTTCCGAATTTATATATTCTTCTTCATTTCAAATATCATTATTTTTGTATATTTTAAATGCGTATATTCTAGTCATGTTTTATTTATATTTCTCGAATAAATATTCTAGTCATTGTATTATATATTGAGTATTTTATATGGCCTAGTTAATAAATATTGGTCAATCTTTTCCGATTTTTCATATATGTCTTCTTTATCATTCCCATATATAGTTATATTGTAAATAGATGTAAGAGAAAAAAGAACTCAAACATAAAAAAATAAAGTATTTTAAAGAATGTACATCAGAGTCTATCAACTAAATACTAAATGTAATACTAAAGGATTATGGAAGAAAATTAAAAAGATCTTTTTTCTGAGTACAAAACTAGTTTATTGAGAAAAAAAGTAATTTTTCAAAATTTAAATGGTATATACTATTTGTGTTGAATATCTGGATGTGTTAAATTTCTGTGGTTGAGATGGTTAAGTAAATCGAATATTTTATAACTATAAAGAGTGGAATCTGTTCATTTAAGAGTAAAATTCATTGATTTAAATCGTGAAAATGTGGTATTGTCATCTTAAAAAAATGAGGTACCAATTTATTAAAAGAATGAAAACCATTTATCCTCGAGTCAAATTATTATCTTGTCCTTCTTCCTCACCAAGACCTAACATCACAAAACCATCATGGAGGAACACTTATTGTTATTCCAGTTCAGAGGCACCCCCACTTCTGTGAAAGAATGAGTGGATGTCGCTCTTTAAAAAATATTTAAAAACTCGTTTTATATAAGTGTAAAGAATCCATTTTTATAACAAACAAAATTTGCACTCTTGTTAAAATATGATATTATTTTCATTGATTGAGGGTGGATAATACTTATTTCAGAGTGAACACCTAATTCAACACAAATAAAGAGTGACAAATAAACAATAATTTCAACTTTGTATTTTAGCGTTTACTTTGATGAAGTTTGTTAGTTTGCTTTACATCCCTTTTTACATGATTTCAGAGTGTGAAGAAAATAACTATGTATTCGAAAATTTATTCCTGTAAGTACCAATAAAAGGTTTAAGTTGGAATTATGACAAAATCCCAAGGTTAAACCTTGTATCAAATTATAACGTTTTACAACACTTAAAAATATATTTACACTTATATTATACCCAAATACACAACTATAAAACTGTATTCCAAAGAAAATATCATAACAAAACAAAACAATTAAACTCAAGACAGGATTATACAACCGCTACTATTATCATCGTATATTCCTTCGATGTAATGATATTGAGTTGCTAGAAAACGTGCTGATGGATAACAAAACCAATAGAGATCCATCGTGGTTGATTGCAAAATGTATCCACCATCATTGAGTAAATATCTATATTATGTTCATATTACACATATTGTTTATAAATATTATTACTTTGCTCATTAAAATGTTTGGCAAACTTTTGACATTTTAGCTAGTAGTTATATTTAAGTTATTGTTTCTTGAGTATTATAATGCGTTTACAATTAACAGGATAAAATAAAACTACTTCCCACAACACTACCAAATATATTTACACTTATACTATACTTACATACAAAACGGTAAATATAAAAACATATTTTACAAGGAGATCGATTTCAACCAGTCACACCGGTCATCATCAGGCCCAATCAGGGAATTAGCATTAATTTTATTAGCGCATTTCCCATATAGGGAAGAAGCTATTACCGTAGGTCTCATGGTAAGACTTAAGTCCGAGACCATGATAATTTTTTGTTTTGAGGTCCCCAGATGACAAAAACATTATTCGGACAAATATATATATATATATATGTGTGTGTGTGTGTGTGTGTGTGTGTGTGTGTGTGTGTGTGTGTGTGTGTGTGTGTGTGTGTGTGTGTGCGTGTGTGTGTCCGTGAATGCGATAACTTGAGTAAAAAACGTCCGATTTCGATGAAATTTGGCTCAAATGTGTACAATAACATTTATGACTTTAAGTTCGAAAAACAGAAAAATCGGACAATGGGAAGGGGGGTTTATCGGGGTTTTAAATTTTCCAAAAATCAGTTTTTTGCATTTTCCCCCCTACAATTTTTTAAAAACTTAATTTCGATTTGAACCATGTTATAGAGCTTAAAAAAACAAATAATATAGTATTTTGAATTATTAAACCTAGGTTAAGTGGTTGCGGAGAAAATCCAAAAAACCTACTCATAAAATCTCCCATGTTAATCTTATGGGAAAAAGGTTTTTGGCATTTCCTCAGTTTATTTTAACTTAAACTTCACATTTGCTTTTAGAAATCTGTTCAGTTCCACAAAACAATAATTTTGGTGTTTAAATTGTTATTCTATGCCCAACCGTTGCTGAGATATTCAAAGTGCTAAACACAGTACATTGTCCAATGTTATCCTTATGGAGAATAAATAAAATTTGATATCTCGATTATTTATGAATGTATGTTGATGAAACTTGGTATGTGGCTTCACGTAGTACTGGTATATTGATATTTGCATAAAAAATTGATTTTTTGTTGGTTATTTCCGTAGCAGCATACCTGCGTACTCAGCCACCATATTATTCTTATGGAGAATAAGTAAAATGCAATGATTCCCTTAATTTTGAACATAAATTAATAAAACTTGGTATGTAGCTTTCCTTGGTTGATTTATATTCATAACTGAATATATTGAAAAACCCACTTTTTGTTCCTTGTTGCAGCAAACCCGCTTACTCAACCCCCATGATTATGATTATGATTCAATATTGATGAAACATGTTATGTGGCTTCACCTAGTTCAATTATATTTATATTAGCATAAAAATCGATTGTTTGTTCCTTGTTTCAGCAAACCTACGTACTCATTACCAATGTTATTCCTATGGAGAATAATTAAAATCGCTTATATGTGAATATATTTTTATGAAACTTGGTACGTGGCTTTATGTGGAATTCAGACAAATATTATGCATTGGAAATTTGCTGAGTATGCAGGTTTGCTGTGACGGGGGTATTTTATCCTGTAAGTATTTCAGTTATAAAATGTAAATCTTAGATTTTGATTACTTTTGGTTTTTACGAAAGTATGATAAACTCCAAGATATAGATTATCACGTCTCTATTCTTTTATAATTTAGCTATTTATTAAAGGCTTGAGCTTTGCTAAACCAAAACTACTTTACATGGCAAACTTGAGGTCTACAACAGATGGACGGGTCACTGGGGCACATTAGCCAGGGCTTTACTAATCACTTTGTAATTGAAGGCGCTCACACCACGCTTCATGACAGCTTCTAAACTTTCTGACCCGGTCATTACAAACATATTAATTATACAAAGGGTGGTTTCAAATAAAGCAAGTATATATTTGAAATCAAATCATGGCTTTAACTCAAAGTACTCCCCATGTCAATTTTATGGACATCATGGATTTGTTAGGGTGTTGTTGCTGATTTCAGAACACACTTTCTTGAGATCTTAAAGAACACTGTCATATTAAGACTTTAATTAAGATTGCCCGCACCTTCATTTTATGTTGATAAAAATGGCTTATTTACTACAAATATGCGTAATCACAGATATTTTAATGGCCTACCTCTTATTTCCATACATGATAAGCCATATTAAAATAATTTGTTTTTGACCTAAGAGATTTATCTTTGGAAAACAATTAATTTACTAATAATTTTCTTCAAATATGTTTAACTTAAAAAAGTTATATTAATTGAATAAAAATATAATATCATTGTATTATCACATTCATATCATTATAATATCATATATTGTAATATAATTATTTGAAATTCATATACAACTTACATTTATAATAATTATTATTTACTAATATATATATTACTAATGTTTTATAACGGTACTTTTTTACAACACTTTTTGATTGAAGGTATTTTAATTTTACTTAATCTTAAAACAATTGATTGAAAAATTGAATCCATTAAAATTGATATAATTGTTAGATTGTCAGGCGTTTGTTTATGTAGAAAAACCGATCGCCTTGTATCATCATTTATTTATATTTACTGTCTTATAAAGAAGCGCTGTATAAGTGTAAATATATGTTATAGAGATAGGAGACGTAGTTTATTTGATCCTGTTCGTCTAAAAATACCCCAATTCCAGAGAACCCTAATTATTTCTGTTTGCTGTTTAGCCAACGAGTCTAAAGATTCCCGACCCCGCACGCGCACCCTCAAATATCAACGGGCCCTATACCCGCGCGTTACAGGTAAAAAGAACAATACAGTCAAATAATATGAAGTACCTAATTTCAATAATAATCATAATTTAATTATAAAGTTTGTAATCTTTGTTAAACTATCAGACAAGTGTGTCAATCTAACTTTTAATTACGACAAAACAAAGGGAGTTGTTTATTAAAATATGACATTAATTAAATAAATGGGAAGTGAAACCATATATTATCTCCTCTTTGACCCTATTAAACAAATGTATTACCATTATATTTAAATAATAGTTATAAATGGTGTTTCTTGTCAAAATCTCAAATTGTTTCCTTCCAAAAGTATTTCTGCTATAACGCTCTGCTGTTTTATCAAGTAATTAGATTACTTTTGAAAATTAGAAAATGCATAAACTTTTAATTAGTTAGAATTTGATTTAGCTTATTTGGTACCTATATTTATTATTACAACTTTTCATTCATCGGTTTTACTTTTTTACATCAGTCCATACATCAGCACAGCTAATAATTAATAGTTTCATGGTTGTATGAACCGGGTTTACATAGTTCATTATAGTTATTAATTTCTTCTTCACTTACTAATTCATTGACGAGACTTATTTATTCTTAAAAATCACATTTCAAATTTAGACTAGCGTACGTTAAATTATTCCTTACGGTATATATTCTTCCTTCCTCAGTATATCAATATACCACACATATATGAGGCAGCGCATTTGGGCGATATTGCTCCCCCACTTGGAGAGGAAGGCAACGACTGCCTCGTCTTATTTTATCAAAGCATTCCTCGGGTGCCAACACTTTCAATAAAGAATTCATTATTATTTCGCCAAAAACTTGATAATTTTTTAATAATTATTCTTATCAAAATGAAAATGCACAATTTAACATAAACATCCTCCATTGTTATTTAATATAAATGAACGTGGTTGAATATTTCCACTTTTTGGAGGATATATTATATTTCCTTTTTAATAGTGTTCAGACAACGTGAACAGAGCTATTATATATTCACGCTATACTCTAATTCAAGCAACGTTTGTAAAAACTGTTTCAACATAATACCAAACCCATCTTTAAAATGCATAATGTTGTGATTACTTATATAACGGGGTTTTTGGATGACCATATTGGATGACCTCAAGACAAATTTCATCT
Organism: Allygus modestus; assembly: GCA_963675035.1. Lineage (NCBI taxonomy): Eukaryota > Metazoa > Arthropoda > Insecta > Hemiptera > Cicadellidae > Allygus > Allygus modestus. Next base: position 213,548,080 of record OY776111.1, read on the forward strand.
TGCTTTTTAACTGTAGCTAAACAAAATATGTTTTAATAAAAAATTAAACTGTAATACTAAAAGATTTTAAAAGCGTAAATTGCAATACTCAATAAAGTGACCGTACAATATTTTGTTATTGCAATAGTCGCAGTGAAATGGTATCTTTGACCATTGAATGTGAAATGAGTTCAAAGTTTTTGTTTAACTTTGAACTACTTACTTGACTTTATTAACCCGTATAAGTTGTAAGTTGTTATATGAGTAAGTTTTTGTGCGGTAAGTTGTTATTAAAGTACATAATTTGTGTTTTATTATTATAATAGAAAGATAATAATTTGTTGTGTTGGACCATGCAGTAGAGTCAATGACTTCACTAACGATGCTGACGTTAGTGAAGTCAGATAATAATTTAATTTAATCTAAAATTTGATTTTTCGGGTGGAATTTCAGTAGCAGAATATGTTTATAATATTTTAAGATTTTTGTCATTTTGTACGATGAACGATAAACATTGGTGTAGTGAGGGTTTTTTTTTAAAGGTAGTCAGAAAAATGAAAATTTTCCAACATCAACTCCTGACAAACATTTGGGATATATTATGGCTGTCAATATAAATCTCAGCATGCAGTTCAAAGTTGTTTGGTGGGCAATAGAAGCATATCGAATTTTAATTGAATTTTGACAGATCAAATTTATATTCATGAAAGTCGCACAGAAATCTCAAATAAATGTTTACATTAAATACATCAGGTTTAATTAAGATTCTTGATAGTTTGCGTCGTGTAATGTTCCGAGATAGATCAATCTAAACTGTAATCACTGCTCCACCTTTCCCTAATTTAATTTCAGTAATCTTGTTTTAGAAGCCATATCGTCAGGATGTTGCCAAGGCTTCCAAAAATATAAAACGTTTTATTACTATGGTGTTTTTGTATTATATTACAATCAGTTTTAGATAGGTTAAAAATTAAATAGGCCCTAACTAAATGTTATAAATCTCTTTTTGCAAGGTTGTAGGTCCACTTACAACATGTAACATGTAACATAAAACATGTAGAATATATTTACATAGCATAATTTTGTATGCTATGATTTTCAGCAGATTTGAAGACATTTACCGAAATATAAAACTAAATTGGTTTTATTTGAACTATGTTAGAATAAGATGCAACGATATTTCAATGTTTAAATACGATCCTTCCATCGCAGCAAACCTGCATACTCAGCAAATTCACAGTGCATATATATGTGTCTTAGGACCAGTTAACAAGCTTCATAAGAATAATTTCATAAATAAGCTTTATATATCATTTTATTTGTTCTCCATAGTAAAAACATTAGGGCTAAGTATGCAGGTTCGATGTAACAAGAAAGACAACAAATATGTTTTATACAAATAAATATAACTCAACCAAGTGAACTTCGTACCAAGTTTTATTAATTTATGTTAACAATTAAGGGATACGTAGAACTGTACATGAGAATAACATTAGGGTTGAGTACGCAGGTGATGTTACATATCAAGTTTTGTCAATATACATTCATAAATAAGTGATATCAAATTTTATTTTCTCCATTTGAATAACATAGGGCAGCGGACTGTGTTTTGCACTTTAGTTCTCTGCTACGGTTGGACGTAGAACAACACTTTGAACCCCAAAATAATAGTTTTTAGAACATAACTTATATAAGGAAATCGTTATAAAAAAATAAAAGTATAATTATATAACACTTAAATACACACTTGATAAAGCCTGATAAACCTAATTCAGTAGTTTTTCTGACTGCTTCAGACGAGTATTCTGATCAAGTCTGATCAGAATCGGATCAAATGTTAACAATTTTCAAGTGGGTGCAAGGTTACTCACATTGTAACTACAAATAAAGGATATTAAAAAAAGAATAACCGCCTCGTAATCATGCAGTGTGGCATGTGCCTTAGTGTACGGCTTTGGCTTGTGACCTCTGTGTTTGGCTGGGCGTGTGGCCTATGTGTGCGGCTGTGGCATGCGCCTTAGTGTACGACTTTGGCTTAGGACCTCTGGTTTGGCTGGGCGTGTGGCCTATGTGTGCGGCTGTGGCATGCGCCTTAGTGTACGACTTTGGCTTGGGACCTCTGGTTTGGCTGGGCGTGTGGCCTATGTGTGCGGCTGTGGCATGCACCTTAGTGTACGACTTTGGCTTGGGACCTCTGGTTTGGCTGGGTGTGTGGCCTATGTGTGCGGCTGTGGCATGCGCTTTAGTGACGACTTTGGCCTGGGACCTCTGGTTTGGCTGGGCGTGTGGCCTTTGTGTGCGGCTGTGGCATGCACCTTAGTGTACGACTTTGGCTTGGGACCTCTGGTTTGGCTGGGCGTGTGGCCTCTGTGTGTGGTTGCCGTATGTGCCTTAGTAGTAGGGGGGATATAACCGTTATTGTGCCAGAAAGTAAAGTTAGTGAGCAATGGATAATCCACATGACGTCATACCACCCCCCACTTCTCGTTTGTGACACTTTGGCCTAGGGGCCCGCACCGCACTCGTTACCTTCCCCCCCCCCCCGACATGCGTCATCCTCCCCATGACGTAGCCTGAGCCTATGCCCGAGGCTACGTCTGAGGCTATTTTGTTTTTTTTTCGGTTTCCCCGGCTTTCTGTGGGGCCTCTAGATCACTGTCTGAGAAATAGATGCCGGTGCCGATAAACAGCGTGTGATAGGCAAGCACGTACAACTCTTGGCCCACCGTGTAATCGGGTTCAAGCGGTTTGCCTGACACTTCCTCACCGTCCACGTACATCACGAAGAAGTTAATGTTGTAGTTTTGGAAATTGAACGGATTCTTCTTGTAGTCTTTTATGAAAGCCTGGTTGTTTTTCAGTTCGACTATGATGCGTTCCGGCAATTGGCCGAGAAATACGCTGCACAGAGTTTTACCGCTGATGCCGGATGGAATGTGATGGTTTTCACTTCCATACGCGTGATGGGGAATTGGCCGAGCCGGACTCGAGCGTCCTGCTGTGCGCCAACAGCACACTCGGGTTGATCTTGCAGCGGCGCATGAACAGGTTAACCTCGGTGATGTCCACATTGTAGTCCGTGACAGTTTTGGACATGATGGAGAACGCGTTCCGCGATCTGATCAAGCGGAAGCGCATTTCCATGCCGTTCAACATGAACTTGTCCTGATTGCACATGTCAACGTGCAGATGTCCGACTATATCAACATAACGGTAGCCCGTGATATACGCCCTCCGCGTCTTTAGTCCGACATTATTCTCTTCGTAATTGTCCATCTTACCAGCGGTGTTCTCGAAGAACAGCTCCGCGGTGAGGTGCGATGTCTTCGAGTCGCCTCCACAGGTTCTCCAGGTAAACGTAGGTGTAGTTCTGAGGTGACCGCAGTTTGTTATTCAGATACAGACCACTTGGCTGAACTGTGAGTGCATCCAGTTGTTTACTGGGCCCACTTCCTTTAACGCTTGCTCACACATAACGGCATCTCCAGTCGCCGTTCGTAGTCGCCTTCAAGTGTAGTAGCGTCTATGACAGATCCAAATACTCATCCCCATGACCTCGAACTATGGACTCCACGGGTGGGTGGTCCGTCAGAGACGAGACGGGCTTGTACTGCACCCATTTGCCAATCTCTATACTGGTCTATGTTGGCGGCAGTGAGAACAGGTCCAGCTCGGTCTTGATGCACTAACAAGATATCTGTTGTAGAAACGCCATAATTCAAAAATTTCCTTCGCAGTACTTATCTTCTTACGTCGCGCAACCGTCTTCCTTTTCTTAGTTGCAGTCGTCTTCGTTCCTATGAGCTTGGCCAGAGACTCAGAGGTCACTTGCTATATGAGCCGCTTCTATAGCCACTGCCGCTCAACACGCGATTCACTTTATAGTCAACCTTGCGTTTTAGAGTACCGATCAACTGCTTGAGTAGGGCGTTGGATGCGACGCGGGGGTTGTACGTACCTGCCGCTATGCTGCCCAGGACACCCACACATGATCTTAACGCCTCTTAACGACCTCGACGCGCAAGACTTGATCAACCGAGCTACCACGCAGATCAATCCGCCTAGGAAACTGCCGATGCCATGGTCACGTTGGAAGGCGGCACCCCTGAATGAGGAGGACACTCCGCGGCTAGACTGCTGTTGTCGTTAGTATGCCCGATAGTGGTCGTTCGGGTTCATGACTGTCGGTGCACATGAAGCTTCATGCACGTAGTCCCAAAGTTGAATGGCAGGTTCGTTGTCCGGTGCTGTTCCTTAAATCAATTTCCACAATCTTTAATGAGCTCTTCATAAACGGCACGTAGTGAGGAGCGTTGACATGCACAATGTTATTCCCACCGTACGTGTAGTTTTTGGTGTCAATGTTTAGATCTATAATAACGGTGTGACAGTGTCACCGACTAGCTGAGACTCGACTTGATCGCAATATACGTACGTGTATGATGGGATTCCCGAGAGCAAGTTAGGCGGTCTTACAGCTTTTCTGTGTTTTCTGAAATCCAAATTGTGGACATCCCCCCATCCATCTGCAACGCTGGAGTGGGGCTCGGTTCTGTTTGTTTTATAGTCTCAGCCGATGAGGTTAACTCGAACTTTCCCATATTCTTGTCGTGTTCAAACTCACATTGTATACCCGATCTATTATGTATTGTAAAATATGCAAAATGTAAATTAATGTTTTTATTATATATTAGAAGAAGATTACCTGTTAAGTTGCAGACGATATTTAGATGGCTGTGCAGACGCTGTAGGTTTCTTGTAAGTTACTAAAAAGTTTAAATCTGTTCGTTGGAAACTGTTGTCCGATAGAGTTGAATCCTCCTCGTTGATATAGTAAGTTTTGTAATAATTAAATTGTTTTATGCATTTGTCATGAATTTTTATTATGTTGAGATAAATATGTAGATGTTATTGTATATTTGTAAAGTAATATTTTCCATTAACTATTTTATATAACTTGTAAAACTTAAAATCAAATGTGAGGCAAAGCCTGTTTCGTTTTGTTTGTCAGAAGCTCATGATTTAAATAAATAAAATCTTATATAAATGTTGAATGTTAATTGATTTTAAATATTGTAAATTAATTCGTCTGTTCCATTTGTTTATTTGCAGACGAGGTTTATGGGATTATCTATCGTTGGACACAGCCACTTCCAAATATAAAGTAAGATCCACCTTATTTTCATTTTAAATTAAAAGGTATAAGGATTTATTTATAAAGAAATGTAATAGGTTTCAAACGTTTAACAAAATTAAAAGTGTTCATTTGATCAGCCATTCTTGTATTTCATTTACATACCTCTTGGTAAAATTGTTGGTGATATATTTACTAAATTAATTATAATGTTGCCCTAATTGGCTAAGCTGGGTATACAATAGTTGTGCTACTCTGCTAAAATATTAAACCAACAAACCAGAGGTTATGTAAAAATGTAAAATGTGTTCTAAATACAATTTGAACTACTTAAACAAAGAAGAATTAAAATATGAACTTATTTTAAGGGCACAACGAACAACCAATGAAGATGTAGATTCTATGAGAAAACTTTTAAGAAATTGCTTGCATGTAAAACCTGATGTTAATAATTTGTCAAATAACTATACATTACAAGAAGAAATTGATTGTGTAAGCCAAAAGTACGAATTAATTTCTACCCTGATTGACCAATGCGGTGAAAACCCAAATAAACTAAAGATTGCAAAGGTTAAAGCCAAATTGAGTCATCTAAAAATTAGAGTAACAAATTTATTGAAATGTAAAATTGACCCTGTGCAAAAACAAAAACTTGAAGATGTAAATAGTGAACTAACTTCAACTATAGAAAATTGTAAAACTATTGCCGGCGTTATTAGTTCTGATGAAATGGATAAATTTGAGCAAGATCTTAATACATCACTCATTGAAGATGAAGAAATGTTAGGGAAAATTGAAGAACGTCGACCAGATGCAACCACACCTGTTACATCCACACCACACCACGAGGCCCACCGACCTAACCTAACCACTGCAGTTCCCACCGCTACATCACTCAAAACACTCATTGCTCCAAATCAAAACGTGCCTCATCATCCCCCTGAAATCATTCAACAAGCCACAACTACTAACCCTTCCAATTACAGTATTTTTGGAAAATTATCAAATCCTATGGAAATCTATTTACAAAAATTTCCAGTGTGTAACGGACTTGAAACAAGCCCTCTACTACAATTTCTGCGAAATATTGTAAACATTCAAAATGAAACTACTTTGAGTCAAAACGAGCTATATGAAATACTACCCATATATTCAACGCCCCCATTGGTGAACAAAATTTTGGAACATAAAAACGCCCAAAAATCCATAGAACTACTTCATTCTGATATTTTAAGCACCTTCATTCCAATCACATTAAGGGAAAAGTTAAAGCAAGATTTAATATTTCGACCACAAAAGCCCAATGAACCATTGTCTATATATATAAATGAAGTGAAAATTAACCACGAAATCTTGAAAACTGATTTAAGCAAAAACCAATTGGTTTCATTTATCAAATACGGCATACACCCTGATATTAGAAATAAGTTAGTATTCGAGAAAAACCCTGAAACTTTTGCTGATCTTGACCAGTTGTGCATAAATGTAAATAATGTATCATACAACGATTTTGTCAGAAATCATGTGTACCAAAATTCCCGTAATGAAGTTCAAATGCAAAACTCGCATAGCCCCCCATATTCAAATATCAGAGAAAATTATAGGCCTCAATCCAAAAACGTCCCGAGAAATCCAAACTTAACGTCTGCAGGTGCGAAAGTGTGTTATCACTGCAACAGACCAGGCCATATCGCTCGACAATGTTTTCGAAAGCCAAAAAACTACTAAGGCCGGGAGGGAAAAATATATCGCCGCCTAACAGGATTTGCAGGATTTTTACAGGATTTTGTATTTCATAAGTGAAGGTACTGTTTTAGTGCAAAATGTAGAAAACTTGGAATATGTGCGAAAATTACATATTTATGATTTAAAGCTATCATAAAAGAAAGAAGAAATTTTAAGTCGTGAAATATGTTTTCGAAACATTTATGAACTTCCCATGACTTCAAGAAGAACTACAACTGTTGTAAATATAATTTAAGTGATGTTTAAACAAAGTGACATTTATTTGAGATAATATTTGAGATTAAAGAAATATATTTATAAGTGAGAAATATTGAGAAAACTATTTAAAGTAAAAGGGTCAAATTATTATCACTTGTCAAATGATTAAAGGTTTATATAACTTAAGCAAAATATCACTGTCCGCCGTCAGTTAGTGTAATTGTTGAATAAATGTTGTATGTAAGAGTATGTATGTGTGAAAATATGAGCCGGCGCGTACAAATGTGAATGAATTGATGAAAGTTGAGTGAATTTTAGATTAGGTAGTTTTAAGGATACACGTTGTCACGACACACATTTTTCACACTCATTACTAAGATCACACTACACACTAAACGCACTGAACACAAAAGCACTTCACACAAAAACAATCACTGAAACAAAATAAAAACGGAACACGACACACAGACTAACACACGCACTTGGACTCTGTTTAGTTGAGAACTGACCTCAGACAGGATATCTATTGAAAAGAGAAAGTTATTTTGGGATTAATATTTACCGTTAGTTTCCTCAATATGAATCATATTAAATACTGAAATAAATGAATGTTGCTCAAAATGATTGTAAATAGTTAATTTAGTTGCATTTTATATCAAAATCTTTTGTTATACTGTATTTCATGATAAAATCTCTGTTAAACTGTATGTAAATAAATTTAAAGATTAATTTGATTTGTGAATGTAAACAAACGTTGGCGAATATGAAGTCTTATGCTACCTAGCGGTGACAGATGGAACTAGTTGAGTTGAATTGCATATTGTAGCGCTAGAGTTCAGCACCTGTCAAGTAAATTTACACCTGTCGCTTGTTAAATTATTAAGAAGACAAAATTTTTTATGTTTAAATATTTGCATTTTGATATATATATTTGAGGATTTATTTTAATTAAGAATTTGTATTAGAAATAGATATCATTTACATTTTGATATTTTCTTGGTAGGGGGATATTTATACCCGATCTATTATGTATTGTAAAATATGCAAAATGTAAATTAATGTTTTTATTATATATTGGAAGAAGATTACCTGTTAAGTTGCAGACGATATTTAGATGGCTGTGCAGACGCTGTAGGTTTCTTGTAAGTTACTAAAAAGTTTAAATCTGTTCGTTGGAAACTGTTGTCCGATAGAGTTGAATCCTCCTCGTTGATATAGTAAGTTTTGTAATAATTAAATTGTTTTATGCATTTGTCATGAATTTTTATTATGTTGAGATAAATATGTAGATGTTATTGTATATTTGTAAAGTAATATTTTCCATTAACTATTTTATATAACTTGTAAAACTTAAAATCAAATGTGAGGCAAAGCCTGTTTCGTTTTGTTTGTCAGAAGCTCATGATTTAAATAAATAAAATCTTATATAAATGTTGAATGTTAATTGATTTTAAATATTGTAAATTAATTCGTCTGTTCCATTTGTTTATTTACAGACGAGGTTTATGGGATTATCTATCGTCGGACACAGCCACTTCCAAATATAAAGTAAGATCCACCTTATTTTCATTTTAAATTAAAAGGTATAAGGATTTATTTATAAAGAAATGTAATAGGTTTCAAACGTTTAACAAAATTAAAAGTGTTCATTTGATCAGCCATTCTTGTATTTCATTTACATACCTCTTGGTAAAATTGTTGGTGATATATTTACTAAATTAATTATAATGTTGCCCTAATTGGCTAAGCTGGGTATAATTGGTACAGTTTTAATTTTGCATTGGCATTGTGCGTCTTTAGGAATTCATCGATATCTTTCTAGTTATAGTTTCCAGATTCCACTTTTACCATGATCAGTATCGATTTGTCTTTAGGATTTTTTATGAACAATAATATGTGAGCGTCTTCACCCACAGTCAGAAATGAGCATGGATAATGCGCTTCTACTAGGGCGATTTCCCATTCGTCACCGCTCAATTTTGTATATGATAGAAGATGAGTGGGTAATTAGCCACGGTGTTGTTTGGATAATACTTCACAGAACTGTTGCTGGGCAACGTCAGGTAAAATTGGCCGTGTCTCGTCATAGTAGATGTTGTACTTCGGATGCAGGTACCCACGAGTTGAATTCGTCTCCGTAACCGACCCACCTGACTAGGTATCACTTACTTCGACCTCGCCCTTTGGTCTCTAGTATTTTATCTATTTTGTGCAGGTGGTCTGGGGTGTTAATTTTTGCATTTCGTGCTAGAAGAAACGACCTTTCAAAAGTGTTCCGTTCAGATCACTTAACGCGTACAACCCAGGGGATGCGATCCGTATACGCGGTCCACCAAGAACAAATTTTTACTCCAATTGGTCTCATAACCTTAGGCGAATGTGCCTTTCTCCTTGGCTACTCTCACCGTATCACCCGACTTGAACTTGGGCTTACGGTGGCAAAGCGGGCCTCCGTACATGTGCCACCAAACCTTGAACACGACCTTCCCACCGATCACGTCCGCAGGCCGCATGACTCCCAGACTCTTGTACGGACTGTGGCTGTAGGCGTTCACAATTTGATCCATCACATCAATGTCTGGTATGTTTTCTTGTAGGTCAGGTAACGCCACATGCGTGTCTTGAGCGTGCGGTTGAATCGATCCACCGTGGCCACATTCACGTCGGGATTAATGTAGTCACGTACGTGATACCGTGCTTCTTAAACGCTCGCTTCGCCACGGCACCAGTGAACTCTGTCCCCTAGTCAGTCATCAGACAGCGAGGCGATGCCTCAGCAAATATCCTCTTAAACGCCGCAATCACCTCATGGCCACTTTTTCTCTTATACGGTCCCACTTACAGCCGCTTGCTGAACACATCGATCACAGTCAGAAGGTAGTTGACTCCATCGTTGAGTGTGCTGAGACCACGCATATCGTTCAGGTTCACCTGCCACAGCTCTTGGGGCCCAAAAACAGCGTAGCGGTTACGGGGAAACCTCTTATGCACTGTCTTGTGTAGCGTGTAAGTTTCTTGAGTGCACAACTATTCCACCACTTGGCGCTCTGGTAGGTGCGCGGCTCGCGCTAGAGCGGAAACACCACCAAACGAACCCGGCTGACCCGGATCATAATACAACTTCTCTATTACGGTGTATTGAACGGCTTCCAATCGTCTAATGACTACTCTATAGCAGGTTATTCTGTTATTAACTTTCTGTGTCAACCTCGATGGCATGGGTGTTGATGTGGCTGTCATGTCTCCCCAGGGGCTTGATGCAACATCCAACCCCACACCTAGGAAACGAAACGCTGTGAAATTGCCTACGTATGATTTGGGTATGTTCATGTTCTTCACCGACGTCATCACTTGACGCCAACCGGTAGGCAATCGATCAACTCTTCGCACTCTCACTATGCTGTGCAAAATTTCCACTATATTGTAATCGGAGACCTTCTCGTTGTTCACATACACATCCCCGACGGCGTCCCAGGTGACGGGGCTACCTTGACGGTTCATGAACAGCAACAAGCTGCGCGCCTCCGTCTTGTAGATATTTGGGGACGTTTCCGTGACCTCCTCCACCAGGGCTACAGACTCGTGTTGGGCGCGATCCGGATCCGCTTCTTCTTCTTCGATCATAGGAAAACCTTCAGGATTGGCTGTGGAGGAGTGCAGGAACCGCTGTAACACCTGTTGATAATTTTCCCCGTGTCATCCAGCCGCTTGTCTCTCAATATACGATGCATCTCAGTGTCCAGAACGCGTGGCTTATAGACACCCGTCCCTTATCGCAACCGCTCGATGAGCTCCTGTGGTACGATCACCATTATCTTAGCGTACTCCATTTCCAATTACTGTCTGCACTAACGCAGGCAGAACAGCGCTCAACAGCAAGGGCAGAAGGAAACCGCCGCCTCGTTGTATAAGGTAGCGTCGCTTCTTATCCCAACCCTCACCACATTTCACCAGTCGTCTGAGCGTCTGTTTGCGTTTTCCCAACTGTCGATTGCAGTTGACTGAAAGCGATACGTCCCCACGTAACACGTTGTATGCACACTCACACATGACCTGATGCGACTGTTCTCACACGCTTTTAACAGGGCTTTGCGTTCCTTGGGTGTGGCGTGTATCAGAGCCGTCAGCATTGCAGCGTTTTTATTCACGCATTGTAACATGAATGCTGCTAACTCGTGTGTGGTCTATTTATCGTTTCTTGGACTGATACTCGTAATTGCTCGAGTCATCGGGGAAAACTGTAGAACGAATGCGCATCTCTTCGGGCGTGGACTGTTTCATCTCTATCAGCAGATAGGCGTGGGGATCAAGCGTGGCATCCGCGTAGGCCTCCACCACGAATTTAGGGTTTTCCAGATATACTTGGTGGCCCAAGGTTTTGATCTGAGTGGGGTCCCTGGGATTACTGACCCATACCACCAATTCTACCATACGATGTAATGAGCGTTCAGCGAGATTTCACGCTGGCCCCTGCCCTGATGAAAGATATTTTGCGTGATGAAGAACACGTTCATGTTGCGGTGATGGGAGCCCTTAGTGAACAGGTCCGCCACGCGAGAGTCAGCCTCACGCATCATATTGTCAACAATAACCAGGGCAGTCTCGCTACCATCGTAGTCATGGAAATCCAGTATTCTGGCCACGTACCTCACGGCAGTATCATCTGCTCTACCACCGCCGCCACCGCCGCCACCGCCACTACTGTAGTGCCAGGTGATACGGGCGAACCGCGTAACGCACATGCGGTCAACGTGTTTGATGAACTGTGACACAAAGTGCCACTTGCCACTGCTTGAAGGCCCCGCCACAACGGCAGCGAAGGGGTGTATCCACCTAAAATCCATGATGGGTACTGGCCACCGTGCACCACCCCAGCTCTTATAACTAAATTTATTTGTTTTATTTTTATTGTTTTAATATTTTTATTTTTTTAAGGATAAAGGAATAACGGTTTTCTTTTTATTGAAACAAAGAGGTTTTATTTTTCTAGAAGAGAGGTTTTGCTGCCAGTAAAATCGGTCTTCTTCAACAGATGCAACTCCACTTCAAACATTAAATTTTATAGTTGTAATTCAATAAATACTTTCCGTCTTGGGCCTGTTATCTTGTGGCACGCGCCGTTATCATTTGGCTGCGAGCATAGGTCAATGTCGCGGTTATATACAAGTCAGGTTGCCAGCGTTACGTAATCCCATTGTTGCTGTTGATATGAATAAAAAAATAAATTCAGATTGTACCTTTAAAAAATCAGTCTTGTACGCACTATTTTCAATTTAATAAATAATGTTGACCTATATATTTCCTCCTATCTGATACCAGTCCCAAATTAATTCTCCGGTTTCGTCCCAGGTCCTAGAAAATTCATACCCGGTGCGTGAAGTTCAAAGGATAATTTGTTGATAATATCGTTTAAAATTCCAGATCCTTCTATAATTTTCTCGGGTAAAGCAGCCAAACATCGTGCCAAATACATCGGACCATCTGGAAGGTCGATCTGTTGTTTGAGAGTGTCCCAGATGAAATCAATAATATGAATTTCATATTTTTTGGTGTCAGTTTTGTCTATTATTAAATCAATCACGGTTTTTTTCAGAAGGAATCGGTAGAGCAAGCACACATCGTTTAATGTACTTGTGTCCTTTTGGTTTTGTTATTAATTCTACCAGTCGCTCGAAAATAAATTGAGCAATACCCAACTTTTCAGTATGGAAGTTGTTATTGCCAGCTCTCTCTTCTGCTTCTAGGAAATAGAGCCTTTTGATAAGGTCCGCATATTGTCTTATATATTCATATTAAACAGGACTGTTTGTTTCTTCCCGCAAATCGGATCCCATAGCTCTCACAAATTCAAGAGTTCTACTATTTTTTAAGCCATGTCCCCGATGGTTTTCCGCGTAAATTCTCCAATCGAAGCTCCTCCCACTTAGGTTTAATAACTTTTTCCCGTTTAAAACCTTGACTGGATTTGGGACGTCCTGACGATGGATCCTTGCATTGAAATATCGTACCAGAGTCGATTAAAATCGTCTTATAAGCATCTCTATCACTTTTCGTATATTGTTCACTCCCGACATCTCCAGACTGTGTTAAAAGTCTCCATAGGAGTACCGGTATATTTTTGGTTCGTCTTGTCAATAATTACATCATCATTTTTAATTGTGACACTGGAATTTCCTACTTTGAGTTTTCGCTCTCCGATATCATAGTTAAGACCAAATGTTCCATCGTTAGCTCTAGATAAATATTATCTCGCCAACGTGCCCACCTCGGTACCGCTTCTTTCAACGATAGCTTGAATCGATTTATCAAAACGCATATCGTCATCCTTGTCGGGTAACGGTGTGCTTGCGGCATCTACTATCGTTTCCTCATCAAAAATGCCCTTTCGTTGTGGTAAATTCTGTTCCGGAATTGTTGTTTCTTTTTCAAAAACGTCTTGTTCTTGTAAATTTGCATCATTTCCCGGTATCATTGTTCATTTTTTCAAAGACTTTACGACTGGGTGTACTCATTGCACGCGGTCTAAATAAAACGGATCTGTTCTGTTTACTTCCAAGTTCTTTTATCTCTTCTTCCTTCTTTTTCAATTCATTTGTGAGTTTTTCCAACGCATTGACAACTGGTTCGTGTTGCCTTTTCATCTCTCGTTTCTCATTGAATTCTTGAGTGCGATATTCTTCCGCTTCAGCTATTAGCTTGTCTTGTAATTTATCTGTTCTTTTTGCTTCTTCCACTGTTAAAGGTGCGGTAAAAGTATAATTTGGTTTTTAAGTTTTACGGGTAATAAAGGTGGGTGTTTTCTAAGAAATTCTTCCCCCTCCTCCGCTTGTTGTCTTTGAATTCTCTTACTCTCCTCTCGCCATTTCTCTTGCAATTTTTCAATTTTACTAGCAACTTCAGGTGTAATTTCGTCAGGCCACATTTAATCATCTTCTATTTTTAACTAAAGTATTGACTATATCACTATCACTAATACTTATTTTCACCATGTCTAAATATAGATTTTGAAAGTTTTTATTTGTATATTTTTAACGAACTTATACTTCACTTTTAATAAATATAATTGGAAATTACAAGTTTAATCAATAATAACAATGAGGGTCTGGACGTGCGTCAAACGATTCGTTATAAAGTGCATCCGTACGACACTAACGCAAGTCACGGACGTCACGGTATAACGACCATCGTCGACGCTCGGTAACCACGTTCGTTGTACAGTGTAATCCGATCTGACGATGTGCGTGACGTGCGTTGATAAGGATTATTATACATTTTGTAGGTTATTATCAACATCCAACGAAAGACCACGTTAAGAAAGCGATTCAAGCGCCACACTTTGATGATGAAGACTGGTATAAGTTCTCCCACTTCGTAAAACATATCTAGAAGTACGGAGGAACGATACGTTCCCCCCTTTGAACTATCAGTTTCACTCAGTTAATATCAATGAACCAGAGGCGAGAGAACTTATTTGTTGATTCACTTGGAGTCTGTTATCTCGCGGCACGCACAACATCTAAAAATATCCCTCATATCGTTCAGTTCTTAACAAAATAGACAGTATAAATCTTAAAACTGTACTCTTCTTGGATGTAAAAGTTTTAAAACACATAAAATAGTACTCTTGTCAAGGGTAATTTGAAACTAAGCCAACAGACTTTACATAATACGAGTTAAAACTACACATTTGAAGACAATGTTTACCGGAATAAGTCATTTTTCCCACACATATGCATATTATAACTGCAATAGAATTTGAGGTTCTAAAATAAATTTACGAATTATAAGAGTTTTCCCTTGGATTTTACAGTACATAATTTGATTTTTACATGCGAAAACACATAATCTTGGCTAATTAAGAGGTTTGACTTGGAATTTACAGAATAAAAGTAATTTTTTCCTATTCATATGAGTCAAAATCTCCCGACTATATAATTGTTCCCATCAAAGGTGGAGACAATTGAACTAATAACCTCGATAGATAATAAGTGTTGAACCAATCCTATTTCACCACAGGTGGAGCTTGGCGCAAGATAACAGACCTCAGATGGACGGGCAGCATGTGTAAACCAATATTTATTGATTTCCAACAATAAAATGGAGTTTTCGCTTTTAATACTCATTTTTTAAATGTATGAAGTGTATTTTCCCATTAATATTGGCTTGGGTATCACCACTATATTAACCTCCAAACGCGAGATAACAGACCTAAAACGTGCAGACTTTATGAGTTGAACAGTATATTTTTTTAATGACAACAGCAAATATTAGTTATTGCAAAATTGAATTATTTACGTGAAAAGTAGTTTTACCAAGATTTTTATGCCGTTTAGTCGTCTTTGAAAGGTATATTTGGTCAGTTTCTGGTTGAATACGCATCCGCTCTGGGGAATCCCTATGACCTCATTCGAATTTAATATAGTGAATTGAAAATATCAAAATTGGTTTAATACACGAAATTTTACGGGAAAATAGGCCAAATTGACGTTGTTTGGCAAAACATTCATAAATTCGAAAATTTCCATTAACATTCACATGCTGTTTGAGTATTATTAACCTCACAGGGTGATTTTTATATCATCTATCTATCATGGACGCTGGAGTTAAGAACATGTCCAAATTTGGTTGAAAACCCATGAATTTTTAGGGGAAAAGGTGTCAAATTTAAGTTTTTTTAGCCAAAAAATTATCAAAACTAGGAAATTTTCTATACAAATCTCCGGTGATTCTGGAGAAATTATGTCATCTAGCAATGGTGATGCCACGTGATAATCACATGATCAGCTTCCAAAATGTCAAAATTGGGTTGAAAAAACATGAATTTTTAGGGAAAATGTGTCAAATTTAAGTTTTTTTTAGCTAAAATATGTTTAAAATTGGGAAATTTCCCATAAAAAAATCTTGGTAACCCTGGATAAATTATGTTATCTAACAACGGTAACGTAACGTGATGATCACATAATCAGCCCCCAAAATGACAAAATTGGGTTGAAAAAATACGAATCTTTAGGAGAAAAGGTGACAAATTTAAGTTTTTTTAGCTAAAAAATGCTCAAAATTGGGAAATTTCCCATAAACAATCCCGGTAATTCTGGAGAAATGACGTTATATAACAATGGTGACGTCACTGCGGACGTGATTGGCGGGAAGGTCGTGTTCAAGGTTTGGCAGCACATGTACGGAGGCCCGCTTCGCCGCCGCAAGCCCAAGTTCAAGCCGGGTGATACGGTGAGAACAGCCAAAGAGAAAGGCACATTCGCCAAATGTTATAAGACCCATTGGAAAAAAGAGTTGTTTATGGTGGACCGCATATACGGATCGCATCCCCTAAAGTTGTACGTGTTACGCGATCTGAACGGAACACTGTTGGAAAAAAATAGATAAAATACTGGATAGTAAAGGGCGAGGTTGCAGTAAGCTCTACCTAGTCAGGTGGGTCGTTTACGGAGACGAATTCAATTCGTGGGTGCCTGCATCCAAAGTATAACATCCACTATGACAAGACAAGGTCAATTTTACCTGAGGTTGCCCAGCAACAGTTCCATGAAGTACTATCCGAACAACACCGTGGCTAATTACACCACTCATCTTCCATCCTTTATAAAATTGAGCGGTGACAAATAAGGAATCACCCTGGTTGAAACGCATTATCCATGCTCGTTTCTGACTGTGGGCGAAGACGCTCTCATATTAATGTATACAAAAAAAACCGAAGACAAATCTATACTGATCTTGGTAAAAGTGGAGTCTGGAAAATATAAAGATATCGATGAATTCCCAAAGGCGCTCAATGCCAATGCAAAATTAAAATTGTACGAATGTGAGTTTGAACACGACAAGGAGACGGGAAAGGTCACGTTGACCTCATCGGCTGAGACTATAAAAAATAGAACTGAGCCCCACTTTAGAGATGCAGTTGGAATATAATGTTCACAATGTGGATTTCATAAAACACAGAAAATTTATAAGACCGCGTAACTTGGTCGCGGGAATCCCGTCGTACATATACGTATATTGCGATCTAGTCGAGCCTCAACTAGTCGGTGACACTGTTGCACTGTTATTAAAGATCGTAAACATAGACGCCTAAAACTACACGTACGGTGCGAATAACTTTGTGCATCTGTGACCATAACCTCAACGCTCCTTACTACGTGCCGTTGTTGAAGAGCTCGTTCGTGAGCGTGGAAATTGATTTAAGGAACAGCACCGGACAACACCTGCCATTCCACTTTGGGACTACGTGCCTGAAACTTCATCTACGCAAACAGCAATGAATCCAAAGGATCCCTATATAATATCATAATATTAACATAATACCACCAACAGCAGTTGGGCCGCAGCGTGTCCTCCGTATTCAGGGGTGCCGCTTTCCAACGCGGCCATGGCATCGGCAGTTTCCTAGGCAGACTGATCCACGAGGTAGCTCCGTAGATCAAGTCGGGCGCGTCGATGCTGAGCAAAGAGGCACTAAGATCAGGCGTGGCTTTACTGGCCGACATAGCGGCAGGTACGTCCAACCCCCGAGTCGCAGCCAACGCCCAACTCAAGCAGTTGACTGGCACGCTAACACGCAAGGTTGACGATAAACTAGATCGCGTGTTGAGCGACGGTGGCTGTAAGAAGCGGCGCATACAGCGAGTGACCCCTCAGTCTCTTGCTAAGCTCCTAGGAACGAAGATTACTGCAACTAATAAAAGGAAAACTGTTGCGCGACGTAAGAAGAGAAGTACTGTGAAATACATTTTTGAATGGTGGCATTTCTACATCATAAATCGTGCACGTGCGTCAAGAACGAGCTGGACCTTTTCTCACTGCCGCTAACACAGACCAGTATAGAGAGTGGCAAATGGGTGCAGTACAAGCCCGTCTCATCTCTGACGGATGACTCGCCCGTGGAGTTCTTAGTTCCAGGCCATGGGGATGAGTATACGGAATTGTAACAGACGCTACTGCACGTGAAGGTGACTATACGAACGGCGACTGGAGTTGCCATAGCAGGTGAGCAAGCGTTAAAAGAAGTGGGCCCAGTTAACAACTGGATGCACTTGTTGTTCAGCCAAGTGGATTGATATCTAAATAATAAACTGGTTGCACCTCAGAATAACACGTACACCTATCGCACCTACCTGGAAAACCTGTTGACCTATGGAATTTTAAAACAATTTAAATAGGGATTAAAATTAATAAGAATAATTAACGATGTAAACACTTCAAAAGATGCATAAAAGTTTCAATTACGAATAATATTTGCTATAAATCTGATAACTTTGACTCAGAAGTGTTTAGCATTTTTATTAGAAATAATTTTAAGAAAAACTTCAAAAGTAATCGATGTTACTAACCTCGTGGTTCATTAAAATCAGCGTGAACCGTAGCGACGTTACGGTGAAGGAGTCACTCCGAGTGAAGTGTCTGCCACAGACGTAGCAATCGTGACATCTGGCGTTGTGGACAGACTCTACGTGTCGCCTGAGGTTTCTGGGCAGGCTGAAGGAACGACTGCATACCTCGCACACATGTCGATTGTTCTTCTACAACAAAAATGGATACACTGAGTCTCTGTCTCTTACAAACGCGGATTTATTTGTAGCAAAAGGATTTCGTTATAGACATAACAAAAAGGAATGTAACACACTGTTGCATTTAACTCATATCGATAAATTATTTATTTTAGTTTTTAAAATTGATTCATTTGAGTTTAATCTTAATAAGACACAGCCGTTGTGATAACATCGCGGTTGTAGTCATTTCCATTTGAAATAGAACCAAAAGATTTAAAAATCAGTGTCTGAAATAACGGATAAAAAATTTAAGGCAAATTCAGTGTTGTGTAAGATTTAAACTCGTTACATAAAATGAAATTAAACAACGAAAATATTAAAAGAACAAACGCTTATAATATTAATTTTGATAAAACAATGCTACTTACATGTTTGGTTTTGTAGATATTCCAAGCAGGAAGAAAGGGATGACGAAGAGCATACTGCTTGACTTGCACTCAGGAGCACATTCAGAGAGATACTAGGATCATTCGCAAGGAACCGCTGTAAAAATAGCCTTCGGCAGAGTACCGTTAGCTGAGGGGGCTGGGGTTTACACTAATGAGTAAACAGCTAAGGAGAAAAGTAGACCCGTGGGGAGGGGGTGGAGGGGGGATGGCGTCATGGGGAGGATGATGTCACCGTAGCCTCAGGTGGTGAAAAATAAAATTTGGCGGAGTCGGGGGGGAGCACATTTCACGCCAGAAGAGCAGGACCTAACTCATATTATCAAGGGTTCCCTCAGGACCTCCAAGAACTTTTTCCCGCTCTTGGGACCCTTAGGGAAGCCGGTAAAACCCATAAAACAAAAATGATGCTAAAGGTTGATGCAATAGTCAGCATGTCCACCGCCTGACTTCTGCTGGAGAAAAAAGGTCGAAGCTACATACCGTACAGTAGACGAAGGGGGGGGGGTGATCGAGAGTGTGGTGCGGGCCCCTAGGTGAAAGTGTCACAGACGAAAACTGCCGAGGGGGTGGGGGGGCAAAGGGGGGTGGCCAAGTCACGTGTTGGGGGGAAGGGGGGCGTGGCCAAGTCACATGACGGGGGGGAGGATGTCGTCATGTTGATTGATCCACCCCAACTTTACTGCTGTCACAGTACCGGCCAATGCAACCTACATCCGTCTCTTCTTTACATGCAAAAGTATAGGACGTGAGAGGGAGATAATGTAATTCCCTTTTCTCTTCTTGTCTAGAGGGAATAAAGCGCTTGAGCACTCTTTGTTATGAGGGAGTAAAGTTATACTTTACACAGCAGTTGGGGTATAACTATTCTTTTTACTATCATAGGTTTTGTGAGTTAACAGTTACTACAAAGGCTAGTGGTGACGATTAAGGTAATAAGTAAGTAAGAGCAGTTAAAACATGTTATTTCAACGCCACGACTTGCGTAGATCCAAAACAAAAAACTGTATACTAAATGAAATATATTTTAAATATGTAAAACATATCAAGTTTATATCCAATTTACCACTTTGTTTAAATTTGTTATGAATACATAAGTTTTGATAAAAAAGTATCTCTTATAAATAACACCATTTGTTGCGGTTCCTAAAATTCCTGTCATCGTAAAATTACCTACTGACCAGGTGGTTCTTGGTATGCAGGTATGGTCTTGGCAAAAGTTTAGTGTTTACCTCTACCCCGTGACTTGAATACCTTTGCAAAATTCTATCAAGTTTTAGATGCGAGATCGATATTTTGGTATAGTAAACATGGATTTTCTCAATTTCGATAAAATAATAAACTTATAAGGATATCATCATAGAGTACTAATTAATTACTTGAAAATAGTTGTTTTCCTCATTATAAAGGCAGGTATTTAAAATCGTTTCTTCTAATTATTCAAGCTATTTAACCCAAATGTTTACAAAACACAAGTATATTAATAAAATAAAAACATAAAAATGTAAAGGCCTGTTTTGCTAGAGGTATATAACGAGGTGATGAAGGGAAAATACGTTATTTGTTTACAGCGTTTTTCCATCTATTCTGGATATAAGTTTAATGTGGTTTTAATCGCCAATATGGGTTTTCAGGTTGCCAGTTGAAAACCTTTACAGTATTTGTGAAGTATTGCTCAAAATCGATCGCTTAGGATATTATATCGAATTTTGATTGTCAATCCCACAAAAAGCAGCATTATACTAATTCTAAATACAACGCAAATAACGTTGATTAGAATTAACCTTAGATCTTATTAGGTTTTTTCCTGTGCCTTATAGGTATTTCTTCTCCCACATGCTAAGTCGGGTTGAACTGTGAGGAGGGTTACGAACACAAATTAATTTTAATGAAACGGTGATCTGTTATTATCTCGACAGGGGCATGGGCTTCCTTTATGGCATTATAGTATAGAAACATAAGTCAGTAAAACTTCTGTCCCTGACTGTGATACTCGGGTAGCCATGAACCACTGTATGATTTTCATCTAAAAACGTAATTCTTTGATGACTGATCAGTGATCAGGCACCGGTGCAAATCTATGCAGGATTAGTGTGTTAGGTTCTTTCTTTATTATTTCACAAACCTCTGACAAAAATAATTGCAGTAGAGGTGCGTTCAGAAAATTGTGTTGTGACCTTTAATCGTCTAAGTGATTAATATTCTTAGTTTTATTCCTTGAGCTGTGTATATCCTAATGCAACTGACTAGATACCTTAGGCAGCCACCTCGATTGGAAGGCTACACCCCAAGGCTGATGTAGTCAGGCTCTACACGATTAAGCTTTCTGACAGTACGTAATACGAAGATATCTTTTGAGCTGAATGGATTCCTTGTTTACTTGACTCTTAAAAAAATAAACAGGTATTCACACATTTTATTAACAAAACAGGATAAATAAAATACGTCTTACAACACTACAAAGTATATTTACACTTATACCGTACTTACAAACAAGACGGTAAAATATACATAAAAGATGGTAAAAGGCATAGCTACTAAAGAAATTATTTATTATTTGCATACGCATATTGTTGCTAATAATAATTAAATCATTATTGCAATCCCCACGTTATTTCTGTACTAAATTTTATCGTAAATAATTAATAACTAAAATTAGTATGATAAGGTTTAATTTATGCATTCCCGTACTCAAAAAACTAATTAAAACAGTACTATTCTTACATAACCCTAGAAGTACAGGTAAGTTTTTAAAATCATATTTTAAAGTCTTATGTATTATTTCATAACATCGGATACATGTTATCCCCCAACTGAAGATGTTCAATAACTTACTGGTCTTCAATAACTTTTCTGTAGTCAATACGGCCCTCTAATGTAAGCACCGTGGCCCTGAGAAGTTCCACCTCCACATTTACTAATAACATTACGGTATTGCCGGTAATTAATCTAGGAAGTCGTTAGAAGGAACTTAATCTCAAGTGCCTCAATACTTTATTTGAGAAATATATTTGAGAAAACTAGCCGAATACGTACTTACAACAATATTTAGTCATAAGTATAATGACACTCATACATTTAAAATATACATTCATAGGAATATAAAGCATGTCAACAAAGAAAAATTGTCAGTAGGAATAAAACATGACGAAATACAAACTTTTAGTTTTAAAATTAAATCAAAGTGTTATAATTTTAAATCGACATTACGGCTCTTTATTAAATTTTAATATCCAGTTTTATTTGGCTTGAATATGTGACTCGTAAATTAATTATAGTAACATTTTTAAATTCCAGGGTTATAATAGAATTATAAATTATTTATTAACTGACAAATGAAATTGATCGGCCAAAAAAATCAAATAAGATTAAGTCAAATGAAAATACCTTCAATCAAAAAGTGTTTTTATATACTCTCTGTATATACTACGTTAAACACCTATGTTCTATTGCATTGTGGCTGGTTTAATATGGAATTAGCGTTGTTTTCTAGTGGTAATCATACTGGTAAAATAAGACTAAGAAATAAGAATAAGATAATAAGAAAGTAAGAACGAGTCCTGTGCTATTCAGAGTCTCACAAACAAACCTTTCAACCCCTTTGCTACTGCTGTTATGCAAAACAATATACAAAACAACCTGTTGTATAACTACTTGTTGTGCTTCTCAATAAACCGAAAGAAGCTAACATAGAATATATCATATTGGCTGCCTTCTTAAAGTATCTTAATAATAATTAAACTTCATTGTAACCTGTCTTATACAGAATTAACCATTTTATAAGGCAAACTAAATTGGACGAGATCCTTTAATATAAATCAGGTAAAGTTATTTTTTATTCTGCGAGTTAACGCGTCCAGCAGTTATTCTACGAAATCAATTAGTTCATCATTTGTAGGCCCTGTTGCTCTCTCTCTCTCCTTCTCTTAAAACAATTACCTTCACTGCTAAATTCAAAACATAAAAATAAAAACTCGAGACTATTATATTATGATTTATTAGGCGATTCCTCATTATCTATTTATCAACTAACTCTGGTGGCACCATCTTACAGCGACAAGTTCAACTAACCCAAAACAGGAGTTTCAATGCGCTGGCTGCGCATGGGCAATTGTAGTAAATGTTTATTCTTATCTTCGATATTCACACACCGGTATCTACACATATTAATTCTGAAAATTTATAGACAAATATTAAAATAGGTAGACAAATATTAAAATTCCATCACCCTCTGGCTCTCTCTCACTCTAATAAAAAATATTTTCTAATTAGAATGTTCTTATAAATAATTGAGATAGGAATTTCTTCATACAACTAAATTTAGAGTTCCAGCGGAGCGATTGACATAATCGATTCGTCATTAAAGACCTCTACCATTGCAGATGGTCAAGTAATTCTAAAAACCTGTTATTATATATATATATATATATGGGGTGAAACAGGTCAAATGTTTTCCAGGAGAAATACATGGAAAATTTGTTAACAATGTATTTTTTGACACCCCTAAGAAAGCAACAAATATCTGTTAACAACTAAATATCCTAGAGTTCATTGCACGTATGTTAATGTTTATGCGTCATTGCGAACCTCTGACTAAGCAAATTAAAAACATATCATGAAAACTGCACATCTATTTATTATATATATATATGTAATATTTTAGAAATATATC
Organism: Allygus modestus; assembly: GCA_963675035.1. Taxonomy (NCBI): domain Eukaryota; kingdom Metazoa; phylum Arthropoda; class Insecta; order Hemiptera; family Cicadellidae; genus Allygus; species Allygus modestus. The sequence continues at coordinate 213,571,759 of OY776111.1, forward strand.
ATCACAAAAATATATTTAAAACATGTACAGTTTTTTCGTTTAGGTTGTGATGAGCTTATTTTGAGTGGGGTAAAGATTTAGTTAGGCTAGCCCTAGGCTGCAGCATAGTCGAGGCTAACCTTCAAATATAGGCCAGTGGTTAAGGACCAAGGATTTCAAGTGGGAAACTGGCTGAAATACATTTTATTATGCCAGTAAACCTATTCAACGAGTCTTAAACTCACCACTATACACTTGGAGTCGATCGGCGATTTTCAATCGGTCAAAGGCTAGTTTTACCATAAAGGTGGAGTCTGCCGGGTGATTAACCTCGCGCCTGAATCCGTTTAAAACGGCAACGAACGACATAAATATTGCCTGACCATGTCATTTGCATGATTGTAGTCCTGTCTGACAATAAAAGTTGATTATTGATTATTGATTATTGATTATTGAAACAAGTTAAAGAAGACTATAAACCGCTCACGGATATAATGACCATTATAACATGGGTAAAGCGACGTATGGACTCAGATTTGGGTTTGTAACATAACCCTCTTTAGCAGACATGCTTACAAACTTCAGGGTGACGTAGCTTTCCTCTTCATCCTCGCTGACCGAGTAAAGAGGGGGCTCCACTTTGGAATGTTCGAACAGCTGATCCGAGATAGCCTCCAACCCAGACCATGTCTGGCGGATTACTCCTCCTCGGAGAAGTTGAGAGATACCACCACCACCAGATCATCGGCAGAGGACGTAAGACTAGAGCTAAGACAGTTAACCTTCGTGTGCGGTAACGGCGCGACTTAAAACTTAGTAAGTAAAGTTAATTTAATTTTCAGATAAAATTATAAACCGTAGGGGATATAAAAGGATGTTTTAGAACAGGGACAAATTGACGATGCTGAGATTTTATAATTGTTTAATGTGATGGCGTAATTGTGTGCAAAAGTGACAGGCTATGCCTGGCTTTTACAAGTTCAGACGAAGTTGATAATCCGTATTTCAATTTGATTGTTACACATAAAAGAGTAAATAATAATGGCAGCGATAGTAGTTAACTGTATTAATTATTTTTAAGGGCGTTTTTATTAAATTTTAGCGTTCTGGGGTGACTGAACCAAAGTTTTGAACATGATGTGAACAGGTTTGCTGCAAGCATGCACAGGCTCTATGCTCAAGAGCATTTTTTAGGAAAGCAAAGGCTTGAATATTTATTTATTAATTAGAAATTCCATTAACTGAGAGTTTATGAATTTATTTTACTGTCCAGAGTGAAATTTTATTTTATTTATATAATAAACCCGAGTGTGCCTAGGCGTGTGGGTGATCATTAGAAGTTTACGAGCCAGCTTGTTAGTGAAACATTTTCCAGGTCTAATGTGAAGATTATTTGCCCGAATATTATTTTGTTTATGACCTGATTTATTTATTCTGCCGTTATGTATGGACATTATTTGATGTTAATTATTGCAATTATTACTGGGCTTCTCCGTATACCACTGCCATGTAGCTAAATGCTGTTTATATTATAACAATTTTAAATTTAGGCTACTGTTTTAAGACGGCCGAGTGATAAACCCGAGTGCGCCTTGGCGTGCGGGTGTCTTTGGAAATGTACCAATTTATGCCTGCGGCCCTTGTGGCGGCTAATCTGTTTTGCCTGAGCGTTGCATTGAGTATATGTAGTATGGTTTTCTTGAGTATTGTTAATAATCGATTAGCTGTATAAATTAGCCTTTTACAGGCTAATATTTTGCTTGTATTTTAGGATCGTTATTGCTTTTGATAGTTGCACTAGTGCTGGGTGTTAGATCATGTTATTTCACACTGGCCTCATGGTAGCACTGCTTGTAGGAGGGAACGCTATGAATTTTGTAATCATACCATGTACATGTGTATACGTTTAACCCATTTAGTTTTAGTGCACTCACAGTTACGGTTAATGTGTCGACGTGTGGACCCTGATCACTGCTGTAACTATACAGAATTAGTAGTCCTGACTACAGCCAGCGACTTTTATCTGAGGGTGTAGTACCTTAGACCCCACCTAGACAGAGGATCAGTGACGGTCGAGGCATTATTCAATTTCCGTTGGTATTTATCCCTGGGTGCGATGAACCCTAGTATGTTAGGATTTTAGTATGAGATACTGGTAACGCGAGTTAGGATTTTATTTTTATTTTACGAACAAGATACAGTATTAGCATAGCTATTGAATTTAATTCTTTAATTTATCGGTATTCGGGAATAAACCCTGGTGTAGGGTGTGTAAGACATAATGAATTAGCGGTAATATTTGCGGACAACGTTTAGACCGGGACTTTTGTGAAACCCTTGGGCCCTAGCGCAACTGGGAGTGATCCCTAGATGATTTTTATATCATGGGACTAGTATATGACTTTGCGGTAATGCCGAATTAGTAAATTATTTTTGCACTGAAAAACGGGTTAAACCCGGACACCTTGTTACAACTACGTCTGCGCTGTCCGGAAATACCCCTGACCGGGATTGCCCCCCTGTCCAGGAATACCCACTGTCCGGGATTAGCCGGCTAGGTGGTATTAGTTCTACTCTTATTATTTATTGGAGTATACGATTCCCGGACGTCGATGGACCCTGCGCTCTCTTTTGACGCTTGGGTGGGATAGGGCGTTATGTTATATTTAACGGATTATTTTAGAAAATGAAATCCGAGATTAACGAAGACTTTGTTGAGGACTTCGTTGACCAAATTTAATAGATCTCCATGGTGGGCCGCCCTATCGATTTTATGACACGCTTACGGGGTTCTAACCCGGCTCGCCTATGCCAGGGTGCTTAGAATTTCATCGACACATGAGGTTCCAACCCACCTCGTCGATACCTGGGTGCTCAGACCTTACTCGACTTGTGATTGTTTTTTTTTTGCCATATGCCGAAATGCGGACACTGACTAGAATGACGCCTTATGATTCAACGGACTACCCTGCAATCATTCAGTTATTGTAGAGGCCGTTTCTTCAGGGATGTTCTAATGGGAGAGCGTATAGTTTATTAGGACCTTGGAATAAAACCCAAAACCGTTCTGTGCGGCTCCGAAAACTTTTATTTATGTGAGCTCCCTCTCCCCAAGAAACTTAAATGTTAAACACGACTGGTTTTGTTTCTTGCAGGGAAAGTTCCTCACAAGGTTATGTGTGGGTTTTATAACTTTAATCAATAAATGCACATTGTAGTGAATATTACCATCCACTAAATTCGACTTCCCTACAGTTTTTAATATTTTATAAAAATCAAAATAACCTTCAAATTTGTAATCTTTTTTGGCTATACATAGTAAGTGGTAAGTGGTATCTCTGAACAAATACATTTTAAGTTCCACTGGACGGATTTGAATATTCATTATTATTGTTGTTGTCGTCGTCGAGTGGTTAATAAATTACAGGTTATTCCGTAAATGCTAATTTTTTACGAAAAAATGGGCGCCATTTCGAAACGGATAAGTGAATTCTGTTTTCGCCAAAATGTTTCTTTTAACAATATCTTTAAAATTATGTAAAATTTGCCCTATATTTACATAAGAACACTTTGAGATTCGAACCCGTGACCTTCAGTTTTGGAACATTCTGAACATTGATGTTGATGAAATTACTTTCAATAGATAGCCCATATGCGTTTTAGTGGAAAAGAATTTTGTTTGAGGACTTTAGACCAAACCGTTCTCCCGTTATACGATGGACGGGTGGTCTGAATCACCCTGTATATAGTTTTTGTAGACCCCACTGTATGTGTGCCATAGAGGCTTGTTGCTGGTTGTATTACAAAATTGAGTGTTTCCTTTCAATATTCCTACACCGTTACCTAAACAGAATAATTCTGGACAGTCATATAAACACAAATTAGCTACACATTCCCTAATCTGTGTTGATTATCCTTAACCCAACTTCACAGGCATTGGATGCTGAAAAAAGTTATAAGATACGTTCATGTTGTTTTTTTTTGTTTTTTTGTTTCAATCACCCGTCATATATGCAGTTAAATTTAATACTCTTCTTCCACAAGATTTACAATGAAATTTTGAAGGCCAATGGGACGTAGTCCCCTTTATAATTTACTGATGCAAATTATAAAGGCTTTATAATTTGGCAATACAAGGCAATATAGCTTTCTAACGGTCCTAATTTTTCCTAGACGCTGAAAAAAAGCGTAGCACAATTTTTATTGTTTACCTATTTGTATAATGATGACTATAAGTCATCATTTTATAGTTATAAAAATTTAATCAATAAAAATATTATATTTGTTGAAAGTTTTTATAAGTCCAATGTCCAGGAAGGTCAAAAGGTAACAAACGCCAAAAGGGACGTATATATAGCAAAGTTGGTAATTGGCATCGCCAAGAGTTAGCCACCTCCTCTCTCTTCAGCAAACTTCAAAACTTCAAAATCTCTCTCTCTCTCTCTCTCTCTCTCTCTCTCTCTCTCTCTCTCTCTCTCTCTCTCTCTCTCTCTCTCTCTCTCTCTCTCTCTCTCTCTCTCTCTCTCTCTCTCTCTCTCTCTCTCTCTCTCTCTCCTCTCTCTCTCTCTCTCTCTCTCTCTCTCTCTCTCTCTCTCTCTCTCTCTCTCTCTCTCTATCTCTCTCTCCCACCTGTCTTCCTTAATATAAACTGTCCATGTCAGGCTCCTGCTTCTGATTTCCTCAACTTCAGCAGTTTTTCGGGCCATCCGTTTGAGTTCTCCACTAACCGCAGTCCAACGTTGGGCTACGTACTCTTCTTAGAATTTGATTCTAAAAAGTACGTTCAGTCCGTTTAGTTTTTTCCCTAATGATCCACTTTTCTGAACATAAAAATTGGCCAAACCATGGTCCTATAAATTTATATTTTTGTGGAGTTTAAAAGTAGTTTATTTACTGCCTGCATCGACGCTCCTATTTATATGGATCTCAATATCAATTTATAGCTCGTATATAATCGTTTTTAGGAATGTGTGATCATTCACATGCATTGACTTTCATAAGAATCGTTAACATAGCCTACCCGTAGATTCTCCTTTCATTCGAAAATATTTAGTTTTAGCATACCGGTAATTCATCTTCAGCCCAAAACACATTCCCTATCTTCAATGAGTATATCTGTTACATATTTTAGTTAATTTCTATTCGCAATATAGCAAAACGACATCACCAGCATAGGCTAGGATGTTTATTTTTGTTCCTAGTCTTATTCTAATATCGGAGTATTATGCCTTTCCAATTGCTTCTTCTAGTGCAATATTGAAGAGTAAATGCGATAGGTCGTCCCCCGATTGTAATGTTAGCAATAATGTTTAACTTATTTTTTATAGTATCCAAACGACTTCCTAAAGTCCGGAGAGTGATTGGAAATAGTTGAGTTATCGGCTTGACAGGTTCTATGTATTTGATGGCATTGTAGACTAATCTACCAAAAAATCTTCAAATAGCACTTCCTCAATTACCAGTTCTAAAGTCAGCTTGAAGACGACAATTCCAGAACCATGAATTAGTGAACTCGTACAAACATTTTGACTTTTCTTTCCTTATTTTGGTGGTCAGTTACTTCTAATATTCTTAGTGTCTATGTTTAGTTACTTATCCGCAACGGTGACGTATCAGGATAGCTCATTTTATGGCTTACTGATCCACAGAGCCTTAGGTTGCAGGTTTCAATCCCGATGCTACGCTAAAATTGTATAGCCTTAGAAAATTATTCATACATTTTCTTTTGCTTTTCTCTAATAGAACGCTGTAGAAATCCGTTTGTTTATTTATTTTGAAAACAGTTTTCAGGCTTCAGGTACGTTTGTTGGTAGGGTGTTGGCAATTGGCATGTGTGCTTATTTCGTAAGTATTTAGAGTTAGGCAGCGTTTTTAACAGAGTGATTTGGTGACTTAATTATAATAGAACGGCGAGTTTCCTACCAAAACTAAAGTTACTTCTTAATTCTGTAGCCTGATAAAAATTTCCTTAAGATTTGTAAATAATAGCCAATAACCAATAACCCTTAAAATAATAGAGCCAATATAAATTAATTAACAAAGTCCCTCTCAATTTTAATCGCCAGAGTAATTATTTTGATACAAACTACAACAAAACTAGATGCCAAAATGTTGATTCAAACGTCTATACATTAAATTAAATACTATAAAAATTAGCTGATCCACGACCGTACATGAAACATTACGATTAAAAATTACAAGTAGCTTAAGTGCATAGGTATAAATTTATAGTCCCATGTTACATAGCGAAACAGGTTCACTGTCAAAATTATTGGCCGTCTTCTTCTCCGTGGCTCCGGAAGAGTTAATTTTTATCTTAAAATGTTTCCGAATGTGTTATTTTTATTTAATATATCTCATAATCACAAAACATATTTTGCAGATCTTCAAAATTACTTTCATAAATTATTATAGTTAAATGGATATTCTAAACAGTACATTTATTTACATTATCATACATTTTACAGAGTTATACTTGATTTAATTTCAAAATAAAGTGCATTCATATATAATTGTTAATATATTGTTTATAGAAATTACTATTAAAAATAGCCACATTACAAAAAACTCAGTACAAAATACGTTAAGGCATTTAATCGATAAAAATATTAAGCGGACCAGTTTTACTCAAGGAAATATATTATTGGTATCAACGTGCTTATGGTATTGTGCATTAAATGTTTTCTAAATATTGTAGATGTATTGCTCAAAACTGACAAATAATATGTTTGATTGTTAGATGTTTGGAAACTTGTATTATGGAAGTTCACACTGTTTTTCTTGATCAGTTTAATTGTTTTGTTTGTTATTTCAATATGCCAGTTTTTTGTATTAGGAAGTTCAACATTTTATTTTTACTTCAATTTATTCTCAAAATAATAATTCAAACAGCACAGCAACATGATATTAATAAGTTATCATGGTTTTTTTCAAGCGAGATTTCTAAATTATATTATTTTCTATAACGTTTGTGCTAAATACATTTTGATGGTGTAATTATTAATTATTTTGCCATTTTAAAATAAATTTGCTTTTTTATGACTGGGTTTTGTTCCACATAGTAAAAATGTTCTGTATAAGTGTTAACAGCCTTCTGAATATCGCAGATGTTTTAAGATTTATGTAAAAATAGGTTGATTTTTTCATTGTAGATTATTAGTAACTGATTGATGAAGACCTTTTGTTGTTTCTAAACATTTTTATTTACTTGTGAATTGTAACATAAATTTTATTTTGTACCTAAGCCATTAGTATTATAGGTAAGTATTTCATAAAATGATAGAGCATTTATTACAGAACTATCACCATCCTTAAATGAACTAATAAAACAATATTATTTTAGGTCAGCTAAAAACCAATTAAAATTGAGCCAAAGAAGGATTAGTGAGGAAGCAATATCTATCAAAGGTACTTTTACAGTCCCAGAGAGAGCTTTTCTGACTGTAGTCGATAATTAGTGACGGAAGAAAATGCCTGGAATGAAAGGGAAAATAAAAATAAAATATGATACTGTTATTTGTTAGTAAAAAGGTTTTTCTTTTTATCTTTTAACTTAAATTAATCAGCATTAAATTCATAATAAGTTTATTACTGATATCACTACATATTTTACACGTTTTTTATATCTATGTTATTTCAGGAAGAGTATATTAAACAAGTATTTAGGTAACAAATGTATAATCCAAATTTACAATTTAATAAATCCAGATAGCCCATACAAGCACTTAGAAGTAGCAACATAACTACGGTGAAATATAATTTTGATGAACCTACTAACATCAATCCTGAGTTACAAATGCATGGAAGAAAACTTAAAGTTAGTAATCTGGAAAAAACCAAAGGAAAGAAAATTTACCCCGCAGAATAATTAAATTTATATGAGACCCATAAACAAACCCCATATTAAGTACACAAATTATTATGAATAACCCTACTTTTATAAATATAAGGAACCTAAAGCTAAACTTATATATGAAATTCAACATCTGAAATATTGTATGAATGTATTTATTTCGTCTATATTGTTATTGAAAGATAAATACAGTGTTGACTGTAAAGGTAAGCTGAAATCTAAAAGAAAAAAAATAATAATCTTACAAAACAAATAGAATCTCTTATTGCCTTACTAGTTATTACTTTTTAGTAAAACATGAGACATGAATTAATTAACCTGTAATATTAACCTAAAACAACTCTTCTTATATAAATAGTTTCTTTTGGTTGATTTCTTAATATTTGCGAGAAAAACATTTTTCGTACAACCGCGTATAAAATTCTTCTTTTAGATCTAATACATCGTAAAACAGCTGAAATTTGTTTAGTGATCGAAAAAGTACTTTTTCGCTTACTTCGCCTTACTTTTCCCATCGCTGACGTAATAAACAGCTTTGGATTGTTGCTTTGGACCAAGGTAACAGACTCGGTGATTATAACCTAGATCTTGTAAATTCAGCCAAAATGGATGAAAGTGAATTTTGTTACTTTGTTTCGTATCTGCAATTGTAGTTTTATGGGAAACATTGTGTATGTACAAGTATAAATTGTCTATCACTTTCGGAAAATTACCGCGCTCCGCGTCGTGCGATAACAGATTTCTGTAAAGTGATAAAGATCTAATTTACGCTCTTAATACATAAATAACTACTTATACGCACAATTCCATTAACACCTGATTCTAGATAATTTTTAAAACCATCCCGAAAATCAGGAAGTGTACATATATTTGTCCGTACACATATCAACTGATTTATGAAATAAATTAAACTTGCAATACACATATATTTGGAAATTATTATTTACTTTCCTGCGCCTTTTCGCAGTGTGATGAAAATTTACTTTTATATATCGACCCAAAATTGTTGTTTTTTCACGTGTTTGATAAAATTATTCCACATACATTTTCCCCGTGAACCATGTGAGGCTCATGCAGCGGAAAAGCTACACTCGGAACTGGTAATAAAATATACTATTCTGTGGGACTAATCTTTCATTTAGATTTTGCAGCATTTTACTTACCTGCAATCAAATATTTGAACCACTGAAACATAGTTAAACAAAGAATAATGCTTCAGCAAGCACTTTATTTGTATTAACAATTTAATGAACACCAATACACAAATCTGTTTGGACGTATTTATTTTAGCGTATTACCAACCATATTTAGTGTTAGCTATTTAGTGTTTAAACACATGCTATTAATGTGATGAAACATTTATAGTATCCGAATTTTAAACAGGGCTCCATTTTAACAGAATAATAAAAATAAATGTTGAAACAAATATAAAAATAACTGTCAATAGACCTCCATTATTCTAATAGAAATATTGTTTGATATTTATTTTATTGCACAGATATTACCATTTACAAAAATCACCAGTTAGAGTATATAATAATGTGAGACTCATCATGTTTCACCCCCTTTAAACAAAATGTATTTTTTAATAAGAGTTAATTGATTTTAATCACGCACTAAAATGATATTTAAAGGTACAATCAATGTAAAATTCATTTAAAACTCCTGAAGAAAACTCCAACAATAGTAGGTGTTTACTTCCTACTAATTAATTGTACTCCATGAATGAACACAAACTATCCGAATTCTAGTTTCGAACACATAATCCAATGAATAAAACGTATCTTTGTAAGTCCCTTTGATTGGTCATAACAGCTGAAGTACAAGTTCCAGTACTGTTTGGATTTAACATAAATGACACCAGAAGTTAAGAACGAGAAAAGAGAGTGTCGTTAAGAAGTCATCAGGCCGTGACATCAAAAGAAGGAAAATCTTGAGTGAGTTCTTGAAATAATTCTTTCTTTCATCTCAAGAAAGGAGCTCATTTGCTTGACCGTCTATCACCCGGGTGCGTTTTGTCTCTAACTTAGATTTAAAAATAAGAATAGAATTAAATATTGTATTTATACAATAATCAAATAACATAAATGACCCATGCATTATGCACGACGCGTTCGGGGTGAGTAGTTATACATAAACAATATTATTATTTACTAGCTGTGTACCCGTCCTTCGTAGGGGTTGTATGTCTTTAATAGATGAATTCGAAAAGAGTTAAAACCGAATTAATTTTACAATATTTAAATTACATTTTACATTTGTTAAGTACAATTAAATAAAAATTAACGAAATATACTGGCAGATAGTTCAGGTACTGTCACTGAGTTGAGGAACATTGACGAGTAGTGAATGGCGTAGTCCTGATAAAAAGGACGGTGTTAACAAATTGACACATCCGTTCCTCGCTTTGGAAGAGATACATCACCTTTATTTTGATCTCTGTTACTTGTTCATTGGTGGACGTGAGGATGGCACAAGGCACTTTCGAAATTAATCTGTTTATGAACCTCAGGGAAAAAACTGTCGATCAGTAGATCCTGTAATTCATCGATTGAACAGAGTGAAGGAGGGATGTTTACGAGACCACCTGTTTTCTAATGTTCTGTTTCCAACTTTTAAATGGACATAATACAACTCCTCAACCCTTTATTCTGATCGAAAAATGATTTTCAAATTTACTGTAATATTGAGACACTCAGTAGTTGGCTACATAAAATATCTATTTAGAGAGGCATAGATCTCGTCCCCCCATGACTCAAGCACACAGAGTGTCTGTATGAAATCTCTAGAGAGACTAACACCATGACTCCCCATTATGGGCCATGTTGTTGTTGCTGATGTCCTTTAATGTACCAAATTTCAGCTCTATTGGTTGAGTAGTTTGTGATGATCATATTAAAGGTCAGTGGAGCATAGCCCTTAAGTATTTTTATCTTTTTTTTGCAAATTTCATCTCTATCAGTCCAGTAGCAGGTGCAAGATTGTTAAAATAAGTATTCTGAAGGTTCGGGGTGGGGCCCTAAAACGGGTCATAGTTCTTAACGGGAATAGGCTTGTGTTTATTCTGATATAGTAGGTATGTTCCTACCGAATTCACCTTAAAAGGTCCGAACTAATGCTCGTATGATTGCCAGAAATAAAAGTAAATTAGGGCAGAGTTGGGTACCATTTTGTTTCAAACCTAGCCTTATTGTACATCTGCAAAATAACCCCTTATTTTGCAGATGTACAATAAGGCTAGGTTTGAAACAAAATGGTACCCAACTCTGCCCTAATTTACTTTTATTTCTGGCAATCATACGAGCATTAGTTCGGACCTTTTAAGGTGAATTTGGTAGTGGTTCCCCAACCACTATGCAAAATTTCACCGTCTTAGACATTGTCGTTTTTTAGCTATAACAATGTGAGCGAGTGAATGTGTCTGAAAAATATGGATTTAGATCATATGTCCACTCTGTATACTTCTGTTATTTATTACCAATCTTCACTCAACGTTTAAAATGAGAACTACCTCAGCTGATTATGGAATAAATATTCTTAAGTCATCAACTGGTTCAGTATAAATAAATGCTTTGTCCATAACCATAAGATGGTATCTTGAAAATCCCGTGGGGTGTAGCCCTAAGGTGAATTCATTATGTTGAAATAGCTTAAAATCTTCTAACGTACGTATAGAACATAGAAACAAAGTTTCATCTAAATCAGTTCACCCGTTTCCCTGGGAAAAGCCAACAAACACGATTAAAACCGCGCGAAAACACGGTTTTGAGCGGAAGCCATTATTTTTCCAAAAGGCGTATGGCAGTTTCATTTTAAAGTAGCCTAAAAACTTTTCACGAATGTATAAAACAAAGAAACAAAGATTCATTAACATCGGTGCTAAAATCAGTGCACCCGTTTTTACGTGAATAGCGAACAAAAACACTTTCTAGAGCGTTACCGAAGGACATAAAGACGGACAGAAATTGAGATAAGACTTGTTTTTGGCTCCACTAGGGTGTACAACGCGAAAATATAAAAAATTTCATAATTCCAAGCAAACAGTACAGACAAACCAATTTTTTATATAGATATCCTCTCTGTGTACTTTTGAAATTTAATATCAATCTTCTCTCAACGTTTTAGATAAGAACTACAACATAAATATGTTTATACAGGGTGTATCTGAACCCTCTACCAACCTTTTCAGGTATTATTCCTGGACCATAGACAAGCCAAAATATCATATTCAAAATTTCGAAAACTCAAAAGTTACTCGTATAGCCGCCATTTTGTTTTTTCACATAGGAAATTTTAATTCGAGAACGGATAGTTATAATTAAATGAAATTTGGTATTTAGCTTTATTCCCTAAAGACCTAATTACAGAACAAAATTAATTTTGTACAATCATTAATTTCAAAATGGCGGTTGCCTAAAGATTTCAAACGTTAATATCTAAAAAACCGCTCATAGTAAAAAAACTACATTAATTCAGTTTTATTTAGAGAATGTAATTGCAAATCTATTGACACCAAATTTACGGAAATCGGTTCATAAATAACGGAGAAAATCTTATTTTAAGATATTGCATTCTTGTCAATATCAACTTTTATCATGTGACATCGCTGCTAGTGAGCCACGTCGATCAGCTGTTTCAAGTATAATTCCACCAAACAGCTGATTAAAACATTAACCAGCTGTTAATAAGTTTATTTGCACCAATCACCTGATTGATACCCTTACGATTCCCAGGGTTCACTAATGCTTCAAATAAAACATAAAATATCAAAAATGCGTTAAAATTACAAAATAAATGGATTTATTTACATGAGATATGACTACAATTCTACAGTATTTACAAACGATGTTCAATATGCCCACCGCCAAGTCGATTGCACATCGTGAACCTAGATGTCATGGATTTCCGGACAGCTTCAAATTCATTTTTCTCTTGTATGACCGCAGCCGCCTCTACAATTCTACCGATCAGGTCCAGTTAATTTTCCACAGGTGTTGAATAAACAAGTTCCTTCATCCTCCCCCAAACGTAGAAATCTAGGGGGGTAAGATCAGGTGATCGCAGAGGCCACGACACTGGTCCCCCGCGACCAATCCACTGCTGATTGTAATTTTGGTTGAGGAAATCTCTTACAATTTGCCCAAAGTGTGCAGGAGCACCATTAGGTTGCAGCCACATGTTCTGTAAGTCTGCCATGGGGACGTTCTCCAGAAGTTCTCGGAGTATGTCCCTCAGGAACACAAGATAGGTCAACCTATTTAGATAGGAATTCAACCTATTTGGGAGAATTTAGGGGCCAATTAAATTATCCCCAAAAACTCCAGCCCAAACATTAACTGAGAAACGGTGTTGCTTGCTGGAAATAACAGTTTCGTGGGGATTTTCAGGAGCCCAAACATGTTCCTAGTATTGAAAATACCATCCTGGTTAAAACTGGATTCGTCTGTAAAAAGAACGGATTTCAAGAAATCTGGATCGTCCACCAGTTTGTGCAGGAACCACCTGGAAAAATCTACCCGACCTGGATAGTCTTGAGGTTCAAGGGCATGAACCTTTTGGAGATGATATGGGTACAAATTCTCTCCATTGAGTACCCTCCACACGGTGTCTTTGCCTGCCCCCATCTCATTACCCACAGCTCGAGTACTTGTTCGAGGGTTTTCTTCAAATTTACGAAGGACTTCCTCCTCAAATTCAACTGTACGCACCGACTTCGCAGCACCAGTATCTGCCAGTATCACATGAAACGTACCAGTTGCGTGGAGACGATTGTGGACAGCAATGAACGTTTTGGCAGCAGGACATTGTCTATTGGGGAAATAGTCGCTATACAACCTTCTCGCTTCATTTGCATTTCCAAATGCAGCTCCATAATAAAAATGCATATCGCAATACTCTGCAACACTATAATTAGCCATTTATCAACAAATAGGAATACTGAATACGTTAACACAGATTACTATTAAAAAGCAGCACACTGATTAACAATAAGCAACATACAGGAAAAAGACACATTGTAACAGGAAACTGTCATAATTTTAACAATACATTGATCAATCAGCTGTTTAGTGGAATTATACTTGAAACAGCTGATCGACGTGGCTCACTAGCAGCGATGTCACATGATAACAGTTGATATTGACAAGAATGCGATATCTTAAAAATGGATTTTCTCCGTTATTTATGAACCGATTTCCGTAGATTTGGTGTCATTAGATTTGCAATTACATTCTCTAAATAAAACTGAATTAATGTAGTTTTTTTACTATGAGCGGTTTTTTAGATATTAACGTTTGAAATCTTTAGGCAACCGCCATTTTGAAATTAATGATTGTACAAAATTAATTTTGTTCTGTAATTAGGTCTTTAGGGAATAAAGCTAAATACCAAATTTCATTTAATTATAACTATCCGTTCTCGAATTAAAATTTCCTATGTGAAAAAACAAAATGGCGGCTATACGAGTAACTTTTGAGTTTTCGAAATTTTGAATATGATATTTTAGCTTTTCTATGGTCCAGGAATAATACCTGAAAAGGTTGGTAGAGAGTTCAGAGACACCCTGTAGAATAACTGTTCTTATGTCACCATCTGGTTCAATATAAATAAATACTTTGTCCATAAGAATAACATAAACATAGGCTCTTTAAAACCCCGTGAGGCAGTGTCCTAAGGTGATTTCCAAAATCCCAATTAACCTAAAACCTTCTAACGCGCATATAGAACACAGAGCAAAATTTCATCGAATCAGTGCACCCGTTTCCCTGTGAAAGGCGAACAAAACGTAACCAAAATCGCAGGAAATCACGTTTTTGAGCGGCCGCCATTCTTGTTTCCAAAAGGCGTATGCCAGTTCAAAATAGCCTAAAACCTTTTCACGCGTATATATAACAAAGAAACAAAGTTTCATCAATGTTAGTGCACCCGTTTTACCGTGAAAAGTAAACAAAAACCTGTCCTTGGGCGTTACCGACAGACAGACAGACAGACAGATAGATAGACAGACAGACAGACAGACAGGTAGATAGACAGAAATTGAGATAGGACTAGTTTTGGCTTCCCTAGGGTGTAAAACGTGAAAATATGCAAAAATTTCTTAATTCTAAGCAATGTACAGACAAAACTCTAATTTTATTTATATAGATTTGTATATAATTACTAGCTGTTTATTTAGCCCGTCAAAAATGACGGGGTTAGATAAACTAAAGAAGTATTGTTCATAAGTTATAAAATAAATTAAATGGCTTAACAATTTATATTTTTAAAAAAACCGTAGCAGCAAACCTGCGTACTCAGCGAATTTCCAATGCATGTATATGTTTCTCACTACCTCATAGAGCCCACATAGAGCCAAGTTTCATAAAAATACACGAATAAATAAGTGTTACATAGCATCTTATTTATTCTCCATAAGATTGAAAGCTGAATACGCAGGTTTGCTGCAACGAGGAACACAAAATATGTGTTTCTCAATTATCAATACAACTTAACCAGTCGAAGCTGCATACCAAGTTTTATTCGTTTATGTTCATAATTAAGGGATAAATTACATTTTACTTATTCTCCTTAAGAATAACATGGGGGCGAGTATGCAGGTTTGCTGCTGGGGAGAAATTCGGCAAACAATTATTGTTTTGTGCAAATATCAATAAAACAGTACTAGGTGAAGCCACATGCCAAGTTTCATCAACATAAATTCGTAAATAATCGAGATATCAAATTGTAATTATTTTCCATATGGATAACATTGGACAACGTACTGTTTATGCTTTGAATATCTCTGCAATGGTTGGACATAGAATCATAATTCACCCAAATGATTGTTTTGTAGAGCTGAACTGATTGGTAGAAGTAAATGTGAGGTTTACATTAAAATGAACTGAGGAAAAGCTAAAAACCTTGTTCCCATAAGATTATGGGAGATTTTATGAACAAGTTTTTTGGAAACAATTTATTTTTCATTTATTCACTCTCATATTTCCTTCAGATTAATTGTGTACGGAAACATCTTTTCAAAATATAAATAAAATCTTACTTCTTCATAAACGAGCAATTCGAATTATCTTAAGTTAAAAATGGCAAGATTCAGTTAAAGAACAGTTAAAAATTTTAGGAATTCCTACAGTTTTTGGACAGTATATTTTTGAATTTTTAATTCACATAATGACAAATTTGAATTCATTCCCAGTTTTAGGCTCAAATCACAACTATTTAACAAGGAACAGTAAAAAACTTGCTTTCCATCACATAATTTAATGTTCCTAGGTAAACAACCATCTTATGCAGGGGTCCGGTATTTTAATCATTTTCCGAATAAAATAAAATTGATTGAAAACCTAAATTAATTTAAGATACATTGAAATCAGTTCCTAGTTCAAAAGGCGCTTTATTCCCTCCCAGAGTGTTTGACTGAGAGAAAGTATAATGGGATAATCGAACGAAGTGAAGTTTATCCTTCATAACTTTACTGCTTAGACTGGTAAGAGAATCAACTCAACTGGCGTGTCTGTGACAAAAATAACTCAAGAACGCCTCCACAGTTAAACTTCAAATTTTCCAGATAAACTTAACAGTACAAAATATCGGTCGAGTTCGTTATTCAGATAATTTCGTTCAGTATTAATAAAATGATCTTAAAACCAAATTGATTTTTTTCTCCATAAGAATAACATTAGAAGCCATTTTAGTGGTACTTGAATCGTTAAAATTTAGCCGACGTCTATGTTTCAACAACAGAGTAACAATAGTTAGTTCACTAGAGTATACTTTATTATATTGGATAGCAAAAGGGTTTTCACAAAAAAAACACACAAGAGAGATGAATCGAAGTATATTTTTAAGTTGTGAGCATATTTCTTATTTTATAAAAATATTAATTGTACGTTATTAAAAAAATCCATACAGTTAATATTCCCTTAGTATGCCTACTCAGTGTAATAAATATCGTCAGTCGTCGGAGACGACGAGTAACAATGGCAGACGACGCGTGTGGCAGATAAAAACTCAAAATAACTTTTCAAAATAGATGACTGTAGATACTGAGATATTTACTTAACTTATAAAATAGTTTGTTTTATTATATTGTCTTAGACAATTGGTAATAATGTGATTGTCATATGTAAAAAGTACAAAGCCTCAATTTGCCTAGAAAGCTTTGATCAAGTTAGTCACAGTAAGCGAACAACCTTAAACTTATTTTGTAGCACAATTATTTGCTAGGTTATATTTTCACTTAATTAATAATAAGGATTGTCTACATTACCTAAAATACATTACCACTAATTTTGTAGCTAACCACAATAAAAGCTATAGACTATTCTAACCAAACAGCCTTTTTCGGAAGGTTATCTTGAATGATTTGACATAGACTAGGGTTGGATTACAGTAAGAGTAAGCCGACATTAAACTGGTAATAAAACTGTTGTAAAATACTTCAAACACATTACCAGGAATGTTGTAGCGAACCAAAACAAAAGCTTTAAACTATTCTAACCAAACTAAGCCTTTTTTACAGGTTATCTGAAATTATTTGACATATCCTAGGTTTGGATTACAGTGAGCTGTTTTCATCATAAACTTGGACCTATGGCTATGAAATGTAGGCCTATACACTTAGGCTACTTGTCATTTTAGAAGTTTCATTTACGGTCTTGGACCAACCCATGTTTATAGCATTTAATTTCATTTTAGCCTAAGCTTTTGAAACAATATATTGAAATCTCATTTTCATCTAAATAACTAGACCTGACGACTTATTGTTAAGAATATTTTGCCTAGGCCTATAGAAATTGTAACATTAGTTCATTTAGGAAACTCGCTATTCTCTTAAAAGTTAAATTAATCACACTGCTAAAATCACTGCCTAGCCCAAAATACTCTGTTTGTACTACGATAACGCACCCATGCCAATCCTAACAACAAACCATGCCTGAAACCTATAATTTATTCTACAAATAAATAAATTTACGGATTTATACAATATTTCGTTTGATGAAAACAAGTGATAAATGTATGAATATTTTTCTACGGATAAAAGGTTAGGTCTGCGACGGGGTCCGAACTTCCGACCTTTCGCTCTGAGAGCCAGTGCTATACTCACTGACCTACCGCGATAAGTGGTCCTTCGGGGAGAAGTGACTATGAGTATAGCTATATAGACGTAAAACCCGGATGATACCGGAATGTATTCTGATGATGTTACTCAAATCAGATCTTGAATTTTTATGAGACTCGATTTAAGTTTGATCATGTGTTTCGATTCCTTATACGCGAGTAATGAGCGTACACCTAGTGTATGTTTTATTGTATAATATTATGATTTAACTATAAACTGATTTAGAAGTTGAATTACATGTATTTTTATTTTGTATTTATATACGCCATTCTTGTGCACTACTGTACTGCTTATTGAATAAAGTATTTTGACTATGACTATGAAACATTTAAATAAAACTAGCATTCGAATATACACATGCTTATGTTTAATTACACAAAAAGGTAGTAACAAATGGTAAAAAATTAAAATTTAACAATCAATGCAGATGGTAGAATACGCTTAACAAAACAATAAACAGTGGAAACACATTTTTTATTTTATACATAATAAAATATAACAACTTAACAATTAACAACATTGATTTAAAGAAGCTCAACACACTACGCAATGGTTAAAAATGAACCATGGCATAACAGAATAAATACAAATCAATAGTACTTAACATTCTTACCAATATTATTTTAAAAATTCAATTATTTACATTTTACATTTTTGCCTCCTGTTATTTCATTTCCAAAATATTCTATTCATGTATTCATGTAAGTACGGCCGGCCCGATATAACAACATTTTTGACGACTACTTTCGTTATTTAATCTGGGGACAGAGAGCCATTCAACAATTTCTAGGACTAAAGTTAACCTGTTGAACTGTTGTGGTGGAAAATTAACAAAATGTGTATGAATATACGCTATACAGAAGAATGTGTTCTGCTTTAAATGTAAATATACTATAGTCATTAAATATTCTATCTGTTTTAGCGAATTTCCCCTATTGGGAAGAAGCTATTACCGTAGTCGGCATGGTAAGACCTAGGCTCGGGACCATGATAACTTTTCGTTTTGAGGTCCCCAGATGCCAAAAACACCATTCGTTCGAAAATGTATGTATATATGTGCCCGTGAGCACGATAACTCTCGTAAAATTCATCCGATTTTGACGAAATTTGGTATAAACGTGTGTAAAGCAGCATTTATGATTAAGTTCAACAACCAGATGGATCGATCAATCCGAAGGGGGATTTTGGGGGGGGGTTTGTACCCCAAAAATGGGTTTTTTGAGCTTTTTACATATTATTTTTTTTATGTCATCTTTTAGTTTTTTCCATTGGAATCAGCTTAGGAAGACGCACAATTTGGTGTTTTTATCATTACTCTACGTCAAATGGTTACAGAGATATTGAAAGTGCTAAACACAGTACGTTGTCCAATGTTATTCTTATGGAGAATAAGATAAATTGTATATCTCGCTTATTTATGAACTTTTCCTCATGAAACTTGGCATATTGCTTCATATCGTTGTGGTCTATTGATACTGGCACTAAAAAACATTTTTCGGCCGATAGTTCTCGTAGCAGCAAACCTGCGTACTCAGCCCCATGATATTCTTATGGAGAATAAGTAATGTGTTATCTCCCTTAATTATGAACATAAATTAATAAAATTTAGAATGTGACTTTACATTAATGTGAATTAAAGTGAATTAAAATGTCATAAATCGTTTATTTATGAATGTATATTGATGAAACTTGGTATGTGGCTTTATGTGGTATTATAATACATATATATGCATTGGAAAATCGCTGAGTACGCAGGTTTGCTGCTACGGGGGTATTTTTATATCAAATTTAATACTTAGAACATGTCTTTGACACACAATTATGAGTTTGTACACGCTGTTACAAATTTCAAATGAAAAGTCTGAGATGGACAGCGTTCACAGTGTGTTGGCTGAATGGAAATAATTTAAGTTCGAACTTATTCTGAAACTATAAAGAAAAATTATTAGAAGTGTTTACAAAATTGAATATTGAAAATTTACTCACGACCGTCCATTTCTTCATCCCTGGAAGTGTCGCTGATGAGTAGATTGGCGGGGCCCCTCGCTGGAGAGAAGACATCCTGGAAGTCTTGGAGCATCCGATGGTTTCATTCACATACGGATCACCAAGCATGGTGGGAAACGATCGCACTTCCACGGACAGAAAGGGCCAAAATCACGGTTGTTGTTTATTAGAACGATCAACGCTTGTGTTACAAACGGTAAGCGGGTTTCAAAGTTGGACACAGTTAGCTTAATAAGGAAGAGACTAGAAGACGAATACGTCACTAGTTCAGCGTTGCCAACATTGGGGTATAAAATTACTCACACTGAGTTAATAATTTATATAATAATACCGTACTGGGTTTAATTGCTTACATTTGATTTATATTTATAGTTTATAAAAATTAAATTAAGATTTCACACTGTCTCCAAAATATATTGTTCAATATTTATTTCAACTATGTACACAGCATAAGCTTTTCCATCATGAATAATACCATATCCCAACGTACTTTAAAAATGAAGTGCTAACCGTTTTAATAACCTTTCATAAAATATAGTGAGTAATTAATTCTCCGAAGATTTGATAGCAATTGTGTAATTTGGTGATTTCTTTTCAAGAATTTATCAATTAACAGTCCCAGGTATTTAAAAGAATCCACAACTTCAATTGCTGAGCACATACACTTATAATTAAACACTTGATTGTGATATATTAAACTATAATGATATTGTAAATCCTCTGTGATTAGATGATAATAGAATAAACGGTATCAGGAAATTGACACATACTTTCTCCCTTATAACCCAACTTTAATTAATAAATTACTTTTTATTTACTAAATATAGAATACAAAGTACGGTCGAATCTACAGAAAATCTTGTAAACAAGTTGTTTTCAAAAATATCCACCCAAATCCCTGTTTAGGAGGCACTACGGATACCATCGCTACACACGTGGTTTTAAGAGGGGAAATGCCACCTATTCCCCCCCCACAGGGTTATTAAGGGGCAACATATTTCGAATTTCCTCTGTTGGTCAATGCTAGCTTGACAAGCATATCAAGTTTGAACGAAATTTATCAATAAATAAGAGAGAAATAGTAATTTTTGAATTCCCCATAAGAGTAACATTGGACAATGCACTGCGTTTACCGCAAAATTTAAATTTGAATTTTTTCCGCAACCAGTAATCGTAGAACAGTAATTAAAAATACTAAATTATTTTGTTTTTTGAGCTCTTTTTAATGGTGAATAGTAATATTGTTATATTGTTTTCATAAAAATCAAATAACTGAATTTTTGATATTTTAAGTCTTGTAATTTCTGAACCCAAATGTTTACAGAAATGTGGGTGGTGTAATTTTGTTTGAAAATCAAAGTTCTATTAACGACTAAAGTTTAATCAAAATCGTTAGAGCCGTTTTTGAGAAATCTTGATTTTCCATGTTTTTCGGCGGTTTTTGGGGGATACCCTTAAAAATCAAAAATTCCAAAAAATAAAAAAAGCCTGGAGATATCATGGATTAGTACCTACTTACCAAATTTCATAAAAATCGGACCATAGATTAGGGCTCTAGCTCCGTACACATCCATACAGACAGACAGATAGACAGACAGACACACAGACATCACGTTAAAATCACTTTTTTGGGTTCAGGGAGCACCAAAACGAATATTTCCACTAACAACTCAAATTTGAAAATGTTGACGAAAACAATACTTTCTCCATATTATACTACGTATAAGGGGGGGATAGAAATTAAAAATTCAATACATTTTGATTTTATGTTATTTATTCAAGATCTATGAGTTTCCAACCAACTAGAAAAGTTGCATAAATCAATACTAATATTTTGCTTCAATGTTTCCTTGTTGTAGGCTAAGCACACGGAAGATGTTTCGTCAGTATAATCAAATATTTTCGAACTTAGTTCTAGGTTTGACAACTCATGATGACAATGTTTAAAACTATAGGGCCCATCACCCCATCTAGAGCATTCCCATATTTTAACTTATCAATTTCACATTCAGTGTTGTTAATTTTCATTTTTTTTATTTTACAACGAGACTAAAAGACTAAAGTAGAGACTAAAGTAGTTCCAACAATTCCATATTTTTTAAATTTAATAATAAACAAGTAATATCTAGAAAACCAAAACAACCAGGAAAACGTGTTGGAAAAAAACATTCACTAAAATAGTTTATACAAAAATACGCACATCCGTTCATTTTGATGTAATTTTTGAGTCATCCTAGATTAAACTCAAAGACTATTGATTCAATGTAAATCAGTGATGCCTATATGGCAAGATTTGCTTACTATTGCTTGAATTGTTAACAGGCACAACCAAATATGACTTAAATTTGTGAGACATGTTGCCTTCATCTGATGAATTTTAAAAAATATTATACGACATTGGAGCAAACATTAAATACTCTTCAAAAATCTTAAACCGCTATTTGAAAAGTTGTTGTATGCCTGCTTGCAAAACATCCCAACAAAGGGATTTTGAACTTTTGTAATGATGATTTTTAAGATTATTTATCAGATTTTTCAGATTATTCTTCAGATTGATGTCACTTGGAAGTGAAGTTCAGTTTTGTATTAATTGTGATTAAACTTGGCATATTTGACTTCAAGCTTTCATATTTTTGAGTCAATTAAAAGGAATAAAACTATATTCAAAAATATCCAATGATCGATGAGACGTTGTAAAACAACCTTGACTATAAATCTGAGCACTAAATTTAACACACATTTTCCCTTCAGCGTTATACTACCAATACTATATAAATTTATCAACTTGATTATTTGCCTGAATTAAAACAATATTTTGTAAACAATCGATGTTGTGCCAGTTTCCACTTTCTTTATTTACCGTTCTATTTGTTACCCTTGAGTAGTATATGTCCAAATAACTTCCATTATTACATACATTATAAAATATTTTAAATACCATATTCCCAAATATTAACTAAGATAATATTCGTTCATTATCAAATATGTGGTTGCCCAGGACTAATGTACTTCTAATAAATATTTGTATGTCCCATGTCTGTCTTCTCTTAAATACAAAATTAATTATATATAAATAAATGTTTTATAATTATCACGTTCTGTATTTACCGTCAGATTTGTTTGATTGTCGGTTATATATATACCTCAGCACGAAAGGACGAGCTACGACTACGCAGAGGGGGCGTATATAATATCAATGCACTCCACAGCTGCCAGAAGCCGTATTAAGACCGTTTGGAGCAGTAATCGATCTCCAACAATCATGAGAGGATTACCCCTTATGATTTTCAATAAAATAGAGTTATTATAAACTAACAGATAAAATTTTCTATTCTGGAGAATATTCAAGTATATAATGTTTATTCATATAAATAATATTATTCCCTTAATGTCCATAGTTTTAACACATTTAGAGTACAAGAAAATCTCTCGTTTAGTAATGTGTATATTAACTAGTCATTGTATAAAAAAGCTGTGAGATGCTGTATGAAAATTGAGTGAAGGTTTCCGTAAACACTGTATAAAAAATGACAAAGAACACGACTGGCAGAAATAACTATTCTTTTATGTTCAAACAAAGGATCATTTAAAGAACTTCTTTGTTTTGAGACACCTTCTGATGGACAAAAAACAATGAAACTCAAAGTAGGCAATGGATTAATGATGCTTCTAAATCTTGGAGTTGTTTCAAAACGTAATGAAAATTGACGCCAGGGTTTATTATGCATGTTATCATTTCATAGTTATCATTAATAATACCCATATTAAGAAAATCTGCATACTCAGTTAATTTCTTATTGTATTAATGAATAAACTCATGACTTAGCTTGCTAAAATTTCTCGTAATAGTTCAATTGAATTCAAACTTTCTCAACAGGCAAAAAAAAACAAGTTTTTAAGTTATTTTGATAATTTCTCACAATTATCATAAACTAGAAATTTGGAATTCTTTGTTTGCCCGTTAAAAGCATTTATGTGCATAGCAAAAGTCACACAAAGCCATGGTCTTAGATACCGGTATAACTAAATATGACATTTGTTTAATAAAACAGAAGTACTAAATATATATTAATCACAACCAGAATAAGCTATAATTTAAATTATAAACAATCAATAGCCTACATACAGTATGAATGATCCTTCAATATATAAAGGACGTTTTCCAAGACGGGATATTTGTTGCAAGTGGTGATAGTTTACAATCATTTTATGCTAATTACGAAGTTGTATTGCATATACGCTTTATCAGGAAAGTAGGCAATTATAAGCCTGAATGCATCGCAGTTTTGTCATCTGAAACCTCGGTATTAATTTGTAATGCGAGATTTCGATGATGGCTTGTTGGTGAATCTGTGTAACACACAATAAGGAAAGGTATGCCAAAAGTATAAAATATAAAGTATGCACTATAAATTATATGTTTCTCTTGTTTTAGAAATGTACAGTAATAACTAAATTCTCTCATAAAAAATAAATAACTTTAACTAAATGTTATTGTCTCTTAGAATTATTACAGTATTATTCAAATATGATAAAAAAATATCTAAATAACTAACTATACAGCCGGATGTGTAATCATTAACTCACACACTGAACCATTTTTAAACTATCTAGAAATCTGAAATTTGGCACGCACGTAGCTTACCTAAGAACCCCCGGTGTAATTACCAAAACTGGCTAATACCACGTGCCACGGATTTGAGACGATCTGCAAACTAAGCAAATTAAGTAAGAAAGTCGCATCCTTTCATTGAGGGAAAAAGCATGTTACACAACACTTATACATCATATTGTATTTGTAGCAGACAACTTTTAGTCACGCATATAAATGGTAATTTATGTGTTAAATAGTGATTTTGCCCCTTGTAAAATTCAAAAGTCTCCTTATAAATGCTATATTTAAAATCATAGTACGATTTATCTTTCCTCCAAACAGTTAGAAGGTATATGGAGGACTATAATTTAACTCAAAATACTTCTCCATACCAAGTATCCCTTTGGTAGTGGACTTTGTGACACATGCTATACACACAGCTGATAAATAATAACACTCAGTTGGAATCTTGATGGACTTGCCGTCCATTTGATAGAGTTAATCACAGTAAATTGATTCAAATCATTTTTTTAATCGAAGTAAACAAGAGTTATCTAAATTCGTTCAAAACATATCTAGGAAATTCGGTCAAATATATTCAAATAAAATATTAAACTGTAATTATTAAAATAACTTGATATCTATATTAAAACATTACTTTATAACTTCTCAACAAATTGAATATGAAGTAACTTAAAGAACTACCTCGGAATCAATTATATTAACCCTTAAAAAAGAAAAGTTTTGATTATAATATTGGTACAAATTATTAAAAGTGATCATACTTTGTTGCTAATTAGAATCACTTAATATTGTGTACTATTGTGAGTTGAGTTTTAGGCCGCCCGATAAAATCTTGGTCTGTATAAGTTGGCTGAGGATGGGTCAGAATGACAAATGCCACCGGTGATGAACGAGCTATAGCAGTCTGACTCATTAAAACTCGTTGTCTAGTGCTAAGGGGATTCATTTTTAATTTATAATATTTTAATTAAAAGAAGTAACAGAAAACAAGCTACATCTTCAACATAGTTGATCTTTTTACATTCAATGAGGGCATAAGGATTAACTAGGCATATTAAATTAAGATTGTTTACGGTAACAACAAATTTAAATTACTTTTAAAATTTAAGTTACTTTAAATTACGTTAATACAAAATTATATTCTCCCTGAAGGTGAAACTTATGCTAATCACCTCAAAGCTGTATTGACGTAAAGCTGTAGCTTGAAGTAGTTTTTTAGATAATTGTAAAAATTCGATTACACACGCTCTTGCCAAATTTGGCTTATTGAATGAGGGATGTAGTTAATTGTAAAAGTAATTAGCATATTTATATCATAATAATTTATATTCATGCATGTTACGAGAAAACATTACTTAAATATTAGGACGGACCTGAAGAATAAGGAATATATCTTTAAACCAATCCACTGTCGCACTAGTGTTTACAACGTTGATTTGGCGAATCAATCATCATATATATTTAGTAAATTAGTGATTTCACTATAAATACGAGTTTTTAAAATTCAATCAACTTATTTAAAATTCAGTATAGCCTTGTATTTTAACTCCGTTGAAATAATAGACTATATTAAAAGGTTTACAGTAAAATATAATTAGTTTTATAATATAATTATACTTAATTTAAATTGAAAAGACATAAAATATTCCTGGTTCAGTATATTTCATTAGTTTTACTATATTTTTACAAACAACGCAACTCTGTAAAGGTTAGTAGTAATAATACAATAATACTGATAAAACACATAATTTTAATGTTTTATAGAGCACCACAATAGAAAACAGTATGCTGTGAGTGCACAAAGTAATATACATATTTTGGAGTTCATAAATTAAAAACTAAGATTTATAAAGTTTAAATAACTCATCAATGTGATTGACACATTAAACCTCACAATACGGCGGGTATTTTGTAGTTAAAATTATATTACGCTTAAATATAAGAGCGATATCTGTTACTAATTAAAATGTATGGTATTCGGTTGACTTGATAAAGTGTATCATGTATAAATAAGAAATCTTCTGCAGTACACCTTCTTACTTAACTAAGACGCTATAATGTCCTTTAACTATTTTATCTAGCTTGTTGCTATGCGTCCCTATCTTCAGTGTTAATCGGATAACCATTGTAAGGAATTATTTGTCTCAGTAGCTGTAAAAAAATTCTTATTAGTTCTAAAAGTTGCCAAGTGTAAACTGGTTAGGTGTTGTATCTCCTTCAACAGCGATGTTGCAACAAAAAATTAAAGACTTGAATAATGAGCCACTTTATTAAACTTGGGGAAATGTACACCGAAGGCGATTTTAATTCATCTTCTCCCTTCACTGTTGTTGGCGTTTGGTAATACTTGTATTATTTTGCAAAAATAAATTTGTATTCTTGTGGAAAACACTGCAGACATAAAACACTGTATGAATGAAGTTAAAATAGGAGTCGACTCTTTTTTATAGAGAATTATTTTGTAACCTTAAAAGTATTTGTTTAAACTATTTTAAAATGTGTTTTATTTGATTTATAATCATACAAATTTATTTTAGTTCAATAAATAACAATGAATACATAATACGTCCTTGGATCAACATGGATGGGATGAAGAGGTGAGCATGAATTTCTAAAATAAAAGTATTCTCATTCAATAACATTTGATGTAAATATTATCAAGAATGACAGTAATAAATAGGATATGTGCAAGGCAAATTAATGAAATTTAAAGGAAATAGCAGTAATGGTAGTAAACATATTTTAGTATAATTCACTTTTCAATTATCATATTTTATAGTTACGTAATTTGCGTTTACTAGATTTAAATGAAACCGTGATGAGAGACATAAACCCCATTTTAGATGCAATTGTGATGTGTAAGTAATATGAATATATTTATTGACACATAAGGTATCTGTAAAAAGAAATTTATTTCCTCAGAAAATCAAGAATATACTCGAAAAAGTACGAATTATTTCTTTAACAGAATATTGACAATTTATGTGTTTTGAACTTGCGTTGAAAAAGTTAATAAGAATTAAATGTATTCCTTGGATTAGCAATAATAGTTTTTGTCATTTCGTCCTGCTAGATACGTTTATTACTCATATTACTGAATTAATATCCACTTATAAGGCTGTATCTCATACATATAACTAAAAGAATAAACTAATTTTAGGATCAAATTAGAGGGTTTAGTTGTAATTGGTAAAAAACAAATCATAGCCCATCTTTATTAACAAATATATATTTGATAATATAGATTATATCCCATAGCCTTTTGCCTGTAATATAGCATATTATTGTTTGATATAGGCCATGTTTTTTAAGCTATAAGTACAGTAGCTCTAAGCACTTCAAAGTATTGTCCGTGGTAAAACACTCCCGGTCGCTGTCAGCAACAAATTGACAAACTTTGCCACTTGATGTTCAAGGGCAGTTAATCAGAGTGTGTTCACTAGTTTTGACATAACACACCTTTCACTTTCTCTTTAGTGATATCGCTTTATTAATAATACAATAATAACAATCGCAGGTCAATCGATGCATGGAATTAAAAATACAGAGATTGGTACTTTTATTTTCAGAAAACATGTTTTTCTCAGTGAAAAATTACTTACAGTGAATAATAATATGTAATAATTGGTTGGTATGTATGTACCTAAGAATACTAGGAGTACGCTCTTATACCGCGCATGAGGATTGAGCTCACAGTTAAAAATACAAACAAAAATGTTTCAATTAACAATATACCTCATTCCCCCCATTATAACTGCAGCTTGACAATGACATACAAATCCAGAACATGGCAAACAATGAGGCCTGAAATCTGTCAATCAGTCAGACAAAGTGCATATGAAGTAGTTACTCACCCCTCAGTCTCACTGAGGGCTGTATCATCTAGGCCCTCATAATACTATTAGCTGAAGATTTTGATCAAATATAATATGTTGGCGACAATAAAGGTCCCCAATCAGTGAGAGCACGTGGTTTAAAAGTAGTTATTTACACTTTTGTCCCACTGGAGGACCCATCAGGATTGTTATTAACACTGTAGCTTAATATTGCTGTAAAAATATATACGTTTAAATACAGAACTTGATGAACAATACATTTTAAAATCAGTCAATTGGTTTGTATGCCTAAATATTTTAAACTATAATCCAGAGGTTTTAATGCAACACATTAACCTTACTGGGGGGGCTATGCCCCCAGGCCTCCCATTGTTATTGTAGCTTGATACTGTTGTTCAAATACATAGCCTATAAATGCAGAACTTGAAAAACAATAAGGCTTAAATCAGTCAATTTGTTTTTAAATTTGTAATAAATTGCCTTATTTTAAAAAGAAAGGAAAAGTAGTATATAATGTTAAATATAATCTAGTAGTTAAAATACTTTGACCTACTTTTTAAAACCCACCAGTCATTGTTTCAAGGTCCAACATTTTGTATACATCTTAATATATAAAAATGGATCCTTATTTCCCTTGGTCACGCCATCACTTGAGACTTAGTGTACCTAATTGAATAATTCTTTTTTGTTGAGTTCGTTTATGTCAGGACAAGATTCTTATAGAAGACAATTTTTAATCCGACCTAAGAGCTCTGCCCCGCAGGCCTTCAAAGTTCCCATTGATTTGATCTAAGTTCAGTTAGTTACACCAAGCAGCTGCAAACATACTTGAAAGGCATAAACATATGTTGATTATGGAAATAAAAAACTACTTGAATGGAAACTCTCATTTTGGAAATAATAAAAGTACTTGAATGACAACTGAAACTCTTTTTTTGATATTCAAGTGAGCATAGCGAATGAGCTAATCCGGGAAGCAAGTGAGTGAAGCGAACAAGCATATCTTGAAAATGAACGAGTATTTTAAATAAAACAAATTCAACGACATTAGGACAGGACAACGTCTGTTGGGCCAGCTAGTTGTATATATTGATGATTACAGACGCTGTGTAGCATTTCAGTTTCCAAAAATATTATGATCACATTCTTTTTAAGTAACGGTGTATTATGATCCGACTTATGTTTTATATTATTGACTATCTCAAGTTTAATTTATGTAAAGTTTTTTTGATGTAAAATATAATACGGGGACTTCTGCTTGAAACAATAGTTATTTGTGCATTAAGGGAGTAAAGTGCAACTTTGTTCCCTAAGGGAAATTGTTGGCGCCCGTTGCCGTAGGCCAGGGCGATAAATTTAGTACACACAACATTTGTCCCACACCCCAAAAGCCACAAGTAACACAAAAGTCATAAGTATTCACATTCACAATCGCTTTCCATTTTGGTTGCGTAATGCGTAATAACTAAACTCAGAAAGTTAATTGCAACTAGAGCGAAATATCAATCAGCTGATCCGATTCCCTTATAGCTGAAGCATTAACGATTGCAGCGAAATGTCAGGTGATTCTGTTCCGGGAGACAAAGTACCACTATACTCCTTCAATACAAGGAGTAAAATTTGACTTTTTTAAGTTGGTGGGGGGAAACAAAATTTATCACACATGATAGGAACGACGTTTTCTTCCATTTTTAAAATGTATTGTATTAGTTCACACATACGCAAAAAGTTAGAGAAAACTTAGAAAACAAATTTCATTATCGGCCTGGAAGGACAAGTCCTGCACAGTCCATTAACATACATATAATTCTAATTTCTGGTAAATAGTTCAACTAAATTTGATGAAAATGTTAAACAGGAGCATCTCTTTTACTTGTTAAACATAAAAAGTAATTTTTCACTGAGAAAAACATGTTTTCTGAAAATAAAAGTACCAATCTCTGTAGGACAGGAGCTTCAATTTCTGATCAAAACTATTGACATCGGTCCTTTAATTTTTGTTAGTGGATTTACAAAAGGAATGTTGTTGATATTTGAACATGGGCTATTATGAGAGCCAAAAATTAAAATTAATTTCTCATTAGAAACAACACATCTAAACTAAGCAAAGGTATTGATGACATTAGTGTATGTCAAAACCTTCAATTTAATACAAAAGCTATTTAATAGTTTTTGCTAGTAATGTAAGTGATTTATTGAAAGTTGAACAATATTTGTTATGGGAATAATAAACGCAAACATTGTGCGGTAACACCTAAAAAGAAAAGAAATGTAATTATGACATAACTGCAGGCCAAAACCTTTAATTTAATACTAAAACAGTTAAAATTGGAACAGTAGTTTTTGCTAATAGATTTACGTAAAGATTTTTTTTTATGTGAATTGGGCTGTTTCGGGAGCTCAAAGTATTTTGTATTGAAAAAATCTATACTTATAATGGTTGTGCATGTGCGTGTGTGTCCCAGGGAATTTTGAAAACGCCTACTTAAAACTGCTCCGGACCATAATGTTGTAGAGGGCCAACAAATTCTAGATAGGTACTTTTTGTTTTTCCTCCAGACCTCAGGAATCTGCCCCAGTGGCATCAAAAGCCACCATGTTATTCTTATTGAGAAAATGTTTTGTTCTAACGTCTCCTCAAACTTGCTCCCGGACTTTAACACATTGTTGAAGGAACTAAAAGACTGGATATTATTTTCAGTGCTTAGTGTGATTTCCATAAATCCCTTACAATGGTTGTTCCCGGCAATACATGTTGAAGTATTAGTGGAATCAACATTTGTTAGCTGGACAAATTATAAGACAATATCTTTTGAGATCGAATATAACTGAAATCTAAATAACCGAAACCGGGGTAGACTTTCATAATTGGATCGATATAAAAAACTGAATGAAATTGTTCGGGTATAACGATTATTTAGTTTATTCGATTATAGTTTCGGTCAGGCCTATTAAGGTTTCGGTTATTTAGGTTTCAGTTAGGCCTACCGTAAAACAGGCTTGACCCGGACACTTTTAGTGAATTTTCCCTATATTAGCGAATTTCCCTTATAGGGAAGAAGCTATTACCGTAGGTGGCATGGTAAGACTTAAGCCCGAGACCATGATAACTTATTGTTTTGTGGTCCCCAGATGCCAAAAACACTATTCGTTCAAATTTATATATATATATATATATATATATATATATTAAAAATAACTGAGTGATTAGGGCTACTAAAATGTTAGTTGTAAGCATAATTTTATCTTCGACAAAATTTGTCATATAAAAAAAGGATAAAAGAAATCATGTCATATTATATACCTCAAGACAATAACAAAATATTATATTCAAGAAAATCCCCCATATTCTAAGTTTAAACTTAACATATGATTCTTAATTTGTTTACCATTTAATAATTTGAACAATTTGAACTATGTGAGGTTACAAAAATAATGTAAGACATGACTATGACCTAAAGGTTTGAAACTAGTCGTCTAATAAAACATATTATGTTAAAACCAAAAAGGGTACTCTGTTTTTAAAATTATGCTTACAACTAATATATATATATATATATATCCATTACCGCGATAACGTTTAAAAGAAATGCCCGATTTTAATGAAATTTGGCAAAAATGTGTAGAGTAACATTTATGACTTTAAGTTCGAAAACCAGATTGATCGGACTATGGGAAGGGGGTTTTATGGGGATTTTAAATTGCTAAAAAATCAGTTTTTTTGAATTTTTACCCCTTTTATTTTAAAAACACTCAATTTTGGTTATAGCCATTTTATAGAGCTTAAAAAACAAATAATTTAGTATTTTGAATCATTAACCTAGGTTTAGTGGTTGTAGAGAAAAGTCAAAAAACGCGTCCATAAAATTGTCCATGTTAATCTTATGGAAAAAGGTTTTTGGATTTTCCTCAGATAATTTTACTGGAAAGTTGACATTTGCTGATACCAATCAGTTCAGCTCTACAAAACAATCATTTTGGTGTTTAAAGTGTTGTTCTACGTCCAACCGTTGCAGAGATATTCAAAGTGCTAAACACAGTACGTTGTCCAATGTTATCCTTATGTGGCTTCGCGTAGTACTGGTATATTGATATTTGCACACTAAATGGATTTTTGATCGATTATCCCCGTTGCAGCAAACCTGCATACTCGGCCCCCATATTAATCATATGGAGAATAAGTAAAGTTTTATATCTCCCTTAGTTATGAACCTTAATTGATAAAACTTGGTATGTAGCTTCACCTGGTTGAGTTATATTGATAGTTGCTAAAATACACATTTTTATCTTCCTCGTTGCAACAAACCTACGTACTCAGGTCTAATTTTATTCTTATGGATAATAAATAAAATGCTATATATCACTTATTTATAAATGGATTTTTGTGAAACTTGGTAAGTAGTGAGTAACTATGTAGTAGTAAGACAAATATATATGCATTGGAAATTCGCTGAGTACGCAGGTTTGCTGCGACAGGGGTATTTTAATATCTTTATGTTAGAGTGCCTTCCCATTAACGATGTCACCAGTAAAAACCAGACGATTTTAAAGTGTGTATAATACTCACAATATCCATTTACCTTTATAATGGGGTTTATAAAAATATCAATATAACTCAAGAAGGTAAAGCCATATACCAAATTTTATTAATTTATGTTCATAATTAAGGGAGATAACACGTTACTTATTCTCCATAAGAATAACATGGGAGCTGAGTACGTAGGTTTGCTGCTACGGGAACTATCAGCCAAAAAATGTTTCTTAGTGCAAATATCAATATACCACAACGATATGAAGCAATATACCAAGTTTCATCAGGATAAGTTCATAAATAAGCGAGTTATGCAATTTGTCTTATTCTTCATAAGAATAACATTGGACAACGTACTGTCTTTAGCACTTTCAATATCTCTGTAACCATTTGACGTAGAGCAATTATCAAAACACCAAATTGTGCGCATTTTTAAGCTGATTCCAATGGAAAAAACTAAAATTTTTATTTTTCAAAAATTATATGTAAAAATAGTTCTGCTCTAAACAAATGTAGGCCTACCTATAATGAACGACTGCTCAACATTGCAGGTTAGTTTAAAAATATTTATGTTTACAAATATGTACGCGTCCGGGTCAAGACCCCCTTTCCGGGTCTAGCCGGTTTTACGATACGATATGTTTCATTTTAGGTGTCTTGAAATTTGTCCATATAACAAACGTTTGTTCCGATATTACTTTAAACATGCATTGTCAGGAATAACATT
Organism: Allygus modestus; assembly: GCA_963675035.1. Lineage (NCBI taxonomy): Eukaryota > Metazoa > Arthropoda > Insecta > Hemiptera > Cicadellidae > Allygus > Allygus modestus. The sequence goes on from OY776111.1 coordinate 213,605,423, forward strand.
ATCATGTTATGTTTGTTTATTTCATTTTTATTTTGAGTTTAATTGAATAACAAACTAAACAAGACGTAGGTACGGTAATTACAAACATGCAAGCTATTAAATATTAATCAGTGTTAAAAATATAAACCTAATTAATATACCGTAGCCTATCAAACAATTTCATTTGGTTCTTTATTTTGTTCCACTTATGAGAGTATACCCGAGCCGAGTAAGATCGAAACCATATTGGATTCGTCTGGGTAAATTAAATGCAAGTTAAACAAAAGTCATAGCCTATGTTGGATTTCAAATTTGTATCTCTTTACCCTTGTTTCTGGCAAAATCAAATGTGATTTCCAAACTCTAGAGGTAAATTTATATGAGGTTAGTTCAATGAAATTGATCATTTTCAATCGAAAAGTAGGCCCAGGATTAACTTGTGCCAAAAGGCACAATTTTCCAGAGACTAACTTTTACCTTACGGAACAATTTTAGGAAATGTTTATTTTAGACAAAATGAAGAAATTTAGAAACAAATTTATTAAAACATTGGTTTATGGACATCATAAATTATGCCTAGAAAATTAAAGTCGATAGGCATTCCTTATAAATATTAACCTCCAAAAAGAACCTAACTTATTGAGTTTGCCTTATTGCCTTATTGAGTTTGAATAAACACTTATGTAGACCTCGTGCGGATCGTCGTGAAGCCTGAGTAGGGGGTGTCAGCAGAAGAGTGGGGGGGATCAGCGTTGGAGGGGAAGATCACAATACCATATGTCGTAATACTATTCCTGCGGAAAACATTTGGCTATGTAATATTAAATATATTTTACTGGGTGAACGTATATTAATTAAGATTTTATGATAGTCTTGATAAAAACGAGGATGGTATTCAAACCATAATTGACAATACACTCTTTATGTTTTTGAGTGTTGTATTTTAAATTATGTCTTAACAAATTCTAAATAATTACATTAGGCTTCTTGAGTTTTTAGCGAATTTCCCCTATGGGGAAGAAGCTATTACCGTAGGTCTCATGGTAAGACTTAAGCCCGAGACCATGCCAATTTTTTGTTTTGAGGTCCCCAGATGACAAAAATACTGTTCGTTCAAATATATATATATATATATATATATATATATATATATATATATATATATATATATATATTTATATATATATATATATATTTGTGTGTGTGTGTGTCCGTGAATGCGATAACTTGAGGAAAAAAGGCCGTTTCGCTGAAATTTGCTCAAATGTGTAAAATGACATTCATGACTTTAAGTTCGATAACCAGAAAAATCGGACCATGGGTAGGGGGGTTTATGTGGGTTTTAAATTTTCCAAAAATCAGTTTTTTGCATTTTTCACCCGACAATTTTTTAAAAGCTTAATTTTGGTTTTTACCATGTTGTAGAGCTTAAAAAAACAAATAATATAGTATTTTGAATTATTGACCTAGGTTAAGTGGTTGCGGAGAAAATCCAAAAAACCTACTCATAAAATCTTCCATGTTAATCTTATGGGAAAAAGGTTTTTGGCTTTTCCTAAGGTTATTTTAATTTCACATTTGCTTTTACCAATCTGTTCAGTTCCTCAAAACAATCCTTTTGGTTTTAAAATTATGATTCAACGCCCAACCGTTGCTGAGATATTCAAAGTGCTAAACACAGTACGTTGTCCAATGTTATCCTAATGGAGAATAAATACAATTTGATATCTCGATTATTTAAAAATGGATGTTGATGAAACTTGGTATGTGGCTTCATGTAGTACTGGTATATTGATATTTGCACAACAAATTGATTTTTTGTTGATTATTCCCGTAGCAGCAAACCTGCGTTCTCAGCCCCCATGTCATTCTTATGGAGAATAAGTAAAATGTAATTACTCCCTTAATTATGAACATAAATTAATAAAACTTGGTATGTAGCTTCACTTGGTTCAGTTATATTGATAATTGTATAAAAATCCATTTTTTCCCTTGTTGCAGCAAACCTGCTTACTCAGCCCCCATGTTATTCTTATGGAGAATAACTAAAATGTTATATAGTGCTTATTTATGGTTGAATATTGATGAAACTTGGTATGTGGCTTCGCCTAGTTAAATTATATTTATATTTGCATAAAAACCAATTGTTTGTGTTCCACCAAACCTACGTACTCATTACCAATGTTATTCTTATGGAGAATAATTAAAATCGCTTATATGTGAATATATTTTTATGAAACTTGGTATGCGGCTTTATGTGGTATTAAGATAAATATTATTCATTGGCAATTCGCTGAGTACGCAGGTTTGCTACGACAGGGGTATTTTTACATGGAATCGTCAACACAAGCCGTTGAACTGTTTCCCTGGTGTAGGCAGTATAGATCTTGTACGATCAGTTAGTTTTTAGTCTTAAAAAAGTTCATTGCTGTTGCTGATTGTTTATTTGTAATTTTAATATTTTTCCTATTAAACTAATGATTAAACATATGGACGCAGCAGTGAACTCGCTAGATTGAAGGCAAATGAAAATGATTTGTGTTAGGCCTAATCAATAAATGCTGTCCCGCACTTCTCGCGAATACGCCCGAACACATATACGGCCGAACTCCGAATGTTCGGAGTAATCCCGAGAAGTGTGGGAGCTGCACAAACTTTTTGGCATCACTACAATATCACCGAATTATTCGCTCGAATGCTCCACCGAATGTTCGGAACGAGTCGCGACAACGAATTTTGCACCAATTTAAACGAATGTGCACAACGAACTAACCAGTACACGCTCGCCTAATACCATGTAATACCATGCTCGCCCATTCGCTTCCGCTCGTCACCTTTGATTCGTGCCAAAAACCTGACAAAAAAAAAGCACAGGCAAACACGAATCATGGCGAGGCGAACTACCCCGAATATACACGAGCACACTAAGTAAACTATCGCGCTCGCTTTAGTTCGCCTTTGTTGGGCCATTGTGTACTGGTAGCAAGAATATGGGACGGAATGTTCAGTGAACATTCGGGAGGAATTTCGGTCGAATGTTTAGGCCTGTTCGCGAGATGTGTGGGACAGACTTAACCTATATACGATCTTTGCTTAACAATCACTTCGCGTTTGCAATGTTTTTGGTTTGGCTCGTAACAGATGATTCTCACAAGCGATTTTTTTTAGTCAATAGTCTAAGAATAGATATCAATCGCTTCCCCCCCTTAAAAAACCGGTATAAACCACTTTTTCCAGTAACACCAGGCACGAAGATCCGCACGAGGTCTAGGGTAGTTCTGGTAATGCAATTTTCATTTTTGTAGGAAAATAAATTTATATTAAACTTAAGTTTTCAATCTGACAAAAAGGAAATAGGCTAGACTCAGAATATGGTGAAACCCAATGTGCCACATTAAGTTTTAATAACATATCATCATAGTTAAAAGCACGATGTATAGGGAGCTATAGTTTGTTCTTTTTTCTGTTCTTACAAATGTTTATTATTGTCATATTGTAAAGTTGCATTGGTGAAAGCCGTCAATAAATAAATAAATAACCAAAACAACATCTAATTTGATTTGGTAACTTACGTTTTAGTAGAGAGGTAATATTTTTTTGAATAAATTAAGACTTTCTACTGTTAATGAGTGGCAATTATAGTGTAAATAATAATTACATATATTAGCGTTTAATCACTCCAATCATGTAAGGAGGAGGTTTATCACTTTAATTCTTTTCTTTTTGACATCTCTCCTTTCAGTTATTTTGTCGTCTGGAGTCTGGAGGGGTCAAATTCCCATAGTCCAGCGCTCGGCCTGCATTTTTTTACATAGAGTACGGTACCAATAAAGTTATTTATTATAATAGTATTTAAAATAATAATGCATATTTTAATTAGTATAAAATAAAATAGTCATAAAACTTTTAAAAGCTAATGATATTTAAATCTTAGTTTTTGTGTTTCAAGTTACGAAAAGAAGTTTTTTCCTAGTCAACATGAACATGAATAACTACAGTTCTGTAATGAATCTACTTACCTTACTCTATAGTTGAAACATAGACGTTGGCTAAATATCAACGATTCAAGTACCAGTATAATGGCTCCCAACCTTAATCTTATGGGATAAAAAAATAGATTTGTTTTAAAGATAATTTTACTATTACTTAACCAAATATTCTCAATAACAAACTCGATCGAGATTTCGTACTATAGAATCTATCTCTAAAGTTTGAAGTGGATCTGTAGAGGCGTTTTTGAGTTATTTTGGTCACAGACACGCCAGTTCGAGTTGATTCTCTTACCAGTCTAAGCAGTAAAGTTATGTATAAGGATTCTCCTTCACTTCGTTCACTCAATCCAATTATGGAGCTAGTACGAAAGAAGTTTATTAAATTCCCGATTATCTAAATCTTTCGACAACATGCTTACATAAAATGTGTTGCCAATCTACATGCAACATATTTAAAGTAGACTAATGAAATTAAGTAAAATATTTTAACTTGTGGGGTTGAGAGGTATATAAGAATGTGTGAAATGAAATGTTAAATAATACAGAGAAGACATAATATGACCTGATGTATGTAGAATGAGCCATTTTGAATTTATTTGTTGTTCAATAAGATTTTTCGGATATTTTTACATACAAAAAAAAATATATATATATATATATATATATATATATATATATATATTGGTTATTGTCGTTATGCATATATATATAAAATATATATATGCATTTAGTAAAGAACCTAAAAAGACTATTAAAAAACATTGCTTTGTAAAAACCGATTTCAATAACAATACTGTATGATATTCTAAACTCATGTACGTACAAAATCAAAATCTGTGTATGGTAAACTACTAAATCGTTCAATTAAACTAATAACTCGAGTGAAAATTTATTCAATTTTATGGACCAACAAAATATACCTTTGGTTTCTCAATCCTCGAACCACATCAATCACTCACACCTTTGTGCTTATCAACAAAAAAGTGAATTTGGAATATTGATATATTTCATTTGAAAATCTCCCTATACTCTTCACAGTTAACCCCCCCCCCCCCCTATATTTGAAAAAATAATTAAGAGTTTTAATTTAATAGATCTGTGGGTTATATACATAAAATATAAATTACATTATTGGAGCGTTTTGCAGTATTATTGATTTAGTTAGACATTTTTTTATCTATATACGTTTTACAAAAAATAAAATGTTTTATTTAAAATTACATATAAGGGATCTTATACATTTGTACTGCTATTTTATAACGTTTGCAAATCTAAGTTTGTTTAAATTATATTATTCATGATCGTTACTGTAGTGTATACCTATTTCTGGTGTAGGATACACTGAGTAATTATCTTATTACATCATGTACTATAACACACTTGGGAGAGGTACTGTAAAATAACTATGCTCACATCTTGATGGTTAATCATGGAAGACTTTATTTTAGCATTGCGTCACACAGTGGTGGGGACCACAGCCCCATAAATAACCAAGACTCCAAAGAATAATGATAAATGGTGCATATATTACAGTTACAATAATTATTTTTGCCCTAAAGCTATTCAGCTTGAGATAAATTACCCGTTGGTACTGCCATGTACTGCATTGGTAATCCCTGATCCAAACATGTTGATCAAAGAGCTATACACAAGTTCAAACCAAGAGGGTATGTTTAAAAAGAGAATGTTCTTACTCTGGAAGAGAGTACAGAGTTATACTTCAAAAGAGAACGTTCTTACTCTGGAAGAGAGTACAGAGTTATACTGCAAAAGAGAACGTTCTTACTCTGGAAGAGAGTACAGAGTTATACTTCAAAAGAGAACGTTCTTACTCTGGAAGAGAGTACAGAGTTATACTGCAAAAGAGAACGTTCTTACTCTGGAAGAGAGTACAGAGTTATACTTCAAAAGAGAACGTTCTTACTCTGGAAGAGAGTACAGAGTTATACTGCAAAAGAGAACGTTCTTACTCTGGAAGAGAGTACAGAGTTATACTTCAAAAGAGAACTTCTTACTCTGGAAGAGAGTACAGAGTTATACTTCAAAAGAGAGAGTATTCATATAAAATAACGTAAATTAATATCTAAAGAAAATCACATTTAAATCGTTTCAATACTAAACCAAATAAACCCCAACAATGTAATCCGTTTCATTGCTGCAATAATATTTATAGTAGGGGACGCCTTCGTTGCCAGGTCGTAGAAACACTCCAACAAAAAGCAACGGCAGGTGAAAATACCCCCGCCGCAGCAAACCAGTGTACTCAGCGAATTTCCAATGCATAATATATGTCTTAATACCACATAAAGTCGCATACCAAGTTTCATAAAAATATATTCACAAATAAGCAATATATACAGTTTTAATTATTCTCCATAAGAATAACATTAGGGATGAGTACGCAGGTTTGCTGCAACAAGGAACACAAAAAAATGGGATTTTATGCAAATATCAATATAACTCAACCTGGTGAAGCCACATACCTAGTTTCATCAATATACATTCATAAATAAGCGATATATCCCATTTTGATTAATCTCCATAAGAAAAACATGGGGGATGAGTACGCAGGTTTGCTGCAACAAGGCACGAAAAAATGGGTGTTTAGGTAAATATCAATGTAACTCAACTAGGTGAAGTAATATACCAAGTTTTATTAATTCATGTTCATAATTAAGGGAGACATAGCATTTTAATTTTTCACCATAAGAATAACATGGGACCTGAGTACGCAGGTTTGCTGCTACGGGTACCTTTAGCAAAAAAATTTTTGTTTGAACAAATATCAATCGACCACAACCAGATAAAGCCGTATACCAAGTTTCGTCCGTATAAGTTCATAAAGAAGCGAAATATAATGATTTTCTTATTCTCCATAAGAATAGCATTAGACAACGTACTGTGTTTAGCACTTTCAATATCTCGGTAACCAATTGACGTAGAGGAATGATCAAAATACAAAATTGTGTGTTTCTTTAAGCTGAATAAAATAGTGAAAATTAAAATTTGATTATTTCAAAAATTATATGTAAAAAGTTCAAAAATTTTTGGGGTACAAACCCCCCCCCCCCAAAAATACCCCTTTAGATAGAGCGATATAGCTGGTTTTCGAACTTAAGTCATAAATGTTGCTTTACACGTTTATACCAAATTTCATCAAAATCGGACCTTTTTTACGAGAGTTATTGCACCCACGGACACACACACACATATATATATACAGTTTTGAACGAATGGTGTTTTGGGGTCTGGGGACCTCAAAACGAAAAGTTATCATGGTCCCGGGCCTAGGTCTTACCATGCCGACTACGGTAATAGCTTCTTCCCTATAGGGGGAATTCGCTAAAATGGCATAAACTCTATGATGTCATACAGGTATTGAGAATATACTACATAGGTTTAAACAATACTTAGAATGCATGAATGTTGATAAATTAAAATAATCATTAAACGTTTCAAATGTTGCTTTAAAACTATATCAACGTCCTACTGATCTCTCTTCTAAAAATCAATGTGATGTATTTTTTACGTCAAGTTAATCAAGTAGAATATATAACCACTACTCACAATTATGACCGTTCTGAAAAATCTATTGAAAAGGGCAACTGCTGCCAGGGTATTGTATTTCAACAATGCAGAGTGGCCATTGTGTAAACTGCGAATAATTAGAGTAACAGCTGACTGGAGACGGGTGCGTGAAATGTTCGAGGATAGAAATATTCAGACCTTAGCTGATCACATAGGTTTCCATTTACATTTGATTAATAATCTTCTTAAAGGTTTTATAGCATTAATTTATTTGATAACTCTGAATTTAACAATGGGAAGTTAGCTGAAAATAACCCTAGTTGGTTATTCAGTAACACTGATCATCTAAGTGTATCCTTAATCTATAAAATAAGTGCCAAGGCAGTCTTGCCTCAACGCTTATGTCTGTAACAACCGTTTTTTTATATATGACAGTTCTCGTGGTTTAAATCATAGTTAATTGTAAACTAGTAGCCCGTCGCGGCTTCGATCGCGATCACAGTACAATGTCATAATGTTATGTTTGAGAAGTTGGTTCCATTTGTTAAAGCACCTGGGGGACCGAGGTTTTCTTGAAAAGACAGCCAGTTTGTTAAAAATGCCTAGAGTACTTATATTTACGATTCCTCTCCAAGGCGTACATCAGCAATTTGCTTTGCTTATTGCGTATGGCTCGTTTCTTTCCATTTTTGGCATGTCCGTTTTATATTCAATCTTCAGTTTGAATAGTTCTCGCAATTTTTACATAACCTAATCATGTATATTTAAAGTTACATTGGTTACATTGGTTTTGGTTACATTGGTTCTAATTCTCACAAAAATCACATTATACTTTACCAGGTGAGGGTTATTTTTACTATTGAAAGGTTGCTTTTGAATAGCTGTTATATTTTTTTTTACTTACAATTTTTTTTACTTAATTATAACCCCAATGTTAGTTTTTTTAAATATCTTTCTATACAACACTATATTTTTCTATGGATGAGGTCTGATTAGAACATATTTATTAATCCATAAATTTGATAGTTCCAACATTTGGTAACGGATTTTTGGAGCAGGAGTAGGCAAAGGTTCTATTCTGATGTTTTATCTATCCTCTTAACAAATGTATGATCAATCGGGTCAGTTAACCACTAACATCAGTGATGAATAAATTAAAGTTGTAAAGGCCGACGGAGCAAATAAGTCCCATAGGGGATACAGGATGGAAATTATAGGCCTGTTTCTGACTATAGTGCATTGCCTGCTGTCTTTCTACCAAATATATGCTCAATCGGTCTAGTAAGTATATAATTAACATGAAAATGTTTAAGGGAGTTAGGGCCTATCCTCATTGGAATGGGAATAAGCCCATAAATGTTTTTTTTTTTCGGAATAGACCCATCTTCTTCCCCCAATATCTGCTCAATAACTCTTGTAGTTTGTTGGACTTGTAGTTTGGTGGACTTAAAACACATATAAAATAATCGGTATTATAACCATAATGGCTATTTAGACAAACTGAGCTTTTAATACCATGTTGCAAGGGCTTACATGATCTGTATAGCCAATGATTTATTACCGTGCCATTATGTTAAATGGTTTAGTATCCCTTTGTAGAGTAGTAAAGCAGTACGTGTTTCCTCTGTTCGGTGATAAAATATAATTAGCTGACTGCTCATTAGAACAAATATTTTGCATGCTGTAGTGAAATATTGAGTAATCTGTACCCTTACGATCGACTTTGTAGCTGTGCCAGACAAAGGGGCATAATCCTAATAACGTACTATGATGTAAAACATCCAAAAGGATTCCTCCTCCACACGTAAATAGGCAGAATATTTATTTTATTCAGTACAGTCTTTTTTTGTGAAGCACAGAACAAATCTAGCTTATGAACAGACAGACTGATAAACAAATGTTTACACAAATATAAATATCTCCGTCGCATACAACATTTCACTGCTCCAAGCGATGTAGAAAAATAACTTATTTTATTTATATAGATAAATAGATTTCTTACCTGTAAAATCTGGTATTGCTAATAACCTGTCCATAATGTATTACCAGCTGCAATTCAAATCAAATTGTTTCCAATGTTAATCTTATGGGCTAAAAACTAACTTTTATAGCTTGTGGGGCAAAGCCCCGTTGTCGAGAGTGTATCGAAACCCCAAAAGGCATATCTAGAGAGTAAGAGCTTTAGATTGATACCAAATATGTATATAAAAAAATATTTGGTCATAAATCGCCGAACAAAATCAAGAAATTCTTTTAATAATATAGATATAAATGTATATTTTATTATTATAAAAGTTTTATTGCCCTAACGAACCAGTTAATTATTTAGAACCTAAAGTTTTTAAATACTCTAACCTATATAAGATTATACCTGATTTAGTTGAATCTGAGAGAGATATTTAGTTTTGAAACATAATTTGCACGTGAGTTTAAATTCGTGCAAAATTATGTGTTTCATGAATCTCTATACATAATTCTGTAAGCGAAATGTTTAAATCAAAATTGTGGGAGTTTGACAAATTGCAGGATGATTGGAGACGGCTTATATTATAGGTCTTGATACCAGGGGCTCGGGAAAGATATCAGTATTTCTAAAAAGTTACCAGAAAACGAGAAATTGCGTAAACGTTCCCCATAAGAAAAGCATGGGGATTTAAAAATGTTCGCTTTGTTTATATTAAAACATGTAATTAAGTGTCTACTTTGTTTACGAACTTACATGTGTTTCTACTTATTTGTTTAATTTTTCTCAGTTTGTAAAGAGTAAAGAGTTCAGGGGAGGCAGAGTAATGGAGCAAGGTTAGGGGCTGTGGCCCCTTGAAGCCACTAGTATTACTTTAATTATGCAATTTCAAGAAATTCTTTTTCTCACAAACCTGAAGATTTCTAGACAAGAGTAAATTATTTACAAGTTGAAGATATGACACATTTTATATTTTTATTAGACACTAAATTTTAAACTTGATACAATTACTTGTACATTTTGTCTTTAATTTTAATTGCATATATTATAAGGAAAAATCTATATTAAACAACATTATTTGATTAAACATATAAGTTGCAAGTTTGACATATAATTAATTAATGATAAGGTTTGACAGTTTCCACTCGATTAATTAATGTACGTTAATTATAAACACATTTTAAGAACATTACAGGAAATAGTCTAGCCACATTCATTTAGTAATTAATTCATCTAGTAAACAATAATTAATACACGTTACTAAGAGTGTTTTTAATCAACCGTTTGGTTTTATTAAACAAGTATTATATTTCTCATTTTATTCCAACTCCCAAGAAAATTTACGTACGGATTTTAAGACTTGCTGCATCAACGGTGACGCCAGAGATACGGAGGAAAAGTTGTTTATTGTGTCTCGTACAATTTAATTTTCTCGCTCGGGAGGTGACAAACCAATTTTATCATCGGCCTCCGAGCATTTTCCTGGTATTATTTTCCTTTACGATTTGTCTTAAATGATTTTATATCTTAATACACTGTAAGGGCAATAACAATTTAATTTAAAATATAAATATTGCGGGTTGAATTTAATTAAGGATATAATAATTAAAAAAGAGGTCTAGCAGTTCTGAAGTTTTAAATATTGCCAAACAAATTTTTTTCAAAGACTAATAATTTAATGAAAGGAAAAGCTTCTTGACGTGTAAAAATTTTACAGTTTCACATTAATTCGTAAGCCTGTTTTCTAAAAAAAAACAATAATTTTAAGATATGTACAAAAATTAGTATTTATTGCACAGCACTACCAAGTGATTATCCTACTCGGAGATACTTTGAAAGCAATGCGAGTTGTGAAGGTTTGATTCATTACACTTTTTTAGGAATAAAAAAAAAACTTAAATTAAAACACAACATTAAAAAGTTTAAAATTATGTTACTTAACTAGATGAGGGCTCTTTAATCAACGTGTGCGTGTGTGGGGGGGGATTAATCAACGTGTGTTCGTTTTAAATGGGCAGCTTGATATTTCACTTTTTACTTATGGTTTTATTTATAAAAAATAAAACTACATCAAAAGCAAAGACGTAAAAATTTAAAACTGCGTAGATGGTACCTTTAGGCATCTGTTATAACCGACGATCTACCAATGCCGTCATAAACTAAATATTTTATTGTTGGTAAACAAAATTCATCCTTTGACCTTAGAATGTAATATTTTTCTACAATATAAATAATTTCATGACTGTGTTTTATAGTTACTGTGTTATAGTGAAACGTAGTGAAATAATCCAACACGAAATGATTAGTATTACAATTTGTCCATACAATTTCTTGTTATTGGATATAATACCTATGTTGCAGCAAATATGCGTACTCGGTGAGTTTTCAATGTATATATATATATATATATAACCATAGATTAAGCATACTGTATGCTTAATCTATGATATAACTACCACAAGAAGTCACTTACCAAGTTTCATCAAAGCTTATTCTAAGTGAGCAAGACATGACTGTTTATTTATTCTCCATAAGAATAACCTTAGGGCTGAGTTTAAAGGTTCCCTGCAACAGGGACTATCAAATAGGAGTTTTATGCAAATATCAACGTGGCAAAATGCAACATACCAAGTTTTATTAATATACGTCCATACATAAGCGAGATTTACAATTGGTCAGGTATACATAGGAATAACATTAGAAAGGTGTACTCTGCCACAGGGATGAAAGCCAAATTTGGTTTAATGCAAAGATCAATAGCTACCATAAGAAACTAAATACAAAATTGTAATAATGTGTCTTTATAAATAAGCTAGAAATAAAGATTTACTTTTTCTCTGTAAGAATAGCACTGGACACCGCGCTGTGTTTAGCACTTAGATTATCTTTTCAATGGATTGACGGAAAACAAAAATTGAAACACCTAAATTACTCTTTCTTAGGGCTGAATTCATTGGTAAACATGAAAGTGAGTTTTTAATAACCCCTTCAATTTTAAGCTAAACATTAGAAGTTTTTAAGGTTTTTTCCCTCCGCAACGACTTAACCTAGCATAATTATTAAACATATTAAATTGTTCAAAATACATATAAGTATAAAAACATTAAAAGAACCTTGATACAAACAATATTTTTTTATATTATTTGCATTAACATGTTTCGACCAAGTCATGATCACAGTGCTAATTCTTAATGGGCTAACCTAACTCCTGGTGTTAGCAACAAATAAATAAATAAATATTATAACCTTATAATAGTTTTATCTTTCTTTATTGGTGCAAATATTTTGAGTATGTTTTTATACTTATAATATTATTGAAGATTGGGGTATTAGATTGAATTTGCTTGATATTTAAAATATTATTTATAATTATTTTGGCTTTTGTACATATACAATTCTGTTTTATATTCATTTTATGTCCCTTGTTAAAAAAGTCAAGAATGGACATGTTCTCATTGCACTTCTTGTTAGTATGGTATGATTTTAAGACATGGTTAGCGAATGCAGATGTTTTTATTTCACTTTATTGCATGTATATGCTCACTGAATCGACACGACGTTTGAAGCTTCTCCCAGTTTGGCCAAAATTATATTTAGGTCAATCGCTGCAGTTAATTTTATCTATGTTGCCCATTGTTCATATTGATTTGATATACTTTTATTATTGGTGTTAGAAAGCTTAAAGTGAAATTAATTAGATTTGGTTCTGAAATCCAATTTGTAATTTTGTTTTTGGATAGTTTTTCTACGTGCCTTGTTCATAGTAGAGCTGTAAGTTAAGCATAGATGACCTTTTGGCATTTCTACTTGGATATTTGGTTTTCTTCTGTTTTTTTTTGTTTTTTTGCTTCTTTACCATGTTATCTACTTAAAATACCGCTACTGTTTTCATTGTTTCCTTTTATTTGTTGTACTCTTATTCAGTCAAAGGATCCTCAATATTCTATTAATCAACGAACGTAACTATCTTGTGTTGCCACGGGTGATTATAACTTGCTGGGATGATAATGTTAGTTTGGTAGGGCTTTCTGAATTTTTATAAGTATGTATATTGTTTTCATTTGCGATTGATATTTCTAGACAGGTTACTTCAGAATTCTGGATCTCCCTTGTGAACTTAATATAGTTATAAATAGTGCTCGAATATTTTAAAACCTCATTTGGTGTATATTCATCATTCTTGATCGAGCAAATCATGTCATCAACGTTTCCGTGCCAACAAATTGTTTTACTTTTGAGTGGATTATAGTTATTCATTTTTTAAATTGTCTAGATTTTGTATATACAAATTAGGTAAGAAACTCGATAAGGGTGAGCTCATGGATAAATCCCTATTTCGTTTTTTAAAAAGGGCTACTCTTATTTCAAGTAATTTTGGTCTTAAAGTGATATAACATTTTTAACATCAACTTGCAATAAACTTATATTCATCAATATGATTTCTTTAAGGATATCAAGTGTTTTCTTTACTGAAATGTTGGAATATATATTTGAATCATCTAATGAGATAAATAGCCTCGGGCTTAATCCTCCCCATGCCACCTACGTTAATCGCTTCTTCCTCATAGGGTAAATTCGCTAATATAAAGGAATACAACCAACACATTGTAATATCATCTTATGGTTATTTTTTGTGCGACATTAAAAACTTGTAATTTTGAAGTATAGTTTAAAACTAAGTACAACAATGTTAGAATAATCAAAATAGTGTTAACTCAGGGTTTCTTTTAAAGTAAATTACGTCAAATATGAAAGCATTACAGAATATGATTCTTCTGTTGATTTTTATAAATACTTGTATTCTAGCTGACTGAAGTGTAAAATCGTAATACGCTTTAAATGAAACAAAGTAGTTATATTCCTACTAATTTAGGTCTTATAATAAAAACAGTTATATACATAAATGCGAAAGGTGACTTTTGGCATCCACAATCCCTCAATTACTGGTGACAACATTGCATGGGAAGCGTGTCAGGAGGAGCTCAGATGTATTTACATACTGATAGACCAGAAAAGCCGTTCATCAACTCGGTTCGGGTGCTTACTAAGGATCATACCTGTATAAATAAAATACTTGCTATAATAGTTGTAAAGGTTAGGTAATCCATTTAGTTCCATATTACAATTGTTTTTTATTCTGAGAGATCATGACGTAAATAAAGTGTCTTGTGTTAAACTGCCTCCTAAAAGCCTAGAAAATATGTGTATGCTACTAAGTTGTACCAGATCGTGTTATATCTCAATGCATCGCTAAGTCATAAGTTGACTGATTCACTGATTTGTTTTTAATTTGAAGAACAATTTGAAGATAAATTTAAAGTATAAAACATATATTAATATATATTAGAATAGATTTTTTCTTTTGTAAAACAATGTATTTCATATTATTCCGTAAATTTTACACTTTAGTAAAATAAACGATTGCATTTAGCTATGCTTTAGATCCTTTAAAGTTTCCTGGTTGAAATGAAACTTATTTTTACTGGTTTTTGAAAACCATTTTTAGCTTTATTATTCAAAATTTGGACGATAATTTATAATGTGATGAAATCGATGATACAAAAAATAAATA
Organism: Allygus modestus; assembly: GCA_963675035.1. Classification (NCBI taxonomy): domain Eukaryota; kingdom Metazoa; phylum Arthropoda; class Insecta; order Hemiptera; family Cicadellidae; genus Allygus; species Allygus modestus. The sequence continues at coordinate 213,620,457 of OY776111.1, forward strand.
CCCCCGTCACAGCAAACCTGCGTACTCAGCGAATTTCTAATGCATAATATTTGTCTTAATACCACATAAAGCCGCATACCAAGTTTCATAAAAATATATTCACATATAAGAGGTTTTAATTATTCTTCATAAAAATAACATTGGTAATGAGTACGTAGGTTTGGTGAAACAAGGAACACAAACAATTGTTTTTTATGCAAATATAAATATAATGTAACTAGGCGAAGCCACATATCAAGTTTCATCAATATTCAATCATAAATAAGCACTATATAACATTATAGTTATTCTCCATAAGAATAACATGGGGGCTGAGTACGCAGGTTTGCTGCTACGGGAGTAATCAACAAGAAATCAATTTGTTGTGCAAATATCAATATACCAATACTACGTGAAGCCACATACCAAGTTTCATCAACATACATTCATAAATAATCGAGATATCAAATTTTATTTATTCACCATAAGGATAACATTGGACAACGTACTGTGTTTAGCACTTTGAATATCTCAGCAACGGTTGGAATTAGAATCACAATTTAAAAACCAAAATGATTGTTTTGTGGAACTGAACAGATTGGTAAAGGCAAATGTGAAGTTTACATTAAAATAAACTTAGGAAAAGCCAAAAACCTTTTTCCCATAAGATTAACATGGAAGATTTTATGAGTAGGTTTTTTGTATTTTCTCCGGCACCACTTAACCTAGGTTAATAATTCAAAATACTATATTATTTGTTTTTTTAACATGGTCAAAACTAAAATCAAGCTTTTAAAAAACTTTAGGGTGAAAAATGCAAAAAACTGATTTTTGGAAAATTTAAAACCCCCATAAACCCCCTTTCCCATGATCCGATTTTTCTGGTTTTCGAACTTAAAGTCAAACATATAAACATATAAGTTGCAAGTTTGACATATAATTAATTAATGATAAGGTTTGACAGTTTCCACTCGATTAATTAATGTACGTTAATTATAAACACATTTTAAGAACATTACAGGAAATAGTCTAGCCAAATTCATTTAGTAATTCATCTAGTAAACAATAATTAATACACGTTACTAAGAGTGTTTTTAATCAACCGTTTGGTTTTATTAAACAAGTATTATATTTCTCATTTTATTTCAACTCCCAAGAAAATTTACGTACGGATTTTAAGACTTGCTGCATCAACGGTGACGCCAGAGATACGGAGGAAAAGTTGTTTATTGTGTCTCGTACAATTTAATTTTCTCGCTCGGGAGGTGACAAACCAATTTTATCATCGGCCTCCGAGCATTTTCCTGGTATTATTTTCCTTTACGATTTGTCTTAAATGATTTTATATCTTAATACACTGTAAGGGCAATAACAATTTAATTTAAAATATAAATATTGCGGGTTGAATTTAATTAAGGATGTAATAATTAAAAAAGAGGTCTAGCAGTTCTGAAGTTTTAAATATTGCCAAACAAATGTTATTCAAAGACTAATAATTTAATGAAAGGAAAAGCTTCTTGACGTGTAAAAATGTTACAGTTTCACATTAATTCGTAAGCCTGTTTTCTAAAAAAAACAATAATTTTAAGATATGTACAAAAATTAGTATTTATTGCACAGCACTAGCAAGTGATTATCCTACTCGGAGATACTTTGAAAGCAATGTGAGTTGACCAAAACAAAAAATTGTCATGGTCTCGGAGTTTAAGTCTTACCATGAGACCTACAGTAACAGCTTCTTCCCTATAGGGGAAATTCGCTAAAACATAAATCGCAGAATTACAGAGAAATGTTTGTTTTTGCAACATGTGGAACGATAGCATTACATGTGTAGAAGGCAAGCAGTGGCTACACGTACTTCGAGTTCACGCGATACAAATTAATCCCTCTCTGATATTCGAATCATCCTGAATTTGTTTTTAAACGGCGGATCATCCATTTTAAACAAATGATTACCTAGTATAATCATAGTTACTAGGTGTACGCTCATTCCTCGCGTATAAGGATAATTGAAACACATGATCAAACTTAAATCGAGTCTCATAAAAAATTCAATATCTGATTTAAGTAACATCATCAGAATACATTCCGTTATCATTTAACTGCCACCAGAATCCGGATTTTATGTCTATATAGCTATAGTTTTAGTCACTTCTCTAAGAATCAATTATCGCGGTAGCTGAGAGGTATCGCACTGGCTCTTGGAGCGAAAGGTCGCAGGTTTGGATCCCGCCGCCAACCTAACATTTTATCCGTAGAAAAACATACATACATTTATCACTTGTTTTTATCAAAGTAAATGTTGTATAAATACGTAAATTTATTTATTTTTAAAATAAATTGAAGATTTCAGGCATGGTTTGTTGTTAGGATTAGCATGGGTGCGTTATCTTAGAACAAACAGAGCATTTTGGGCTAAGCAGTGACTTTAGCAGTGTGGTTAATTTAACTTTTAAGAGAACAGCGAGTTTCCTATATGAACTAATGTTAACAATTTCTATAGGCCAAGTCAAAATATCCTTAAGGATTAACAATAAATCGTCAGGCCCAGTTATTTAGATGAAAAAATGAGATTTCAATATATTGTTTCAATAGCCTAGGCTATCATGAAATTAAATGCTATAAACATGGGTTGGCCCAAGTCCGTACATGAAACTTCTAAAATGACAAGTAGCCTAAGTGTATATGCCTACATTTTATAGTCATAGGTCCAAGTTTATGATGAAAACAGCTCAATATAATCCAAACCTAGGAGATGTCAAATCTTTTCAGATAACCTGTACAAAAGGCTTAGTTTGGTTAGAATAGTTTAAAGCTTTTGTTTTGGTTCGCTACAACATTCCTGGTAATGTTTAAAGTATTTTACAACAGTTGTATTTTACAAAATGATATTTCAATATATTGTTTCAATAGCCTAGGCTATCATGAAATTAAATTCTATAAACATGGGTTGGTCCAAGACTGTACATGAAACTTCTAAAATGGCAAGTAGCCTAAGTGTATAGGCCTACATTTTATAGCCATAGGTCCAAGTTTATGATGAAAACAGCTCACTGGAATCCAAACCTAGGATGTGTCAAATCATTTCAGATAACCAGTATAAAAGGCTTAGTTTGGTTAGAGTAGTTCAAAGCTTTTATTTTGGTTCGCTACAACATTCCTGGTAATGTGTTTAAAGTATTTTACAAAATTTGTATTACCAGTTTAATGTTGGCTTACTCTTACTGTAATCCAACCCTAGGCTATGTCAAATCATTCAAGATAACCTTCCGAAAAAGGCTGTGTGGTTAGAATAATCTATAGCTTTTATTGTGGTTACCTACTACATTACTGGTAATGTATTTTAGGTAATGTAGACAATTTTTATTATTAATTTAGTGAAAATATAACCTAGCAAATAATTGTCCTACAAAATAAATTTTAAGGTTGTTCGCTTACTGTGACTAACCTCATCAACGCTTTCAAGACAAATTGAGGCTTTGTATACTTTTTACACATGACAATCACAATATTACCAATTGTCTAAGAAAATGTAATAAAACAAACTAATTTATAAGTTAAGTTAATATTTTAGTATCTACAGTCATCAAAAAGTTATTGAGTTTTTCAACCTGCCACACGCGTCGTCTGTCGTCTGCCACCGTTCCAATCGCCGCCTCTGACCATGACGATATTTACACAGAGTAGGCGTACTAAGGGAATATTAACTGTATGGATATTTTTTTTAAAACGTACACTTAATAATTTATAAAATAATAAATATGCTCACAACTTAAAAATATGCTTCGATTTATCTCTCTTGTGTGTTTTTGTTGGTAAAAAACCTTTTGTTATCCAGTATAACAAAGTATACTCTAGTAAACTAACTATTGTTACTCTGTTGTTGAAACATAGACGTCGGCTAAATTTTAACGATTCAAGTACCACTAAAATGGCTTCCAATGTTATTCTTATGGAGAAAAAAATAAATTTGGTTTTAAGATAATTTGATTAATACTGAACGAAATTATCTGAATAACGAACTTGACCGAGATTTTTACCTGTTAAGATTTTCTGGAAAATTTTAAGTTTAACTATGGAGGCATTCTCGAGTTATTGGGGTCACAGACACGGCAGTTGAGTTGATTCTCTTACCAGTCTAAGCAGTAAAGTTGCGTATAAGGATACTTTCACTTCGTTCAATTATCCAATTAGTGAGACTTTGAACTAAAGCAATTGCAGTGTTTCAACAGACACAAACATTGAATCTACACTGATCCAGTGTTATAGGATTTAACCTTTACAAATAATCCATTTTAAAATTATAATTGAACATTGAATTTAAATGACTAGCAGGTGCAGTACCCAGATTCAACCAAGCCAATAAATGCACCAACAATATTAAACGACTAGTAGGTGCAGTACCAAGCTTCACCCGAGGAAAATAATACACCAACACTATTGAATGATAAGTAAGGGTAGTACCAAGCTTCATCCGGGGAAAATAATACACCAATACTATTGAATGATAAGTAAGTGTAGTACCAAGCTTCACCCGAGGCAAATAATACACCAACACTATTGAATGATAAGTAAGTGTAGTACCAAGCTTCACCCGAGGCAAAGAATACACCAACACTATTGAATGATAAGTAAGTGTAGTACCAAGCTTCACCCGGGGAAAATAATACACCAACACTATTGAATGATAAGTAAGTGTAGTACCAAGCTTCACCCGGGGATAATAATACACCAACACTATTGAATGATAAGTAAGTGTAGTACCAAACTTCACCTGGGGAAAATAATACACCAACACTATTGAATGATAAGTAAGTGTAGTACCAAGCTTCACCCGAGGTAAATAATACACCAACACTATTTAATAATAAGTAAGTGTAGTACCAAGCTTCACCCGGGGAAAATAATACACCAACACTATTGAATGATAAGTAAGTGTAATACCAAGCTTCACCCGGGGATAATAATACACCAACACTATTGAATGATAAGTAAGTGTAGTACCAAGCTTCACCCGGAGATAATAATACACCAACACTATTGAATGATAAGTAAGTGTAGTACCAAGCTTCACCCGAGGCAAAGAATACACCAACACTATTGAATGATAAGTAAGTGTAGTACCAAGCTTCACCCGGGGAAAATAATACACCAACACTATTGAATGATAAGTAAGTGTAGTACCAAGCTTCACCCGGGGATAATAATACACCAACACTATTGAATGATAAGTAAGTGTAGTACCAAGCTTCACCCGAGGCAAAGAATACACCAACACTATTGAATGATAAGTAAGTGTAATACCAAGCTTCACCCGGGGATAATAATACACCAACACTATTGAATGATAAGTAAGTGTAGTACCAAGCTTCACCCGGGGATAATAATACACCAACACTATTGAATGATAAGTAAGTGTAGTACCAAGCTTCACCCGAGGCAAAGAATACACCAACACTATTGAATGATAAGTAAGTGTAGTACCAAGCTTCACCCGGGGAAAATAATACACCAACACTATTGAATGATAAGTAAGTGTAGTACCAAGCTTCACCAGAGGCAAATAATACACCAACACTATTGAATGATAAGTAAGTGTAGTACCAAGCTTCATCCGGGGAAAATAATACACCAACACTATTGAATGATAAGTAAGTGTACCAAGCTTTACCCAGGGAAAATAAATCACCAACACTATTGAATGATAAGTAAGTGTAGTACCAAGCTTCACCCGAGGCAAAGAATACACCAACACTATTGAATGATAAGTAAGTGTAGTACCAAGCTTCACCCGAGGCAAAGAATACACCAACACTATTGAATGATAAGTAAGTGTAGTACCAAGCTTCACCCGAGGCAAAGAATACACCAACACTATTGAATGATAAGTAAGTGTAGTACCAAGCTTCACCCGAGGCAAAGAACACACCAACACTATTTAATGATAAGTAAGTGTAGTACCAAGCTTCACCCGAGGCAAAGAATACACCAACACTATTGAATGATAAGTAAGTGTAGTACCAAGCTTCATTCGAGGCAAAGAATACACCAACACTATTGAATGATAAGTAAGTGTAGTATTAAGCTTCACCCAAATCAAAGAATACACCAACACTATTGAATGATAAGTAAATTGTAGTACCAAGCTTCACCTGAGGCAAAGAATACACCAATTCTATTGAATGATAAGTAAGTGTAGTACCAAGCTTCACCCGAGGCAAAGAATACACCAACACTATTGAGTGATAAGTAAGTGTAGTACCAAGCTTCACCTGAGGCAAAGAATACACCAACACTATTGAATGATAAGTAAGTGTAGTACCAAGCTTCACCCGAGGCAAAGAATACACCAACACTATTATACGATTAGCAGGTGCAGGACCCAGCTTCAACCGAGCCAATGGATTTACCAACACTATTAAACGACTAGTAGGTGCAGTACAAATCTTCACCCGGGGCAAAGAATAAGTCTAAACTCGTAAACTACTAGCAGGTGCAGTTCTCAGCTTTACGGAGGGCAATGAATCCACCAACACTATTAAACGACTAGCAGTTTCAGTACCAAGCTTCACCCGGGCAAAGAATACATCAACACTATTTAAACTATTAGCAGGTGCAGTACCCAGCTGTACATAGGGCAATGAATACACCTACACTATTAAACGATTATTACGTGCAGTATCCAGCTTCAACCAAACCAATGTATACACCAACACTATTCAGCGATTAGCCGGTGCTGTACCCAGCTTCAACCAAACCAATGTATACACCAACACTATTCAACGATTAGCAGGTGCATGACCCAGCTTCAACTGAGCCAATGAATACACCTACACTATTGAACGACTAGTAGGTGCAGTACCCAGCTGTACTTTTAGTGCAATGAATACACCTACACTATTAAACTACTAGCAGGTGCAGTACCTAGCTTCAACCAAGCCAATTAAGCATCAACAATATTAAACAACTATCAGGTGCAGTAACCAGCTTTACAGAGGACAATGAATACACCTACACTATTAAACGACTGGTAGATGAAGTACCAAGCTTCACCTGGGGCAAAGAATACACCAACACTATTAAACGATAAGCCGGTGCAGTACCCAGCTTCAATCAAGCCAATGAATACAACAACACTATTAAACGATTAGCCGGTGCAGTACCCAGCTTCAACCGAGCCAATGAATACACCAACACTATTAAACGACTATCTGGTACAGGACCCTGGCTTCATCCGGGGCAGTAAATACACCAACAATTAAACGACTAGCAGGTGCCGAATTCAGCTTCACCCGGGTCAATGAATATAGCAACAAAATTAAACTACTATCAGGTGCAGTACTCAGCTTAACACAGGGCAATGAGTACACCAACAACCAAACGACTAGGCAATGTAGTTCCCAGCTGCACACGGGCCAGTGAATACACCAACAAAATAAATTTACTAGCAGGTGCATTTCCCAGATTCACACAGGCTAATGAATACACCAACAATTAAACGACTAGCGAGTGCAGTACCCAGAACTCATTAAAAACTATTGTCGTCCATATCACAATACCCCTACTAGGTGCCTAGTAGGTGTTTTCAGTGGTATTTCTTTGAGGTCAGTTACTAATACCTCGTGTCAAATACTCTTGAGAACCTTTTGTTGGAATAAATTTGTTTGAAACTCCATAAATAAACCACAAAGAAACACAGTCAGTGTGCAGAAATATGGAGAAGTTGAACGGAATGTAAATTGTGGAAGCATGTAATTATTTTAAGTTAATATAAGTTTTAGAGAATAGTTTGGCAGGAATTAAATTAAATAAATAGTCAAATAAAACCTTTTATAGTTGTATTTTTACATTTCCAACAAATAACAAAGTAACCAATTGTAAAGTTAAAGTTAGTTTTAAATAAGCCAAAACTTGTGATTCAATCTTAAGTAATGTTTATCAAAGAATATTATTCTTGATGATAATAGCACACATCGGTTTTTCATATCATATGTAAACTTAAACCATGTCCAAATGTTAAATTTCAGTTTACAAGTTTCACACTTATGGTTTAGCCACACTCCCACAGGACATAAAATTCCTCGATTTGCGAACAGAACTGATTCTAGTTCTGGGTTTTCACTTCTAGTGGGTAGAGTAAACTTATTGGGCGGACTATCTTTTTGTTGCTGCTGAGGATTACAGTGACACTTCTTATCTTCTTGCCTCTGCTAGTATGGAGTTCCAAAATCTTTCCTATCTTCCATTTTCCTCGGGGCAATTCATCGTGAATCAGTACATCTTTACCAATCTTTGGTATGACTTTTGAAGTACACTTTTTCTGTTTTATTTCATTTGTTCTTCTTTCACGTAGACTTATTAAGTAGTCAGTAAGCCATATTTTCCAAAATGAATCCAGCAACTTTCCTCCTTTTTTTCAAAGTTCCAGAATATCCTTTCTTGTAGGATTTTGTACTTCAAAGGTAGTTACATTTGTTTGATTTTCTTCACTGCCATTTATAATAACATTTTTCCCGTGGAAGTTCAAAAAATGACCTGGTTATTCCACAGTCAGTTTGGAATAACCCGTGTGAATATGTTGGTGTTCAATTTTTGCCTGACTTAAGACCGTCTCATTAAACCATAAGAGGGAATTGTATAACCGAAGTACAAATTTAAGATACACAACTTAAAACTTAAAACTGGGGTTATGATGTCATCTGTGATTGGAAGAAGTGCAAACAAGAGGTCTTGAATTTATAACTCTCAATAAGAAAAGTTTCTAATTGCATGTAGTTAAGTGTCAGTGGTCCTATAGTTTTCCTCAAACATCTCTTGACTAATGAAATTAATCTTTCATAGAATCCCCCATCCAAGGAGCAAATGCAGGAATAAAGCTAAATTTACACCCATGTTGACTAACATAAGATATGACATCTGCGTCTTTGAAGTTGTTCTGCCAGACCTTAAAATGTGGTGTGTTGTCCAAATTTTTTTTAATTTAGGGTTGCCTCTTCTGCTGACAAACCGTTTCAAAGCAAGTAAGAATTCATTTGAAGTCATATCATTTACTAGTTCTAAATGTATTGCTCTAGCAGTTAAACATGTAAAAATGCATCCATAAACTTTTCGTGTTTCCTCAAAGTTGTCATTTGACTTTACATATAAAGGCCCAAAATAATCAAGTCCAGAATATGAAAAAGGGAGCTGGATGGTTACACGTTCTGATGGAAAAGGGGGCATAGGAGGTAACTTTACTGGACCCCTTCCCACCTTTTACATATTAAACATTTTCTTATGGTTTTTGAAACTTGAGATCTTCCTGAGTCAAATGAGTCCCAAAACTCCTGCCATTTCAGAATATTGCCATAAAAAGAAGGAAGAGTTAGTTTAGGCAACCTCGTTGAAGTTAAGTCAATTGAAGTTGTTGGGAAATGAGGGGGAAGTTGACTAACCTGGAATGAATCCGTTTGATCATTCGAACCATTCGTTGCTGGATGAGTTTCCTTTTCCAAAAACGAGATACTGACCTTCAGTTTCTCGCTAATTTCATCGAAGTCCAGCATCAAAGTTATGTGATCCTCAGTTACCTTCTCATTTTCCTCTTCTTCTTCTGTAGAGACATCTTCTAGTTCGGCTATGGTTTTTTCTAGTTCTTCCACCCTTCTTGCATAAGTTTTAAGGACGTTCAGTGCTGTGGCGAGTTTCTTCGGAGTAGCAGTAGTTTCATCTTCGGATAATATCTTGGATTCAGTAATTGTACTTCTTAGCCCTTTGCTCGACTCCAGATAGTTCTTCCTCAATCGTTGGGAAGCCATCTATGTTCTGCTTTTTCTTTCAGTATTTTGTGGAACGTTAACCACGCTCTGATACCATGTGCAGAAAGATGGGGAAGTTAAAGGGAATTTATATTGTGGAAGCGTGTAATTATTTTAAGTTAACATAAGTTTTAGAGGAGCGTTTTGCAGGAATTAAGTTAAATAAATAGTCAAATAAAACATTTTATAGTTGTATTTTTACATTTCCAACAAATAACAAAGTAACCAATTGTAAAGTTAGTTTGAAATAAACCAAAAATTGTGATTCATTCTTATTTAATGTTTATCAAAGAATATTATTCTTGATGATAATAACAAACATCTATTTTTCATATCATATGTATACTTAAACCATATCCAAATGTTAAATTTCAGTTTACAAGTTTCACACTTATGGCTTAGCCACAGTCAGTTTGGAATAACCCGTGTGAATATGTTGGTGTTCAATTTTTGCCTGACTTTTAAGACCGTCTCATTAAACCATAAGAGGGAATTGTATAACCGAAGTACAAATTTAAGATACACAACTTAAAAAAAACTCTTAGACGGAGGTTTTAAAAATGTTACCCTCCTAGAAGAAGCCCCAAAGGAACATGTTAAATGTTGTGTAGTAAGCATGAGAGATAAAGGAACAGACAGGAACATGGTAATGTGTTTGAGGCCATGCTTGCAGGACATGTAAACACATTAGATTATGGTCTTTTGATAGTAAACTGTCGCTCCCCGATGACTGGTTATAGCAATTGTATTAAAATTTTAAAAATCCGAAGGGATTTTATTGATTACTAATGTTCTGATGTCAAAACAAATTCATTTTCTTTTTAAAAATTACTGTTGTCCAACGAATGTATTTACTACTCCCAGGATACAATGCTTCCGACATCCTAAATGTAACATATAGGAATTGTACATCTGCAGTCAACAAATTCTACTCGTTGTATACATTTTTTTAACCCAGCGAATTTAATGTCTAACTGTACATTTATAATACAAAATGTATAATGTACAAAATCAGGCTAAAAATTCTAAAAAAACAATGAACAGGTAACGTAGGTTTTTAGCTAAAATTTTGGCGAAACTTAATTCCTACTGAACTCTACCTATAACTTGATTATAATTAGTGTTGATTTTATAAAACCATGTGAATAAATGTTCTTAATATTCGTAATTTACTATTGTAACAAATTAATTTACTTCCATTTCTCTTACTACAATTTAAATTTAAATTTACTATTTTTTAACTTCAAGGTGGTGGATAGCTTAGTTTAAATATGATATTATTATTTGTGGAAAGTTTTTAAAATAAAATATCTGATAAAAAATATATGTATTTTTCAGTTTTTGTTTACATACAGAGTGTCCCAGTTCGTAGGTTCCAAACTTTAACAGGTTATTAGCTGGTTAAAACAAAAATATAATGCAACACAACATGTGTCCTATCTCTAACCGTTATCTGGCTATAGGTGTGTATGAGTTTTTACAAAAGTCTAAATAAAAAAAAATATTTAATGCACTAAAACTATTTACAGTACAGTATATACATAATACACCAACACCCAGCTTTAAGCAGTACATTTACTACACCAACACTACTTTACCAAAACACAGCCAATGACTACACAAACACTATAAAACGACTTTTAGGTGCAGTACTTAGCTTCAAACGAGCCAATGACTACACCAACACTATTGAACGACTAGTAGGTGCAGTACCCAGCTTCGAACGAGCCAATGACTACACCAACACTATGGAACGACTAGTAGGTGCAGTACCCAGCTTCGAACGAGCCAATGACTACACCGACACTATTGAACGACTAGTAGGTGCAGTAACCAGCTTCGAACGAGCCAATGTCTACACCAACACTATTGAACGACTATATAGTAGGTGCAGTAACCAGCTTCGAACGAGCCAATGTCTACACCAACACTATTGAACGACTAGTAGGTGCAGTACCCAGCTTCGAACGAGCCAATGACTACACCAACACTATTGAACGACTAGTAGGTGCAGTAACCAGCTTCGAACGAGCCAATGTCTACACCAACACTATTGAACGACTAGTAGGTGCAGTAACCAGCTTCGAACGAGCCAATGTCTACACCAACACTATTGAACGACTAGTAGGTGCAGTAACCAGCTTCGAACGAGCCAATGTCTACACCAACACTATTGAACGACTAGTAGGTGCAGTAACCAGCTTCGAACGAGCCAATGTCTACACCAACATGTAAGATTTTCTCTCTTTCTTTTACTCTTAAGTTTGAATCATAACTCGCTTAGCTTAGTGAGTTGGAAACCAGGAAATTGATTGAAATTACACCAGCGTCTGTAATAACATGTACCTTTTAATATACATAAATCAGATGCACTACTTCCTCCTTATTATATAGTGATTAATATTCGTGACAACCCTTTAAATAGAGGCCTCTGTGCCCTAACTCCTATTTATAAAATACAACTGAAATGACAAACACAATATAAATCAATACTCTCTTAAGCTAACAAATCATTAATAAAGATCACTCTGTTCTGGCATGGCCAAAGTTCTTTAAGGCAACTTATACGTCACAGTCCACACCTTCCATAGGAATACACACCCTTAACACGATATTTAACATTTGATTTACATTATTGGGCATGTAGCCGTTAATCTTCCATTAAAGGTTTACTCAATTCACTTTATTAATAGTTTAGTTCTTTATATTTCATCCATCAATTACACATCAAAATAATTACCCTTAAACCTTTCCCAATTAAACATTTTCACATTATATTACATTAAAATGTTAAGCCGTGTGGGCCTTTATGTTCCAATAATCAATTCATTCATGTAACAGTTATTCATTAACACTTATTAATTTAATTGAACGATGGTTAATGACATCGAGCTACTGCTATCTTTATGTACAACTATTTTACACCTCAACTTGGCCTATAGGCCATTTCGGTTATGCCTACCGTCTTTAATTTATTTTAACAATTTACCCTGTCATTTATTCTGAGGCTTCTTAATTATATATATATATATATATATTTCCCCTTTCTGTTTGGATTATTTATTGCTTGTCTTAGTAAACTTTAACTTTTAATATCTTCATCATTGCTTAATCATTATTATTATCAAATCATTTCCCTTAACCTTCGACTTTTCTCTCAAATTTTCCCTTTTAACTAGAGGTGCAATTTAGTGAAGATCACATACCACGCAGTCCGGAATTTTGGCTGTCAGGCGGTCTCCCTGCGTTGTCGGTCCTTGGCCTCTCCGTGGTCCCGTCCAGTGGTTAAGGTGTCCAGGAGTGGTCCAGCGTCCAGAAGTGGTCCTGGGTCCCTTTGTCGGTGGTTGTCTTGAAGAATTCTCCCAAGGCTCCTCCGGTCGTAGACACGGTCCGTCCTCTTCTCCCTCTGGGTTGTGGTCGCTGTAGTGCTTCTGTTGGCCCTGCGTTGGTGGACTTGGTTGGAAGGTCGACAACACCCGGTATTTTACTATAACCTAAGTGTTGCGGGACTTACTCGTTCCAGCCCCCTTTACTTCCCAACACTTCACTTCTTGCCTCCCTTTTCCTGACTCTCCATCCTCTCTTCTCGATATGTTTCCCCCGATATCGTGTTTCCCCCAAATTCGGTCGACCACGCCCACGTCAACCAATCACGTCGATTCTGGACTCCTACACCCGCCGTGATTCGTGTCCGTAGCTGGTCAGCATTCCGCCGCCATCATTGGAATTTTTGGTGAGTTACTTTGATTTTGTCGCTTGAACCCTAGGTCATTTACCTGTGTAATTTGACCGTTTATTTCCTGTTTTGTTACTCTGTCATTTCCTGTTGTTCCCAATTCCAAGTCTTTGACCTCAGCTTTTCTTCGTAGTTAATTGTACTCATATTTTTATGATTTTATTTTAGGGATTTTATTAACCAATAATGTTCATAATGTTTACACTCCCCTGCTTGGGAAAATTTTTCGTCCCCGAAAAATAATTTAAGTAGTGAAATGAAGGTGACATCAGTGAAGTATGTTGTGTGCGATGGCCGTAGCTGCGAGTGTCACGTTACTGTTAAGTCGTATTAATTCCCCTGGTTGTGGATTGCGTTTGTATTGTAGTCCCTCGGTGGTGTCATGAGCCGTACCTTTATTGATAGAATGTGTATGAAATATCCCATGACGATAATTAATATTGACAGCAAGGTAATCCACGTTAATAGCAAGTAAAACATCAATTTTGTGTTGTTGAATAGGTCAAATTCATTATTTTCCAATTTTACGTGCTCAATTTTCCTAAGAGCAGATACTTCAAATGTTGGGGTGTTTAATGTCCAATTAGAGTCTAAAATTTCTGATAGGTTATTAAATTCATGTTTGATTCCAGACGTTAGTGGGAACAATTTTAAGGTTCTCAGTTTTGCCCAAGATGCTGGGATTAAGTTTATCCTCTGCGGTGATCTCATGTCTTTTGAGTCACATGGTTTCAATTTTGTTATGAGTATCAGATCTTGTTGTAATAGTTCACAGTCACATGGAATAAATATTTCTATTGTTCCAGTTGTAATTGGGTTAATTAAATGTTCGTCAGTGTCACAAATTAACTTCAGTTGTGTGTCAATATTAGTTATTAAATATTTGCTTGGGAGTAGTTGCGTTATGATAGGATATCGTGGCTTATAGTCACAGGTAAATTGGCAATGTTTTTGTAAATCATCAATATTTGCCGAGTCTAAAATGAGATGTAGGCATAATTGTTCTTCAGTGGTCACGATTTTTTGTCTTGGTAGCATACATAGCGGGAATGAGTCGTCGTTGCATGCCTCGTTTTTCGTTATTACTTTAGTATAGTTCGTGGTTTTGAAAATGTATTTATCTTCCATGTTAAGCTTACAAATCTTGTTGTTCCATAATAATGGGGTAGCGATTGCTTTGTACATATTCCCCTTTAGTTCCCTAGTTATTAACGGCACATTGATCCTGACTAGTAATTTGTTATTAAATATTTTGCAAGTGGTTATTTTTAATTCATAGTATAAATGCAATTCTTCGTTACTGATGGCTAAGGTAAGCTCTTTCGATTTTGCCTTGTTGTCCAAATCTAATAATTGAATCAGAAGATGTTTGGTGTTAGTTAGTAGATCAGATAATCTATGTTGGTTACATTTTTCAAAAATTTCTCTATATTTCTCGAGGTAGTATTTATATAATATGTAAGCCCATGTTTGTTCTGTAATGTTATACAGCTGCTTAATGACACTAGAGTATGAAGTTGTTTTTATGCTATTTAATTCATCCTGTACCAGATAGAAGCTTTTATGTACTTTATCCAATAATCCATGTACGTTACTTGAGAAATTGTTTAGATTTGTTGTGGTTTTAACTAAATTTTTGTACTGGTCGCTCACCGAGTCTATGATTCCATTTGTATGTGATTCTAAATTTTTTTGATTTTCGTACAGCCCCGCAACTTGTTTAGTTGACGCCATGTTACAACACCAGCTAAAGAATTCCTCCATAAATGTGAGTCCTCTTCGTTTCTTGTTACCATTCTTTGATATTGTCAAATTCGCTGAGGTTTCTGGGAATCGGTTAAGTATCTCCTCATTTATTAAACCTTGTAAGGTAATCAGTGATTTTTGAAATTGGCAATACATTCTAGAGATAGTGCCATTGTCCTGGCATTGTTGCGATGGACTGTTGAGTGTGGAAAACTCAGGTTTTTCGATCAATTGTGTAGTGATCAACAGCGGAATAGTGGTTTCATACGGGATTTTCTGTGGTTGTTTTTCAAAGTGGTATCCACTAAAAACTTGGTATGTGTGGGAGTCATCTTTATGTGTTCTTGCATTGTGGAATATTGCCAGTATTATTGTAAAACTCGTTAAAATCTTCATGTTGGGTGAATTTCTGTGTAAAAAAAAACTTTGTTAGTGTAATGTTCTATGAATTTAACCATCACTAATATAACATATATTCTTGATGTGAAATTTGTAAACATGTATGTTTCACTGGAGTTAAATGTAATTTGGTAGTTTGAGTTCACCATTAAATGTCATGAAGTATCTAGTCTGCCGGCAAATTAACTAGCCTGTCTCCACGAGAATTAATAGGTGTACAAATTTTGAAGTTATCATAAGTTTTGTTTATCGATCAATAATTTTGGTTCAGTAATTTGCTATTAAATGTCATGAAGCCTTAGCTTTAGCGCTTTTCACTAACTCTCCGCAAGATT
This sequence comes from Allygus modestus, assembly GCA_963675035.1. Classification (NCBI taxonomy): domain Eukaryota; kingdom Metazoa; phylum Arthropoda; class Insecta; order Hemiptera; family Cicadellidae; genus Allygus; species Allygus modestus. Next base: position 213,636,449 of record OY776111.1, read on the forward strand.
TAATAGCTATGATATTATTTAATTGTCTTATTTCCATCTCCTTAGAGAATATAAATGACGTTGTTGTAACGCAGTAATGTAATTTCCTCAGCTAGTAGCAGCTCTATTCAGCTGAATAATCTGTAGCCTGTCTGTAAGTGCAACGTGGCTTGTTTCTCACGCGTGTAATCTTATCCGCAACATCCTGTCTGTCGCTTCGTGTTGTTGTGTCTGTGTGTTCATAGTATGTCCCCAGTCGAGAGTGAGTATGGCTTTGGTCCAGTGTCGATCCGCGTCGGATATGTGTCGAAAACGTGTTAAGGTTTTGTTTTGAGTGATAAGTGGTCTTCCTTCCTCTTTTATTAAATAAGCACCTGTACAATAAAGTTATATCGTATATTGATGACGTTATAGTTTACGGATCATCTTTTCAACAGGATTTAGAAAATTTGGAAATAATTTTAGAAATATTACACAAAGCTAATTTAAAGCTAAACACAAAAAAATGCAAGTTTTTATATGAAACAGTTGATATACTTGGATACACAGTCTCAAAGCAAGGAATTTTACCTCAACAATCTACAGTTAATGCTATACAAGAATTTAAAAGACCAGACTGTATAAGACGTGTGCGTCAGTTCCTAGGCGCGTCATCATTTTTCAGGAAGCATATTAAAAATTATGCCCAAATTACATTACCCCTAACAGAGTTAATTAAACAAGCAAACAAAAATTTACCTTTTAAATGGAATGAAGATTGTGAACAAGCTTTTAATAAAATAAAGCAAATTTTAACTAATCCACCATTACTTGCTCATTGGAAAGACGATTGGGAATCAGTTATTTATGTTGACAGTTCATTATTTGCACTTGGGGCCTGTTACTTGCAAATCAATCCTGAAAATAATACTATGCATCCCATAGCATATTTATCAAGAAAATACACAGAAACGGAAAAGTGATATTCTAATGCAGAAAGGGAAATGCTAGCCTTAGTATATGCAGTTAATTACTGGAGGGAATTTACGCTGGGCAGGCAAACAATAGTTTATACCGATTGTCAGTCACTCATACATTATAAGAATTTTAAAAACACTTCATCACGCCTAAATCGCCTTGCTCTCGCACTAGTTGACTACGATATAATCGTAAAATATAAGAAGGGAACTAACAATCTACTAGCGGACAGCCTTTCTAGGAATCCACCAGAAGAGGAGTTAGACCAGGACCTAATTCAAGCTACATTAAACATTCAGGAGATAAAAACAGAAAATTTTGAAGAGTTACAAGCAAAAGACCCTTATTTAAAGCAAATAAAATTAGCTAAGATATCACCAGATTCCGTTCCGAAGAAAATCAGACATGAATCCAGGAAATATGTAGAGAGGGATAACATATTATATTACAAACATTTCAATGGTAGGGACACGGAATATTTATTAGCAATACCCCAGGAAAAGGTTAACGAAATATTAAAAACCTTTCATGATAATATATTTTCAGGAGGGCATTTCTCAAGCTTTAAAACTGGAAAGAAAATAAAATCACGATACTATTGGCCCAGTATAAATCAGGACATTGTAAACTATACTAAAACATGTGAAGACTGTCAACTTAGGAGATCTGCTACTTATAAGCAATACGGAAGGTTACAACCGCAAATCCCCTCAACAAAACCGTTTGAAAGGTTAATTATAGATTTCTTAGGCCCTATAACACAAAGCCATGGATTTAAATACATTTTAGTAATGACAGACCCCACAACGAGGATGGCATATACACGTGCAACTCGTTCTGCAGACGCAAAAACAGTAGCTAAGGTATTATTGGAAATATTCTGTTTATACGGTTGTCCAAAAATTATTACTCACGACCAGGGTACACATTTCATGGGACAAGTACTAAAACAATTATTACAAAGCTTAGGCATAGAACAGCGGCCAAGTCCTCCATACATGCAACGTATTCAAGGTTTAACGGAGAGATGCAACTTGGTAATAAAGAAAGCAATTTCACACTACATACAGGAAGACCCACACAATTGGTCTGACGTGTTAAAATTTATAACATTTGCATATAACACTACGATAAATAAAAGCACGGGTTACACTCCATTTTATTTAAATTTTGCAAGAGAAGCAAACCACCCGTCTGATTATATTTATGTTCACGAAAATCAGGACAAGGACGTATTAAAAGAGATTAAATTAATACATAAAATTAGAACGGAAATTCCGAAAATCTTAGAAAAGGCCCAAAATAGTCAAAAACAATATTTTGACAAGACACGAAGGGATTTAGAACTACAACCAGGGGATGAAATATTAATTAAATATCCAACGGATCACACAAAAAAATATAGCAAGTTTCAAAATTGCTATAAAGGACCTTACCATGTCACCGATAAATTAAATGATTTGACTTACTTAGTGGCTTTAGAAAAACGAGGAAAACTAGTGGAGGAACCAGTTCATGTCGAGAATATTAAACCGTTTCACAGAAGAAATTAAATAAAAACAATTAAAATTATAAGTCACAAACAGAACCTCTATTGACGACAACGTAATGAACGTATTAGAAATACGTACGTGTCAAGGAGCTTTCCTACTGTTAGAATCTTCCCCTATTAGGAAATTTCTCTACAAAGCACCCTATTTACACCTGCATCACCTACGACCAGAGTGCGCAACTGAGATTCAATTTGTAACTTAATACACAACATGCTGCTTGGGAAACATTCAAAATTGCGTCAATGTTACACTGTTGCAAATTAATTTAAAGTACTAAGAGGTCAACTACTGTGAAACATCTACATAACAATTACCAATAGAACCCCATCAAATAAATAAATAAATTAACTTGGGCCTACATACGTATTAGGAATACGTTATTTCCTTAAAAATAAAGACTAACTTCTAATCTACAGAGGAACCCAAGAAGGCTCGACTCTTTAAGCCTAATAACTACTACTACTAGTATCATCTAATGGCCCATATATTACTAGATAGTTGAGATTCCATTGGTAACTCAATAAATTGCAATTTACAAATGAATTTACAAAATTTAGGTTCATGCGATACAAATTCTGAACCTAAGCATTTGACAGACTTCAAATAATTAACAAATATTACAAAAAAAAATTATAAAGGGTTTCCCACACATGAACTGAGCTCTAAACAATATAACGAGTCCTGACATTTATATTGCGGAAATTGAAATACGAAGTTAAATAACAAAATTGGGATCACCTTGATAAAATTAAATAAGGAAAATATTTATAAAAATTATGAATGTACTGCACTTGTAAAAGGAAATTAAAGTTGACCGGGAAAAAAAATATGTCTTAATGACTTAAATAAGCTGCGATACCTTAAAGTTTGGAGGGTATCCGATAAATAATCCACACTCACTCAAACACAGAAGATTAAAGCATCTAAAAGAGTAAAAGAAAGAAAATAAATCTTACAAATTGGGAAATTAGGGAATAAATCCCTAATGAATTGTTCAATTCTCCTAAGCAATGGGTATTTTTCTAACTCAACCTCGGTTAAGAATCTTTTCCCTAATAACTTTCTTAAAATGAATTTTTTTTCTTCAGACCAATTATTTTTTAAATAAGCTTTAAGATCGGCTACAATGGGTCTTAAATCGGCAACCGTGTCCTCGTCTTTGTATTTAATGTTAAACTTCACTAATATTGCTTGTAGCTGTTCTTTCTTTACCCTATAAATATCCGAAGGCAAGGAAACTTGGTTTATTGGCATTTCATTTTATTTTAAATTAACAAAACCCTAGACAGTTTTATTTGTATTTATTTATTACTGTTATACAACCTGTCTTTTATGTTTTATTAAACCCTGACGACTTTTATTATTTTATGCGATATATCTGTTGATTAAATATATTGTAGGCTATTTTTATTTGTAAGTGCCCTACAGTATTAACCGTTTAGTCGATTACGTCCCTTCAATCAATTATTTCTGTCCCTATACAGTTTTATCCTATCTCATAAATACCTTCTTATCTCTATAATCATCTTATGCTAATAAAACATCACTCACTCTGTGTCAATTCAATCAATTTTATGGTAATTAAACCAATTCAGCGATCTCCACCATGTAAGATTTTCTCTCTTTCTTTTACTCTTAAGTTTGAATCATAACTCGCTTAGCTTAGTGAGTTGGAAACCAGGAAATTGATTGAAATTACACCAGCGTCTGTAATAACATGTACCTTTTAATATACATAAATCAGATGCACTACTTCCTCCTTATTATATAGTGATTAATATTCGTGACAACCCTTTAAATAGAGGCCTCTGTGCCCTAACTCCTATTTATAAAATACAACTGAAATGACAAACACAATATAAATCAATACTCTCTTAAGCTAACAAATCATTAATAAAGATCACTCTGTTCTGGCATGGCCAAAGTTCTTTAAGGCAACTTATACGTCACAGTCCACACCTTCCATAGGAATACACACCCTTAACACGATATTTAACATTTGATTTACATTATTGGGCATGTAGCCGTTAATCTTCCATTAAAGGTTTACTCAATTCACTTTATTAATAGTTTAGTTCTTTATATTTCATCCATCAATTACACATCAAAATAATTACCCTTAAACCTTTCCAAATTAAAAATTTTCACATTATATTACATTAAAATGTTAAGCCGTGTGGGCCTTTATGTTCCAATAATCAATTCATTCATGTAACAGTTATTCATTAACACTTATTAATTTAATTGAACGATGGTTAATGACATCGAGCTACTGCTATCTTTATGTACAACTATTTTACACCTCAACTTGGCCTATAGGCCATTTCGGTTATGCCTACCGTCTTTAATTTATTTTAACAATTTACCCTGTCATTTATTCTGAGGCTTCTTAATTATATATATATATATATTTCCCCTTTCTGTTTGGATTATTTATTGCTTGTCTTAGTAAACTTTAACTTTTAATATCTTCATCATTGCTTAATCATTATTATTATCAAATCATTTCCCTTAACCTTCGACTTTTCTCTCAAATTTTCCCTTTTAACTAGAGGTGCAATTTAGTGAAGATCACATACCACGCAGTCCGGAATTTTGGCTGTCAGGTGGTCTCCCTGCGTTGTCGGTCCTTGGCCTCTCCGTGGTCCCGTCCAGTGGTTAAGGTGTCCAGGAGTGGTCCAGCGTCCAGAAGTGGTCCTGGGTCCCTTTGTCGGTGGTTGTCTTGAAGAATTCTCCCAAGGCTCCTCCGGTCGTAGACACGGTCCGTCCTCTTCTCCCTCTGGGTTGTGGTCGCTGTAGTGCTTCTGTTGGCCCTGCGTTGGTGGACTTGGTTGGAAGGTCGACAACACCCGGTATTTTACTATAACCTAAGTGTTGCGGGACTTACTCGATCCAGCCCCCTTTACTTCCCAACACTTCACTTCTTGCCTCCCTTTTCCTGACTCTCCATCCTCTCTTCTCGATATGTTTCCCCCGATATCGTGTTTCCCCCAAATTCGGTCGACCACGCCCACGTCAACCAATCACGTCGATTCTGGACTCCTACACCCGCCGTGATTCGTGTCCGTAGCTGGTCAGCATTCCGCCGCCATCATTGGAATTTTTGGTGAGTTACTTTGATTTTGTCGCTTGAACCCTAGGTCATTTACCTGTGTAATTTGACCGTTTATTTCCTGTTTAGTTACTCTGTCATTTCCTGTTGTTCCCAATTCCAAGTCTTTGACCTCAGCTTTACTTCGTAGTTAATTGTACTCATATTTTTATGATTTTATTTTAGGGATTTTATTAACCAATAATGTTCATAATGTTTACAGAGAAAATCTTACAAACACTATTGAACGACTATATAGTAGGTGCAGTACCCAGCTTCAAACGAGCCAATGACTACACCAACACTATTGAACGACTAGTAGGTGCAGTAACCAGCTTCGAACGAGCCAATGTCTACACCAACACTATTGAACGACTAGTAGGTGCAGTAACCAGCTTCGAACGAGCCAATGTCTACACCAACACTATTGAACGACTAGTAGGTGCAGTAACCAGCTTCGAACGAGCCAATGTCTACACCAACACTATTGAACGACTAGTAGGTGCAGTAACCAGCTTCGAACGAGCCAATGTCTACACCAACACTATTGAACGACTAGTAGGTGCAGTACCCAGCTTCGAACGAGCCAATGTCTACACCAACACTATTGAACGACTATATAGTAGGTGCAGTACCCAGCTTCAAACGAGCCAATGTCTACACCAACACTATTGAACGACTAGTAGGTGCAGTACCCAGCTTCAAACGAGCCGATGACTATACCAACACTATCGAACGACTTGTAGGTGCAGTACCCAGCTTCGAACTAGCCAATGTCTACACCAACACTATTGAACGACTATATAGTAGGTGCAGTACCCAGCTTCAAACGAGCCAATGACTACACCAACACTATTGAACGACTAGTAGGTGCAGTAACCAGCTTCGAACGAGCCAATGTCTACACCAACACTATTGAACGACTAGTAGGTGCAGTACCCAGCTTCGAACGAGCCAATGTCTACACCAACACTATTGAACGACTATATAGTAGGTGCAGTACCCAGCTTCAAACGAGCCAATGACTACACCAACACTATTGAACGACTATTAGGTGCAGTACCCAGCTTCGAACGAGCCAATGACTACACCAACACTATTGAACGACTATTAGGTGCAGTAACCAGCTTCGAACGAGCCAATGTCTATACCAACACTATTGAACGACTATATAGTAGGTGCAGTACCCAGCTTCAAACGAGCCAATGACTACACCAACACTATCGAACGACTTGTAGGTGCAGTATCCAGCTTCGAACGAGCCAGTGTCTACACCAACACTATTGAACGACTATATAGTAGGTGCAGTACCCAGCTTCAAACGAGCCAATGACTACACCAACACTATTGAACGACTAGTAGGTGCAGTACCCAGCTTCAAACGAGCCGATGACTATACCAACACTATCGAACGACTTGTAGGTGCAGTACCCAGCTTCGAATGAGCCAATGTCTACACCAACACTATTGAACGACTATATAGTAGGTGCAGTACCCAGCTTCAAACGAGCCAATGACTACACCAACACTATTGAACGACTAGTAGGTGCAGTAACCAGCTTCGAACGAGCCAATGTCTACACCAACACTATTGAACGACTAGTAGGTGCAGTACCCAGCTTCGAATGAGCCAATGTCTACACCAACACTATTGAACGACTATATAGTAGGTGCAGTATCCAGCTTCAAACGAGCCAATGACTACACCAACACTATTGAACGACTAGTAGGTGCAGTACCCAGCTTCAAACGAGCCGATGACTATACCAACACTATCGAACGACTTGTAGGTGCAGTACCCAGCTTCGAACGAGCCAATGACTACACCAACACTATTGAACGACTATATAGTAGGTGCAGTACCCAGCTTCGAACGAGCCAATGTCTACACCAACACTATTGAACGACTATATAGTAGGTGCAGTACCCATCTTCAAACGAGCCGATGACTACACCAACACTATCGAACGACTAGTAGGTGCAGTAACCAGCTTCGAACGAGCCAATGTCTACACCAACACTATTGAACGACTAGTAGGTGCAGTACCCAGCTTCGAATGAGCCAATGTCTACACCAACACTATTGAACGACTATATAGTAGGTGCAGTACCCAGCTTCAAACGAGCCAATGACTACACCAACACTATTGAACGACTAGTAGGTGCAGTACCCAGCTTCAAACGAGCCGATGACTATACCAACACTATCGAACGACTTGTAGGTGCAGTACCCAGCTTCGAACGAGCCAATGACTACACCAACACTATTGAACGACTATATAGTAGGTGCAGTACCCAGCTTCGAACGAGGCAATGTCTACACCAACACTATTGAACGACTATATAGTAGGTGCAGTACCCATCTTCAAACGAGCCGATGACTACACCAACACTATCGAACGACTTGTAGGTGCAGTACCCAGCTTCGAACGAGCCAATGACTACACCAACACTATGGAACGACTAGTAGGTGCAGTACCCAGCTTCGAACGAGCCAATAACTACACCAACACTATGGAACGACTAGTAGGTGCAGTACCCAGCTTCAAACGAGCCAATAACTACACCAACACTATTGAACGACTAGTAGGTGCAGTACCCAGCTTCGCACGAGCCAATGACTATACCAACACTATCGAACGACTAGTAGGTGCAGTGCTAAGCTTCACCCGGGGAAAATAATACAAAAAAAATTGACAACAAAAGGACAAAAGGAATTGACGGGCAAAAGGACATTGATAGTTCTTTGTGTTTAGTTTTATAATTAAAATTTGTGTGCATTTTTACAATGCTACACTGTATAGTAATGCACTAAAACTAAAAACTATTTAATGTATTCAAATTTGTTATAAATGTTGCCCAACGTAGCATACAAATGTCTTACAAATTTCACTTGTATACAATATTCCTTTTCAAAATGGCGGCCTATATACATGTATATATCACATTAACACAGTTATACAATATTAAATCTTCATCAAATTCCATATTTAGTCTCAATTTGGCTAGAAATTATTGGAGAAAGATTATAAAAAATCCTCATAATACTGAGGTTTCAGTATTACAAAGCATGTTCCTTGGCTTTATAATTGGTAAGTACAGAGAATGACAGCCAAATTAAGTTATTTTAATCAGCCTTTTTTATGAAAATTCGCTGTTATATGCTGAGGGTTATAAACATAGTGTATAAATCTATGTGAGAAGGAACAATGAGAAAGAGATGGATTTTTGAAAAGTAATTCCACTAGTGGCCCCAAGGAGCTGTCCCCTTGGCCTAGACTTTGGCAGCAACGCAGGTGGTCGGTCTGCCACTCCATTTCATTTCTACGTTCACTTATGCATTTCATTTGCGTCTATGAGTATATGGAAAATAAGCAAACGAATTGCAAGTCATTCAACTATATTTAGCTAAAAATATTGCAGTAAAATTAGTTTTAATAAATCTTATTTTTGATTCGTGGAATAAATCCCGTTATATGCTCGATTTATTTATTAGGGAAACACATTCATTCGCATAAAGATGGTGACGTTCAGTGGTGTTTATTATCCTTTGAAATGGTATTTTCATGCAATCACTTTCAGAAACACATTTGTGTTAATTTAGTTTTTGTTTTAACTGTGTTTCCAATTTTTTGACCTGTTTTTATTTCTTACAATTAAAAGAGTAGTGATTAGACATATGACTTGAGCAAATTTGAGTTTAATCAAAACTTCTGGTGTATGTGCAGTTAAAAAATACGATTGTATTAGTTATTAGTATGCAAAATCATATAAATATATAATATTACAGATGCCCTTAAAATTAGAAACAAATTCTACAAAAAGTATAAATTATAAAAAAAAGTATAATTATACAAAGTATACAAGAAGTCTATCTAAGCAAGCAAAACGTAGTGATTGGGACTAGGGATCGGTGACAAGAATACAATATCCTATCAAGAATAGTAGCTCGTCAAATCTTGAAATTTAATGCAATAAAGTGGAATTGCATACTTCCTTAAGAGGTTCTCTTCAAGCTTTTTGGCTTTTTTTTATTTTTTTAGATTCACTATACAGATAAAGGTTTGGTAAAAATACCGGAATATATTTTATAATTATTTAATAAATACATAATATATAATAAAACTTTGCTGCAATACCTTTCACCTTTCCTACTACGGTCCTTGCTGCTAGTCACCTTTCCAATACTCCGACGTATTTCACTTATTTTTGACGTCATGTGGACGACCCGAGTAGGATGTCTTGTAAATTTCAACTATAAGCCTAGGTTGAGTTTTACCTTATTAGTGACTTTCCTATGGAAAAGTGAACTATTAACATGACCCGCACGGTGAAACTTAAGCCCGGGACCACCATAGAAGTTCCTAACGTGACCCCCTGAACACATTTTGGGGGTTCGTTCAAAATTATACATATATGTGTGTGTTTGTGTGTGTAAGTGTGTGCGTGTGTGTGTTTACACTCTGGCGGACAAAATTTTCGGCCCAGAACGTAAATGCATATTAAAATATAGGACTTAAAAACCCAAAAAGGTTAAGCCTTCCACCATCATTCTAACATAAATAGTTAACGAGTTATTAAAGGATATGTAAATCGACTAAACACAGTACGTTTTTGTCTTTTGGGAATTTTACATAAAAAAGGCTGTTATTCATATGTTGGTGTATGTTTATCATCCCCAGTATCCCCAAACCTACTTTCAATCCTGACTGGATCTTCTCCTAACCTTATAATGCGCAACATTGTTTACCCTAGCATTGCAGGTAAATAGAATTAGGAGCCTCAGAACAGCTAAAATGTTAAATTTTTTCAGGTTTTGATATAAATTGGATAAAGTCAATGTTTTATCACCTTTTTAATGAATTTCCTTTGGAAAGTGAACTATTAACATGACCCACACGGTGAAACTTAAGCCCGGGACCACCATAGAAGTTCCTAACGTGACCCCCTGAACACGTTTTGCGGGGCCGTTCAAAATTGTATATATATATATATATATATATATATATATATATATATATATATATATATATATATATATATATATATATATATATGTGTGTGTGTATGCACTCTAGCGATCGCATTTTTTGTCCGATTTACTTCAAATTTGGTAGGGACGTTCCTTTCTATAATCTGTTGGACAAGTTCGTTGGGCAAAACAGTCGGAAAACTCTAAACCCATTTTTTGGGGATTAATCTTTCAAATTTCGAGTTTTTGGGCCCAAAAAGGGTCAGAAAAGCCCCATATGTAAAATTAATTCATGTAAAAAGATGGGAATTAGTAAGGCGAAAGTTTTAAGCCCTCTCTCTCATTCTAGCATAAATATTTACCGAGTTATTAAAGAAAATGTGTATCGGCTAAACACAGTACGTTGTCTTATGGGGGTTTTACACTAGAAAAGCCTGTTATTCCTTTGTTAGAGTACTTTTATTATCCCCAGCAACCTCACGCCTACTTTCAAGCCTGTCTGGGCCTTCTCCTAACCTTATAATGCGAAAAATTGTATTCCCAGCTTTGCAAGTAAATGAAACCAGGAGTATCAGAACAGCCAAAAAATCAATGTTTTCAGAATTTCAATAAAAATTGGACAAATGTATGTTTTTACACTGATTTTGAGTTTTACAAGTTTTTATGTGGAAATTCACTTCCCTCATGTCAGCGTGCTGCGTGCAAACTCGTTTTTATTTTTAGCGAATTGCTCCTGTAGGGAAGAAGCTATTACCGTAGGTGGCATGGTGAGAGTTAAGTCCGAGACCTTGATAGCTTTTGTTTTGAGATCTCCAGATGCCAGATGCAGATTCATTCAAATTTGTATATCTATATGTCCGTTAACACGATAACTTGAGTAAAAAACGTCTGATTTCGATTAAATATGGCTCAAATGTGGGAAGTGGCATTCATGACTTTAAGTTCGAAAACCAGAAAAATCGGATCATGGGAAGGGGGTTTTATGGGGCTTACAGTTTTCCAAAAAACAGTTTTTTTGCATCTTTTACCCTCAAATTTATAAAACACTTAATTTTGGGTTTAAAAATTGTATAGAGCTTAACAAACAAATAATACAGTATTTTGAATCATTAACTTAGGTTAAGTGGTTGTGGAGAAAATCCAAAAAACGTGCTCATAAAATAGCCAATGTTAATCTTATGGGAAAAAGGTTTTTAGCTTTTCTCTGGTCATTTTAATGTAACCCTCAAATTTTCTTGCACCGATCAGTCAGTTCAGCTCTACAAAATAATCATTTTGGATTTGTAATTAAATTGCGTTTAAATTGTAATTATACGTCTAATCATTGCAGAGATAGTCTAAGTTCACAGTACATTGTCCAATGTTATCCTTATGGTCCATGGTCGTCCATCATAACCATTATTTTGGTCCATGAATTCTATACAGTTGTCTTTTTAGGCCGCGATACACACATTTTGATCAATAAAACTCGTTCGGCTATTTTTTACGGCCGATAAAGTTATTTATACGGAATTTTCAACAAATTTCCGGGGGTAAACCCCCAAACCCCCAGAATTCCCCCCCCCATCGTAACTCCCTGGATCTGACCCTGGTAAGGTCTGAGAGGGATGGTACAGTATATACGGACTCTAAACCAAAGTACAGTCGGAGTAACCCTCTAGCCCTAAACAATCATGTCGAGAGCCCTTCAGCTGTTTCTCGACTCCGCTGTCACATCACCCCCTCGTAAGCCTCGTGACTTTGCACGCTTCTCAGAAAAAAAATCACTTACATTTATTTAGTAATAAGTAACAAAGAGTTTTAGCTTTCGTCTTGAGAAGTGTAATCGTTGTTAGTTACAAATATTTCAGATTATTAATTTATGTTTAAACTAAATAATAGGTTTAAACTAAATATGTTTTAACTAAATAATTCTTTAAACTAAATAACGAATAAACAACTTCTCATATTATAGGACGTTATTTATAATAAATCATAACATGATGATAATCTCAGAAACGTACGTACAGCCAAACCTTAAACAAGTAATGACATATTCCTCTAAGAAGTATTTCCTTCAAGAGATTTGCCAAGTAAGCGTAAGTAAGATAAACCGTTGTTTAAGCTCTGGAACTGTAATGGCTTCAAGGATTATTTACAAAAATGGTTTATTTTACCGTCAATGATCCGTTTTAATCCTGTGTAGGCTACCGGTTTCGAGGGATCATGCCCTCATCATCAGGCTCCAATAAAAACGAAGTTCATTCAAAGAGGTCGTTAAAGTTCAAAAACACATGTACTATATTTAGCACGGTACACACAGACGTACAGTTTTCCACATTTTACACGAAACAGGAACTAAAACTAATTTGGCCAAACAAAAATAACAGTACGGCGCGGGCGGATGTGGCTCGAAACCGGGAGCCTACACAGAATTAAAACGGATCATTGACGGAAACAAGGTAGAATAAAGCAGTTTTGTATTCACAAGTGATCCAGGGCCTTAACTCATACAATGAAGGGATATTTGAGTAAATTTAATGTATTCATTTTTTAACTATTAATATACCTTTATTAATAAGGTTTATTAATAAGGTAAATTAAACCTTAATTGACACCTTTTATTTTACCTTCCATCACTAAACATCGATTACTTTCCATCTGGATTTTCTAAGCTGAGAGCGTTGATGTTATAAAATAGGCTGTTTCATAACCAAAACTCTCTTTTCTCGTTGAACTCTAGAGAGTATATTTTTAAATTAAATAATGTTTCCAAGAATTTTGTAATAATACTAATACGAGCAAAAAATAATACGCTTATAAGAACAATAGTACAGTTTCAATTAGTCTTTTAAATCCAAATCTTGTAAAACTAATTTATTATAGCTGGTCCATGAATTATATGGCCTCTAAAAGGTATCATTTATGTTCTATGCTTTTTTGCCAGGTTTTGCAGTAAATAAAAGCATATTTAATTTATTTCACAATCTGTTCACTTTCCTACATACCCAATGACTGAATATACAGCACGGAAAGTATTATACTCTAAGCTGCGAGTGGTGTAAATTTTAACTGTTGTTTTACTTTTACGTTACTTAAAAAACTTGCACAATTTTACATTAATTTTGTGATTATAAATCATTCTGAATAAAACTGTAGCTAGTTATCCTATAGGCTCCTCTTGGACCTTTGTATTAAAACAAACCTATAAGAAAAGGTATACCCAGGCATTAAATAAAACTGTGAGAATACCCACCACTGTTCTGCTTTTTGCAGCGTTAGATAATTCTCTCTATCTTACTTCGATATAATTGTGTATGATATTTAATTGTTATAAAACCTGGTGATGGATAACAAACCAATATTTAATTCAACGCTTTTGGATGCAAAATTATTCTACCATAACTGTGTATATCGTTAAATTGTGTGCATAGTATAAATTGTATTGTTTGTTACGTTTCTTGACTCTTAGCGTTTTAGCAGGTAACGATTTAGATGGGATGAACACGTCTCATCCATTGAGTCCTTCTCTCTGGAAGGAATACTAGGTTCTGAAGCGCATATGCGCCTTCAGAAATATTACTCTCTCAAAAATGGTGTGCCATGGCCCTTTTGAACACAACACATCAGGTACGCAATAATTGTATGGAGAGACAATAGAGGTGATTTTAAAAAGGTTTTAAGATGACAGAACAAAGCTGACAGAAGCATCCTAAACCTCCACCCAAATACTAGTTCCAGGGAGACATTTTTACAACTCGGTCTGTTGACAGTTTCTTACGTGTTAATTTTCGAGCTTTAAATGGACATTACAACGCAAGGCATCAAGCCTCAGCAACCAGGCCATGGTTTCAACACAGAACTATTGAACATAAGCCCAAGTACGTAAGCCTCAAGCTCCTCCCAATCAAATCAAATCAATTGAGAAAATCATGAAACATAAATTTGAACTAAAACTGTCAAGGGTTTTTATGTATATGTAATTGAAAGTTAGATTTATAATTCCTATTATTTGAGCATATACAATTTCAGGCCAAGCATTCGTTGCCTGTTTTCTTGACCACTATGGGGAAATGTAATACCTGTCCAAAGCCTTGTGTGAAGAAGAGAAGGCCCACGGATGGAATAATCAAGTATCAAATAAGTAACACAACCTAGCAAGTAAGTAAGTAAGCAAGTGAGTAAGACAAATTTCAATAATAACAGATTTTTATATTTTTTTTGTTTATACAAATTTTGGTAATCGACAGGATACTGACCATCATGTTCAATTCATCCTTTTAAACCATAATGATTGTTCAGTGAACTCAAGTTTCATTTTATTTACATAAACTTACAACTTATTTTTTTTTTATAAATAATTTTTTAAGTTAGATTTAATATGTGATGGTATGAATGTGCCATCGTTTATTTTTATTCACTGTTCTGATACGGATATTCAAATTGTGTTCATCTCAAGATCCTTTCCCAGTTGTTTCATTATTTGTGCTCTAGCTCTGTACCTAGTCCGCCATCATATATATTTTTGGTCCTATGATATTTCTTGATGATTAAAGCTTTGCGAATCAAAAACTACTTTACATAGCAAACGTGCGGTCTACAACGGATGAAAGGGGCACTGGGGCACTTAAGCCAGGGTCTTACTAATCACTTTGTAATTGAAGGCGCTCACATCACGCTTCATGTCAGCTCCTAAACTTTCTGACCCAGCCATCACTACAACTAATTGTAAAAGATATTTTCAGTAACCATTAGGATGGTGATAAATTGGACCAGAACTTGAACTATAGCAAGAGTACATTTCTAAACTAATCCACAACCTAACAATAACATTAGCTAATATAAAACCTAATAATTAGTGTCTTATAACTTGAACTCTAACCCAGCAGTGTGTGAACCTAACTGTGGACCTGTATGCCTCCATTTTGTTTCGTGCATAGTAAACTTATTCGTTCCTTCACTACTGTCCCCTTGGTGCCTTGCCCTCGCTTGTCTTCTGGCCTCGGATCTGTGCAGGACGTGTCAACTCATTTTGTGTTCTACAGTCTGTTCGAAACACCTTTTATTGCTGTAAAACTTTGTTTATTGGGAAAACAAATTAGTTTATATGCATCAAATAGTACAATATTCACCGTGCGAATTTTACAGACAGCATAAATTTGTTAAAGAGTTTCTGCGTAATTTCATACTATACTTTAGTTCTAAACTTTCATAAAAAACTTCTAAAATAGTGAAATTTACATTTATTTAATGCATATTAACAACATCAAAATATTACAAAATATTTTTATTTTAATAAATATAACAGGCGTTTTTGTGTTATACTGTTATATTCATTAGACTAGCCGATGAATGAAGATAGCTATTTTGCCCCTAATGATAATAAA
This sequence comes from Allygus modestus, assembly GCA_963675035.1. Lineage (NCBI taxonomy): Eukaryota > Metazoa > Arthropoda > Insecta > Hemiptera > Cicadellidae > Allygus > Allygus modestus. The sequence goes on from OY776111.1 coordinate 213,652,367, forward strand.
TGGAATAAGCTTAAATTGAATAGAATAGTAAATAGTTGCCTATGTAACAAATGTCTATCAGCATTATATAATTCAAATTATTTACTATTTGAGTGAATATTAAATGTCACACCGTGAATCTAAATGGCCAATCTACTGAACTGAACACGTGACCTGTACATTACTTGTACCATATTGTTCTATGCTTATACAATTCTGATCCTATTGAAAGATAATTTCAGCCAGAAAGCCAAATCATATAGGTACAATAATTGTGCTTGGTGTCCAGCAACAAGACACCCCTAATACTAATTGATATTCGTGTATAGCTTATATTAATATAATAATTGTTGCATTTTATTTGATGTATTATGATTATATCTAATAATAATAGGTTTTCACAAAACATTTGATTTGCCTTCAATTTGGTTAGGGAAAAGGTAGACATCTCTTGTTTTCACCCTTAGTATATTTTGGAAGTCTCTTGAAAAGGATTTACGTTTTCAAATTTTGAGTTGCCCCCACAATACCCCACTTTTGAGGGAAAACTATAATTATCAATAACGAAAAATATAATTGACTTACCCGAAGTATATTTATTTATTTTGTTTTTAAATAAAAAGATTACAAGTGGATGGACCTTTTTCCACCCGGTGTAGTACCTAAATTATATAAAATATTCGAATATTTACTAAATTTCTCAGTATAAAAGTAAATATCTGCATGTAATTTAGGTAACCAAAATTGGTTTTGTTTCTGTATTAATTACGTTGGTCACCTTTAATCAATTTATTTCTATACCATACAAATAATTATTTTATAATCTTGACAAAAAAGCATAAATTTATAAAACTGTCTCAGGTACCCCATACATGCATTTTGCACTTGGGAAATGATAAAATGCAATTCTTTTGTGTTTTTCTCTTTTAAAGCATTTACAATTGAAACATATTCCTTAAATTGTATACCAACATATATTTATTTATTTTTGCATCAATTCAAGTATATATTAAACACGCTGATTCCAGCTGCTTCACTACTTCACCTGATTTTAAACGAATTTGAATCACACAGCTGAACGATCCCTTTCAACATTTCATAAATAATTTAAGGAAATCTACACATAACTTCATTTTTTTGATTACTAAACTGCTGTATATTTACTGTAAATAATATATTTACTACAATATTAACCACAGTATCACATATAGAAAGTCTTGTAGTAAATTATTTGTCCAGTAACATTCACCCAAATCCCTTTATTGGAGGCTTTACACCAGGGTTACACGTTAACATAATCCAAGTATCCTCCACTGGTAACTGTTTGCTTATCCGACATACCATGTTTCAATAAAATTGATCGGTAAGTGAGAGAGGAATGATGCATTTGTGATTGTCCAAAAGAATAACGTTTGACAACGTATTACGCTTACCGCTAATTGAAAGTCTTAATTGTTTACTGCAACAATTGGTTGTAGAAAAATAATTCCACACTGAAAGAAATATGATAGTAATCAAAACAATATTGCATAGTAAATGCAATTCTGGTAGTTTTTTAAAGATTTATCTTAATTAACACAATAGTTATGGTAATGTCCTACCATCACGTCTGTCAAAACTGCAATAATATTCTTGCTAAATCATTTACAATAAGGCTGGTAATTGTATCAACATATTATTGTTGCTAATACATCATAACGATAGTAGTATAGTAAGTAGAAATGCTTAGCGAGAATATTTTGATATATTATACCAGATTCTGTTTTTGATTACACGACAATGTCTCAAAGTGGAAATGAGTCGTCACAGGTCTGACCTGGAGCGTGAATGCACCGCGACAAGCAATGTTATAGTTTATCGTGTGATCGGTATCGGAATGTGTTATACTGCAATATGTATGTGTTAAGTGTCTCACTGTCTCAGTAATGTTTTAATAATGTAAAGAATCAACCTAAGGAATAAGGAAGATGTGGCTGAAGCCACAAAACATGCAATGGCATAACCTCAAAAAGTATATTGAACAGGTAAACCTTTTTATTTTTTGAAAATAAAAATCCAGCAGTTTCAACATGAATTTAGAATATTATTTAGGCTTTCTATAGCCTAGGTTGGATATTAACAAGGTAAAAGTAACAAAGAGACTGAGATTAAGTTACTAAGCCTTAAATAATCAAAATAAATATTATCAAAAATATGATTAAAGCCAAGCGAACGGTGGTCTATTAACCCCATACTTCTGCAGCGTTCATGTAAGCAATTTTATATAACTGATTTTGGTTAGTTTTCAGGTTATGTTCGTTAAACTGTAGGGTTTTCCGTAACCACTCCACTGTATTAACCACAAAAACAACTTATTGTATAAATAAAAAAGGTATTGCCATAGCTACTATACATTCTGAGAGGAGAGTCAACCGAACTTAGAGCTGCAGCAATAACTTATTGTATAAGTAAAAATACCCCCGTCAGAGCAAACCTGCATACTCAGCGAATTTCCAATGAATATATAACATAACACTTTAAAACACTAAACAGGATTCATAAGAAATGTATTCACAAACAAGCGATATTTAAAATATTAATTATTCTCCATAAGAATAACATTGGGGATGAGTACGTAGGTTTGCTGCAACAAGGAACACAAAATAATGGGTTTTTATGCAATATATCAATAGAACTCATCTTAGTGAAGTCACATACCAAGTTTCATCCATATACATTCATAAATAAGCCATATATAACATTTTAAGTATTTTCCATAAGAATAACATGGGGACCAAGTACCTAGGTTTGCTGCTACAGGAACCATAGGCGAAAAATTGTTTTTTTGTGCAAACAACAATAAACTACAACCAAATCAAGCCATATACCAAATTTCGCCAGTTTATGTTCATAAATAAGCGAGATATAAAATTTTTCTTTTTCTCCATAAGAATAACATTAGACAACGTACTGTGTTTAGCACTTTCAATATCTCGGTAACCAATTGACGTAGATCAATGATCAAAATACCAAATTGTTTGTTTTTTTAAGCTGAATTCAATGGTATAAATTAAAATTTGATTTAAATTAAAATTACATGTGAAAACCACAAAAACACATTTTTTGGGTACAAAACCCCCCTTCGGATGGTGCGATTCATCTGGTTTTCGAACTCGTTCAAATAAATGGTACTTTACACATTTGTACCAAATTTCATTAAGATCGGACCTTTTTTACGAGAGTTATCGTGCTTATGGACACACATATATATATATATACATATATAAAAATTTGAACGAATGGTGTTTTTGGCATCTAGGGACCTCAAAATGAAAAGTTATCATGGTCTCGGGCTTAAGTCTTACCATGAGACCTACGGTAATAGCTTCTTCCCTATAGGGGAAATTCGCTAATACGAGTTATTGTTATAAATACTATAAACTCTAGTAACGATTCTCATAATGTTTAGTTTTATTAACAATAACTTATTGCTCTGGCAGTAAGATGTATTGCTTGGGTTCCAATTTCATTATTATAATATTTGCAATAATTTCTGTTGCACGATACAATAAAATATTGACAATAACAGGATTGTAGCTGCTCCCAAACACATTGCTGGGACTATATTTACAATAATTTATTGTTCCACATACCATATTCTGGTTCATATAGCAATAATCTTTTTCAGTGCAGATGCTAAAACAACATCTAACACTGACAAAAAGACGATTAAATAAATTAAACATTAATTAAAATACCCACATAGCAGAAATCCAGCGTACTCAGCGAATTTCCAATCTAAATATCCAGTATACCATCAATGACTACATAAACTGCAATTGTAGTTTATGTAGTAATTTATACCATCAATACATTAACCATCTTACCTAGTTTCATCAAAATGTATTCATAAATAAGCAAGATATGTCATTTTATTTATCCTTCATAAGACAACTACAGAAGCCTTCACGCAGAGGCGGCGAGCAGAAAAGGATCTTTCAGCCCGACACCTGGGGATGGCGGTAGACTCGCCGCGCCGGTCTATATAAACGAAAGTTTAACGCCGGCGAAGCGCCGCCTGTTCGCTTCTGCTCGGGAGGCCCGACGACGTGCCAAGGCTACAAATTTCTTTGGGTGCGCGGTGGGAGGATATTCTTCCGGAAGAACGAAGGTATGAATTTTATCCAAAATAAACTCAATGGATGATGTAGATAAATTGTAATTGTACCGTATCTATGCATTGCAACAGTTTTTGAAGTTTTATTTAACAATTGTTCTCATTTTTCTATTGATTAATTTGTTTGGTTGTATATTGTTTTGCATATTTGTAACATGTTTTTTGTTCCATGTGCCTCATACTGTGTGTATTTATATTTTATATTTAAGCTATTTTAAAATTTCACTTATGGTATTGTTTTAAAAGAGAAATATTCTCAACTATTCCTTTTTCTTTTTGCAAAATCTGGAAATGCTTATTAAATATTGTTAGGTTGATGTTGGTAATGGTTATGTATTGTCTCATTTTTGTTTTTTATTGTCTTCAACATACATTTTTGACTTACTAATTTTATATAAAATCTATAGTGTCATTTTAGCGAATTTCCCCTCTAGGGAAGAAGCTATTACCGTAGGTCTCATGGTAAGACTTAAGCCCGAGACCATGATAACTTTTCATTTTGAGGTCCCCAGATACCACAAACACCATTCGTTCAAATTTCTATATGTGTATATATATATATATATATATATATTTATTTATTTATTTATTTATTTATATATTTATATATTTATATATATATTTATATATTTATATATATATATTTATATAAATATGTGTGTCCCTAAGCACGATAACTCTCGTAAAACAGGTCCGATCTTAATGAAATTTTGTACAAATGTGTAAAATATCATTTATTTGAATGAGTTCGAAAACCAGATGAATCGCACCATCCGAAGGGAGGTTTTTGTGGGGGTTTGTACCCCAAAAATGTGTTTTTTGGGGTTTTTACATGTAATTTTAATTTAAATCAAATTTTAATTTATACCATTGTACTTAGCTTAAAAAATAAACAATTTGGTATTTTAATCATTGCTCTACGTCAATTGGTTACAGAGATATTGAAAGTGCTAAACATAGTACGTTGTGTAATGTTATTCTTATGGAGAAAAAGAAAAATTGTATATCTCGCTTATTTATGAATATAAACTGGCAAAATTTGGTATATGGCTTGATCTTGGTTGGCTTGATTGTTTGTTTGTACAAAAAACAATTTTTCGCCTATGGTTCCTGTAGCAGCAAACCTAGGAACTTGGTCCCCATGTTATTCTTATGGAAAATACTTCAAATGTTATATATCGCTTATTTATGAATGTATATGGATGAAACTTGGTATGTGACTTCACTAAGATGAGTTATATTGATATTTGCATAAAAAACATTATTTTCTGTGCCTTGTTGCAGCAAACCTGCGTACTCATCCCCTATGTTATTCTTATGGATAATAATTAATATTTTAAATATCGCTTGTTTGTGAATATATTTCTTATGAATCCTGTTAAGTGTTTTAATGTGTTATGTTACATATTCATTGGAAATTCGCTGAGTATGCAGGTTTGCTGCGACGGGGTATTTATTAATATCTTAATATGCCCAGTTCCACTGTATTAAATCAAAACAGAAGGAGCTTGAGATGCAATTTTAACACTTTATTAGCTGAATTTAAAACATTAGATGCAAATCCGGATATTATAGTTTTAACAGAAATTTGAGTTGAATCAGAAGATATTATACACCTAGGGTACACTATACAATTGATAGGTATAAACAATTCTCAAACTGTAATAATAATTACCGGGCAGGTGGTGTTGTAGTGTATGTAAGGGACTGTCACCAGTCCTTTAAAGACTCAACTGTAACCATAGGAGGCATACGATCAGCTGTCAGCTGATTGTCTAGTAATAAAATTGAAAATTGGGGTTTCCTTTTTTAGTCTTTTAGCTGTTTATAGGTTACACTGCATTTCTTTTTTTTCTTTTCTTGATGACTTAGAATGTATTTTGCCCTTTTTTTAACAATAACAATTTATGTTTCCTTGGTGATATAAATTGTGATGTTTTATCTGACACTATTGATTCTCAAAGATATTTGTCTCTTGTGACAAGCTTTGGCCTAAAATCTATTGTTAATGAACCAACAAGAATTATAAATAATAGTAAAACTTGTTTGGATTACGTTTTTATTCGCACGAAGTTGAGTGGAAGATTTTTTCTTTATTTGAGTTCTGAGGTTCTTCAATTGAATATAAGTGACCAATCGTTAGTTTTATGTACATTTGAAATGGACGATATGCCACTTCATGAAAACACAGATGTAAAGTTTAGAATTGATCTAGGTAGGTAAATGACTTATTGCAAAATGAAAGACTGATCAGCGGTATATAATAACCAGTCTGTACCTGAGAGTTTTTTTCATATTTTTTAACATAATACAAACAGTGATAAATAGTGCTAGGTATGAATACATATTAAGTTCCAATGTTAAAAAATTAGCTCCGTGGATGACAATTTTTTTCTGTTCAAAAGTTAAAACTAGGCATAGACTACATGCAATTTTGACTTCACAGCCAGATAACCTAGATTACGAAGGTACTATAACCATTACAGAAATAAACGTAGGAGTGATATTAGAAGACGTAAAAAAGGTTATTTTCCATCTAAATTTGAGTTTGTTTCTGGAAATGTGAAAGAACAATGGAATTTAGTCAATAAACTTATTAAAGAACCAACAAAAAATAACACCATATCCCAAATAAACTACAGAGGCGTCATTAAAACTGATCCAAATTAAATTTCCACGGCATTTAATGTATTTTTCCTTAACATTGCTGGCAAACTTAGAAGCAAATTTAAGAAAACCAATCTTACATATGCTAGTTTTGGAAACGTTTTCAGAAATATGTACATAGGTAGATCTTTTTTATGACCCCTACTACTGCAGACGAAATAAAAAATACTATACAAGTCTAGAAAATAATAAAGCACCTGGATTTGACAGTGTTACTTCTTACGTTCTTAAAAATATTTTGGAAAATATTGATATCCTAACATAATCAACTTAAGTTTACAGAAAGGGGAATTCCCAAAATGTCTCAAAACAGCGATTTTTATACCATTATTTAAAAAGAGGGATATAAATTTTCTCTCCAATTACAGACCTATCTCTCTCCTTTCTGTGTTTTAAAAAATCATATAAAAAGAAGTAAAAAAATTAGTAACTTTTTAAAATTAAACCTTTTCTTTAGTAAAATATGGGTTTTCTGAAAATTTATCAACGGAAGATGCTTTACTTAGTTTCCATGAAAATACATTAGTTTTCCTTGAGGGTATAAATGGTGGATCAATATGTGCAGCATTATATATTTATATTACTAAAGCATTTGATGCAGTGTACCACAAAATACATCTTGATAAATGTGGCAAGGTGGAATTAGAGGGTTACCGTTTGAATGGTTTTCAAGTTAACTTGAAAACAGGACTCAACGAGTAAGGGTTTCTGGCTATTTAAGTGAGGAAGGTTCAATAAAATACGGAGTCCCTCAAGGGTCAGTTTAGGGTCCGATTATTTTCCTAATTTATGTGAAGATCATTGTAATGATGATCTCAATAGTAAAGTAACAGCGTTTGCTTATGACACAGCATTAAGTTATATTTTTCAAAATGTAAATAACCTCTTTAATGCAAGAAGATCTAAAATGTTTGGAGTTATGGTTTAGTAAACATTTGTTAACATTGAGTGATAAGGCCAAATATATGTTGTTCAACGTTCAAAAAGAAATGGACTCTAACAGTAAAATAGTTTACCATAACTCTGATTGCTTAGGCGGTACAAATTATATTGAATGTATAGATATAAAGAAAGTTTATGAAATGAAATATTTAGGACTTGTTATAGATTCCAATCTTTCGTGAAAGAGCCAAGTTAACAAATTAATAAGAGAAATGTATGTAATGGTCCGAATGTTTTATTTTTTTTCGTGATTTTTGACCAAGAAAGCTCATAATTAATCTATATCACACTCTAGTGGGATCCAGATTGGGTTATGCACTCTCTTGCTGGGGAGGAACTTACTTGTCTACAATAAAGCCAATTATAACATTAAAAAAGGACATCGTAACAGTAATACCCCCGTCGCAGCAAACCTGCGTACTCAGCGAATTTCCTATGCATGAATATATTTCTTACTGCCACATAAAGCCACTTACCAAGTTTCATAAAAATACATAAATAACTAAGTGATATATAGCATTTTATTTATTCTCCATAAGAATAACATTAGGGCTGAGAACGCAGGTTTGCTGCAACAAGGAAGATTAAAATATTTTTTTTTTGCAATCATCAATATAACTCAACCAGATGAAGCTACATACCAAGTTTTAATGATTTATGTTCATAATTAAGGGAGATATAAAGCTTTACGTATTCTCCTTAAGAATAACATTAGGGATGAGGATTCAGGTTTGCTGCTAAGAGGATAATCAACAAAAAATAATTTTTTTGTGCAAATATCAATGTACCAGTACTAGGTGAAGCCACATACCAAGTTTCATCAATATTCATTTATTAATAATAGAGATATAAAATTTTAAATATTCTCCATAAGCATAACATTGGACAATGTACTGTGTTTAGCACTTTGAATTACTCGGCAACGGTTGGACGCAGAATCACAATTTAAACACCAAAATGATTGTTTTGTAGAGCTAAACTGATTGGTAAAAGTAAATGTGAAGTTTACAGTAAAATTAATTGAGAAAAAGTAAAAAACCATTTTCCCATAAGATTAACATGGGAGATTTTATGAACACGTTTTTTGGATTTTCTCCGCAACTACTTAACCTACGTTAATGATTCAAGATACCAAATTATTGTTTTTTTTAAGCTCTATAAAATGGCTGAAACTAAAATTGAGTGTTTTTAAAATTGTAGGGGAAAAATTCAAAAAACTGATTTTTGAAACATTTAAAACCCCCATAAAACCCCCTTCCCATAGTCCGATCAATCTGGTTTTCGAACTTCAAGTCATAAATGTTACTCTACACATTTGTGCCAAATTTCATCAAAATCGGGCGTTTCTTTCAAAAGTTATCGCGGTAACGGACACACACACACACACACACACACACACACACACACACATATATATATGTATATATATATATAGATATATATATATATATATACATATATATAAATTTGAACGAATGGTGTTTTTGGCATCTGGGGACCTCAAAACAAACAGTTATCATGGTCTTGGGCTTAAGTCTTACCATGCCACCTACGGTAATAGCTTCTTCCCTATAGGGGAAATTCGCTAATAATGAACAAATCCCGATTTGAACATACTCTGCTGTACCATGTTTGAATTATTTGAATTAATTGTCCAATCATTTATTAAACTTTAAAGTAAGAAGTATACAAGAACCACGAATACACGACTCACGAATTTCATGAGGTAACAAGAAAGTTTAAACCAGTATAAACCAGTATCAAGATAATCAAAATCAAGCAAAGAAAATCAGGAAATGCAAATGGTAGATTAAGTAGCTAGGTGGGGGTTAACCCTTCCACTGCGGATGTGAAAAGCCGATCGCCATTCGTTTGGCAGCTTCGAGTACTCCTGGTCGTGTCCGAGACCTTTCCACGAGTCCTGGTCAACATGCAACTTCCCATCAGTTGAAGGGCTAAGGAGATACTGATGAGATGCTGACGAAAATGTGAATGTAGACAACGGAATCCTTTTAAAATCTTAATTCCTAAATAAATAAAAATATTAAAATCATGGGAAAATTTAAATTGCAAGAAGCTCAGTCTGTCATGTTTTGTATAGTTTTTAAAGGTCTGAAGAATGTTAAGGAGATGTTATGATTTTAGTTTTAATTTTGTTTAATAAAATAAAATTTGCTTCAAAACGTACAGGTGTATTTATTTTAAGTGAAATCCCAAACGATCAGTTTGTACTGTGCCAGTGTAGTAAAGTTCTAATTAAAATGGTCAAAGGTATCAGAGCACTGGATTTGGAGAAGAAGTTTTTTCCTAATTTGGAGCGATGTCTTTTAAATTCAGGTAAATAATTATTAGGGAACAACAATGGTACACTGCCTTTATTCAAGGAGTTTAGAATTTTTCCTTTTCAAAATTTGTATATTTATAAGGTTCTAAAATTATTTTGTACAAGAAGTGTTTCAAATTGTGTAAATCTTTCAAAATCATATAATCTGCGCTTTGTCCATCTGTAGCTCTCCAAAGCCTTATATGACGATGTACCAACAATTGTATACATACAGTGCTCCGAGGCTATATAATACAACTTTTCGAAAAATTGTGGAAATACATTCCTTGATATCTGAAAAGATTAAAGGCTTTGATCAGTGAAATTGAAAACGCTGAAGAATTACTGAAGCCCCAAATTTAAATTAAATTACGTTTTAATTTAGTTGTGCAGAACTTATATTTGCTGTACTGATAACGTTGACCTTGTCAACTTATTTATTTGTTTACCTTTTATATATGTAAATATGTGTGCACATATGTGTATATATATATATATATGTGTGTGTGTGTGTGTGTATATGTGTGAGTGTGTATGTTTATATATGTGTGCGAATGTATGTATATGTATAGTTTTATGTTGGCACTAAATATTATGAAGCTCATAGTTTGTAATCCTCAGCAGCATTCTTATTGTTTTTATAATTTTGTACACTATATGTAAATGTTTTAATAACCTATACTGTCATCAGCTTGGCGCATATTTTTTCCTTTCCGTCTTTAAGTTTATTTATTAAGTGAGGGGTCCCCATTCGGGCTTTGGCCTAGGGGCAACCTTTTGATTTACCAAAATTGTTAGTAAATTGTTTTTATTTGTAATTTAAAAGTCACGTAATATTTTCTCCTACAATTTTTATAATTGATTTATTATTGACTTTATACAATTTATGTGTTTTGTTGTACTTGTTATGTAATTGCATAAACTTCAATGTATATTTTGGTGAATAACGATTGATTATTACTATTATAATAACATTGAACAGATTACGCAGTTTGCTGTAATGAGGATGCCTTAAAATGGGAATTTTATTAAAATATAAATATACCGCAGACACATGAAGGCACAAACGTTTTATCAAATTATATTAATAAATAATGGAGATACAGAATTTGATTTATTGACCATAAGAATAATATCGGAAAACACAATTTACATATGTTTACATAGATCTGTGTAGTGTGTATGTAGGTTTGCTGCTGCAGGGGTATTTTATATGGATATTAATATATTATATTCAGAAGAAGCTATATAACAGGTTTTCGTGTATAAAATAATAACAAATGTTCACAAATAATCGTGTTATAAAACTGTATTTACTCTCCATAAGAATAACGTTGGACAACGTACTAAGTTTAGCCCCTTCAGTATCTCGGTAACCAAGTGACGTACAGTAAAAATCGAAACTCAGAATTTTTTGTTTTAAAGCTGACCCCAATTGTAGAAAACTAAAATTTATCTCAATAAAAAATATACCTATGCGAAAATAGCAAAACCCATTTTTGGGGTACAGAACCCTCCGAAAATCTCCCTTTGGATGGCGCGATGCGTCTGGTTTTCGAACGCGTTCAAATTAATACTACTTTACACATCTGTACTAAATTTCATTAAAATCGGACCTTTTTTAGGAGTGTTATCGTGCATAGGAGCCATAACATTAATCCCCGCCACAACATTAATAGGGCTCCACGTCCCTGTGACGACAATGCTTCACAATGCTTCGTACTCTGAAATAGTTTCAATATAAATGGAATATTTATTCTTACTGGATTATCGTACTTTAGTCTTTAAAGAAGAGAGAAATCAAAAGAGAGTGCAAATATCATAACTGTTACTTATTCCTTGTAAACAGCAGTTTATTTAGTAACTTCATCTACCACAATGTTTACTGATGACTAAACACAATAAAGACATTTTTAAATTACTTAAATTTAATGTTTTTTTAATTGTTTTAGTAATAGTAAATTTACTATCATAACTTGTTTGATAGAATATTGTTTTAAACCTATTTATTACTGAAATCATTCATGGCCTGACATCAAATGAGATTATAGAAGTGTGTTATTCTCACTGCAGGATGAATTAAAATTTACCTAGAATTTTAGAGATGGAATCACCGAATGCATTTGATCTGAACCAAAGGAATTACTTTCTGCATTCAACAGATATGACACTAATACCAAGTCCAGCGAGGTGTGTGACTAGTGCGTTCCATCTGGGTATTGGAAAATAATCCTTATATATTAGACACTATGCACGCTTATTACTTTTGACACTAGTCTTTGACATGAAAATAATTTCCGAGTATTTTGTCAACGATTCATAGTTGTGTTTAAAAGAACAGTAAGCTTTCTGTTGACATCAAACAATTTACACAGTTGTCTCAATCTGTTCTGATTAACAAATCCTTTGATGTTTTAATAATCCGCCCAATTCAAGCATGTTGCAAATGTGTAACTTATGTCCAAAACCCATTTACATGTTTAATACCTAATTTACCAGGACTTTAGTTTTCAAATTATTAAGCACCTTCAAATTTACCTTTGCATTTTTAAGTGTTAACAGTTTAAATTAACTTTTGCTTAAAACAGTGTTTTGACGTAATATTTCATCAGGATGTAAAACGTGAAACTCTTATCATTTATTTATTTTTTTTCATCAATAAAACTAATTTATCCAGGCAAACGTTTCAAACATTTAGACAAAATAAAGACAAACTTTTTATGATCAGTAAACAGACATTTTTTAAATTCAGAATGTTTAACTCATGAGATTGTTTGGCAAGTTGAATCATATATGTGTTTTGGGAGATAGTAGCGAACACAATGTTAGATGCTATTTACTTATTATATATTTAAATTTTCCTTTTGCATTCGTTATCTTATATTTGATGTGAATTAAGTTTCATTCTGTCATATCATGGCCGTCAATTTTAGGAAACGTTCCTCTTTCACAGCACTGTTTTTTCACATTGTTTTTTTTTTTTTTTGTTTCATAGAATATTTTAGAATATCTTGATTGGATGAAATATGCACATGCATACACAGAATTAAAAATCTAATTTGATAAACTTTCTATTAGATCTCGAAATGTAACTAATACAAGTATTTTAGCTCTCTATATCTTTAAATGAGCACACGGTGAGGGATAACTGAACTAATTGTGTCTCAGTCGCAGATATCAGCAACACTTGGACTGTAATGAGGCTTTCAAGTGTCTTGTTATGAAGTGTCATGTCGAATGGAGATTCGACATTACATCTTCTCCCTTATTCTCAATCTATTTGTTATGTTTACATTTGTATTTGTGGGGTTCATTCACATATGCAACAAATATGCATAACATTCGTAAGTGTAACGGGTGTCTGAAAGGTCTGGACATGATTGACATCTTCCTTACCAATAACAACCAAAGCCATTTGAATAACCAAAGAGACCGTTCACGTTGTATTGGTCCTGCAGGGGAAGTTTTGACGGTTTAAATGTCAGCTTACATGTTTTCATGTGCGTTTTTTTAGTTCAAATTTTGTTTCTAAATATTGGTAAAATAAATAACTTTATTTAGAAACTATGACATTAAAATGTTTAGAATTAATGAGAAAAAATCATTTTTTACAGGAAAAGTGATTATTGTAGCACATTAGCTCAGGAAAGCGAATGGGTGAAGGGAGTTGAGAAAGCCTTTTCTGGAATTTTCAACTTAATATAAATGGTTGCATCTTTTAGATGGCTTTATCTGTTAATGGAGAGAAACTTGAAAAGAAATCAAACCCAATGGGTCCTTTGTGTTTATGAGAGGCTGTAATCATTTTCAAAACAAGTAAACATAACAAACGAAATGACAACTATAGTTATTGAACACATTATTATAAAACTATAAAAAGCACTCTTACCGCATGTTTGTCTCAGTAATGTGATATATAAAATAAGTTAAATAAATTCAGTCAAAACATGATGATTAATAAACGCTTTATATTATTAATGGATTTACAGTTTATAAATAAAGGTCATCAACCATTTTTACAAAACAACATATACCCTTACCTACGCTACTTTACTTGAAACCAAATTTTGAAGAAGACAATAAGAAACAAGTTATCCCCATAACAATAATATAGTTGGCAAGAATCGAAAACTTTGACAACGGCAAACAAAGCCATTTATTAAAGTTTTCCACAATCGACGCTCTTCTACCAACTTATTTAACATCTCCCGGGGTGGTATTTCGATTTTACAGTTAGTTAGACGTTTCAAACCATTAAAATACAAATAACTGTTAAGTAAAATATTTGTTCCCCCTTAACTATTATTTTGAATAGGGCTACCAACTTACTTTTAAGTTGTTTTGATTGTAAAGAATGTATTTCCTCACAATATTTTTGTAACATTTAAACTACTAAGCAATGTTAATATCATGAACAATGTAAGTTGAGAAATTATAAAACTGTATTGATTTGTTCCAGAGATTTCCAACTCGGTATATACTCCAACTCAGTGACTCATTTAACACTTAGTATATAGAGGCTTGGACTTGGTGTCAGTGTAAATAGTGCTCCTGCGGACTTCCTTTCTATTGCAGAAAATAAGTAAGTATATTTTCCTCCACCTTCCCCAACATTGCTACTTATAGCCCTAAACTATCACATTATGCCCCGTTATTATATTTTTCAGTTTGGGAAAACGAAACAAACATTTTTTGAGGTGATATAACCAGTATCTGTAAACCATAAATAAAACTTACATTTTATGAAAGCATACCAATACTGCTTACGTTATAGATTAGAGTAAATATGTAATTTCACCGTCTTTGAACACTATGGAAAGGAAAATATAGTATTGCCTATTTGAAGTCCAAACAAATAATTGTTTTCTCTCATATGAAATGTAATAGAAGGAAGGTGCTGTTTCATAGGACATTGTGCTTGTAATAAGAATAAACAGGATAAATAAAATACGTCTTGCAACACTATAAAGTATATTTACACTTATACTGTACTTATATTTTACACACAAGACGGTGAAATATACACAAAAGATGGTACAAGGCGATCGATTTCAACCACTTCTTCTCTGATTGGGCCTGATGATGACCGGTGTAACTGGTTGAAATCGATCGCCTTGTACCATCTTTTGTGTATATTTTACCATATTGTATGTAAGTACAGTATAAGTGTAAATATACTTTATAGTGTTGTGTTGTAAGACGTATTTTATTTATCCTGCTTAGTTGTAACAACACGTATCATGCTAATAAAGAAATAAGAATAACTTTTCAAAAGTTATTACATTTTAACGAGTGAATAATGCCTTCTTATTGCAAATGTTGGAACCGAAGGAATGTTTTGACAAAATAATATGGTGGCAGTCAGCGCTGCTAGAGTGGGGGGAGGGTGGCAGCGTTGGCACGTAATATGCAGAATAACTGGCTGGGTAGTGTAGGGAATAAAAGGTTGACACAAAATAAAGATCATCAGATCTAACAAAACCTAAACATTTTTTTAATGTTTGAAACTTAGTTCAGTTGCCCTTGGTAATAAATTAGCTTAGCTAAAAATCAGCTGATAGTAATAATATTTTTGTAATTTATTCATATTTGCCTTAAAATGTCATCATTTTTTGTGTACTATTGTAGATAAAGAATGTGAATTATGAAATACGTAAAAGTTTTGTCGGCGTCTTAAATAGTAGTTTTTATTGAACTTATGAGAAATGAAAAATCATTATCAATAATATATTGATAAATTAAAACTACTTAAGGAATAATTTCAAAGTAAGACCAATTTGATCGTAAGTACCTTCAATCTACTTCGGTAATCGTTGCAACTTCGGTATTAGTCACATTTAATTAGGACTATTAATATAATAAAATACAAAATACACATTAGAATATACATGTTTTATAATATGCTAACTTAAACGTCTGTTACTAATATTATTTCATTACGACTGATTAAATATGCTATCAACAACAATTATTCCCGATGGTAATCTTACAGGCAAAATAAGTCTTTAAAATAATTCTGTCGCTTTCAGAATCATATAACCGAAAATATATGACCTTTGAAACGGTTATATTATACAGGGTGTCCCGGAACTCTCTGGAACATATCATAAAAATTTTTTTCTTAGGTCGAGACAAAAATATTTCACAATATAAACATGGGTCTCCGGTGACTAGTTTTCCGTCTGTCAGTCTGCATGTGTTTTTTACTTAATACGTTATATCTTAGGAACATCTGAAGATATCGACTTCAAACTTCTTACATGTATTACATCTAATAAGACCCATTTTGGTATGAAATATCAAGTTTCTACTTTGTACCATTTCAAAATGGCAGCCATCTTAGTTTGTCAAAGCTAAATATCTTAAAAACCGTAAAATTGATAAAAAAATGTAAGAATCGAACAGGTTTTTTCATTTTATCCTAAAATTAATTATATGACGATATTAACTATAGGATAGTAAATAACTGAGTTGTTGTGATTTTTATAAGATAAAACATGATGTTTCAGCCCAGAAATTACAAAAAATCATGTTTTAACTTATAAAAACCACAACAACTCAGTTATTTATTATCCTATAGTTAATATCTTCATATCATTACTTTTAGGATAAAATGCCAAAACCTTTTTGATTCTTATAGTTTTTTTATAAATTTTATGGTTTTTAAGATATTTAGCTTTGAAAACAAAAAATGGCCGCCAATTTGAAATGGTACAATGTATAAACTTGATATTTCATTCCAAAATAAGTCTTATTAGATGTAAAACATATAATAAGTTTGAAGTCGATATCTTCAGATGTTCCTAAGCTGTAACGTATTAAGTAAAAAACACATACAGACTGACAGACGGAAAACTAGTCACCGGAGACCCATGTTTATACTGTGAAATATGTTTGTCTCGACCTAAGGAACAATTTTTTTATGAATACGTTCCAGAGAATTCCGGGACACCCTGTATATTGCTCCTCAAAAATCGTATTAAAATATTTAAATTATCAGCGGCTGCTTTCTTAAAGTAACCTAATAATTTTAAACATTTTTAATACCAATAAATAGCATGTTAAACCAAAAGTTGTTAGTTTTAAACAATAATTTATTTTATCACTAAGGCCAAAAGTGAATCTTCTCGATATGAGCTCATGTTTAAAGGCCGAGGCAGAGCTGGGACTTGAAAATGAGCGAGGATCGGAAACCATGTTTGGTCCTAGCGATGAACTACAGTTTTAGTCATACTGTAAATATTGTTACGATACAAATTTCACGAAAAATACATTGTGTCTACTTGTTTAGTTATCTTTAAAAATGTTCTTTCGTCTGAGTTTGCTACTTGCATCTTGAACAGCTGTTATACACAAGTTTGTATTGTTTACAAGTTGAATAATTAGATCAATTCATTTGTAACAGCTGACAACCTCGACCAAAAAGTGTCATAAAATGATGATTATTTTTGTCCTAGGGCAAAATATATTACGAAAACCACACATACCCAAGGAATAAAATCAACACTTCTCAATGAGTGTGTTGAAACAGCTATTTTGAAGCAAAATGAAGAAAACAATTTTATGTTAATTTCTTGAAGACACTCTTCTTACTGATAAACATAAATGTATAATCAATAAATCAAATCACTCTACCAACTTCCCGGCACGTGCCTGATAATTTCTCAAAGGCAGCCAATAACCCTCTCCCACTTGCAAAATAAAAACTCAAACATGATGAACCAAAATAGTTGAAACCTGTCTGCATTGTATTTAACCTTACACGAGAAGAAATTCACTAATGTACAGCCTTGAATAGTAAATTAATGTTTTGGAATTGAGAAGTTTTTCTTTTTAGATCGAGCAGGTACGCCAATTTTCAATTAGCGCTTGATCCCGAACGTCGGAGAATAAAACCTAAACGGTGAAATTTGTAGGAAATTGGATGTACTTTCATTTTTAATAGGAAGGCTATTTACGTAAAGTTGATAGTTTCCGAGTTATAAGTTATAAGCAACAAAAAACGCCGAAAATGAGAAGTTGAACTTTTAGCGAATTTCCCCTATAGGGAAGAAGTTATTACCGTAGGTGGCATGGAAATACTTAAGCCCGAGACCATGATAACTTTTTGTTCTGAGGTCCCCAGATGCCAAAAACACTATTCATTCAAATGTATATACATGTATATATATTTATGCGTGTCCGTTACCGCGATAACTTTTGAAAGAAATGCCCGATTTTGATTAAATTTGGCAAAAATGTGTAATTTCGAACATTTATGACTATAAGTTCGAAAACCAGATTGATCGGACTATGGAAAGGGGGTTTTATGTGGGTTTTAAATTTTCCAAAATTCTGTTTTTTGAATTTTTCCCCTAAAATTGTAAAAAACACTCAATTTTGATTGTAGCCATTTTATAGAGCTTAAAAAAAATAATTTGGTACTTTGAATCATTAACCTACGTTAAGTGATTGTAGAGAAAATTCAAAAAACGTGTCCATACAATTTTCTATGTTAATCTTATGGGAAAAATGTTTTTGGATTTTCCTCAGATAATTTTACTTAAACCTTCACATTTATTTTTACCAATCAGGTTAGCTCTACAAAACAATCATTTTGGTGGTTTAATTGTTGTTCTACGTCCAATTGTTGCACAGATGTTCAAAGTGCTAAACACAGCACATTGTCCAATGTTATCCTTATAGAGGATAAATAAAATTTGATATCTTGATCATTTATGTATGTATATTGATGAAACCTGGTATGTTGCTTCAACTAGTTGTGTATGTTATTCGTATAGAGAATAAGTAAAGTTTTATATCTCCCTTAGTTATGAACCTAAATTAATAAAATTTGGTGTATAGCTTCACCTGGTTGAGTTATATTGATAATTGGAAAGATACACATTTCTTATCTTCCTCGTTTCAGCAAACCTGCGTTCTCAGCCCTAAAGTTTTTCTTATTGAGAATAAATTAAATGCTATATATTATCACTTATTTATGAATATATTTGCACAAAAAGAGTTTTTTGTTGATTTCCCCGTAGCAGCAAACCTGCATACTCGGCCCTCATGTTATTCGTATAGAGAATAAGTAAAGTTTTATATCTCCCTTAGTTATGAACCTAAATTAATAAAATTTGGTGTATAGCTTCACCTGGTTGAGTTATATTGATAATTGGAAAGATACACATTTCTTATCTTCCTCGTTTCAGCAAACCTGCGTTCTCAGCCCTAAAGTTTTTCTTATTGAGAATAAATTAAATGCTATATATTATCACTTATTTATGAATATATTTTTGTGAAACTTGGTAAGTGGCTCTATGTAGTAGCGAGGCACATATATATGCATTGGAAATTCGCTGAGTACGCAGGTTTGCTGCGACGGGGGTATTTTGCATTTTTTCCCATGTTGCGTTACGAAATCTTTTTTAACAAACCTCAGGTTTGGATTCAGCATCCCAAAAAAACATAAAGAATAGGACAAATCAAAACTACCCCAAAACTTGTCCTCTAGAGGCTCTTTTGAACACAAACTGACTGGTTCTTATTAGTCCTATCAGCTGGAGTACAAGGTAAATCACTGATTGGAGTTAAAGCACGTCAAATATTAAGGAAGAGAAGGCAGTCTGTTGTTAATAAGACATCAGACCATGTCGTCGAAAGAAGGGAAATCTTGAATTTCCTCTTGAAATAATTCTTCTCCCTGACTCAAGAGAGGAGCTCATTTGCTTGACTTCACCCAGGTATGTTTTGTTTAAAATCTTTACTTCAACTCACACTGTGTGTAGTTCCATCCTACATTTTACATTTCCTCATTAATAACCATTTGTTTCTCTTTAATATTAATAAAAATGACTTTGCTATATTTTACTGAATCATATTTAACTTATATGTTTATTTTTTAATTACAGCTTAATATAAGTGATATATTAATTTATTTTGTTTATAATGAATTTACTGAGAATTTAATTTGAAATTGTTTAAGAACTGCATTAGTCTGGCATCCAAAGTAGTAGGTTAGTGTATTATTATTAGTCATGGTAAATAAGCATCGTCTACTCATTAAATACCGAAATGTGCCACAATTATTACTTTCATGATATTTTCGTATGATACAAAACCTTAAAATTCTCAGTTTGTCTGTTCAACCAATTTTAAAACCCAAACCTTATATTGAAGTGTATAAAAGATGTATTTATGCACATCAAAGTTTGCGTCGTTGTTAACACAAACAACAAGTTCAGGCAATAAGAGGCAGTTTCGTTTATTCATTTTGATTTAAAATTTAATAACTGCCAAATTATGACTTTTAATAATAAAAAAGATGTGGTAATAATATATAGTTATTTATTAAATCAGTAACGACTGGTTATCAGATAATACTTTCAATAATTTAATAACTTGTGGGAACAGTCTAAATGAGTTACAGGGACGGAGGTATTTATTATTTTCTGTAATCTGGGAAATCCTAAGGGATAAACATTTTGGCTAGTGTCACAAATTCCACAGAATCTGGAACAAACTTGGCATTATGTATATTCATTCTGTTGGACATAATACCAGATCAATGTGAGAGTATGGTTTTGAACAAGTTCGAACGCTTTGAACACATTATACAAGGTAAGTAATATATATGACAAAATAATAACAAAAATGGTGTTTACATTATTTTTACGTTAATCTGCTATCTATACTAATAAGAACAGCTGATTTTGAATGCACACAATTACATTTGGGTTTATAGTGCTAACCAAATGAATAAGAACAACTGATTTCAAATGTATCACTATTATTATTGATAGAAGCAAGGAGGTCTATTATTGGTATTACTGGAAACAACGCCAGTGATTTTGTCACGTTGGTACATTATACTGGCGAGGCAAATGTATCGTTCCTTTAACTGTCCTAATTAGTTAATTTATTTGTTTAAGTTAATCTACTCATGTGAATCACTGTTAAAAAAGTAAACAAAGTTGGGATGAATTCAATTGGTTCGTTTTAGTTATGTATCTATTTTTGCCATGAAATATGTTAAACTAAAAACCAACTAACAACCAATTAAATTTCAAATCATTAATAATATTCGTTTGATTAACTTTGTTGACTCATTCCATTTCAGCGAGTAGTTCTTTGTCTCACCAATACTTGGAGAACAGCTCGCAATTTCGTTCATTAGTGTTGCCTCCAATTTTACCAATAGACCTCCTAGGATAGAAGCGACAAACGAGATGAAGACATATAGAGCTCTCCATGTTAATCTCCAAGAAAAAGTGAAGCCTACTGGGTAACCGCCATTTTCCCCCTGTTCCCACCGTTCCCATCCCCAATAACAGCAGACAATAAAACGATGAAATCTGCAATTTATGTCCAACCACTTTCCATACAGAAAACAATAACAAGTTTTTCTGAAAATCATATATTTGTAATTTAAAGCGTTTGTAAGATAAAATAATTTAAATATGTAATACACTAAGAAAACAGAAATTGTCTTTTAAAATGCAACTTTTACATCAAACATATTTTCTATCATATGTTTGCTGGAAACCTTTGTTCTCTGTGGTTTGTTTACAAAAATACCCTCCAGTGAGGCTGCTGTTTTTTACCCCAGACAAGAGCTATAGATGTATTAAGCTGTATGGAAGCAACACGCTACTAGCTCTAATACTCTGTTAGAGTACATAGCTAAAAACTGTCAGAAAAATCTCCGGCTTTTTTGTCGGACCTAGAGTGGGAAAGTATCACTTTTTTTTATTCACAGCTAATAACAAAAATAGTACTTTCGAACGAGCTTAAATGTATATAGAGTTCTGATCTGAGGTGAAAAAGTGAAGCCCACATGGTCACCGCCATTTTCCCCTCTGCATAACCAAATCATCCAGTAAAAGAAAGGGGTTAACATGGACACAGTAGGGTTTGTTTACGGATTGTGTATGAACTGAGGGAAAATGGCAGCACCATGTAGGCTTCACTTTTTCTTGGAGATGAATTTGAGTATATAAAGTAGCTCTTAATATATTAAGCTCGTTGCTACTTTTGGTATTGTGTGATGAAAAATTTGTTTATCCACTGACTAACAAAGTGAGTTTTCCCAACGCCATAATTATATTTTGGTGCAAAAGGTTGTACCAACTGATTTATTTTGGGATGTTCTATGTCAATGCCAAACTCTACGGTAACATTATCGACTGTATTTTATTTTATTAAAAAAGCTACTACACATTTATATATATATACTGTATATATATATATATATTTATTTATTTAATTTTAACTGTGTTTTTCAAATTTTTATATAGGTTTAGTATGTCTTTGTTCATTGTAAACCTACGCGTGGGTTTCACTTATAATTATCTAATTTGAATATTCTTTATAAATATTTTGAGTCCGATGAATTGTCAAATGAGGAATAATTGCTACTGCAGACCTCTGAGCTTAGAGGCCGATTTACAACTTTGGTGAAGTTATACGATCAATATGGACAACAGAAGTAAAATATTGTCAATCCTCGTGAGAAAGCAGTAAATAGATAATAATAATACAAATTTTGTAAATCAAAAAAAATCGTATTTCCCATTATATTTTCTCAAACTACTTCCTCAAGTAATTATTAATGATGTAATTTGCCAAGTTATCACTTAGCCTTTTAGATATTCGGCATCTTCGTTTAGCTAAAGAGTCCGTGGTTACCAATGTTTGAACCTACTTATTTAATTTAATGCTTGTTTAGTATTGATTTGAAAGCATTTTGATAGTGAACGTAAAATTGTAGTAATCGTACTTTAATGAAATTAGGTCTACAAACCAATCGCGATTTTCGATCTCATGTCTTGAAATACTAGTAAAGTTCTCATGTCTACTACTTACATGTTAGTGAGTTTACCTGGGTTAGTTACGTGATTGGCTCATGACATTGTACTTCCCGGTAAGTATAACACATTTTATATCATTATGCCTAGGTAAGTGGTTGGAAAGTCATATTACCAACCTCAAATATTTTTACTGGCTCTAGAAGAACTCACGAATACTTCCAGAGAGGAAGATATTGAGCTGGGAGAATCCTAAACTCGCCTCGATTGCTCTCACGTCATTTGATTAGAAATTCCGAAACCACCACCATCTTGCATTGAACTGATACCCTGAAGTAAGGTACAATTCACTACGGAGAAATAAATCATTAATATTCAGATAAACTGTGCTTCTATTCTATATCAAATCTATTTTAAAATCAATACTCAATACTCTCTTCATTATAAGTGATGAATGATATGAGCTAAATTGAAGGGGTTCGTGGCATTAGTAGACTGCTCAATTAGCTGTTTAACTATTTCTGCATTCTTTCGATAGCGTGTTGGATTGAGCTTTTTTCCCTAGGAAGTAATGCTGTCTCTCAGAGAGATCCTGTGGGTTATTGATGAGCTGCTCTAATTGATTACTGCGTTACCTGCAATGGATGGATGACGTATTAAAAGAACCTCTACATACTAGAATACCAAATTGAATCAGACTGGACGTAAGCGCAATACACAGTTTTTAATCAAGGCTCATCATGAACATAATAAAGAGATTATTTCAAACAAGACACTTTAGAGTACCTATTACAAGTATATAAATGGTAAAAACAGCCAGTGGTGACTAAAAATATCTCACTGACCTGACTTTGATAGTTTTGGATGGTTTGTCCACTGTCATTAGCGAGCCCCCAAAGATCGGTCAAGCACGCAGATTGGTGGCAAAAAGAATATTGTACACAAATAATTATAGGCACAACCACGATAAGAATAATTATAAAAATAAGGGCCAATTCCCAATTTTGATCAATAGAAACCTGTGATATTATTTGTTCATATGGAGGATGGATTAAATTAGATATCAATTGTTTTATTAATTTAATTATCTAGTTTTATTCCATATGCATGTTATCAGATGTTAATTTGACAAACGTTTAATTCCACAGTTAAAAGTGATTAAAGTTTGTCTTCCTGTTTTCGCTTAGTTAATGAAACATATTTTAATTTAGAGATATTATCCTTTCGTTGATCAATTCTGTTAATACGTTCGCCACGTTGATCAATTCTGTTAATACGTTCGCTACGAACGCGTTTATTGCAACGTATAAGAACATGTATATCGTATTCATCATCATAAAGTCCATCATTATAATCTATGTTATTAATTTAAAAATTATATATTTTTTTTAAGTCATACTTATGCTTGTAATGTTTTAATTGATTTTTATTTGTTTCAGTTACAGCCACACATGCAATTTGTATTCAAAGATAAGCTTCCGCGGTCACTACATCATCAATTCATTCCCATTTTGAAAATATAATTATGTCATATAATCAGATTTTGTTACGATACAACTTTCAAATATGGTACTTCGTCAGGCTTTCGTTGTTTTATATCATTTGCAATAATGAGGAACGTTTTAAAAACTAATTAAATGGTGTTAAATAGTGTTGGTATTTAAAAGTAAAATATAAACTACCCTAATAGTACGTCAAAGTAAATTTGCAAATCAATAAAGTATAGCGGGAAAGTCTGAGCAAAAGATATCGGGGTAGCTTGTAGAATACACAGATGAGACACGGCAATATTGGGAACGGACCTGTTGACTGTCGCCATGGTTACCGAGCCGGATGTCGAGGGCTGCTTGGCTGTCAATTCGTTTTCATTTTTTTAATCGACAGGTGGGCAATATACACCTTTCCCCATTTACGTGTTTTTGCCAAGGGGCAACTGTAAAAGTAAAATACCCCCGTCACAGCAAACCTGCATACTCAGCGAATTTCCAATGAATGTATAGCATAATACATTAAAACACTTAACAGGATTCATAATAAATATATTCACAAACAAGTGATATTTAAAATATTAATTAATCTCCATAAGAATAACATTGGGGATGAGTACGAAGGTTTGTTGCAACAAGGCACACAAAATAATGGGGTTTTATGCAAATATCAATAGAACTCATCTTAGTGAAGTCACATACCAAGTTTCATCCATATACATTCATAAATAAGCGATATATAACATTTTAAGTATTTTCCATAAGAATAACATGGGGACCAAGTACCTAGGTTTGCTGCTACAGGAACCATAGGCGAAAAATTATTTTTTTTGTACAAACAACAATAAACCACAACCAGATGAAGCCATATACCAAATTTCGTCAGTTAATGTTCATTAATAAGCGAGATATTCAATTTTTCTTTTTCTCCATAAGAATAACATTAGACAACGTACTGTGTTTAGCAATTTCAATATCTCGGTAACCAATTGACGTAGAACAATGATCAAAATACCAAATTGTTTATTTTTTTAAGCTGAATTCAATGGGAAAAATTAAAATTTGATTTAAATAAGAATTACATGTGAAAATCCCAAAAAACACATTTTTGGGGTACAAAACCCCCCAAAAACCCCCCTTCCGATGGTGTGATTCATCTGGTTTTCGAACTCGTTCAAATAAATGGTACTTCACACATTTGTACCAAATTTCATTAAGATCGGACCTGTTTTACGAGAGTTATTGTGCTTACGGACACATATATATATATAAATATATAAATATATATATATATATATAAAAATTTGAACGAATGGTGTTTTTGGCATCTGGGGACCTCAAAATGAAAAGTTATCATGGTCTCGGGCTTAAGTCTTACCATGAGACCTACGGTAATAGCTTCTTCCCTATAGGGGAAATTCGCTAAACAAATAGTTATTAAGTCTTAGGTGATATATCTTGTGATGGATGAAATAAATCATTACATATGCCTTTTAAATATATATTTAATATTTCTTACACAGGTATCAGATTTGACAATATAAATCCAATAGCGGCTAACTTCAAAAAACATAACCATCAATGAAAATATAGTTTTCATATCTCATGACACGTTTTTAATTATAGATTGAAGATAACATGTTTCCTTTACAACAATTTCAGGAAAGATAGTTTGATAAAGAGACAAACAATAAAATCACATCTTGGCGTCTAATGGTGCTAACAGAATTTAGTTTATGGGTGCACAAGCTCCTTAAGCAACGGAATGTATTTTATAATATCATTGTATTTTTTATAAAGATTGCAGTCGAATAAAAATAATAATTACACCCCATTCCCCCGTCTTAAAAAAAATAGGTTTACGGATTCAACATAAGTAATATATCTGTTGAACATGTATCAGAAGTTGAACTTGTTTATATTTGCGAGTCATTTAAACTTTAGTTCCCCAATAAACAAGTGTAAAATATAAACTAGTTAAAACTTAATAAAAATTCGGTGACGGAACGAAGGAAGATATTTGTGTGTGTGAGGAGGTCTTTTACATGTGGAGGTACTATAAATGGAGCGGCCACGGTGCGGCGGACGGTTAGTGAAGCCGCGACGGCCTGACTGTTGAAGAGGGCCAGCCACTGTATATAGCATGGCTGTGTAAGGGGGAGGGGTAGTGCTTGCTGGCGAGCGCACTAATGGTAGCTAGCTTATTTAGTCCCGGCAAACGAATAAAAAAAGAGTGTATTCAAATGTAAATAGTTTCTATTTGTAAGGAACATAATTGGAGTACACGCGGCGTTTAAGAGAAGGCCCAGTCATGCAATTTTTCGCGTTTCGACCTGAATCTTCCGTAAGGCTGATTTTAGATTTTAAATCCCTTTTCTCCTCTACGGATTACCTGAAATCGTTGATTTATGGCTCATTTTAAAGAATAAAATGAGCCATATTGACAAAGGAAGGGATTATAAAGGGTACAGGGTTTCCAATTATTGCATAACCTACACGACATCAAGACGCTGAAGATGGGATGAATGCCGAAATAAGTATACAGCAGAGTAGAAAAAGGATTGTTTGACGTAAGTAAAAAAGTTATAAGTACTATAAAATTAACATTGGCCTTTCGTCTGCAGCAGATAAAAACGCATGATGTTTCGAGTCTGGAGCCCCATCTTAAAAAATATAAATACTAAACATTTTTCATAAATCCAACTGTTAAGCAGATATAGCCTAAAAACACCATTTTAGCCACAATTTCCGAAAATGCCACCTCGATGGTTGGTCAAACAAAAAATGTAAACCTGGAAGCTGAATACTATAACAAGACAAACCACTCATAAGTCAAATCTGTCTACCTAATGGTTAAGGAGTTCCTAACACTTTTTGACCACCCTTTTACCCTTTTCCTAGATGGTAGATTGAACACAACTTTTATTTTTTGGGAATTTATAAGATTGTAATGGTTATACATCAGATAACATGTGTACAAAGTGTCTTGCCACGAAGCCACATAATTAATATAAAAGTGAGGTTAATCCTTAAACAAAAATGTCCAAAAATTGTCTTCGACATTCAATGTAAGTGACCTTTTGCAGTAAACTATCTCTGTAGATTGTAATTTATGTATTAGTATTAAGTACTTTTACATACACCATTTAATATAGAGCCCAGTTTATATACTGTCAAAAATGTACAGTGTACATTTTACTTTCTAAATTTTAAGATTGGAAATTGCGCATTTTCAAGTGTTTAGAAACATAAATTACAAATTATAAAAGTGTTGAAGATAACTTTTCTGAATTCTCCTTCTCTTTATTTGAAGCAGCTCAGTTGAAGTTTAATAACAGATATAATTCGCCTGCTACTGACAAGATTTTCAGTCATGTTAAAGAGTTTTACTTTAATCTGTCTAGTTTTTTGTTTGTTTTTTGCAAATACTTATGAAATTTATGATTAAATAAATCCATTATTAACATAATGACTGTAACTCAGTATTTCATTTTGTTTATTCATTCACAAAACTATTATGTAACAACTTGGCCCCACTAAGTTTTTCATAACTTGTCGATGTCATCCAATAACGTTATAATTTTTATATTTTTATTTATATATTTTATTTATATATTTTATAATGTTTCCCTGGTTATAAGGGCATGAGTAACCCCTGTACTGATGGTAAAATTATTTGGTGGCTGAGGGTGTGTTTGTATGGGGGGGGCTTAATAACCCAAAGTCATTCCGTTTGGGTTGATGGCTTTGACTCACATCCTGAGGATAAGGCATAAGGCAGGTGCCAGAAATAAAAGCTACCATACTAGCATATATGGAGTAGGATGAATGGAATGACTGATCCCATCATACCTTATTGTTTTTTTCTAAGGTAATTCCAAAAATTGGTGAATAATTTATGAACTAAACTTAAAATATCATAAACCAAATTTCAGGGGTATAAAAATCCCCCACGTTTCTTTCTTTTGATTAGTGGCGGTGTCAATTTACATGTCTATATCAAAATCAAATGTTTTAAACACCGTAAATTTGTCATGAAAATTGTCGTTTCACTGACACACATACTCACGCACACAAGACCAGGTAAGGGATGCTCTTCAGTAAGCAATCAAGGTGTGGCACTTCAGTTCCGCCTCTTCCTTTGACAAAGGCCTCTCCACTCAAGACTGATGAGTTTCTCTCCAGGTAGCTACGGTGTTTTTATGCGGGAAAGCATACATTTCACCTGAAAACGCTGCATTACAAGTGTTAGTTAGAAGAATTAGTTTGTCGGTTAAGGAGATTAGGTCTTTTTAACTAGTGGACTCGATACATTATTTACTTTTCTACTGCTAAGAAATTTACATTTAATTATATCATATTATATATTTTTTATATAGGGGCTTAACCTTTATAAATATGTAAGCCCATTCGATTAGAAAGCAAATTTATTAATAAGAAATTAAATGCATTTAAATTTTAACAGTTTTATTAAATACATGCATTACAATAATTACATCAGCTTAGCTGACTTTTATACGATAATCGTATAGCAATAGTAGAAATGCTAATATTTAAATAATATATACTCAAAGAAGGTACTCTAAAACCATCTAAATAGTCTGGCATTAATATAAACTGACTTTGTTATTTATAAATGACATTTTAGCGAATTTCCCCTATAGGGAAGAAGCTATTACCGTAGTCGGCATGGTAAGACCTAGGCCCGGGACCATGATAACTTTTCGTTTTGAGGTCCCCAGACCCCAAAAACACCATTCGTTCGAAACTGTATATATATATATATATATCTATATATATATATATATATATATATATATATGTGTCCGTGAGCACGATAACTCTCGTAAAAATTATCCGATTTTGATGAAATTTGGTATAAACGTGTAAAGCAACATTTATGACTTTAAGTTCGAAAACCAGCCCGATCGCTCTATCCGAAGGGGTATTTTGGGGGGGTTTTGTACCCCAAAAATGGGTTTTTCGAATTTTTTACATATAATTTTGGAAATAGTCAAATTTTATTTTTCCCCATTTGATTCAGCTTAAAAAAACAAACAATTTGGTATTTTGATCATTTCTCTACGTCAATTGGTTACCGAGATATTGAAAGTGCTAAACACAGTACGTTGTCTAATGTTATTCTTATGGAGGAAAATAAAAATTTTATATCTCGCTTATTTATGAACGTATACTGACGAAACTTGGTATACGGCTTCATCTAGTTGTGGACCATTGATATTTGCTCAAAAAAACAATTTTTTACCCAAGGCTCCCGTAGCAGCAAACCTGCATACTCAGCCCCATGTTATTCTTATGGAGAATAAGTAACGTGTTATCTGCCTTCATTATGAAAATAAATTAATTAAATTTGGTATGTGGCTTTACCTACATGAGTTATATTGATATTTGTATAAAACCCAATTTGTTGTCTTCCTTGCTTCAGCAAACCTGCATACTCAGCCGCCATGTTATTCTTATGGTGAATAATTAAAATGTCATAAATCGTTTATTTATGAATGTATACTGATGAAACTTGGTATGTGCCTTTATGTGGTATTAAGATACATATATATGCATTGGAAATTCGCTGAGTACGCAGGTTTGCTGCTACGGGGGTATTTTATGTCTTCCTAGTTAAAAGATTAGCCTCAAAAGCATTGTTTTGTGGAGAAGCTATCGCAAATAGATAAACTTTTGAGTGGCTGGACATTTGTGAAAGCGTATTTACGTTCCACTGCACTTGAGGTCTTCGTCTACGGACAATGTATGAGAAAAAGAAACCGCCAACATCTAACAAAATGAAAACGTATATATCAATGTTTTATTTAAGACTTCCATGTAAGTTTAACTAACTACTATACACAATAACAACTAAACGAGACTTCAAATACTCTAGCTACTACACCTAGCAACTGGATCTTTACATACGTAACTTTTCATCTCAGTTTTAACCGTACTGCACATATTCCTAAACGTTCCAGTGCTTTTACCATCATATTTAATATAGTTGTACAATTCATCCATTCCATTCTTTTGTGGTGGTACGACGGCACTGTAACTGGGTTCCTGAAAAAGTGACTTCGAAGGATAGATGCAACAAACGGTGACAGATTAAGCGTCGCGCCGTCCCTTGGTGACCGCTGGTGCGTCCCAATCACAAATATTGGTAAAAGTATTACAATTCTGTTGCGTCGGACTAGCATTTGTCTCTAAGCAGGTCGCGTACACAGCCCAACTATAACCTCTAACTAACTAACTAACTAACTATAACACTTTCTCCGTACATTAACTCAAAAATAAATAGTATTATTTTTTTACTAACTCGATCTAATAACAGACATATTCTTGTAATTGAAAATAACGTTATATTTATATTATTTGGCGTATTGGTGGCAACCAGAACAATTGTTTTAATTGCATCAATTGTATTGCAAAATTATTTCGTCTAAGATAAAAGGAAATATAATGAAAAATCAACAATTAAAATAAAAATATAGCAGAGCATCAAGAGCTCCGCTCAACTTGAGTTATAAAACCAAATAAAATCGCACAGTTGTTAACTTCAATATTCCCTTTTCTTTAGATTTTTGATCTTACGAAAGACCTTCTTTCAAAGCTATTTTTATACTTTTTATTTCATATTCTCTTCAATACCTTTTATTCAAATATATTGACATGTGTTAAACGTAGAGTTCCTCCAAAGTTCCTGGTAGGTTTAATGTTATATACCGGGTGTCCAAAAAGTCCGGCAATACCTAAATATTTTGTTTATCAAGAAACAAGAAACTTAAGAATTGTTTCATTGCCCTAGTTACCACCTCCTATATACTTTTAACGGACATATTTCGTAGTGGGGATTTCGCTTTAGAAGAGGTCTTGTAAATCTTAAAAATGTAAGCATGTTAGAGAAAGCACAGTAGCATGGTTACATGTAATGTTACAAAATTACACATGGCCGCAAATCCGACTTCAAACGGATGATCATATTGGAAATGGCAGCAGATCAAATTTTAAACTAGCAGCATTATAAAATGTGGCTTATTTTGATACGATTCTACTACGGATGTCTGGTTTTTGGCATCGTATATAATATGTAACAATGTAAGACATTATAATGATATATAATGTGACCTGTGCCTATCATAAAACGTAAAATACTTCCTTTACGGATCGTATTTCCTTTACGGACACTAGAAAATGTCATGAACCTTTATGGGAGGCACAGATCATATCATAAACCATTAGAAAGGTATTTTATCCATCTTTATATCTATGGATGGTGTATATATTATCGTTCATACACCCCTCATCCGATTGCAATGCCAATTTGCATGGTCAATCAGCTTGATCCTAGAAAGATTTAAAGCCATTAATCAAATTCCTAGGACCTAAGGGGTTTGCCCCACTGGACTTCAAAGTTACTATTAGGGAGGAAAGATTTTTTATGATTTCATCAGGTGAATAATTGTAATCATCTGTTTTTTATGTATGTAGCTAGCTATAATGTAAATTTTATGGATATTATTTTATTTGTTTATCGTATAAACCTTGTTTAATCTAATACGTACAGTTTAGATGCTACAACAATGAATTTTAATTTGTTTTATTTCCCTATTCCCACAAGAATAACATTGGACATTGAAACTGCGTTTAGCGCTAAATAAAACTTTATATTTTATCCGTAGTTGTAGAATAATAAGTCAAAATACTACTTTACTTAGTTTTGTGAGCTTCTTTTAATGGTGATTAGTAAATTTAAGTTAAATTTTACAGTTATATGAAAAATAAAAAACATCATTTTGAGACCTTTTAAGCCTTATAATGTCTGAACTAGGACTGAACCCTTTTTTCTAAGAAACGTAGGGGTGGTGTAGGCCTAATTTTATTTGAAACCTATTATAAGTCAATTAATTAAAAAATATTGAGACCTGTTTTTAGTAATGTTGATTTTTTATGTTTTAGCGGTTTTGAGGGGATGAACGAATCCCTCTAAAATTAAAAAGTAAAAGAAAACCCCAGGATATAAAATACATACGCCAAATTAGATCACAATCAGCTCATCGATGTGGTCTTTAGTACTGTGCACATCCCTACAGTTAGACAGATAGACATACATCACCTTAAAAACTACTCTTTAGGTTCAGGGAGCACCATAACGAATATACCCACCAATAACTCAAATTCAAATATTTTGGCATAAACAAGTCTTTTTTTTTCATAAAATATGTATATGGGGAGGAAGTAAAATTAGTATTCGTTTCTTTGCCATTTATGCATTCCTATTCTGTATATCCGATTGCGATGAATCTTTATATAGTAATCCAGGAAGCATATGGTAGTATCAGGTTCAATCTAGTAAGGTTTCAGCTGTTATTAAAAGTACTAAACCTGAGGCCCACTGGATTATAATGGGAATCTTATGGGCTTTAGTATTTTCTGGACATTTTAAGATGGAATTTAGCTTACAAAAATATATTATTAAGAAATCAATAAAGTACCTTTTCCAAGTCCAGTTTAAAATCACTAAACATTCTCACATTCCATGTATTTATATTTATTCTGTTCTATTTAAGACTTTATTGACTTTGCTTTCTAGCTTACATTCTTTGGATGCTAAATGTAAATGTACTCTGGCATATCCTTAAAACAAAACAACTTCATTTGAAAAATTACCATATTACAATGGGATGCGCTTACTAAATAAATTACGAAATGAATTAAAAATCATCAAAATAAATAGTTTAACAAATAAACTTAAAAAATGTTTATTAACACACATTTTTATTGAGATGATGATTATTTAAACTGTTCATGGATTTGTTTTGCAATTCTATAATGTACCTATTTTTTCCCTATTCATAAATTTGGGGCTCCGCCCCCTCCCCCTCCCCCAGAAAAACGTGCCCGTTAAATGTATCAACGAGAAGGTAGCTGGTGTAAGCATTAATTTCTAAAGTTGCACAGTTGTATGTATATTCATGAACAAAATACTCAGGCGTTGTCGGACTTTTTGGACATCCGGTTTATAGAGAGAAGAGAATTCAGTTTTAATTAGTAACAACAAATTTGATAATTTTAATTATTTTACAGAATTTATTCGTTTACCTTTTGTTATTTATATTTTGTTAATTTATATCCCAATTTGTATTCAGTTGAATGTTAAAGTTTAAACAAAATATTCAGCTTCTAAAATTAAAATACCATCTGCTCCGCTATCACGAACAGCTGTCAATCATTATTCACTACATTCTGTCAATAACAAAGCCCTCTAAGCTACACATTCTACTGACGTTTGCCTTATATCTTGCTTTATACGTTGATCAGGAAGAGCATTTAATCTATGTTTAAATTTAAACTTATAAACCCTCAAAATTAGAGTAGCATCAAATCTATTGATGAGAAACATTTAACTAAATAACTAAACTGTTGCAGTATAGCCCGCAACACTTTGCATGCAAGTACCGGTAGCTTTAGTATTTGGATTATTTATTTGGTTTTTATTTTAAAAAGTACGTTTTTGACTTTTAATTCGTAATGTTGATTTAGTTATAGCCCAGCCTAACCCACATATTTAAGTCAGATTTTAACATTCCTTTGTTGAAACTAAAAAAGTCCCAAACAGCAGGTTTAAACCCCCTACAACTCACGGTCATTTTATCTATTTAAGAAAAAATGTTCGATAGAATGGAACAATTTTAAATATTTTACAATTGTCAAAAATACTGGAGTACTAGAGTTGGTAAATAGGCATTATATTTTTATTCATCAGAAGTAATATATTTATAAAAATCTAAGAACATTACGAACGTAATAACATATGCAACATATTCATATTATTAGTTATTCAATATAAATATTCGCTTATCTGATGCTCATTGTAAAGAGTTTGCTTGAAATCTGTTATAGAGGCACGTCTTGCAAGAAAGGTTTTATAACTCTTCAAGGGATATTAAACGGAGATGATATATCTCTACGGATTATTTATGCTATCTCTTCGGTATTAGAAATCGGCAATGAATCTTTTAAAGATTTATTACCGATAGTATAAATGATAAAACCGACCAATTTCGTAAAATTGTTATTTGTACGATGAAATATAAACCGAAGGAAGATATCAATAAATCCTAACCAGTATTTAAGTAAATAAATAATAATAGAAAGTAATTAAACTATATGTGTAAAAATTATACTTTTAATGCCCACGTACGTAATGTTATCTTCCAAAGTAGAACACTTCGTGTTTATGGGTAGTAATCTGTAAAATGCTAACCTTTACGATTTGCATGACTGTTGCCGGCCCTGATGACAGGCCTTTCAGGAGTATACATAAGTTGTATGGAAAATGGATTGCATTTATACTTTAGTTTAACTATTTCATAATAGTGTAACACAAGTTTTCATAAAAAGTGAGGAGAAAATCTAACCTTGTGGTGTGAGCTCACTTTACCCATTGTATAAAATCCAGGAGACTCGGACGACATTCTTACCTAATTCTTAAGTAAACGCATTAACTCATATTTAATAAACTAAATAAATAAATAGTGTTCATCATACTATACTATATAGAAGCTGATTTATCGATTATATATACCTAATATTATCAATTAAATTAATACAGATAATTAAGCATTATTACTAGGAGTACGCTCTTATATCGCGTATAAGGATTGAGTGATCGCGTAAAATACAAAAAAAAGATGTTTCAATTGACAATATACCTCATGGGCCCTCCATTATAACTGCAGCTTGACAATGACATACAAATCCAGAACATGACAAACAATGAGACCAGAAATCTGTCAATCAGTCAGACAAAGTGCATATGAAGTAGTTACTCACCCCTCAGTCTCACTGAGGGCTGTATCATCTAGGCCCTCATAATAATATTAGCTGAAGATTTTGATAAAATATAATATGTTGGCGACAATAAAGGTCCCCAATCAGTGAGAGCACGTGGTTTAAAAGTAGTTATTTAGACTTTAGTTCCACTGGAGGACCCATCAGGATATTTATTTCATTGTAGCTTAATATTGCTGTAAAAATATATACGTATAAATACAGAACTTGATGAACAATACGTTTTAAAATCAGTCAATTGGTTTTGAATTCCTTAAATATTTTAAACTCTAATCCAGAGGTTTTAATGTAACACATTAACCTTACTGGGGGGGGATATGCCCCCCAGGCCTCCCATTGTTATTGTAGCTTGATACGGTTGTTCAAATACATAGCCTATAAATGCAGAACTTAAAAAAACAATAAGGCCTAAATCAGTCAATTTGTTTTTAAGAAGAATAAATTACCTCAATCAAAAAGAAAGGAAAAGTAGTATCTTATGTTAAATATAATCTAGGAAGTAATTAAAACTCTTAGACACACTTCTTAGAACCCACCAGTCATTGTGTCAAGGTCCAACATTTTGTATACATCTTAATATATAAATGCCCCCGTAGCAGCAAACCTGCGTACTTAGCAAATTTCCAATGCATATATATGTATCTTAATACCACATAAAGCCACATATCAAGTTTCATCAATATACATTAATAAATAAACGATTTAAGACATTTGAATTATTCTCCATAAGAATAACATGGCGGCTGAGTGTGCAGGTTTGCTGAAGCAAGGAACTCCAAAAATGGGGTTTTATACAAATATCAATATAACTCAAGTAGGTAAAGCCACACACCAAATTTTAATAATTTATGTTCATAATTAAGGGAGATAACACGTTGCTTATTCTCCATAAGAATAACATGGGGCTGAGTACGCAGGTTTGCTGTTACGGGAACTATCGACTGAAAAATGGTTTTTAGTGCAAATATCAATAGACCACAACGATATGAAGCAATATACCAAGTTTCATCAAGGAAAGGACAAAAATAAGCGAGATATACAATTTATCTTATTCTCCGTAAGAATAGCATTGGACAACATACTGGGTTTAGCACTTTCGATATCTCTGTAACCATTTGACGTAGAGCAATGACCAAAACACCAAATTGTGCGTCTTTCTAAGCTGATTCCAATGTAAAAAATAAAAATTTGACTTTTTCAACAATTATATGTAAAAAGCTCAAAAAACCCACTTTTTGGATAAAAAACACCCCGAAATACGTCTTCGGATAGGTCGATCTGTCTGGTTTTCGAACTTAATGTCATAAATGCTGCTTTACACGTTTATACCAAATTTCGTAAAAATCAGATCAATTTTACGAGAGTTATCGTGCTCACGGACACATACTTTAATAGTAAACAAATGTCAAAATCGGCCTGGAAGGACAAGTCCTGCACAGTCCATTAACACATATATAATTCCAATTTGTTGGCATCTGGGGACCTTGAAACGAAAAGTTATCATGGTCACGGGCCTAGGTCTTACCATGCCGACTACGGTAATAGCTTCTTCCCTATAGGGGAAATTCGCTCAAATGGATCCCTATTTCCCTTGGTCATGCCATTACTTGAGAATAATGGATGAAATTGAATAATTCTTTTTTGTTGAGTTTGTTTATGTCAGGACAAGGTTCTTATAAAAGACAATTTTTAATCCGACCTAAGAGCTCTGCCCCACAGGCCTTCAAAGTTCCCATTGATTTGATCTAAGTTAAGTTAGTTACACCAAGCAGCTGTAAACATACTTGAAAGGCATATACATATGTTGATTATGGAAATAAAAAGCTACTTGAATGGAAACTCTCATTTTGGAAATAAAAAAAGTACTTGAATGGCAACTCAAAATCTTTTTTTGATATTCAAGTGAGCATAGCGAATGAGCTAATCCGGGAAGCGAACATGCTTATTTTGAAAATGAACGAGTATTTGAAATGAAACAAATTCAATGACTTTAGGACAGGACAACGTCTGTTGGGCCAGCTAGTTATATATATTAATGATTACAGAAGGTGTATAACATTTATGTTTCCAAAAACATTATGATCACATTCTTTTTAAGTGACGGTGTATTATAATCCCACTTATGTTTTATATTACTGACTATCTCAAGTTTAATCCATGCAAATTTTTTTGCTGTAAAAAATAATACGGGGACTTGTGCTTGAATCAATAGTTATTTGTGTATTAAGTGAGTAAAGTGCAACTTTTTTCCCTAAGGGAAATTGTTGGCGCCCGACGCCGGCGCCGTAGGCCAGGGCGATAAATTTACACCCAAGATTTTTCCCACACCCCAAAAGCCACAAGTATTGATATGTATTCACATTCACAATCGCTTTCCATTTTGGTTGCGTAATGCGTAATAACTAAACTCGGAACGTTAATTGCAGCTGGAGCGAAATATCAATCAGCTGATCCGATTCCCTTATAGCT
Organism: Allygus modestus; assembly: GCA_963675035.1. Taxonomy (NCBI): domain Eukaryota; kingdom Metazoa; phylum Arthropoda; class Insecta; order Hemiptera; family Cicadellidae; genus Allygus; species Allygus modestus. Next base: position 213,690,038 of record OY776111.1, read on the forward strand.
GCAGCATTAATGATTGCAGCGAAATGTCAGCTGATTCTGTTCCAGGAGACAAAGTAGCACTATACTCCTTAATTACAAGGAGTAAAATTTGACTTTACTAAGTAGGTTGGTGTAACGAAATTTATCGTACAAGATAGGAACGACGTTTCCTTCAATTTTTAAAGTGTATTGTATTAGTTCACACATACGCAAAAAGTTGCAGAAAATTTAGTAAACAAATTTCATAATCGGCCTGGAAGGACAAGTCCTGTACAGTCCATTAACACATATATAATTCCAATTTCTGGTAAATAGTTCAACTAAATTTGATCAAAATGTTAAACAGGAGCATCTCTTTTACTTGTTAAACATTAAAAGTAATTTTTTACTGAGAAAAACATGTTTTCTGAAAATAAAAGTACCAATCTCTGTATGGCAGGAGGTTCAATTTCGGATCTAAACTATTTAAATCAGTCCTTTAGTTTTTGTTAGTGTATTTACAAAAGGATGTTGTTGATATTTGAACATGGGCTTTTATGAGAGCCAAAAATTAAAATTAATTTATTATTAGAAACAACACATCTAAAGTAAACAAAGATATTGATGACATTAGTGTATGTCAAAACCTGCTATTTAATACAAAACTATTTAATAGTTTTTGCTAGTAATGTAAGTGATTTATTGAAAAGTCGAACAATATTTGTTATGGGAATAATAAACGCAAACATTGTGCGTTAAAAAACACCTAAAAAGAAAATAAATGTAATTATGACAAACTGCAGGCCAAAACCTTTAATCTAATACTGAAACAGTAAAAATTGGCACAGTAGTTTTTGCTAATAGATTTACGTAAAGAATTTTAAAAAAAATTTTAATCGGGCTGTTTCGAGAGCTCAAAGTATTTTGTATTGAGAAAAATCTATACTTATAATGGTTGTGCATGTACGTGTATGTCCCAGAGGGGATTTCGAAAACGCCTACTAAAAACTGCTCCAGACTATAATGTTGTAGAGGACCAACAAATTGCAGATAGGTACTTTTTTGTTTTTCCTGCAGACCTCAGGACTCTGCCCCAGTGGCATAAAAAGTCGCCATGTTATTCTTATGAAGGTTTAGGTTATTTAGGTTTCAGTTAGGCCTACCGCAAAACAGGCTTGACCCGGACACTTTTTTACTATTTTTAGGTTATAGTGCCTTCCCGTAACGATGTCACCAATAAAAACCAGACTATTGTAAAGTGTGAGTACTATTCACAATATCCATTTACCTTTAGCCTAACTTATATATTATTATGTTGGATGTTATTATAAGAAAAATAAATACCCCCGTAGCAACCAACCTACGTACTCAGCGAATTTCCAATGCATATATATATATATATATGTATCTTAATACCACCTAAAGCCAAATACCAAGTTTCATCAATATACATGCATAAATAAACGATTTATGAAAGTTTTAATTATTATCCATAAGAATAACATGGCGGCTGAGTATGCTGGGTTGCTGAAGCAAGGAACACAAAAAATGGTGTTTTATAAAAATATAAATAAAACTCAAGAAGGTAAAGCCACATACCAAATTGTATTAATTTATGTTCATAATTAAGGGAGATAATACGTTACTTATTCTCCATAAGAATAACATAGGAGCTGAGTACGTATGTTTGCAGCTATATGGTAACTGTCGGCCAAAAAATGTTTCTTAGTGCAAATATTAATATGCCACAACGATATAAAGCAATATACAAAGTTTCATCAGGAAAGTTCATAAATAAGCGAGATATACAATTTGTCTTATTCTCCATTAGAATAACATCGGACAACGTACTGTCTTTAGCACTTTAAATATCTATGTAACCATTTGACGTAGAGCAAAGATAAAAACACCAACTTGTGCGTATTTTAACCTGATTCCAATGGAAAAACTCAAATTTGACTTTTTCAAAAATTATTTGTAAAAAACTCAAAAACTTACTTTTAGGGTACAAACCCCCCCCCCCCAAATACCCCTTCGGATAGGTCGATCTGTCTGATTTTCAAACTTAAAGCCATAAAATGCTGCTTTAAACAATTATACTAAATTTTGTCAAAACCGGACTATTTTTACGAGAGTTATCTGCTCACGGACAAATGTATATATATATATATATATATATATATATATATATATATATATATATATATATGTATAGAGTTTTGAACTAATGGTGTTTTTGGCATTTGGGGACTTCAAAATGAAAAGTTATCATGGTCCCGGGCCTAGGTCTTACCATGCCGACTACGGTAATAGCTTCTTCCCTATATATATATATTGTAAGATTATTTCTTTCTCTCTTAAGTTTGAATCATAACTCGCTTAGCTTAGTGAGATGGAAACCAGGAAATTGATTGAAATGACACCAGCGTCTGTAATAACATATACCTTTTAATATTCATAAATCAGATGACTATTTCCTCCTTATTATATAATGATAAATATTCGTGACAACCCTTTAAATAGAGGCCTCTGTGCCCTAACTCCTATTTATAAAATACAACTGAAATGACAAACACAGTATAAATCAATACTCTCTTAAGCTAACAAATCATTAATAAAGATCACTCTGTTCTGGCATGGCCAAAGTTCTTTAAGGCAATTTATACGTCACAGTCCACACCTTCCATATGAATACACACCCTTAACTCGATATTTAACATTTAATTTACATTGTTGGGCATGTAGCCGTTAATCTACCATTAAAGGTTTACTCAATTCACTTTATTAATAGTTTAGTCCTTTATATTTCATCCATCAATTACGCATCAAAATAATTACCCTTAAACCTTTCCAAATTAAACATTGTCACATTATATTACATTAAAATGTTAAGCCATGTGGGCCTTTATACTTCAATAATCAATTCATTCATGTAACAGTTATTCATTAACACTTACTAAATTAATTGAACGATGGTTAATGACATCGAGCTACTGCTATCTTTATGTACAACTATTTTACCCCTCAACTTGGCCTATAGGCCATTCTGATTATGTCTACCGTCTTTAATTTATTTTAACATCTTCATCATTGCTTAATCATTATTTATTATCAAATCATTTCCCTTAACCTTCGACTGTTCTCTCAAATTTTTCCCTTTTAACTAGAGGTGCAATTTAGTGAATATCACATACCACGCAGTCCGGAATTTTGGCTGTCAGGCGGTCTCCCTGCGTTGTCGGTCCTTGGCCTCTCCGTGGTCCCGTCCAGTGGTTAAGGTGTCCAGGAGTGGTCCAGCGTCCAGAAGTGGTCCTGGGTCCCTTTGTCGGTGGTTGTCTTGAAGAATTCTCCCAAGGCTCCTCCGGTCGCAGACACGGTCCGTCCTCTTCTCCCTCTGGGTTGTGGTCGCTGTAGTGCTTCTGTTGGCCCTGCGTTGGTGGACTTGGTTGGAAGGTCGACAACACCCGGTATTTTACTATAACCTAAGTGTTGCGGGACTTACTCGATCCAGCCCCCCTTACTTCCCAACACTTCACTTCTTGCCTCTCTTTTTCTGACTGTCCATCCTCTCTCCTCGATATGTTTCCCCCGATATCGTGTTTCCCCCAAATTCGGTCGACCACGCCCACGTCAACCAATCACGTCGATTCTGGACTCCTACACCCGCCGTGATTCGTGTCCGTAGCTGGTCAGCATTCCGCCGCCATCATTGGAATTTTTGGTGAGTTACTTTGATTTTGTCGCTTGAACCCTAGGTCATTTACCTGTGTAATTTGACCGTTTATTTCCTGTTTTGTTACTCTGTCATTTCCTGTTGTTCCCAATTCCAAGTCTTTGACCTCAGCTTTACTTCGTAGTTAATTGTACTCATATTTTTATGATTTTATTTTAGGGATTTTATTAACCAATAATGTTCATAATGTTTACACTCCCCTGCTTGGGAAAATTTTTCGTCCCCGAAAAATAACTTAAGTAGTGAAATGAAGGTGACATCAGTGAAGTATGTTGTTTTTTAGTATAATGTTCTATGAATTTAACCATCACTAATGTAACATATATTCTTGATGTGAAATTTGTAAATATGTATGTTTCACTGGAGTTAAATGTAATTTGGGAGTTTGAGTTCACCATTAAATGTCATGAAGTATCTAGTCTGCCGGCAAATTAACTAGCCTGTCTCCACGAGAATTAATAGGTGTACAAATTTTGAAGTTATCATAAGTTTTGTTTATCGATCAATAATTTTGGTTCAGTAATTTGCTATTAAATGTCATGAAGCCTTAGCTTTAGCGCTTTTCACTAACTCTCCGTAAGATTTAATAGCTATGATATTATTTAATTGTCTTATTTCCATCTCCTTAGAGAATATAAATTACGTTGTTGTAACGCAGTAATGTAATTTCCTCAGCTAGTAGCAGCTCTATTCAGCTGAATAATCTGTAGCCTGTCTGTAAGTGCAACGTGGCTTGTTTCTCACGCGTGTAATCTTATCCGCAACATCCTGTCTGTCGCTTCGTGTTGTTGTGTCTGTGTGTTCATAGTATGTCCCCAGTCGAGAGTGAGTATGGCTTTGGTCCAGTGTCGATCCGCGTCGGATATGTGTCGAAAACGTGTTAAGGTTTGTTTTGAGTGATAAGTGGTCTTCCTTCCTCTTTTAGATGCTTTAATCTTCTGTGTTTGAGTGAGTGTGGATTATTTATCGGATACCCTCCAAACTTTAAGGTATCGCAGCTGATTTAAGTCATTAAGACATTTTTTTTTTTGTCGGTCAACTTTAATTTCCTTTTACAAGCGTAGTACATTCATAATTTGTATGAATATTTTCCTTATTTAATTTTATCAAGGTGATCCCAATTTTGTTATTTAACTTCGTATTTCAATTTCCGCAATATAAATGTCAGGACTCGTTATATTGTTTAGAGCTCAGTTCATGTGTGGGAAACCCTTTATAATTTTTTTTTGTAATATTTGTTAATTATTTGAAGTCTGTCAAATGCTTAGGTTCATAATTTGTATCGCGTGAACCTAAATTTTGTAAATTCATTTGTAAATTGCAATTTATTGAGTTACCAATGGAATCTCAACTATCTAGTAATATATGGGTCATTAGATGATACTAGTAGTAGTAGTTATTAGGCTTAAAGAGTCGAGCCTTCTTGGGTTCCTCTGTAGATTAGAAAATAGTCTTTATTTTTAAGGAATAACGTATTCCTAATACGTATGTAGGCCCAAGTTAATTAATTTATTTATTTGATGGGATTTTATTGGTAATTGTTTTGTAGATGTTTCACAGTAGTTGACCTCTTAGTACTTTAAATTAATTTGCAACAGTGTAACATTGACGCAATTTTGACTGTTTCCCAAGCAGCATGTTGTGTATTAAGTTACAAATTGAATCTCAGTTGCGCACTCTGGTCGTAGGTGATGCAGGTGTAAATAGGGTGCTTTGTAGAGAAATTTCCTAATAGGGGAAGATTCTAACAGTAGGAAAGCTCCTTGACACGTACGTATTTCTAATACGTTCATTACGTTGTCGTCAATAGAGGTTCTGTTTGTGACTTATAATTTTAATTGTTTTTATTTAATTTCTTCCGTGAAACGGTTTAATATTCTCGACATGAACTTGTTCCTCCACTAGTTTTCCTCGTTTTTCTAAAGCCACTAAGTAAGTCAAATCATTTAATTTATCGGTGACATGGTAAGGTCCTTTATAGCAATTTTGAAACTTGCTATATTTTTTTGTGTGATTCGTTGGATATTTAATTAATATTTCATCCCCTGGTTGTAGTTCTAAATCCCTTCGCGTCCTGTCAAAATATTTTTTTTGACTATTTTGGGCCTTTTCTAAGATTTTTGGAATTTCCGTTCTAATTTTATGTATTAATTTAATCTCTTTTAATACGTCCTTGTCCTGATTTTCGTGAACATAAATGTAATCAGACGGGTGGTTTGCTTCTCTTGCAAAATTTAAATAAAATGGAGTGTAACCCGTGCTTTTATTTATCGTAGTGTTATATGCAAATGTTATAAATTTTAACACGTCAGACCAATTGTGTGGGTCTTCCTGTATGTAGTGTGAAATTGCTTTCTTTATTACCAAGTTGCATCTCTCCGTTAAACCTTGAATACGTTGCATATATGGAGGACTTGGCCGCTGTTCTATGCCTAAGCTTTGTAATAATTGTTTTAGTACTTGTCCCATGAAATGTGTACCCTGGTTGTGAGTAATAATTTTTGGACAACCGTATAAACAGAATATTTCCAATAATACCTTAGCTACGGTTTTTGCGTCTGCAGAACGAATTGCACGTGTATATGCCATCCTCGTTGTGGGGTCTGGCATTACTAAAATGTATTTAAATCCATGGCTTTGTGTTATAGGGCCTAAGAAATCTATAATTAATCTTTCAAACGGTTTTTTTGAGGGGATTTGCGGTTGTAACTTTCCGTATTGCTTATAAGTAGCAGATCTCCTAAGTTGACAGTCTTCACATGTTTTAGTATAGTTTACAATGTCCTGATTTATACTGGGCCAATAGTATCGTGATTTTATTTTCTTTCCAGTTTTAAAGCTTGAGAAATGCCCTCCTGAAAATATATTATCATGGAAGGTTTTTTAATATTTCGTTAACCTTTTCCTGGGGTATTGCTAATAAATATTCCGTGTCTCTACCATTGAAATGTTTGTAATATAATATGTTATCCCTCTCTACATATTTCCTGGATTCATGTCTGATTTTCTTCGGAACGGAATCTGGTGATATCTTAGCTATTTTTTTTTTGCTTTAAATAAGGGTCTTTTGCTTGTAACTCTTCAAAATTTTCTGTTTTTATCTCCTGAATGTTTAATGTAGCTTGAATTAGGTCCTGGTCTAACTCCTCTTCTGGTGGATTCCTAGAAAGGCTGTCCGCTAGTAGATTGTTAGTTCCTTTCTTATATTTTACGATTATATCGTAGTCAACTAGTGCGAGAGCAAGGCGATTTAGGCGTGATGAAGTGTTTTTAAAATTCTTATAATGTATGAGTGACTGACAATCGGTATAAACTATTGTTTGCCTGCCTAGCGTAAATTCCCTCCAGTAATTAACTGCATATACTAAGGCTAGCATTTCCCTTTCTGCATTAGAATATCGCTTTTCCGTTTCTGTGTATTTTCTTGATAAATATGCTATGGGATGCATAGTATTATTTTCAGGATTTATTTGCAAGTAACATGCCCCAAGTGCAAATAATAAACTGTCAACATAAATAACTGATTCCCAATCGTCTTTCCAATGAACAAGTAATGGTGGATTAGTTAAAATTTGCTTTATTTTATTAAAAGCTTGTTCACAATCTTCATTCCATTTAAAAGGTAAATTTTTGTTTGCTTGTTTAATTAACTCTGTTAGGGGTAATGTAATTTGGGCATAATTTTTAATATGCTTCCTGAAAAATGATGACGCGCCTAGGAACTGACGCACACGTCTTATACAGTCTGGCCTTTTAAATTCTTGTATAGCATTAACTGTAGATTGTTGAGGTAAAATGCCTTGCTTTGAGACTGTGTATCCAAGTATATCAACTGTTTCATATAAAAACTTGCATTTTTTGTGTTTAGCTTTAAATTAGCTTTATGTAATATTTCTAAAATTATTTCCAAATTTTCTAAATCCTGTTGGAAAGATGATCCGTAAACATTATGAACATTATTGGTTAATAAAATCCCTAAAATAAAATCATAAAAATATGAGTACAATTAACTACGAAGTAAAGCTGAGGTCAAAGACTTGGAATTGGGAACAACAGGAAATGACAGAGTAACAAAACAGGAAATAAACGGTCAAATTACACAGGTAAATGACCTAGGGTTCAAGCGACAACATCAAAGTAACTCACCAAAAATTCCAATGATGGTGGCAGAATGCTGACCAGCTACGGACACGAATCACGGCGGGTGTAGGAGTCCAGAATCGACGTGATTGGTTGACGTGGGCGTGGTCGACCGAATTTGGGGGAAACACGATATCGGGGGAAACATATCGAGGAGAGAGTTTGGACAGTCAGAAAAAGAGCGTCCAGAAGTGGTCCTGGGTCCCTTTGTCGGTGGTTGTCTTGAAGAATTCTCCCAAGGCTCCTCCGGTCGCAGACACGGTCCGTCCTCTTCTCCCTCTGGGTTGTGGTCGCTGTAGTGCTTCTGTTGGCCCTGCGTTGGTGGACTTGGTTGGAAGGTCGACAACACCCGGTATTTTACTATAACCTAAGTGTTGCGGGACTTACTCGATCCAGCCCCCCTTACTTCCCAACACTTCACTTCTTGCCTCTCTTTTTCTGACTGTCCATCCTCTCTCCTCGATATGTTTCCCCCGATATCGTGTTTCCCCCAAATTCGGTCGACCACGCCCACGTCAACCAATCACGTCGATTCTGGACTCCTACACCCGCCGTGATTCGTGTCCGTAGCTGGTCAGCATTCCGCCGCCATCATTGGAATTTTTGGTGAGTTACTTTGATTTTGTCGCTTGAACCCTAGGTCATTTACCTGTGTAATTTGACCGTTTATTTCCTGTTTTGTTACTCTGTCATTTCCTGTTGTTCCCAATTCCAAGTCTTTGACCTCAGCTTTACTTCGTAGTTAATTGTACTCATATTTTTATGATTTTATTTTAGGGATTTTATTAACCAATAATGTCCATAATGTTTACAATATATATATATATGGGGGAAATTTGCTAATCCCTAAAGGGGAAATTCACTAAGAATAAATAAAAGTGTCCGGGTTAACCTCCACAAACGGTCTTGAACCGGACATCCACCTAACTAACGTTATAACGTATAAACTAAACTCTCCTGTCCGTAGTTGAACGGTGTTTTGAGGTCTGCAGATGCCTTTGCAGAAAGGTTTAAAAATGAAATAAATACAAAATTGTTATGGGTTTGGGATGAAAAAAGGGTATTCTTATGTCACGTTTCAGTTGTTTATTCTTTGCAACTAAAATGAAACTAAACAAAGAACCGTAAGGGAAAAATACAGACGTTTAAAATACAGTTTGAAACAACGGGCCCATTATATTTTCCACGGACATGATCACTTATGGTCGATTTAAACAAAGAATAGGTACTTTTTCGCCGCTGCTCTTATAATTAATACCATATCAGAGCTACAAACCACAATGTTGTTATTAGTTATGGCGGGAATACTGTGTTTACGGTAGGAACGAGTCGTAACGGTTGACAAGAGTCCCATCCATGGAGTATAATTAAAGTGTCCGGGTCAAAACTGGAATAGGCCTGTCGTTAATGTGAAACATTTTTTTTAATATATGTTGTTTATCTCTTTAAATAGCGTGGCATTGTGCACGCTTAAATTCCAAATAAAATTATGCCTTATTCACGAAAACAATCGGACAAACGTAAAAGAAATGACATGTCTTAGTTAGAAATAATATTTTATTTTTGTGAAAAGAAGTGAGTTATAAACGATTAGAGCATGCCTCGTTTTACGATTAGAGCATGCTCTAAACAAATGTAGGCCTACCTATAACGAACGACTGCTCAAGTTTGCAGGTTAGTTTAGAAATATTTATGTTTACAAATATGTACGTGTCCGGGTCAAGACCCCCTGTCCGGGTCTAGCCTATTTTATGATACGGTATGTTATGTTTCAGTTTAGGTGTCTTGAAATTTGTCCAGATAACAAACGTTGGTTCCAATATAACTTTAAACATGCATTGTCAGGAATAACATTATCATGTTATGTTTGTTTATTTAATTTTTATTTTAAGTTTAATTGAATAACAAACTAAACAAAGATAACGTAGGCACTGTACGGTAATTAAAAACATACAAGCTATCAAATATTAATCAGTGTTAAAAATATCAACCTAATTAATATACCGTAGCCTATCGAACAATTTAATTTGGTTCGTTATTTTGTTCCACTTACGAAAGTATACCCGAGCCGAGTAAGATCGAAACCATATTGGATTCGCCTGGGTAAATTAAATGTAAGCTAAACAATACCCCCGTGGCAGCAAACCTGCATACTCAGCGAATTTCCAATGCATATATATATATATATATATATATATATATATATATATATATATATATATGACTCACTACTATATAGAGCTACTTACCAAGTTTCATAGAAATACATTCATAAATAAGTGATATATAGCATTTAATTTATTCTCCATAAGAATAACATTAGGGTTGAGGACGCAGGTTTGCTGCAACGAGAAAGATATGTAATGTGTTTTTTTTTGCAATTATCAATATAACTGAACCAGGTGAAGCTACATACCAAGTTCTCATAATTTAGGTCCATAATTAAGGGAGATATACAACTTTACTTATTCTCCATATGAATAACATAGGGGCCGAGTATGCAGGTTAGCCGCTACGGGGACTATCAACAAAAAACTTGTTTTTTGTGTAAATATCAATGTACCACAACTATTTGAATCCATATACCAAGTTCCATCAATATACATTCATAAATAATCGAGATATAGAATTTTATTTATTCTCCATAAGGATAACATTGGACAACGTACTGTGTTTAGCACTTTGAATATCTTTGCAACGGTTGGACGTAGAACAACGATTAAAACACCAAAATGTTTGTTTTGTTGAGCTAAACATATTAATAAACAGAAATGTGAAGTTTTTAGTAAAACTATCTGCGAAAAATCCAAAAACCTCTTTCCCATAAGATTAACATGGCACAAGTTTTTTGGATTTTCTCCGCAACCACTTAATGTAGGTTAATGTTTGAAAAGACCAAATTATTTATTTTTTTAAGCTCTATAAAATGGCTATAACCAAAATCGAGTGTTTGTAACATTTCGGGGTCAAAATTGCAAAAACCGATTTTTGGTAAATAATTGTAAACCCCCATAAAACCCCCCTTCCCGTAGTGTGATCGATCTTGTTTTCCAAACTTACAGTCATAAATTCTACTCTCCACATTTTTGGCAAATTTCATCAAAATCGGGTGTTTCTTTCAAAAGTTATCGCGGTAACGGACACATATATATAAATTTGAACGATTAGTGTTTTTGGCATCTGGGGACCTCAAAACAGAAAAGTTATCATGGTCTCGGGCTTAAGTCTTACCATGCCACCTACGGTAAGAGCTTCTTCCCTATAGGGGAAATTCGCTAAAAGTCATACCCTATTTTGGATTTAAAATTTGTATCACTTTTCCCTTGTTTCTGGCAAAAACAAATGTGATATCCAAACTGTAGAGGTAAATTTATATGAGGTTAGTTCAATGAAATTGCTCATTTCCAATCGAAAAGTAGGCCTAGGAAGAACTTGTGCCAAAAGCCAAAATTATCCAGAGACTAAGTTGTACCTTACGGAACAATTTTAGAAACTGTTTATTTTGGATAAAAACGAAGAAATGTAGACAAAAATGTGATTAAAACAGTGGTGTATGGACATCATAAATTATGCCTAGAAAATTAGAGTCGATAGGCATACCTTACAAATATTAACCTCCAAAAAGGACAAAACTTATTGAGTTTGCCTTATTGCCTTTTTGAGTTTGAATAAACACTTATGTAGACCTCGTGCGGATCTTCGTGAAGCCTGAGTAGTGCGAGCAGAAGAGTGGGGGGGGGTCAGCATTGGAGGGGAAAATCACAATACCATATGTCGTAATACTATTCCTGCGGAAAAAATTTGGCTGTGTAATATTAAATATATTTTAATGCGTGAACGTATAGTAATTAAGTTTTTATGACAGTCTTTAAAAAACGAGGATGGTATTTTTAAAACCATAAATTGACAATACACTCTTTATGTTTTTGAGTACAGTATTGTATTTAAAATTATGTCTTAACAAATTGTAAATGATTACATTAGGGTTCTTGAGTTTTTTCTCACATGGAATTGTCAACACAAGCCGTTGAACTGTTTCCCTGGTGTAGGCAGTATAGTTCTTGTACGATCAGCTGGTTTTTATTCTTAAAAAATTTATTGCTGTTGCTGATTGTTTTATTTGTAATTTTAATATTTTTCCTATTGAACTAATGTTTAAACATATGGACGCAGCAGTGAACTCGCTAGGTTGAAGACAAATGAAAATGATTTGTGTTAGGCCTAATCGATAAATGCTGTCCCGCACTTCTTGCGAATACGCCCGAACACATATACGGCCGAACTCCGAATGTTCGGAGCAATCCCGAGAAGTGTGGGAGCTGCACAAACTCTTTGGCTGTACACTATCGCCGAATGAATCGCTCGAATGGTCCACCAAATGATCGGAACGAGTCGCGACAACGAATTTTGCACCAAATCAAACGAATGTGCACAATATGTATATTTGTGTATATAACGAATAAAGAAAGTTTGAATTGAATTAAGTAACCAGTACACGCTCGCCCATTCGCTTCCGCTCGTCACCTTTGATTCAAGCAAAAAACCTGACAAAAACGGAGCACAGGCAAACACAAATCATGGCGAGGTGAACTATCCCGTACATAAACGAGCACACTGAGTAAACTATCGCGCTAGCTTTTGTTGGGCCATTGTGTATTGGTAGCAAGAATATGGGACGGAATGTCCAGTGAACATTCGGGAGAATGTTCGGTCGAATGTTTAGGCCTGGTCGCGAGATGAGTGGGGCAGACTTAACCTATATAAGATCTTTGCTTAACAATCACTTCGCGTTTGCAATGTTTTTGGTTTGACACGTAACAGATGATTCTCACAAGCGATTTTTTTTAGTCAATAGTCTAAGAATATATATAAATCGCTCCCCACCCCTAAAAACCCGGTTTAAACCACTTTTACCAATAACACTTGTACCAATAACACATCTTCGCGTGCTTCACGAAGATCGGCACGCGGTCTAAGGTAGTTCTGGTAATGCAATTATCATTTTTGTAGGAAAATAAAGTTAGGCCTATATTAAACTAAAGTTTTCAATCTGACAAAAAGGAAATAGGCTAGACCCAGAATATGGTGAAAACTAATGTGTTATATTAAGTTTTAATAACATATAATCATAGTTAAAAGCCCGATGTATAGGTATCTATAGTTTGTTATTTTTTCTGTTCTTACAAATGTTAATTATTGTCATATTGTAAAGTTGCATTGGTGATAGCCGCCAAATAAAAAACCAAAACATTAATTGTATTTGGTAACTTACCGTAAGTTTTATAAGCGAGATAATAATTGTTTTAACAAATTAAGACTTTCTACTGTTAATGAGTGGAAATTATAATGTATATAATTACATATATTAGCGTTTAATCACTTTAATCACATATTTCCTTTTTGGTTAAAATTTTGTCGTCTGGAGTCTGGAGTCTGGAGTCTGGACTCAGGACTAGCCAAAGTACCAGAGTGCACCGCTCGGCCTGCATTTTTTTACATAGAGTACGATACCAATAAAGTTATTCATTATAATAGTATTTAAAATAATAATGCATCTTTTAATTAATAAAAAATAAAATACACGTACAACTTTTAAACGCTAATAATATTTATACCTTAGTTTTTGTGTTTCAAGGTACGAAAAGAACTATTTTTTTCCTAGTCAACATGAACATGAATAACTATAGTTCTGTAGTGAATCTATGGCTATGGTATACTTACGTTACTCTATAGTTGAAATAAAGACGTTGGCTAAATATCAACGATTCAAGTACCACAAAAATGGCTCCCAATGTTAATCTTATGGGATAAAAAATAGATTTGTTTTAAAGATAATTTTATTATTACTTAACCAAATATTCCCAATAACGAACTCGACCGAGATTTCATACTATAGAATCTATCTCTAAAGTTTGAAGTGGATCTGTAGAGGCGTTTTTGAGTTATTTATGACAAAGACACGCCAGTTCGAGTTGATTCTCTTACCAGTGTAAGCAGTAAAGTTATGTATAAGGATTTCGTTTCACTCAATCCAATTATCGTACTTATAAATCCCTTAACAATTACTACTAATAAAACCAAGTTTATGTTATTAGTGAATTTCCTATGGAAAAGTGAACTATAAGCATGACCCGCACGGTGAGACTTAAGCCCGGGACCACCATAAAAGTTCCTAACGTGACCCCCTGAACATGTTTTTTGGGGTCTCTAAAAACCTTATATATATGTTCGCACTCTAGCGGTCACAATTTTTGTTCGATTGACTTCAAATTTGGTAGAGACATTCCTTTATATAATCAGTTGGACAAGTTCGTTGGGCAAAAGAATCGGAAAACTCTAACCCCCTTGTTTGGGAATTTTAAGTTTTCAAATTTTGAGTTTTTGAACCCAAAGAGGGTCAGAGAAGCCCCAAATGTACACTCATTGCACATTACCTTATTTTAACTAAAAATCGAAAGATTTTAAGCCCTCCCTCATCATTCTAGCACAAGTAATTACCGAGTTATTAAAGAAAATGTTAATTTTCAAAATAAAGTACGTTGTCTTATGGGGATTTTACACTGAAAAGGCTGTTTTTCATATCTTAATATCGTTTTATCACCCCCCAAACCCCTATACCAACTTGTTTTCCCGACAATACCTCCTTCTAACTTTATAATGTACAACATTGGCATCCTATTAGTGAATTTAAATATAACCAGGAGCATCAAAACAGCCAAACAATAACATTTTTCAATTTTCACAAAATTGTAACCAGTGTTGGTTTAAACCCTTTATTTGATCTTTTTAATGTTTTAATGCGAAAATTCACTTCCCTCACATCAGCGTGCTGCATGCAATCTTCTGCAGTCCTCACAATGTGAGGGTACCACAGATGTTTGTAGAGTGTTCTCTGAATAGTTCTGGAGAGTACAAAATAGTTTTGAGCGCAAAAAAGGGAATTTCGTAAAACATAGAATCAACATTTTTTTAGTTTATTCTAATTAGGCATACTATATAAATAATTAGTACTATGTAAAATAATTAAACATTTCCTAATGAATGAAAAAAATTCAAATATAGTATTGTCCATAATGTTACGGGGAACAATTATGACGAAACAATGAGCCATAACTTATAAACATGAAATAAATATCATAAATCCATAATTTTTCTTGCAATACAAAGCGTTAGAAGTCTTAGAAGTAAGTTATAAATGTTGCTTTACATGTTTACAAGGTCTTACCATGCCGACTACTGAAATAGCTTGTTTCCAAAAAGGGAAATTCGCTAGAATATAAAAACCTAGAGTGTTTGGTTCAGGATCTTCAAACCGAATGATTTAATATCGGGCCATTGGTGAGGTGTCCACGACTGCACACATCCATACAGACAGACAGGCCGGCAGGCAGAATACAGACATCACCTCAAAAACCGCTTTATATATTTTGTTAAGGATTTGTCCACCGATAAGCCAAATTCTAAAATGTTGACAACAGTACTTTCTTCATGTGCCATGTATAGGGAGAGAAAGTAAAACCAAAATCAAAATTACAATAAGTTAATTTTTGAATAGTATTTTCAAACATTTAGCGAGATATATATGACATTATTTCGAGAGTAACTTAAATAGTTATCTAAAGATAAACTTTTGTACAATATTTAAAAAATCACATCCACTTAACAAATCATGTTTAGATGTAGAAAAGCATTGTTTGACGACCTTAACAATATTAGGTTATAAAATACTAGTAACAATATTAGAATAATTCTGCTTTGTGAAAGTTCTCCTTTGGAGAGGTGAGGGAGCTGCGGTTGAATTTACATGCAGATGAACTTTACATCGCTGCGATGAGGTTAACCATCCTCGGTTTGTAGCCTTTGTTCATCAGGTAAAGCCGATCTAAAGGCTGTACAACTGTTTAAACTCTGCATAATTCAAGTTTTCAGAATTTTCATGAGTTTTATTATAACAATGTCATGAATGTGTGATAGTCATATGTTATATGTAAAGAAAAATATACAACACGATCTACTATAAGTGATCATCATCATTCGATATACAACATTTCTAATAATGTATTTTGAATTGGGATTAATCTATTCGGAACCGATTTTGAAAGTATGTAACGTTTAATAAACTTGTAGTGCAATGTTAGCAACACACATGCATATCTACTAAGACTAATAATAATTTGAGCTGTAATAGATATAGTTATTTATACTGTTATTCCTTCTTATTTATAAGTAAATGTACTAATTTCAGACAAACCTCTAAAATAGTTTCTTAACGGTCTGTTACTATAGTTTTGTTCAGCCTGGAATTAATGTAATTAGATAAATAGCAGTCATAAGAAATATAGTAAATTTAAAGGGTCATTTACTTATCGCAATAACAATGACATAACAGCATACTAAATACTACGATGTAGAAGCACATGGTTTGTATTTTTTTTCAGGACGACTATACTGTAGTTATATTTACAGTAATTCGTCTGAAAATTTTATCAGCATATTTTGTATCAGCATATTTTGTATCAAAAACCTATCGTAGCTTGACATCGGAGCTGAACCGGATCAAGCTGACGGTATCGCGTATCCATCTGGCTCACTACTAGTAGCAGCTGTTAATCATTAGTCACTCACTGTCAATGTAAATCTCCTCGTGCCAGTCAGTTGACGAGTGAAGTATATGCCTACTGGTGTGATCAGCCATAACTTTTATATTTATATTTATATTTACAGTAATTCGTCTGAAAATTTTATCAGCATATTTTGTATCAGCATATTTTGTATCAAAAACCTATCGAGTATATTGACATCGGAGCTGAACCGGATCAAGCTGACGGTATCGTGTATCCATCTGGCTCACTACTAGTAGCAGCTGTTAATCATTAGTCACTCACTGTCAATGTAAATCTCCTCGTGCCAGTCAGTTGACGAGTGAAGTATATGCCTACTGGTGTGATCAGCCATAACTTTTCTTCGCTTTACCACTGTAGTCAAAGTCAAGTATCACTCAGTATTCCTGTTCACAGAAGTCACATCAATCCGTAGCTGCCATAGTAGGAAGATCACTATGTCTGTGATGGTTCAGCTACTGATTCGTATATTTTAGAACATTATTTTAACCTTTGGATCAATTAATTTGCCTTGCCATTGACGCAAATGTGCAAATACATTAACACTAACCAATAATTTTGGACAAATATTCAAACATTCGTTGCGTAATGTTTTTGCTAATAATCCAAGAGATAAATATAAATAAATTAACGTTTGCAGCCTGTAAAACTGTTTGGGAATTTAAATTGTATAACTGATGTATGAAAACATGTCACCGATCTTAATATTTCCGTAATCTATGATTTTTTCATTACAAATGTATACAGGAATATCTGAAAACTTATAGTATATCATATTGTAGTAATGATAAAGATGTCAAGTAAGATATTTTTGTAAATAAATAAATTTAAGGAAACAATGTGTTAGAACATCCCTTAAAGAAGCCCATTGATTGACATATCTAGGAGTATTGGTGACACAATAGGATTGTGCATCAAAAATCAATGGCTAATAATGGCTACTACTGTCGTCACAAAAATTAACAGTTGTTGTGTAGTAGGTAACTTGATTTCGACCAAAATTGCCAAATATAATGTTTGACCCACTGGTACAACCAGTAACGTTGTATGGAGAATTTTTAATGAAAGTTGTGAAATTGAAATTATAGGGTGAGCGCAGCACGATGCAAAAGTTAGTTTTTGGTGTTAGTAATGTAGGAAATAGTTGAGTGGTTTCAAAGGCTGGCAGAGTATTGATATCATTTTTAGCTAAACAGAGACTGATAATTAATTATATAAATCTCAGTTTTTTTAACTAAAGCCTTTTTCAGTGGTAATTAAATGGAAGAATACCGGTAGTTACGATATATTTTAAATTTAATATTTTTAGTTCTTATTTCTAATCATTCCTTTAATCAGACATCTTGCACGTTATCACTAACTAAACGCTGTGGTCGGTTAATTTTATTCAAATTGGCTCTTCGCTCAGTGTGTATGTAGTGGTTAGGGATACTCAACCTAAGCTTAGAGGACTAATGGACCTAGGATCATATGATAATCTATGAGACAACTAATTATTGTAAGTAGATATATAAGGATATTTAGATCCTTTTATTTATCTTTGCAAAACTATTGTTCGTGACTCATAAGACGGATAATACAATAAGAGTTTTACTCTATTGACTCAAAATATTATCCTGTTTACAAAAAAATAATTTTTACAGGTAATTATTTTATATTTGTAATTGTTTTGGTAATATGTATTTTTTACTCCATTACATCTTACCTAACTTTTTTTCTTAACACGTAATATCGCTAAGTGTCATGAACAACTACTTGCACTAACGCAATACAGTAGACTCTCAGAAAAAAAGTAATTTACTATGCAAAAAGGAAGGATGGTGAAATTATAAACTAGTTACATACTTATTAGTTAACG
This sequence comes from Allygus modestus, assembly GCA_963675035.1. Taxonomy (NCBI): domain Eukaryota; kingdom Metazoa; phylum Arthropoda; class Insecta; order Hemiptera; family Cicadellidae; genus Allygus; species Allygus modestus. Next base: position 213,708,348 of record OY776111.1, read on the forward strand.
AGAAACTACATTTTTATTTGTGGGGAAGCCTAAATCTGTCAGATTTAAATCTGGTCACAATTCATATAATATTTGTGAGACTTCAAACAGGCTTTCAGTTGAGAAAACCAAATCAGTTAAGCTGCCCTGAATAGCCACCCGATTACACCTCAGACATATTGAGGGTCCCTCAGAGGTATATTGTCCTTTTTCCATCTCTTCCTTCCAAGTCAGAGTAGTTTGCACGATATCTCGGGTTGATAAAACTCGATCTGGTAAACAAATTAGCTAAACCTACCATAATTAGCCCTTACGCATTCTAAGATAGTTACCCAATAATGGATTTAATATTGTAATGTGTACTGTTTTTAGTATTTTATTTGTATAAATAAAAATATTGCAAAGGAAATTTTCTTAACCCGACTGCCTACTTACACCACACGCTGTGACCGTTAGATTAGGCTATTCACATTTTGTAAAAAAACACTGTTGTATTTAAATTTCAAAATACTTGGTCATTAGAAGGACTATACTTATTATATTGTTTAAGAATTTTCTTTTTACGAACTTTCTTTTACGTAAATTTGTTTTATGCCATTAAATATCGTTAGTTACATTTTAATTTTAAGTTTAAACAGATTTAAAATGGTTATTAGTGCATAATTTGTCGGGTCTAATACCTTTTCTGGCAAAATAAGGCGATACATGCGTCAATGAGGACAAATTTGAGAGAATCACGTTTTCTCTACAATCGATACATTAATTAGATTTTCCTTAATGAACTTGTTTACCATTTCGTAGACATTTTGATACTTCCACTTAACCAACATTTTTACTTATCAAAGGCCATACATTTAATAGTAAATTTATAACATTTTACCATATGTGATACATATTAACAAATAAATTTTAAGTAAATGTATATAATTTCTAATTTTTTATCTAATAGCTAAACCCCAATTTAAAATTACAATATCAATTATCTCTGTCCGACATGAAGTTCAAACTCATTAGCTGATGAGTCAGACTAATGATTTATTTATTGGTCTGACTTAGTCAGAGGTTCAAGTCCAATCGTATGTGTAATATTAAAATACCAGTTGGCACAAGTATTTAAAACGAACATTTGTATTATTTTCAACCGCTAGGTATGAAATTGAAACAAATTGACGGTCAGGAATGGGCTTGGTGATCCGGCTCAGTTTCCATGGCAACAGTCAACAGGTCCCAATATTGCTGGGACCCATCTCAATACTGTATATTTTACATGTTTTAAACATATTCCTATGACACTTATATTAACGTGTGACACCTAAGTAATATAAAACTTTGTTATTCATATTTTTGTTCTTGTTCAAGTTGGCTTAATTTTACCTGCAATGATTTGTCCACACTTCAATGAACAGTTCCTAAACTTTGAACCGTTATCTAATAAACTGAACTTATAAATAAAATTTGTTTAGAAAATCTTTAAAGTCATATTACATAATTGTTATGACCTGCTCCTGCTTTATGTGTTATGAGGGAAATTCCCCCCCCCCACCAAGGCAAAAGGTTGGACTTGCGCGCGCACCCCCGCACCAGCGCTACGTCTCACAATGGGGTGTTTGAATAATCTAGCTGGCCAAAAACCAAAAAATTAAAGGTTCACCCAGGTAGATTTCAAAGGTTTCTATTAACAGTTAGACACATTCCAAGTAAAACCTTAACTTTCTCTCGACACAGGGAAACCCCGTTATCAAAGTATTATTGTTGGAGGTACAGATAAGAAACAAAGTAGGATCGCTGTATTAACCTAGATTGGTAAACCTATATTTGTCAACGGTGAAATTTTTAATGAATTAGTTGCTTTTTATATTTTTGACAGTACGTCTACTTTAGTATGGGTTTTATGTAACAACAAATTGATATTAAATTAATAATGTTAAGAAAAGAAAATGCTGTGATAACATCGATTTTTATAGAATAAACTGTACAACTAATTCCCAAAGTTGGGTTTTCCAAGGTTTCCCGACACTAATTTTATTTTTGACAGACTGTTCAAAGTGTTCTTTTGAAAATCCTGATAATAATTTCTGCTACTATTTGCTACTCCATATTTTACATGTCATAAAGAAATAACATGCTAAAACCAAGAAACCATACACTTACTGACGTAGAAACTTTTTTTTAATTACAGGAACAGCAAATGTCAGTATTTTCACTAGACAGCAGCTATTCGATTGAATGCAAGAAAAAAAAAGAATTACGTACTGAAGCTCGCAATAAGCATATAAGACCAATTGTCTTGTATGCTTATTGTGAGCTTCAGTACGTAACTCTTTTTATGTCTTAGACAATATCGGGAAAGCTATGCTCGAAAGTTCTCTAGAGTTATCGGCGACAGACAGTGGCGTAACTGCCGGGCCCGTGGTGCGGGGATGGGGGGCCCACGGGCCTAGGGGGCCCACATGAAAAAATTATGTCAGATTTGATCAAAAAAATATCAGAACCTGAACAAGGCTTAATCAAACTTGATCAGATTTATATGGATTATGGGACATTCCCAGATCAAATTTCATCAGGGACTTGATCAGACCTGACATGTTTGAACAATTCTGATCAAATTTGTTAAGGCAATCAGGTTTGATTTAAAAAAAATTAAAAACCCAAAATATAATTTTTTTAACATTGAAACATATTAAATATGCATTAAAAATATGATAAAAAAATTTGAAAAAAATCATGGGAAAAATCCACCTGACACGGTCGGGAAACGGTCCTGGGACTCCAGCGTGGAAGTCCGTTCTCTGATCTACTACACCATGGAGCTACTTGCTATTTAATGAAGAGAAGATATTATCAAAAAGAAACTGTATGGGACCACGATTTTAAGTTAATAACACTAGATTTTTTCCGTAATTATGAACGTGAAATTGTTCATCAACTTATGCCAAAATAATTTCCTATAGTTTTTATTTTTTCAGCTGCACGTTAATATAAAAATAATCCGTCTAACTCAATGTACTCATTGGTAGGAAATTGTGCCGTACTACTAGCAGGTAGTGCAGGATCCCAACAATATTAGTCTAAAGTAGCTTATGTTGAATAAAAGACAATCTTGTCTTAGTTGTGTAATTGTCTTATGTAATGACTCATAAATCATGCAGCCTATGTGGATGCAGCACAGGAATATTGTGTGTAGGTATATACAGTATAACTTATATATGCCCCAATGCAATGGGTTTCAACAATGGTTGTTGATTTAATAGGATAACGTTCCTAATAATTTTCAAAAGGTTTGTCAGGCCTGGTCAAGTCATTTGATCTAGTCTGATATCAGGCCTAGTCCAAGACACTTGATTAAGTCCGACCAAACCTGAATGAACTTGATCAGGTCTGATAAAATTTGATAATGCCTGATCAAGGCAGTTGATCAAGTTTGATTGGGCCTGAACAAACTTGATCAGGCGTGTTAAATTTGGTCATGCCTGATCAAAACAGTTGATCAAGTTTGATCGGGCCTGAACAAACTTGATCAGGCCTGTTCAACTACTTGATCAAAGTAATTCAAACTTGATCAAACTCTGTTCAAATTTGATCACTTTTGATCAAGTCTGATAAAAACATTTTGATGGGGGGCCGAGCCCTTGATCTGAGGAGCCCACGGGCCGAGGTAAAAGCTCTGGTGGGCCCGCATTTTTGGATGAAATTGTTATATTTAATTTTGAAAAATGTTAATAACTTTAGCCACTTTGAATTTTTTATTCTGCTGCTCGCTGTATAAGTCGTCTAAAAAACGCATAAAACAGCATTGTTCATTGTGCTACCCACAATTTAAACATCGTTTTAAATTATACTATTTCAAATATTCAAGAAAACAAAACTTTGGTATAGTTGATTAGCTGTGTATTTTAGTAAAAGTATTAAAAGATGGGACGTTTTAAGTTCAACTACTTACACTTTGAAAAAAAAAACTTTGCCCTCCACGCTGGTCATCTTGGATTGATCCTTTGAAAGCTTTGAGGACTAACCACGCTGACATAATGAGCTCATTGAAAAAAATGTTCTTCAATTCCTTTAATTAAAGAGATAGAACTCAAGACACCTCACAAACTTGGTATCGAAAGTTCTTAAAAGAGACGGCACAGACCTACATAAAGCAATCAAACTATTGGCGAAATAAAAAATGAGCTGATAGATATGTAATAAAAACAATTATGGCACAGCAATTGTAATATCACAGCCATTATTGCTCACCAGTTGAGCCATAGTTAAAAAGCAAGACGCCGAAAAGTTAAAAAAAATGTTGATGAACTGGCTGAAAATAAACGTCTCACTGATCCTAATCCATACCGGAGCTTCAAGGCAGTTGTATATTTTGGTTATTAGGCCTGTAATCAATCAAATTACTTCGAAATGTTAGGGAAAATGAATAAGCAATAATAATGTTGTTAGTAGAAAACATTAGGAATTCGATTGTTAAGCATAACAATACCTTTCATTCTTTGGACATTTCGTTTTATAAATGAATAAGCATTTCGAGTAGGCCCTAATAAGCAATAAAGTTGTTAATACACTTTAAGAATTAACTTATTTTCGGGCTAATAATAATATATTTCATTCTTTGTTCAAATATAAACCGCTTTAAAACTGCAATAATTTTTATTATTTTAATTTCCCTCAATTCTGATTCGGCCTACATTAAAATTTAAAGTGAGCTGTTTTAACAATTTGTACACACAACTATAATATTTTACTATTTTGCAGAGCAATTTAAAAACAGTTGTCAGTAGTGTCAGTTAAGTTTTCGAGCAGTGTAGTGACAATTCTGTTATGTAAATTCTTTTTCAAGAGTGAATTAGCGTAAGTATGTGATAGTGATAAATAATGATAAATCGGGGCTCGTGATAGGATCCGTTTCAAAACCACAAGGTACAACCGTAAACGCTATATAGCGGCGATTTCACGTCAAACCGAATCCGGATCCACTCAAATTATTGCTACATATTTGGACAGGAACATATACGAGTTACTGACCTAGGTCATTGACGTTATGAAGCTTTACGTTTTGACACTCGTTGATTTATTCTTAGGTATTTAAAACTAAATTGAGGTAATGGAACTTTATTAAAAACATTACATCCTAAATAAAAACCTTGGCGATACTAAATCACTAAAATTAAACAATTCTGGAACTGACGTTATGTATCTGGAGGTTAGGTCCTTAGTTAATGCAACCAAAAATCTAACAGGCCTAATGGGAAGGGGAAAGAGATAGGGTGAAAACTGTACGATTATGTTACATGGGGGCCTGAAAATAAGTTTGCGGGGGGGAGATTAGAGGTTGGCAATCCTGATTGCCCAGTGTTGTCGTCGTGAATTTCTATGGATATGAATTTTAAGTTTTTTACTATTATTTACTTATAAATGAAGCAGTTCTTAGTGATAAATTAGTTTTTGACCTGTTTTGCTTATTACCCAGCATCAGGCGAACTAAAACTGTGAGTACGCTGAATGTGGAACACTAACTGTGAACCTAACCAAACAAAATGTTTGACTAATGGACTGATTATTCCGCGTGCTGCTCCTGGTTTCTGCAAGAGTGAGAGACGTCGTTCCAGTGTTACCAGTTCACCTGGCTCAAAGCTGAATTTACCTACTGCCGTCATCAGCGCCGGCGGCCTGTATTTTTTTGCGCCTGCGTTACAACTACATATTTACGCCTTGCACGCTGTCTTGTACAATCTGCAGGCGCCAATCGTTGCTTCGTTACTTCGCTACCTTGTCAGTCCTATTTAGCAATAATTGAGAGACAACACCTGCACTTTTAAGGACACAACAATGCAACAATTTGAATGCTTTTAATAATAATCGCATGACTTGGTATTCATGGACATGGCTTTATTTTTTAAGGATTTATTAGACATTGCACATTAAAGAGTTCCTCTCAAATTGTGTGTTTTTATTTCAGGTTTATTGAATATTTCTCAATTATTTGTAATAATGACTAATTTAAGTGCCTGTACTGATGATGTTGTTTTTGAAACATCAGATGCTGAGGAATGTGTTCAAAGTATCATCTTCCAATTGACTAGTGACATGAATAAATTGTCTACTTTTTATCCTGATATTAGTTTTGATAGTTTATCCAGCAATATTGCGAAACTCTTGGATGAGTTCGAGTCACTTAAATATAACTATGAAACACAATCCGGGATTCTGGATTCATCTAAGCATGAACTTGATTCTGTTTCTTTTAAATTAGATTTGGAAAAAAACCACAGACGCAAAGAAAGAGAAAAATCTCTCATAACACAAGACATAGTTGATAGTGAAAATCGTTCCCTTGTATCTAAGGTAGGAACTTTACACTTGGCTCTAAAGGAACGAGATGCTCAGATCAGTAAGATCATGGCTGAAAAAAATAATTTGCTAAAAAGAGTCACAATGATCGAATCCAGTAATAAAGCTTTGTTAAATAAGATAACTGACCTTAATTCTAAGTTAGAACTTGTTAAGAATGAACATTTTATCCTTAGTACCAAGAGTTGTGACATGCAGAAATGGGTTGATGACAATCGAATAAACACTTATTTTGAGGAGATGTCTAAAAGTATTGATAAGGGGAAATGTGTATTTTATGGACCGTCTGTCACTCATTCTCTAAAACTAGGTTCTAAGGAAGTTGTTAGTGATGTTTTAACTTCATCGTCTTTCTCTGTACATAATTATGCTTTTTTCTGTTTAAACAACAGCAATGATGTAGGTAACGGAGATTCTGGAACTCATTGGTCCCTGGTATTTTTTGACTCCAACGAGAAGAAAGCATTTCATCTTGATTCCTTGTCGGGGAGCAACAAAAGATCTGCTCTTAAGCTGGTCGAGAACCTAGACATAGATTGTATAGACTGTACTGAGTTAGACTGTCTCCAACAAAAAAATGGGTTTGAATGTGGTTTTAACGTTGTTGTGAACGCCATGTATATTTTGAAGCACTATTGTATACCAAATATTGTACTACCTTTTGCAGAATGGTATAACGGTCGTTCGACTACTTGTGAAGCTTATAGTTTTATGCCAGTGGACACTGTAAATACGAAATCTAGAAGTGACCTTGTACTTGAAACTAGTGTTTCTCAATTAAGTAATAACTCTCAGGCAGTAACTCTGGTTTCAAGTCATAAAGTGAATGGCCCCACTACCACCAAATGTAAGACTGTGTCCCCTATTAACATTAAGAAAGTCAACAATGAAGCTTGGAAGGTAGTTAAAAGGAGTAAAGGTTCTCACGATAGTACTCCCCAAGTCCTGGAACATCAAACTTTCCTGAGTAATAATCCTTTTGAAATGCTCTGCGTTGTCGAGCAGCAGGATTAGGACATTGATTTACCTGAAACTGTGAATATCCAATCTAGCATAAGTAGCAACAGTAGGCGCAGAGTTAAGATAAATCACCCCACTAGTAAAGCATTACGCAATTCCAGTGGCACTATCAGCAGCAGTGAATCCTCCTGTGTTCTGTCTCTTAACAATGTCCCTGCTGATTTAATCGCTAACCAAAGCTATGATCATATTAGGGTGGAATCCAGCATTTGCAATGCTGCTGTTTCTAGTAAAATTAAGATAAGAATGCTAGCTGACAGTCATGGACGTAGGTTTGCTGACCTGTTTCAAGACAAGTATCACGATGAATGTAATGTATTTGTTAACTTTAAACCAAATGCAACCTTGAATAATGTCATTGATGGGTTTGATCATGTAGTTGATAACATGAAAGAAAATGACTGCTTGTTAGTATACGGAGGAACTAATGATATTGTTGATGGAAGTTGTAAGCCTAATTTAACTGGTTGTTACAAGAAACTCCTTGATGGGACAAAACACACAAAGGTTATTATTGTGGGACTGCCCTTCAGGTTTGATAAGCCATTTTTAAACAGAATTATATGTAGAATAAATTCTGAAATTAAACATCTTGTAGAGTCATATGATCATGGTAAGTTTTAGCCTTTGGATAAATTAGACCAAAGATTTTTTACCCGATATGGGTTGCACTTAAACCTTGCAGGCAAAAGGAAAATATTGTCAATGATTGATAGCATGTTATTCTCCATCTCAGACAAGATAAATGTCAGTTCTGCTATCCCAGTCATAGTCAGGGATCGTCCAGTGAAGAAAGCTCCATCTCATTATAAACGTATTTATCAGACTTACACTCTTAGAAGTGTACCCTCAGTTCGAAACGCTAATCCTCAAAACCATTTTTTAGATCAAAGGAAGTCTCCCAACACAATACTATAGCTTGTTCAACGGTTGATATATCCCATACCTCCAGTAATGCAAATCTGCAGGCGAATTTTCAAATGCGTCTATTACATCAAAATGTAAGAGGTTTAGTGTCAAGTTTATGTGAATTTGAGATAATTCTCTTCTTGGAATCTCCAGATTTGATTTGTGTGTCGGAACATTTTTTGAAGAAAGATGAACTAGAAGTCTTATCTTTAAAGGGGTTTTCCCTCGTTGCTTCATTCTGTCGCAATATATCTGAAAAAGGCGGGGTTGGTTTGTTTATTAGAGATGCATATAAATATATTCATATTGATGTTGATCAGTTCTGTCAGGAAGGCATTTGTGAGCTGGCCGCTATTAGGTTAGATGTTTCTCCGAAGCCTCTCACTGTTATGTGTGTGTATAGGCCTCCTTCTAATAGGGTATGTGATTTTGATGAATTTCATGATTTGATTCATGACTGTTTGGTCAAGATAATGAAAAGTGATTCACACACTGTCATTATGGGGGACTTTAATGTTAATCTGGCTGATCCAAGCGTGAATAGTAATAAGCTTCTTAATCTTATGAGGTCTTTTGGCTTGCGAAACACGGTCCATTCTTTTACTAGAGAATGTAATGGTGCAAGGACTATTATTGATCATGTGTACACGGATATAAACCCCTCCGTTATACACACAGATGTGGTAAAAACCGCTATTTCCGATCACCATGCTCAAACTGTTGACCTTAAGTTGTATCCTATAACCTCTAATGCCAGGTTCTTTTTCACTCGTTCTTTCAATATTGACAATACTTCAGTCTTTCGCCACTTGCTTTCAAAAGAATTGTGGATGGACATGAGTTGTTTAGAATCCATGGATGAAAAGTTTAGTGAGTTTAACTCAGTTCTGTCTTATCTCTTGAATGTAGCATTTCCTTTGAAGAAAATTAAACTTAAATATAGACGATTAAATTCCAGAGTAGCTCTAGATGTCAATCTTCAAAGTATGAGAGATGATATGATTTTTCTGTATAGTACTTCCAAAGATCTTCCCTCGGCAGACCCTCATAGACAGTCTTACTTACGGTTGAAAAAAGAATATAGGTCATGTATTCGGGCATTAAAATCCAAAAATATGTTGAGGTATATTGAAAAATCCAACTGTAAGTCCAAAGCCATGTGGAGTATTATTGGTGAGGATATCAATAGGAAAAGTAAGAAAGAATCATCATGCCAAATAGGACCTATACTTGATGCTAATGGCGAACTTGTGGATGAGCCATTCAAGAAATCCAATGTATTTAATTAATTCTTTACTGGTATTGGTGAAAAATTGAATGTACAACCGGATCCATCCGCTTCTACTGCTTTCACTAATGGAATTTCTTATAGATCCCCTAAGGAATCATTATTTTTATATCCAACTGATGTTGCTGAGATACTTCGTGTGGTTGAGTCGTTAAAAAACAGTAAGTCTTTTGGAGTTGATGGAATATCTTCTGGGTTATTGAAGGATTGTATTGATCTACTTGCTCCTCCTTTGGTTCAATTAATTAATTGTTCTTTTTCTTCCGGTAAATTCCCTTCCCTTCTTAAAATGGCAATTGTTAAACCGTTGCATAAAAAGGCAAACTCCCAAATGTGCGATAACTACAGGCCAATTTCTTTACTTTCAACCTTTTCAAAAGTATTTGAAAAGGTTGTAGCTGCCAGACTGTTTACTTTTTTCAGTAGAAACAACTGTCTTTTTGAAAATCAGTTTGGTTTTCAAAAGGAAAAATGCACTTTAGATGCAGTTTTTTGTTTTGTTGATAAGATTGTGAATGCACGTTATGATGTTAAGCAGCACGTTATGGGATTTTTTGTCGATCTGAGTAAGGCTTTTGATATTGTTGACCATTCGATCCTTCTGCAGAAGCTTTATGGAATGGGTGTTAGAGGACGTGCACACGATTGGTTTTCATCGTACCTCTCAGGTCGCAAACAAAAAGTTGAAATGAACTACATCGACAACATGAATTGTATCCGCAAAATGACTTCTAATGAGATGTGTGTCAAAATGGGTGTCCCACAAGGGTCTGTTTTGGGTCCAATTTTGTTCCTGGTTTTCATTAATAACATTCAAGATTGTATAAGTAAGGCTGATATCTGCCTATTTGCAGATGATACATCACTTCTTTTTCGGGAACCAAATGCAGTTGACATGGAGATAAATAGTTTTATTGAATCAAATTATCTTTTTCAATGGTTCAAAGCAAATGGTCTTGTCGTGAACACGGAGAAAACCCATCTTCTTAACTTTTCTATAAGAAATGACAATACTGATGTCATTCAGCTTCTTGTGGATGAATCAGAAGTAATTTCCGCAGATACTGTAAACTTTCTTGGACTCAAGCTTGATGCTCACTTAAAATTTGATGATCATATAGATAAGGTTACTGGAAAACTTAGTTCGTGTCTGTTTGCTCTCCGAAAGCTTGCTCAATTTGCCAACACTGATGTTTTGCTTACGCTTTATTATGGCTGTTTTTACCCACATCTTATATATGTTGTTCCTATTTGGGGTTTTGAGAATTCAAGGACAAAATCGATTTTTCGCCTACAGAAAGAAGCCGTTTGGATAATTTTTGGACTCAAAAGGAATGAATCCTGCAAAACTATTTTTCGTCAGAATAAGATTCTTACTTTCCCTTGTTTGTATATATTTGAAACCATAATGTTTTACAAAAAACATTCTTCTACAATTTTCTTCAATAGTTTTTCTTCCAAATACGCACTCCGCCCACGGTTAAACATTCCAATTCAAAAGCACAGGACAACTTTTTTTCAACGTAACATGTCTTTTAACTGTATTAAGCTTTTTAATTCTTTGCCTGCAGGCCTTAAAGTTAACCTCCCCCTGAAACAATTTGGAAACCGTCTAAAGGAGTTTCTTACTGGTAAAATATATTATAGTATCTACAATTTTCTCAAGCAGTAATATATTTTGTTTTATTTTACTATGTCTTGTTATAAGGATATTGCATTTTTAATTGTAGTACTTGTTTGTAACACTGACTCATGCCAATGCTGTTTTCACTGTTTTATGGCAATAAAGACAATTTGATTTGATTTGATTTTATTTGGAGAGGCCCAAAAAAATCAGTTACGCCACTGGCAACAGAGATGTGCTTTACAGGTTACTTGTAAGTTCGGATCTTGTATAATTGGAAAGAGACCTCTGCGTAAAAAAAACTACTCCGTTTTCGAAAGTAACCATAGCTTCTTCCTGCTCAACCTCGTTCTAAGAGTCCAAGTAAAAACAACATCAGTAAACATCAGATGAAGATTTCACGGACAATGAACTTTAGACTTACACAAATTTTAAATAAGAAACCAGGTTAGTAAGTTTAAGTTGTTTTTATCTTATACAGAGTGTCCCGTAACTCTCCTGTGGACAAAGGTAACTGGCGTTGTTCCTTGGGTCAATATAAACACATTTGACCATAGGAACATGGGTCTCCCATATTTAGTTTTCCGTTAGCCAGCCTGTATGTGTTTTTCACTTTAAAGTTTATATTTTTAAAACCATAGAACCGAATTCAACCAAACTTGAGTCAACTGTTTACGGTGATAGGATCTATCAACACAAACGTTATGAAGGAATAATTATCTGTGATAATTTCAAAATGGCGGCCATTTAAAATCTTATATCTTAAATGGCTTGAAAATAAGCCATTTTAAAAAATATTTACCAGTATATCTTCTTTTAGGGCAATTTAAGACAAGTCCAGCGATACTTAACTTATTGAAATCGAGTAGTAAATAACCGGGCTGATGAAATTTACGTGTGACCGGACATAGAGCTCATCTTTGGTTTCTCTGCAATTCAGCATGTAATAAATAATAAGAATTGCAACAGCTCAGCTGTTTATTACTGGATTAAAAACCATTAGATTTTTCATAAAATATCTTAAAAGACGTTATTCTGGTAACAATTTTTTTTAAATGGCTGGTTTTCGAGCCATTTAACATAAAAAGCTTAAAATGGCCGCAATTTTAAAATTATCGGAGATAATTTCTCCATAGTTTTTGTGTTGTTAGATCCTATCACCATAAACAGTTGACTCAACTTTGGTTGAATTCGTTTCCATGGTTTTAAAAATATGAACTTTAAAGTAAAAAACACATACAGACAAACGGAAATCTAGGCATGGGAGACCCTTGTTCATATGGTAAAATGTGTTCATATTTTAAGGAATAACGTCAGATAACTTTGTCCAGAGATTTATGGAAAACCCTGCAAATTTTAAAGGGCTGTTTAAAAAAATGTTACTACTTCAGTAATGATTTCAAGTTTATAAGTACAGTACTCGCTTCGCTCGCTGGGGGCTCCGCCCCCAGACCCCTGTGGGGGGCTTCGCCCCCAGGTCCCTGTCGTAAATTATACCCTTAACTGATGTATAATGTAGCCATTAAAATGCGTATTTTGAACCTTATAAGGGATACGACCACCGTTAAAAACCTGAAATACTATGACTTTGGGTAACTAAAAGCCTCTGCAACAAATATGACATGTTTTATAAGGGATTTTACCCTCGACAGTGCGCAACATAGAAAATGTACCCGAAAAACACGAAAAGTCTACAAGAGCTCAAAAACTTTGATTTGTTTGGGTGTTTAAGATACTTAATCTGGGCGTGGGAGTATTTCTTAGTACCAATTGTAATGTAGGAATACTGTGTGATAAGTATTAGGCCTATAAGTTCTATATTAGAGTGACAAACCATTAAAAACCACAAACAAATTTGTGAAAAAAGTTTAAATTTAAAAAATCTAGCGCTATCTAAGGGTGAAAGGGGTGAGATACGGCAAAATGTCATAGGACTAAAGTTGTAGTTCGTCTGAAATCCGTGGCACTTAGTGGTCTTCGTTTTTCGGTAGGACAACCCGTTCGGCCTCTAGAGCTTCAATAAAAACATACTACATTTTGATTTTTGTATTCACAATTATTTATTTTGTTGAGATAGTTCAAACCAAAAATAGTAGGATTTGGGAAGAAAAGGTGCAAGGCACATGCATGCTAAATCTCACGTCTCTAGCTCAAGTATTATTGGTGTCACGTGTATGTCCAATAATATAAATTGGCATAGAACCCCCAATACGCCACTACTTATACTAATAAAACGGTCAAATCTAATGATATTTAGAGTTTTTCATTTTTCGACAGGTTTAATTAATATAAAAACTGGTCATATTTCTGCTGCTATTTTTTAAGTGTGATGTAGACATACTGCTTGCCAAATATTAGGCCTCCATCAAGTATATTAACGTGATAGGAAATAAAAAACGGCCAAAATATTTCGAAAATATGCCAAAATTTGAAAAATCTAGCGCTACCTAAGGGTGAAGGAGACGAGATACGACAAAAAGTCATAGGACCAAAGTTGTAGATCTTGCAAAATCCGTGGCACGTGGTGGTGTCCGTTTTTCTATAGGATAATTAGTTGAACCGCTAGAGCTCAAAAACTGGAAATTTAAAATAAGCCTTTTTTGGGGGAATTTAAATATTTTTTTTAGGGGGGTTAAAATGAAAAATTGTCAAATTTGGCAATTTTCCTGGGGGTTACAAGGTAAAAGCTACCTGCGTGCAAAATTTCAGGTTTCTAGCTCGTCTAGAAGTGGTCTAGAATTCGTATACCTCAGTGAGTCAGTCAGTTACACAACCGGCTGTATATATATTAGACTCGCTTCGCTCGCTGGGGGCTCCGCCCCCAGACCCCTGTGGGGGGCTTCGCCCCCAAGGCGCTGTTTGGCCACAGTTTAATGTAAATTGGTCCAAATTCTATTTAAGACCTAAATTCTACAACTATTCCAAAGCTTTTATTATTTTAAGGTTTTAACCTATAAAATCCGGTTATAAGCCTATTGGTGAGTACGACTTGGCATGGAGACGTAGTATGTTTAATTTTAAGTTTCAATGCATGATTCAGTGCTGTGTTTCAATGTTGTTCAGTGCTCGAAAAAAAATTAATACCCTTAATTTATGCATAATGTAGCCTTTATAAGGCGTCTTTTGAACCTTATAAGGAATACGACCACCGTTAACAACCTGAAATACTATGACTTTGGGTTTATAAAATCCTTCTGCAGCAAAAATGACATGATTTATAAGAGATTTTACCCTCGACAAAGCGCAATATAGAAAATATACCCGAAATACACGAATAAATCTACAAAAGCTCAAAGACTTTGATTTTTTTGGGTGTATAAGATATTTAATCTGGGCGTGTGAGTGTTGCTTGGTACTAATTGTAATGTAGGAGTACGGTGTGATAAATATTAGGCCTCTAAGTTCTATATTAGAGCGAAAAAACCATTAAAAACCACAAAAAATCTTAGAAAAAAGCTTAAATTTAAATAATCTAGCGCTACCTAAGGGTGAAGGGGGTGAGATACGGCAAAATGTCATAGAACTAAAGTTGTAGTTCGTCTAAAATCCGTGGCACATAGTGGTCTTCGTTTTTCGATAGGACAACCCGTTTGGCCGCTAGAGCTCAAATAAAAAATACTACATTTCGATTTTGTATTTTCTTTTTCAGATAGTTCAAACTAAAAATAGTAGGATTAGGGAAGAAAAGGTGCAACGCACAAGCAAGCCATATATCACGATCCTATTTAAAGTATAAATGGTGATACGTGCATTCTAATTAATAACAATTGTTCCGGAACCGGCATTTCCTTACTACTTATACTTAGAAAACGGTCAAATCTATAAAATTTAAGAGTTTTTTAATTTTTTCGACAGGTTTAACTAATAAAAACTGGTCAGATTTCTGCTGTTATTTACTAAGTGTGATGTTGACATACTGCGTGCCCAATATTAGGCCTTCATCAAGTATATTAACGTGATAGGAAATAAAAAACCGCCACAAATTCTCAAAATTTGAAAAAATCTAGAGCTATCTAAGGGTGAAGGAGACGAGATACGACAAAAGGTCATAGGACCAAAGTTGTAGATCTTGCAAAATCCGTGGCACGTGGTGGTGTCCGTTGTTTGATAGGACCATCCGTTCGCGCTAGAGCTCAAAAACTGGAATTTTAAAATAAGCCTTTTTGGGGGGTTTTAAATAGTTTTTTTTAGGGGGGTTAAAATAACATATTGTTAGTTTTGGCGATTTTCCTGGGGGTTACAAGCTATAAGCTACCTGCATGCAAAATGTCAGGTTTCTAGCTCATCTAGAAGTGGTCTAGAATTCGTATACCTCAGTCAGTCAGTCAGTCAGTCAGTCAGTCAGTCAGTCAGTGAGTTACACATGCGGCTGTATATATGTTAGACTCGCTTCGCTCGCTGGGGGCTCCGCCCCCAGACCCCTGTGGGGGGCTTCGCCCCCAGGTCACAGTTTAATGTAAATTGGTCCAATTCTATTTAAGATCTAAATTCTACTATTCCAAGGCTTTGATTATTTTTAAGAGATTAACCTATAAAATCTGGTCATGTGTCTGTTGCTAAATACTATTTGGCATGGAGAATTATTATGTTAAATGTTAAGCCTCCATGTATTACCTAAGTGCTTGTAACAAATTAATACCCTTAACTGATGTATAATGTAGCCTTTATAAGGCGTCTTTTGAACCATATAAGGAATATGACCACCGTCAACAACATGAAGTGCTATGAATATAGGTAACTAAAAGCCTTCTGCAACAAATATGACATAATTAAGAGATTTTACCCTCGACAGAGCGCAACATAAAAAAGATACCCGAAAAACACGATAAAATCTACAAACGCTCAAAGACTTTGATTTTTTTGTGTGCTTAAGATATTTAATCTGAGCGTGTGGGTGTTGATTGGTACTAATTGTAATGTAGGAATACTGTGTGATAAGTATTAGGCCTCTAAGTTCTATATTAGAGCGACAAACCATTAAAAACCACGAACAAGTCTATGAAAAAGTTTAATTTTAAAAAATCTAGCGCTATCTAAGGGTGAAAGGGGTGGAATACGGCAAAATGTCATAGGACTGAAGTTGTAGTTCGTCTAAAATCCGTAGCACGTGGTGGTCTTCGTTTTTTGATAGGACAACCCATTTGGCCGCTAGATCTCAAATAAAAAAAATACTACATTTTGATTTTTGTATTCACAATTATTTATTTTGTTGAGATAGTTCAAACGAAAAATAGTATAATTTGGGAAGAAAAGGTGCAAGGCACATGCATTCCAAATCTCACGTCTCTAGCTCAAGTATTATTGGTGTCACGTGTATGTCCAATAATATAAATTGGCATAGAACCCCCAATACACCACTACTTATACTAAGAAAACGGTCATATCTAAAGATATTTAGAGTTTTTCATTTTTCGACAGGTTTAATTAATAAAAACTGGTCATATTTCTACTGCTATTTACTAAGTGTGATGTAGACATACTGCGTGCCAAATATTAGGCCTCGATCAAGTATATTAACGTGATAGGAAATAAAAAACGGCCAAAATATTTCGAAAATATGCCGAAATTTGAAAAATCTAGCGCTACCTAAGGGTGAAGGAGACGAGATACGACAAAAAGTCATAGGACCAAAGTTGTATATCGTCTAAAATCCGTGGCACGTGGTGGTCTCCGTTTCTCGATAGGACCAACCGTTCGGCCGCTACAGCTCAAATAAAAAGGCACTATTTTGGACATGTTCAAAATTTCCTCCATTTTGAATTTTTTTGAGGGGGTTAAAATAAAAAATTGTAACTTTTTGGGATTTTCCTGGGGGTTACAAGGTACAAGCTACATACATGCCAAATTTCAGGTTTCTAGCTCCTCTAGAAGTGGTCTAGAATTCGTATACCTGAGTGAGTGAGTGAGTGAGTGAGTGAGTTACACATGCGGCTGTATAGTATATTAGACTCGCTTCGCTCGCTGGGGGCTCCGCCCCCAGACCCCTGTGGGGGGCTTCGCCCCCAGGTCGCTGTTTGGCCACAGTTTAATGTAAACTGGTCCAAATTCTATTTAAGACCTAAATTCTACAACTATTCCAAGGCTTTGATTATTTTAAGGGTTTAACCTATAAACTCCGGTCCTGTGCCTGTTGCTGAGTACGACTTGGCATGGAGACGTAGTATGTTAAATTTTAAGCCTCAATGTATTACCTAAGTGCTCGAAAAAAAATGAATACCCTTAACTGATGTATAATGTAGCCTTTATAAGGCGTCTTTTGAACTTTATAAGGAATACGACCACCGTTAACAACCTGAAATACTATGACTTTGGGTTTCTACAATCCTTCTGCAGCAAATATGACATGATTTATATGAGATTTTACCTTCGACAAAGCGCAATATAGAAAATATACCCGAAATACACGAATAAATCTACAAAAGCTCAAAGACTTTGATTTTTTTGGTGTATAAGATATTTAATCTGGGCGTGTGAGTGTTGCTTGGTACTAATTGTAATGTAGGAATACTGTTTGATAAATATTAGGCCTCTAAGTTCTATATTAGAGCAAAAAACCATTAAAAACCACAAAAATCTTAGAAAAAAGCTTAAGGTTAAAAAATCTAGCGCTAACTAAGGGTGAAGGGGGTGAGATACGGTAAAATGTCACAGAACTAAAGTTGTAGTTCGTTTAAAATCCGTGGCACACAGTGGTCTTCGTTTTTCGATAGGACAACCCGTTTGGCCGCTAGAGCTCAAATAAGAAATACTACATTTTGATTTTGTATTCCCAAATTTTCTTTTTGAGATAGGCCAAACAAAAAATAGTAGGATTTGGGAAGAAAAGGAGCAACGCACACGCAAGCCATATTGTTAAAGTATAAATGGTGATAAGTGCATTCTAATTAATAACATTTGTTCCGGAACCGGCATTTCCTTACTACTTATACTTAGAAAACGGCCAAATCTATAAAATTTAAGAGTTTTTTTATTTTCCGACAAGTTTAAGTAATAAAAACTGGTCATATTTCTGCTGTTATTTACTAAGTGTGATGTAGACATACTGCGTGACCAATATTAGGCCTTCATCAAGTATATTAACGTGATAGGAAATAAAAAACCGCCACAAAATCTCAGAATTTGAAAAAATCTAGAGCTATCTAAGGGTGAAGGAGACGAGATACGACAAAAAGTCATAGGAACAAAGTTGTAGATCTTGCAAAATCCGTGGCACATGGTGGTGTCCGTTTTTTGATAGGACCATCCGTTCGCGCGCTAGAGCTCAAAAACTGGAATTTTAAAATAAGCCTTTTTTGGGGGTTTTAAATATTTTTTTAGGGGGGTTAAAATAAAATATTGTTGGTTTTGGTGATTTTCCTGGGGGTTACAAGCTATAAGCTACATGCATGCAAAATTTCAGGTTTCTAGCTCATCTATAAGTGGTCTAGAATTCGTATACCTCAGTCAGTCAGTCAGTCAGTCAGTCAGTCAGTCAGTCAGTGAGTTACACATGCGGCTGTATATATGTTAGACTCGCTTCGCTCGCTGGGGGCTCCGCCCCCAGACCCCTGTGGGGGGCTTCGCCCCCAGGTCGCTCTTTGGCCAAAATTTAATGTAAATTGGTCCAAATCTATACTTATTTAATAGGAGAGCAGGTTTTTTGTGACAATCACTCCTCCTAAACTACACAACCGATTTTCATGTTTTTGGTGTCATTGGAAAGAGCCTAACGTGAAGTTGTGCAGGAAACTTTTTTTATAGAGAAATAATTTGTGAGTGAGGCCCAGGGGCCCTTTAAAGTTGAGTTTTTTCCTATAAGCTTAACATTGGGAAATAACTATAAGTTTTAAGCAATCAGCTGGATACAGTAAACACAGTTAATCAGCAGGCCATGTTGGCTTTGGAACATTAACACGATATTTATAAATGATGATCGCGAGCGAAGCCGCGACAGGTTTACTAGTTCTCTTTAAGACCTATGAACTCTACAAATATTCCAAGGTTTTTATTATTTTTAGGGATTTCACCTATAAAATCTGGTCATATGCCAGTTGGTGAATACTACTTGGCATGGAGAAGTACTGTATGTTAAATGTTAAGTTTCCATTTATAACCTAAGTGCTTGGAGAGAAAATTGAAACCCTAGACTGGATTTTGTGATATAGCCTTTATAGGACGTCGCCTAAACCTTATAAGGGGGAAAACAAAGTTAACAACCTAAATTGCTATGTATTTGGTCAACAATAAGCATTCCGCAACAAATATAACATTATTTATAAGGGTTTTTACCCTTGCTGGAGCGCTACATAAAAATACACCTAATAAAAACAAAAACATTTACAAAAGTTCAAAGTCTTTTTTGTCGGGTGTTTAAGTGATATAATCTGGGCATATGACTGGTTCTAAATACTAATTAATTGTAATATAGGAATACTATGTGCCAAATACTAGGCCTCTAAGTTCTGTTTTAGAACGGCAAACCATTGAAAACCACGTTAAAATCTTGAAATTTAACAAATATAGCGCTATCTAAGGGTTAAGGGGTCGAGATACGGCAAAAATTCATGGGAAGAAAATTGTAGATCGCCTAAAATCCGTGGAACGTGATAGTCTCCGTTTTTTGATAGGACAATCTGTTTGGCCGCTAGAACTCAAATAAAACGACACTTTTTTATTTAATTTTTTGATTTGCCATTATTAATTTTTATTAAGGGAATTTAAACTGACTAAAGTAAAATTTTGAAATTTTCTCTGGGAGTCTCCGTTTTTTGATAGGACAAAATATAGAAAATATGCCGAAATTTGAAAAATCTAGCGCTACCTAAGGGTGAAGGAGACGAGATAAGCCAAAATGTTATAGGACCAAAGTTGTAGATCGTCCAAAATCCGTGTGTCGTGGAGGTCTCCGTTTCTCGACACAACCGTTCAACCGCTACAGCCACAAAAAATGCACTATTTTGGAGATTTTCAAAATTTCCTCCATTTTGAATTTTTTTGAGGAGGTTAAAATAAAAAATTATACCTTTTTAAAATTTTTCTGGGGGTTTCAATGGACAAGCTACATGTAGGCCTAATTCCATGTTTCTAGCTTACCTAGAATTACCTGAGTAAGTCGATAATGCAGTTTGACATTTATGGAATAATTAGGGGTTTTAATTTTTTTGGGATGTTTAATTATTAAAACATGTTAGTTTATTGAGTGTTTCGTGAAGGGTAATGTGTCAACATATTGAGTGCCAAATATCAAGCCTTTACATACTAAATTAAAGTGATAGGAAATTAAAGGCCACAAAAATAACCGTCGAAAAAGCCTGAAATTTGAAAAATCTAGCGCTACCTAAGGGTGAAGGGAGCAAGATACGACAAAAAGTCACTGAAACAAAGTTGTAGATCTTGTAAAATCCGTGGCACGTGGTGGTGTTCGTTTTTCGATAGGTCAATCCGTTCGGCCGCTAGAGCTCAAAAACTGTCATTTTAAAATAAGCCTTTTTGGGGGGGGGGGTTTAAATATTTTTTTTGGGGGGTTATGATAAAAAACTGTCAGTTTTGGCGATTTTCCTGAGGGTTACAAGCTATAACCTACCTGCATGCAAAATTTCAGGTTTCTAGCTCGTCTAGAAGTGGTCTAGAATTCGTATACCTCAGTGAGTGAGTGAGTGAGTGAGTTACACATGCGGCTGTATATATATTAGACTCGCTTCGCTCGCTGGGGGCCACCCCAGGTCACTGTTTGGCCACAGTATAATGTAAATTGGTCCAAATTCGATTTAAGACCTAAATTCACAACTATTCAAAGGCTTTGATTATTTTAAGGGTTTAACCTATAAAATCCGGTCATATGCCTGTTGCTGAATACGACTTGTCATGGATACGTAGTATGATTAATTTTAAGCCTCAATGTATTACTTAAGTGCTCAAAAAAATGAATACCCTTAACTTATGTTTAATTTAGCCTTTATAAGGCGTCTTTTGAACCTTATAAGGAATACGACCACCATTAACAACCTGAAATACAAAGTTAACAACCTAAATTGCTATGTATTTGGTCAACAATAAGCATTCCGCAACAAATATAACATTATTTATAAGGGTTTTTACCCTTGCTGGAGCGCTACATAAAAATACACCTAATAAAAACAAATAAATTTATTTAAAGTTCAAAGTCTTTTTTTTTCGGGTGTTTAAGTGATAAAATCTGGGCATATGACTGGTTTTAAATACTAATTAATTGTAATATAGGAATACTATGTGCCAAATACTAGGCCTCTAAGTTCTGTATTAGAACGGCAAACCATTGAAAACCACGTTAAAATCTTGAAATTTAACAAATATAGCGCTATCTAAGGGTTAAGGGGTCGAGATACGGCAAAAAGTCATGGGAAGAAAATTGTAGATCGCCTAAAATCCGTGGAACGTGATAGTCTCCGTTTTTTGATAGGACAATCTGTTTGGCCGCTAGAACTCAAATAAAACGACACTTTTTTATTTAATTTTTTGATTTGCCATTATTAATTTTTATTAAGGGAATTTAAACTGACTAAAGTAAAATTTTGAAATTTTCTCTGGGAGTCTCCGTTTTTGATAGGACAAAATATAGAAAATATGCCGAAATTTGAAAAATCTAGCGCTACCTAAGGGTGAAGGAGACGAGATACGCCAAAATGTTATAGGACCAAAGTTGTAGATCGTCTAAAATCCGTGTGTCGTGATGGTCTCCGTTTCTCGATAGGACCAACCGTTCAACCGCTACAGCCACAAAAAATGCACTATTTTGGAGATTTTAAAATAAAAAATTATATCTTTTTACAATTTTTCTGGGGGTTTCAATGGACAAGCTACAAGAAACATGGCCTAATTCCATGTTTCTAGCTTATCTATAATTACCTGAGTAAGTCGATAATGCAGTTTGACATTTATGGAATAATTAGGGGTTTTAATTTTTTTGGGATGTTTAATTATTAAAACATGTTAGTTTATTGAGTGTTTCGTGAAGGGTAATGTGTCAACATATTGAGTGCCAAATATCAAGCCTTTACATACTAAATTAAAGTGATAGGAAATTAAAGGCCACAAAAATAACCGTCAAAATAGCCTGAAATTTGAAAAATCTAGCGCTACCTAAGGGTGAAGGGAGCAAGATACGACAAAAAGTCATAGGAACAAAGTTGTAGATCTTGTAAAGTCCGTGGCACGTGGTGATGTTCGTTTTTCGATATGTCAATCCATTCGGCCGCTAGAGCTCAAAAACTGTCATTTTAAAATAAGCCTTTTTTGGGGGGGGGGTTTAAATATTTTTTTTGGGGGGGGTTATGAAAAAAAACTTTCAGTTTTGGCGATTTTCCTGGGGGTTACAAGCTATAACCTAGCTGCATGCAAAATTTCAGGTTTCTAGCTCGTCTAGAAGTGGTCTAGAATTCGTATACCTCAGTGAGTGAGTGAGTGAGTGAGTGAGTGAATCTACAAAAGCTAAAATACTTTGATTTTTTTGGGTGTATAAAATATTTAATCTGGGGCTGTGAGTGTTGCTTGCTACTAATTGTAATGTAGGAATACTGTGTGATAAATATTAGGCCTCTAAGTTCTATATTAGAGCGAAAACCCATTAAAAACCAAAAAATCTTAGAAAAAAGCTTAAATTTAAAAAATCTAGCGCTACCTAAAGGTGAGGGGGGTGAGATACGGCCAAATGTCATAGAACTAAATTTGTCGTTCGTATAAAATCCGTGGCACACGGTGGTCTTTGTTTTTTGATTGGACAACCTGTTCGGCCGCTAGAACTCAAATAAAAAATACTACATTTTGATTTTGTATTCCCAAATTTTCTTTTTGAGATAGTTCAAACTAAAAATACACCCGTCGCAGCAAACCTGCATACTCAGCGAATTTCCAATGAATATATAACATAACACTTAACAGGATTCATAAGAAATGTATTCACAAACAAGCGATATTTAAAATATTAATTATTCTCCATGAGAATAACATTGGGGAAGAGTACGCAGGTTTGCTGCAACAAGGCACACAAAATAATGGGTTTTTATGCAAATATCAATAGAACTCATCTTAGTGAAGTCACATACCAAGTTTCATTCATATACATTCATAAATAAGCGATATATAACATTTTAAGTATTTTCCATAAGAATAACATGGAGACCAAGTACCTAGGTTTGCTGCTACAGGAACCATAGGCGAAAAATTGTTTTTTTTTGTGCAAAAAACAATAAACCATAACCAGATCAAGCCATATACCAAATTTTGCCAGTTTATTTTCAT
This sequence comes from Allygus modestus, assembly GCA_963675035.1. Taxonomy (NCBI): domain Eukaryota; kingdom Metazoa; phylum Arthropoda; class Insecta; order Hemiptera; family Cicadellidae; genus Allygus; species Allygus modestus. Next base: position 213,731,768 of record OY776111.1, read on the forward strand.
AAATAAGCGAGATATACAATTTTTCTTGTTCTCCATAAGAATAACATTAGACAACGTACTGTGTTTAGCACTTTCAATATCTCGGTAACCAATTGACGTAGAGCAATGATCAAAATATCAAATTGTTTGTTTTTTTAAGCTGAATTCAATGGTGTAAATTAAAATTTGATTTAAATTAAAATTACATGTGAAAACCCCAAAAAACACATTTTTGGGGTACAAAATCCCCCAAAAACCCCCCTTCGGATGGTGCGATTCATCTGGTTTTCGAACTTGTTCAAATAAATGGTACTTTACACATTTGTACCAAATTTCATTAAGATCGGACCTTTTTTACGAGAGTTATCGTGCTTACGGACACATATATATATATATAAATAAAAATATATATATAAATATATATATAAATATATATATATATATATATATATATATACATATATACAAATTTGAACGAATGGTGTTTTTGGCATCTGGGGACCTCAAAATGAAAAGTTATCATGGTCTCGGGCTTAAGTCTTACCATGAGACCTACGGTAATAGCTTCTTCCCTATAGGGGAAATTCGCTAATAGTAGGATTTGGAAAGAAAAGGTGCAACGCCCACGCAACCTATATATCACGACCCTAGTTAAAGTATAAATGGTGATACGTGCATTCTAATTAATAACAATCGTTCCAGAACTTGAATTTCCTTACTACTTATACTTAGAAAACGGTAAAATCTATAGATTTTAAGAGTTTTATTTTTCTGACAGGTTTAAGTAGTAAAAAGGGTTATATTCCAGCTGCTATTTACTAAGTGTGATGTAGACATACTGCTTGCCCAATATTAGGCCTCCATCAAGTATATTAACGTGATGGGCAATTAAAAACGGCCACAAAATATAGAAAATATGCCGTAATTTGAGAAATCTAGCGCTACCTAAGGGTGAAGGAGACGAGATACGAGAAAAAGTCATAGGACCAAAGTTGTAGATCGTCTAAAACCCGTGTGTATGGTGGTCTCCGTTTCTAGATAGGACCAACCATTCGGCCGCTACAGCCCAAAAAATGCACTATTTTGGAAATGTTCAAAATTTCCTCCATTTTGAATTTTTTTGAGGAGGTTAAAATAAAAAAATATACCTTTTTGCAATTTTCCTGGGGGTTTCAATGGACAAGGTACATGTAGGCCTAATTCCATTTTTCTAGCTTATCTATAATTACCTGAGTAAGTCGATAACGCAGTTTGTCATTTATGGAATAATTAAGGTTTTTAATTTTTTTGGGATGTTTAATTATTAAAACATGTTACTTTATCGAGTGTTTCGTGAAGGGTAATGTATCAATATATTAAGTGTCAAATATCAAGCCTTTAAATACTAAAATAAAGTTATAGGAAATTAAAAACTATGAAAATAACTGTCGAAATTGTTTTAATTTTGAAAAATCCAGCGCTACCTAAGGGTGAAGGGAGCGAGATACGACAAAATGTCATAGGAACAAAGTTGTAGATATTGTAAAATCCGTGGCACGTGGTGGTGTCCGTTTTTCGATAGGTTAATCCGTTCGGCCGCTAGAGCTCAAAAACTGTAATTTTAAAATAAGCCTTTTTTGGGGGGTTTTAAATATTTTTTTTGGGGGGGTGAAAATAAATTAATTTCAGTTTTGGCAATTTTTCTGGGGGTTTCAAGCTATAATCTATCTGCACGCAAAATTTCAGGTTTCTAGCTCGTCTAGAAGTGGTCTAGAATTCGTATACCTCAGTGAGTGAGTGAGTTACACATGCGGCTGTATATATTTTAGACTCGCTTCGCTCGCTGGGGGCTCCGCCCCCAGACCCCTGTGGGGGGCTTCGCCCCCAGGTCGCTGTTTGGCCACAGTTTAATGTAAACTGGTCCAAATTCTATTTAAGACCTAAATTCTACAACTATTCCAAGGCTTTGATTATTTTAAGTGTTTAACCTATAAAATCCGGTTATATGCCTGTTGCTGAATACGACTTGGCATGGAGACGTAATATGTTAAATGTTAAGCCTCAATGTATTACCTAAGTGCTCGAAAAAGATGAATACTTATAAGGCGTCTTTTGAACCTTATAAGGAATACGACCACCGTTAACAACCTGAAATACTATGACTTTGGGTTTATACAATCCTTCTGCAGCAAATATGATATGATTTATAAGAGATTTAACCCTCGAAAAAGCGTAATATAGAAAATACACCCGAAATACACGAATAAATCTACAAAAGCTCAAAGACTTTGATTTTTTGGGTGTATAAGATACTTAATCTGGGCGTGTGAGTGTTGCTTGGTACTAATTGTAATGTAGGAATACGGTGTGATAAATATTAGGCCTCTAAGTTCTATATTATACCGAAAAACCATTAAAAAATCTTAGAAAAAAGCTTAAATTTAAAGAATCCAGCGCTACCTAAGGGTGAAGGGGGTGAGATACGGCAAAATGTCATAGAACTAAAGTTGTAGTTCGTCTAAAATCCGTGGCACATAGTGGTCTTCGTTTTTCGATAGGACAACCCGTTTGGCCGCTAGAGCTCAAATAAAAAATACTACATTTTGATTTTGTATTCCCAAATTTTCCTTTTGAGATAGTTCAAACTAAAAATAGTAGGATTTGGGAAGAAAAGGTGCAACGCACACTCAAGCCATATATCACGATCCTAGTTAAAGTATAAATGGTGATACGTGCATTCTAATTAATAACAATTGTTCGGGAACCGGCATTTCCTTACTACTTATACTTAGAAAACGGTCAAATCTATAAAATTTAAGAGTTTTTTTTTATTTTCCGACAGGTTTAACTAATAAAAACTGGTCAGATTTCTGCTGTTATTTACTAAGTGTGATGTAGACATACTGCGTGCCCAATATTAGGCCTTCATAAAGTATATTAACGTGATAGGAAATAAAAAACCGTCACAAATTCTTAAAATTTGAAAAAATCTAGAGCTATCTAAGGGTGAAGGAGACGAGATACGACAAAAATTCATAGGACCAAAGTTGTAGATCTTGCAAAATCCGTGGCACATGGTGGTATCCGTTTTTTGATAGGACCATCCGTTCGCGCACTAGAGCTCAAAAACTGGAATTTTAAAATAAGCCTTTTTTGGGGGTTTTAAATATTTTTTTGGGGGGGGGTTAAAATAAAATATTGTTAGTTTTGGCGATTTTCCTGGGGGTTACAAGCTATAAGCTACCTGCATGCAAAATTTCAGGTTTCTAGCTCATCTAGAAGTGGTCTAGAATTCGTATACCTCAGTCAGTCAGTCAGTCAGTCAGTCAGTCAGTCAGTGAGTTACACATGCGGCTGTATATATGTTAGACTCGCTTCGCTCGCTGGGGGCTCCGCCCCCAGACCCCTGTGGGGGGCTTCGCCCCCAGGTCCCTGTCTTAATTTATACCCTTAACTGATGTATAATGTAGCCTTTAAAAGGCGTATTTTGAACCTTATAAGGGATACGACCACCGTTAACAACCTGAAACACTATGACTTTGGGTAACTAAAAGCCTTCTGCAACAAATATGACATGATTTATAAGGGATTTTACCCTCGACAGTGCGCAACATAGAAAATGTACCCGAAAAACACAAAAAGGGTACAAGAGCTCAAAAACTTTGATTTTTTTGGGTGTTTAAGATACTTAAATCTGGGCGTGGGAGTATTGCTTGGTACTAATTGTAATGTAGGAATACTGTGTGATAAGTATTAGGCCTCTAAGTTCTATATTAGAGCGACAAACCATTAAAAACTACAAACAAATTTGTGAAAAAAAATTTAAATTTAAAAAATCCAGCGCTATCTAAGGGTGAAAGGGGTGAGATACGGCAAAATGCCATAGGACTAAAGTTGTAGTTCGTCTGAAATCCGTGGCACATGGTGATCTTCGTTTTTCGATAGGACAACCCGTTTGGCCGCTAGAGCTTGAATAAAAAAATACTACATTTTGATTTTTGTATTCACAATTATTTATTTTATTGAGATAGTTCAAACTAAATATAGTAGGATTTGGAAAGAAAAGGTGGAAGGCACATGCATGCCAAGTCTCACGTCTCTAGCTCAAGTATTATTGGTGTCACGTGAATATCAAATAATATAAATTGGGACAGAACCCCCAATACATCACTACTTATCCTAAGATAACTGTCATATCTAAAGATATTTAGATTTTTTCATTTTTCGACAGGTTTAATTAAAAAAACCGGTCATATTTATGCTGCCATTTACTAAGTGTGATGTAGACATACTGCGTGCCCAATATTAGGCCTCCATCAAGTATATTAACGTGATAGGAAATAAAAAACGGCCAAAATATTTCGAAAATATGCCGAAATTTGAAAAATCTAGCGCTACCTAAGGGTGAAGGAGACGAGATACGACAAAAAGTCACAGGACCAAAGTTGTAGATCGTCTAAAATCCGTGGCACGTGGTGGTCTCCGTTTCTCGATAGGACCAACCGTTCGGCCGCTACAGCTCAAATAAAAAGTCACTATTTTGGACATGTTCAAAATTTCCTCCATTTTGAATTTTTTTGAGGAGGTTAAAATAAAAAATTGTAACTTTTTGGAATTTTCCTGGGGGTTACAAGGTACAAGCTACATACATGCCAAATTTCAGGTTTCTAGCTCTTCTAGAAGTGGTCTAGAATTCGTATACCTCAGTCAGTCAGTCAGTCAGTGAGTTACACATGCGGCTGTATATATTATAGACTCGCTTCGCTCGCTGGGGGCTCCGCCCCCAGACCCCTGTGGGGGGCTTCGCCCCCAGGTTCCTGTCGTAGTACCTATGGCACATGGTTTAATTACGCTAATAATCCGAGGTCCTATGTATACTCAAAATGTAAAGTAGACTTATTGAGTGTTCAAATTTAGGCCTAGCAGTACAATATTAGAGTATATAACAATTTCAAAATCGCTCCGCCTCCGCCCCCAGGTCGCTGTTTGACCACAGTTTAATGTAATTGGTCCAAATTCTATTTAAGATCTAAATTCTACAACTATTCCAAGGCTTTGATTATTTTTAAGGGTTTAACCTATAAAATCTGGTCATATGCCTGTTCATGAATACTACTTGGCATGGAGACGTAGATTGTTAAATGTTAAGCCTCCACGTATTACCTAAGTGCTTGAAAAAATTAATACCCTTAACTGATGTATAATTTAGCCTATATAATGTGTCTCTTGAACCTTATATGGAATACGACCACCGATAAAAACCTGAAATGCTATGACTTTGGGTAATTACAAGCCTTCTGCAGCTAATATGACATGATTTATAAGGGTGAAGGGGGCGAGATACTGCAAAAGGTCATAAGAACAAAGTTGTAGATCGTCTAAAATCCGTGGCACGTGGTGGTCTGCTATGTTCGTTAGGACCATTCCTTTGGCTGCTAGAGCTATATTAAGAATACATTACGTGAAGAAGTCGGTAAAGCAGATTGTTAAGTCATAAAACAATTAGGTTCTTTTAATTTGTTTAGGGGTTTGAATAGTAAAATATGATAGTTTAACTACCGCTTCTTGAAGATAAATGCGAAGATATTGTGTACCAAATATTAAGCCTCAAGTACTAAATGTAAGTGATAATAAAACAATCACACAACCTTGAACAAAATGAAATACAGAGTTTCCTCAAGGGTACTTGCCTACAGAATTTTGAAAATAGTATTACCCTCGAGACACAACCTTAGGTTATAAGGTAGTAGGGTAACTACCAATTCCTTTAAAATGCGTTAAGAATATATTGATTAAATAGAAAAATAGTTGAATTTGTATTACAGCAAAAGCTACTTACTACATTCACTATAGTCCCAATAAGATTTGAAATCAAAATAATGCATGTCAACAACGTAGTTTACGTAATTCATAGATTTGTTTTGTAACTAATTAAAAATTGAGTTCAAATATTAATCAAAAAACGGGTAACGCATGAAACTGTCATTGCTACAAACACTACGTAATCAATTTGACTCTAAGTCATCACCGTAAGATTCAAGATATTTCGAATCATCAAAAGGGTGGTTAAAACAATGAGTTTTCTTACCAGTGAGAACCTAAAATTATATTTTTCGATGTTAAGGAATAAATAACAGGTTTATTAGTCGATGCAATTATGAGATCATGAAAGAATATTTAATTAAGTCTAAAATTATAAATATTTAATAGGGAAGACATTTATTGTGACTGGATTGTCACAAAACTCTTATACGCAAAAACCCCTGTAGATTTTTGTATACTGCACCGAAAATTTGAAATACATAATAATGCATGTCGGTAACGTAGTACAACATTCCAATTGAACTGCATACTGAATTACCGACATCAGTTAACCTCAAAAAACGAGAACTAAATTATTTATATTAATTTTTACGGAGTTTCAAATATGAAATTGTAAGTTTTAAAGATTTTCCTGGGGGTTTCAAGTAAAAGCTACCTGCATGTCAAATTTCAGGTTTATAGCTCATCTAGAAATGGTCTAGAATTCGTATACCTGAGTGAGTGAGTGAGTGAGTTAGTTACACATGCGGCTGTATAGTATATTAGATATACAGTATATTAATTTTTGCCTACGGACCCTAAAACAAGGTAAATTGCATTATGTATAGTATAACTATGATCTAAAATACAAAAATAAAAATATCTGTTTGCTTTTAGCTTGTTTGTAATAAGTAATAATTTTGGCCAGCTAGATTAGTCAAATACTCCACTGCGTTTGCCCGGCAGCGTCATCACGACTTGTCGTCTGATTGATGCGTTGTCAGTCAGACTTTATGCCTGTAAAACTACTATACAGGGTGTCCACAGACTAGAAATTCCAGGAAAATCGGATAATTATTCGGAAATTGTTATACTAAGAAAATTGTTATACGGGTATTTCGGTGAAAGTCCGGGAATTTAGTTTAAAACGCTTTTTTTGGCCGTTCTCGTTCATGCGGCTCAGTTGTCGTTTCCAACCAATAAAACACGTTTTGGTTGTCATTTTCAGCTAATAAGAAACGTTGCCGATCGTTATTTTCGGGCCACTAAATGAAACTAAATTCCTGTTTTTGGCCCAACTGACGCGGAAAAATAGGCGTTCATTGGCGATAGAACGGGGTCGAATCGCCGATTGTCTTCGTAAAAATACGTTCCGGTTGTCGTTTGGGCCTGTGAAACGTGAAACGCGATGTGGCTTCTTTTACTATGGAAAAATGTGGTCCGGTTGCCAATTTTGTATGATTAATCACGGTTAGATTGTGATTTTAGGCATAGGCTATATTGAGGCTCAGTCGTCATTTTCGGCCGATGAACACGTTGCGGCCGTCGATTTCGGACTTTAAAATGCGAGGAACGGTTGATTTTGGCGAATAGAATGCTGTGAAATTGCCTATGTGGTTTTAAAAAATGTTTTAGTCAGTAATCTTTTCTGTAAAACGCAGTCTGGCAGTCTTGTTTGCCCGGTAAAATGCGGCCCTAAATTTTATTGTGGTCCATGTTTTTGCCATACAAACCGCAGTATGGGTTTTTAGGTCAATTGCTTTTTTCGGACGCTAAAATGAGGTTATATTGCTAATTCCATGAAAATATGCGGATCGCTTGCCGCTTCAGGCCAATAAAACACGGTCCAGTCCATTATACCAAAAAAATCAGTCATTTCGGTGTTTTTGACCACCAAGTTGCGGCAAAATAAATGTATTTACCGATAAAACGCGGCCAAATCTCTGATTTTTCCAGATAAAATGCGTTTCGGACGTCCTTTGTTGGTATATAAAACACGACCCGGCTTTTATGCAGTCCGATTGCAATTGTTGAGCGATTAAGTACATTTCTAGCATATAATACGGTTTGTACTCAATTTTCGGCCAATAACAAACTTTGCGGTCGTATTTTTTCTAGTAATATTCTGTAAAATTGCTGGTAAAATTACCGATTTTGGCTGATAACTCACGTCCAATCGGTGAATTTTCCTAAAACACAGTTTGTCCATTTTCGGGCTAAAAATGCGGCCCGATTGACGTTTAAGACGATAAAATGAGAATATATATTGCTATTTTAATTCGATAATATGAATGACGGGTGTCTTTTAAAATCGTTTAAAATCTCGGCCGATAAAATTAGTTTCGATCTTAGTTTTGGTAAAATTCCGTTTTTAACGATAACATACTTTGACACCTCCCCGCTGGCGTTCTGGCCTTTAAATTCGGTTTGTGTATAAACTATTTCGATTTTTTGGCCGGAAACTACGTTCACTTGTCGTTTTTAGTCAGAAAATTACGGCAGCGATGAAATGCGGTCAAATTGACATTTTTTATCCGAAAAAAAACAGGTCAAATTGCTGATTTTGTCCAATGAATTCAATACAGTCGTCTTTTTAGGACGATAACACACTTTTGGTCAATAAAATGTGTTCAGCTTTTCTTTACGGCAGATAAAATTATTGATCTGGAATTTTTAACAAATTTCTAGGGAAGGACTTCCGGACCCCCCCACCCCTGAGGGGATTCCATACCCCCAAACCCCCGGCATTCCCCCCCCAACGTAACTCCCTGGATCCGCCCCTGGCCTGTGGCTTTTACACCTTACTCCACTGTCAGAGTGTCTGATAAACCAGCTGGGCCATACCCTAGTGAAAAAATATTTTCTGGCCGGATATAAAGATGTCTGGGGCTGTCTGGGCCAGATCTGGGGCTGTCTGGGCCAGATCTGAAGATGGCTGGGCCAGAACTGGGGATATCTGGGCCAGATCTGGGGATGTCTGGGACATAACTGGGAATGTCTGAACTATACCTGGGGATGTATAAGCCATAACTGGGGATGTCTGAGCCAAATTTGAGAATGTCTTAGGAAGGAAGATATGAAGTGAGAACACTACATGAAATGTTGAACAAAAATATAATATACAAAAAATATAATTTAAACTTTTTTGAAATGATGTAATTGGGAATTAGTAATGAAATAGCTATACAAATATTTAACTAGTCAGTAAAAAGAGGATAGTAATTATTACCGGTGATAAACAATTGTTTATAAAAAGGGTGTTACTATCAAACTTATAAGTCAATGACAATGAAATACAATTTGTTGCACAAGTGAAAGCCAGAGCCTGATTCCTGATTAACCATTAGGTTGACGGCAGCAACCTAGGGCGCCGGTCAGTCAAGGGACTCAATTTTTTTTAATAATCTAAGAAGTGCGGTGATCAATTGGTTAGAGGGAATTTTATTTCCACGCGCCCTTTCCTTTCGCCACACCTGCTTCATTCTGAGTTTGACAGAAATTTAGTTTGGTTATTCCTTAGCTCATGATTACGGATTGACAGGTTCCGAAATTTCAGGAATTTTTCAGGAAAAATTATCCTGTTTTCCGGGCAACATTTATTTTACCTCGGGATTACTTCGGGAAGGGATAATGTCCTCAAAACGGTAATCTGGGGTGCAATCATCTTTTAATTATTGTTGGACCAAGGTTGGTTAATTTTTGTATACATTACATTAGTATTATATTATATATCTCGATACAAATATTTAAAGGGTACACAGTTATAATTATTTTAAAATTAATTATCTTAATTATACATTGATATATACATTTGTTTGTGCTCGATAAAGAGAATACCTCGAAATATTGCAACAAAATGGTGTTTATTTCTTAAGTGTATATAAATTAAATTTATATTTTCATTATAATCATATTAAATATATATTAATTTGTTCGCAGTTTATCATATTGCAAGGTAAGAATGGAGACATAAATGAACAAACTGAATTTGTTGCAACTTTAATTTCACTTAGAAAAATAAAACCAAAGTATTCTGTCGCGTAGGTGTAGACTATTGGTAATTTGTATATCCCACTCCCTCCAGATACACTCACAAGTCAGGATGGCCCCCATTTCATTGCGGGGGTTAAGACATGTGGACAGTAAGTCAAAGATCATAGGTTCAAGACACCTGGTCATTATATTATTGAAACTAAAATCCTTTTTAAAAATTTATATTATTGGTTTATCAAGCTATTCAATTGGAAAATCATATTTTTAAAATTAAAATAACCGTTTAAATAAAAAAATTATATAGTTCTGGTCCAGTTCTGGGGTGATCTGGACCAGGTCTGACCAGATCTGGCCAATTCTGGAAGAGCCCAGATCTGGGCCAGAAAACTATTTTTTCACTAGGGTATCGAGCTTCTGTTTGACTGAACAGATGACGGAAACAACAGATTATGAAAATCTCGCTCTAGTCCAACTAATTGAACGGAAAACAGTTCCCACAGGCCAAGATATTCCGCGTGATGTGTACCAGGTGTTTGAAAACTAATTTCAGTAAACAATAAAATCCACACAAAGTGACCTACACGATTTTAGATTGTTTATTTGTGTTCATTAAATACTCAAGTTTTCCTCGTGCACACTTCGGACTTCATTTCCTGCGACTATGAAGAATTTACACGAAATGTGTTGGCCGATAATTTTTGTGTGGAAAGTGAACAGGCGGAAGTCAACGTGGATCCCTAATGTCAAAGCCCAGACTTAATCCTATTTGACATCTTCTTTTAGGGAGACGTAAAAACGTGCCCATTGCTGAAAAGAACCGTGTCATTTTAAAATATCATCTCGAAGAATCGCTTGAGCAGTTAACGTTAGTCAGTCAGCCACCCCTGCTATATGTTGCTGATTACTTGGCAAGAAGTGATATATTGTTTAGACTTGAGTAGACAAGCATGTTGAAGTTTACAAACACTTGGAAATGTTATCTTTCATAATATAACACGTAGTCATACATTTATTTATCCTTTCATTTCACCGTTAAAGATTTTCTTAAAACTATGGAGTCATTTTACCATTATCCGGTATAATAAAGTAAAATTGCATATATTTTAACAATTCCATAAATATAGTACAGTTCCATTTCTTTATTTCGCAATAGTGTTTGCAGATACTATGTCGGCCACTCACAAACGACAAAACTAAATTTATTTTTGGCCTTAACATTGCACATTTATCCTGCTATGATCACCCAACGATGAAGCTATTTTACTTCCTAAGAAAAGGTAGCAAAGCCAATTATTTGTTTTATAATAAAGTGAAGTCCACAAATCGACTGATTACTAAACTGCATATGTAGATGTTGCGTATCAGAGAAATCAGATAAGGACAAATATAAGAAACCATAAACCATTCTTGTATAAAACTAAAGTTGTCAGAATGTGATACGTGACAAAGATTGGTTTTTCGCTCATTTACGCAGGCTTCTTCTGACACGTCTACAAATGAGATGCTCTCTGTAGATGAAAGCGAGCATTGTTTTGAGGATGTCAAGGATTTCCTCTGCCAACTTTTAAGTGTTGAGGTGTTGTTAGAGTACCTTTTCAACATTTATTCAAGCTGTTGATTGTACCTCACTATATTTAAAGTTGTTATATGATTAATTAAATCTTTTATATAAATTAGTCAAGGCAATATTTATAAGGAGAGCTCCTCCTTATTTCTAGGCCAATTTCAAATGGTTGCTAAATTTGTTTCTGATTGGTAGTTGTTGATGAAGGTTTTTGATTTTATATATTTTGTTTCAAAAGAGCACTAACCGCCCTCTACACAGGGGCGGAACCAGACGTCATGTTTGGGGGGGGGCGGTCACCGAAAGTTACCCCTCCCCCTTCCCTCTGTAGATGGTCCCTGGCACCCCTATTATTGTTTTTAACAATATGAAATTATACAATGAATAAAAGTAAGTTAACATAATATTTCAATAACCTTGTACTCAAGAAAAAACAATCTTAACTTTATAAACAAGCTAAACAAAAATTAACTTTAGTTCTACTGCGCCCAACCGTAAATAAAAATAAAATATTTAGGCATCACACTTTTTTCTACGTCATCTATGGCTAAGAACAAGTAAGATGCCTAAATAAACAATTTATTTTAGTATTTACCCATGCGAAAAACTATTTACAAAACGTATTTGAAATATGCAATACTGAACTATATATACTACGATAAGATAGAATTAGGAATGAGGCTGACAGCCAAGGTCAACCACTCGAAAAATTAAAATGTCATACCACATTTTTACAAAATAAAATACTTGGCGTATGAGCTTCTGTTTGCACGCAATTCAATCTTTGTTTCCTCTTATTTCATTACATATTATTCGAGGCACTTTTTGCTTCTAGCCTAGCCACTGGATATTTATTGCCTAGCAACGGATTACGCGGTTTTAAACAAAAATCATACCTAACCTGTAAACAAAACCCCGCTGATGGCAAACGACGGTAGGCGGGCGAAATTCAAAAAAAATAATCACCGAATACGATTGTAGCAACCTTTGCTGCTAAAATTTACCTCCAAGACCATACTGAAAACACTGCATTTTTGGTCTGCCAACTGGCAAACTGCAACAACTTCGCGATACTCGGGAATATCCATGTTTTTGTAAGACGCTTTTAGGTGAAATACATGGATCTAAGTAACAGTGTTATATACCAAAATGGAAGTTTAAAATTTCACCTGTCTAATGGTGTGTATTTTATTTTATTTATCGAACGTTTAGGTTCGTTAGTTAGAATTTTAATGTAACCTTGTCAACGGGTGCGGCAAAATTTGACTCTCGGAACCGAAAAATGGTGTTTCGGGAGGCTTTTGCTGCTTACATTTTCATTCGGATTTATTCAAACTTTCATTGTATGCCTGAATAATAAAATAAACAAAATAAAAAATTCTTAGTTTTGGGGAGGGCGACCGCCCCTACCGCACCCCCCTTGGATCTGGCCCCTGCCTCTACATTCGTTTTGTGTCCATAAGATTGCCAAGAGGAATAATTTGAGTATAAATTAAGCTGTTAGTACATTAATGATAGGTTATTAACAACAGCAGATGTTACACACAATAAATTGGTAATAAACCAATAATCTTTGTCTGTTTATTTAAGAAATTATTGTGGATATTTTCATCACTGATTTTGTTTAGTTCTAGGTACTCTTCTCAATTGAAGTCGGGATCAGATTACACATCTTGAACTTGCTTTTCTCTATAATGATTGATGGAAAATGTCCACAATAGTTCCTCCAATAACATAGTCTCACCTCACCATCACCAACGATGAATTTTAAACGAAGAAACATTTTTGTTTGTTCGTATGTTACCCTCGTAAGTCACATTTTATCCGCAGAATTAATACGTATTTAAAACATTATTATGAAATGTACAATATTTTCCCCAATTTCCTGTAATGCAGTGTGAGAAACAAACAATCTTAAAAGTAAAATATTAAATCCCTCAAAATTTAAAAAGAAAATGTCTAATTCCATGTGAAGCCTTTTGCTTCTAATATTATCTATTCAAGCTCATGCAAGCCAATGATTTTAATCAGAAAAAAGAGCAGCTAACTTTTTTTAAACCTAACAATAGCATGATTGGTCAGCTGCTAGAACTGATTTAGAGAATTACTAACCATTCCTGTAGGCGTGTTTCTAATCCAATCCAGGTTCATGCCTATTCTCATAAAACTTAAAATGCATCTATGGCTTTTCATATATGTTCTACAAAAAAATAACTATGCATAGGATATAAATTACATTATTTACATATTAATATGTTAAGTATAAACTACAGTTTATCTTCTACGTGAACGGTTTACATTAAGGAACCATGAAGATAAGAGCCAAGAGAAGTTCAATTAATAGTTGCTATAGAGTTTGTGTTGAGTTAATGACGATTGTCTAACTACAATGCCTTGTTGCATTAGTTTAAGTTTCAATTAGCAATTTCAACGTTTCGACCATCTCCGCGCTTGAACTGGTGGATAATTTGGTTAAGTGTCATAGTTATTTTATAACACGTAAGCAGGGAACAACACTGTTTGGAACTATGTTTGAGATATTTGTTTGTATTTTTTTTGTAATTATGTTAAATTTAGTAACAAACGCTTGGTTTATCCGAAGCAGAAAAAACCGTCAGCATGGTGGGAGACTAGGCTATATAACGAGGATCCTGATAACTACTGTACATTAATAGCTTTTGACACTTCAAGCTAAACCAAGTTTAAAAATAAAGAAGATGTCTGTATCCATTACATGCTGCATTTTGGTTAATCTCACGTGAGCAGAACTTGGTTAAATATAATCATAGATTAAACATACTCCTAGATGATTCACGGGCAAGCTAAAAGGTGAAGACGGCCAAAACGGGTGAACGGTGGTGCGCTCTATCGGGGTTTTCTAGTACTAGCGGCTCCGGCGGCATCAGTGCAGTGGCGCTACCTCGTGGCCACGTGAGGAACCAACGTTAAGAGTCTTCATCACCCTCGCGAAAAAAGCTAAAAACATGCCTTCGTAGTACCCTGTTTCTGACACCATTTTTCAACCGATTTTCTCATAAATACTCTTAAACTTATCACGAAGAGTGTGTCTCTTTTTATATAACCTCATAATATTGAAAAATATATAATTTAGCATCGAGAAAATCTATCAAAATTTGCCAAAATTACTTGATTTTCATAATTATTTAAAAATACTTCCATAAATAATTTTGAAATTTTTAGGTTATAGAAAGAAGCAGTAAGATTCGAAATGTACGCAGAAATTTATCCCATCAACAATTGTTTGTAGGTTGCGACGGAAACAGGGTACTACAAGAGCGTGTTTTAGGAAAAAACGGGGCCGGCGAACAAAGCCGTCTATGGCGCTACTAGCCTTTCCACAAACATTGTCATTTTCACTCACACAAGCACACAAAGATTGATTTAAACATCCTACACGCGTTCGAAATCTCTGAGATTCATTGTCCGTGTTCCAAAGTTGGATATGAGAATTACAAATCTGCGTCAGTGCTATGGTTGCGAATTGCGATTCATTTTACGTAAGAAATGTATTATTTTATTAATTTTTAAATAAAATCTTTATTTTATTAATTTTAATTATTTACAAACCAGTAATTAATTAAAAACGTTGTTTTATTTCAAATATCTCACCTATAAAATAATGTGCAAAGAGATTTTGCTTTAGTTCCAAACCAAACATGTAGGCTATAAGGCTACCATAGAAAAAATGTCTATAACAGGCTAGTTCTTATGTTTTAAAGAATATATAAGTCTGACAGGTTTGGGTAAACGTTCCGTCTGGATCTTCCTGCTCATTAAATCGCTCTGCTAAATTTCATAGACAGTGATTGTCGTGATATAAGTATACTTCCTAATACCTCACCGACAAATCTATCGAGGGCTGCTTTTACACAATGCCACGGGGCGCGCTACAGTAGTTTCCCGCTCCCGCCTTTTTCCTTCTGTGCCGTGGATAACGTGCAGTCTGAAGTGTACTCAGTTCGCAGATCTTCAGTTTTATTTTATTTCCTGTAGTTTTTGTCGATGTAAAGCATGGGAAGGAGACGGTCAAAAAAGGGTGGGTTGTTTTTAAACGCCAAGCGTAAACAAATAATTATAAATGTTGGTATTGTGAAATGGCGCCAACAACAACGTACGAGGTGAGTGTATTCTAGTTTTTTACTCAATACATTTATAAATTCAGCAGAACGAGTAATTTTCGAAATAAAAGTGTAATCAGACGGTTTCACCCCTAACTGTTGAGATCATCCCTTAAATACTGAAATACTGTCTGATTACAATACTAGGTGAGTGTATTTTAGTTTTTTACTCAATACATTTATAAATTCAGCAGAACGAGTAATTTTAGAAATAAAAGTGTAATCAGACGGTTTCACCCCAAACTGTTGAGATCATCCCTTAAATACTTAAATACTGTCTGATTACAATACTTTTCATCCTGATGTTTAGGTTAGGGGCCATGCATAAATTACGTCACGCTATAAACAGCCCATTTCGACCCCCTAACCCTCCTTTGAGACGCTCTGACATCTTTTTGGGGAACACCTAAAGTGCAAGAATTTCAAATATTTTTGTAATGGTCACAAAGAACGTAACAGGTGAGTTAGTAAATGAAAATTCATAAATTAGTTTACAATCGGCCTACATGGTTGGTGTTGATTTTTACAATAATACGCTTTCTACACTCTAAACTGAAACATATGGTTTATCTGACCACATATTAAAATAAGGGTTTCATCAACTATATAGAGTTATTTGTAGAAGGATTGTAACAACAATAACGAGGTTGTAATAATTTAGTAAATAAAAAACTAATGCGACATGCAATTTATAACAAATTGAATATGGTAAAAAATACATATAAATTGAATGTAATAAAGGAACACATAACAAATACCATAACTTTGCTAACATTTAAAATGTTACAACAAAACTCATATATATATTCATATATAAAATAATCATGCGTAGCGCTAGCGGCGGGGCTCGTGACGGCGCCGGCGCTCGGAGCAGCGTATGGAGGTACCATACAGTTCACTAACGAACCCCGAGCCAGACCCCGAACAAGACAGCGGACCGATCTTTCATTGATCTTTCGTCAAAAAACCGCCTCGAGAGCGCTCGTTGCTCGGTCTGATGTCTGGTCCGATGACTTGTTCGGGAAAAGTCCAGTAGTGTGTGGCCGTCTATAAGGTTCAATTTAGTTAGTGTTTCGAAACAACACATGAAATGTCAGCACAATATCTTTTTGGAACTTCATATTGATTATAGAAAAGAATCATCAAAATCGGTTAAGTATTAACTTCAGGAAGTGAGTGAACAAAAATCAGGAATTTTTTAAAATATGTAGATATATACCCTATTATTGTAACTTTGGGTATATATGTATGTCTCTGAACCCTCTACAACCTTTTCAGGTATTATTCCTGTACCATAGTCAAGCCAAAAATATCATACTCAAAATTTCGAAAACTCAAAAGTTACTCGTATAGCCGCCATTTTGTTTTTTTTTCACATAGGAAATTTTAATTCCAGAACGCCTAGTTGTAATTAAATAAAATTTGGTATTTAATTTTATTCCCTAAAGACCTAATTACAGAAAAAAACGATTTTTTTACAATCATTAATTTCAAAATGGCGGCTGCCTAAAGATTTCAAACGTAAATATCTTAAAAACCGCTCATAGTAAAAAAATACGTTAATTACGTTTTATTTAGAGAATTTAATTGCAAATCTAATGACACCAAATTTACGGAAATCGGTTCATAAATAACGGAGAAAATCCATTTTTAAGATATTGCATTCTTGTCAATATCAACTGTTATCATGTGACATCGCTGCTAGTGAGCCACGTCGATCACCTGTTTCAAGTATAATTCCACTAAACAGCTGATTGATCAATGTATTGTTAAAATTATTACAGTTTCCTGTTACAATGTGTCTTTTTCCTGTATGTTGCTTATTGTTCATCAGTGTGCTGTTTTTTAATATTAATCTGTGTTAACGTATTCAGTATTCATATTTATTGATATATGGCTAATTATAGTGTTGCAGAGTATTGCGATATGCATTTTTATTATGGAGCTGCATTTGGAAATGCAAATGAAGCGAGAAGGCTGTATATACACTATTTCCCCAATAGACAATGTCCTGCTGCCAAAACGTTTCACTGCTGTCCACAATCGTCTCCACGCAACTGGTACGTTTCATGTGAGTATGGCAGATACTGGTGCTGCGAAGTCGGTGCGTACAGTTGAATTTGAGGAGGAAGTCCTTCGTAAATTTGAAGAAAACCCTCGAACAAGTACTCGAGCTGTGGGTAATGAGATGGGGGCAGCCAAAGACACCGTGTGGAGGGTACTCAATGGAGAGAATTTGTACCCATATCATCTCCAAAAGGTTCATGCCCTTGAACCTCAAGACTATCCAGGTCGGGTAGATTGTTCCAGGTGGTTCCTGCACAAACTGGCGGACGATCCAGATTTCTTGAAATCCGTTCTTTTTACAGACGAATCCAGTTTTAACCAGGATGGTATTTTCAATACCAGGAACAGCCATGTTTGGGCTCCTGAAAATCCCCACGAAACTGTTATTTCCAGCAAGCAACACCGTTTCTCAGTTAATGTTTGGGCTGGAGTTTTTGGGGATAATTTAATTGGCCCCTACATTCTCCCAAATAGGTTGAATTCCCCCACCTATCTTGTGTTCCTGAGGGACATACTCCGAGAACTTCTGGAGAACGTCCCCTTGGCAGACTTACAGAACATGTGGCTGCAACATGATGGGGCTCCTGCACACTTTGGGCAAATTGTAAGAGATTTCCTCAACCAAAATTACAATCAGCAGTGGATTGGTCGCGGGGGACCGGTGTCGTGGCCTCCGCGATTACCTGATCTTTCTCCCCTAGATTTCTACGTTTGGGGGAGAATGAAGGAACTTGTTTATTCAACACCTGTGGAAAATGAACTGGACCTGATCGGTAGAATTGTAGAGGCGGCTGCGGTCATCCAAGAGAAAAATGAATTTGAAGCTGTCCGGCAATCCATGAAATCTAGGTTCACGATGTGCAATCGACTTGGCGGTGGGCATATTGAACATCGTTTGTAAATACTGTAGAATTGTAGTCATATCTCATGTAAACAAATCCATTTTTTGTAATTTTAACGCATTTTTTATATTTTATGTTTTATTTGAAGCATTAGTGAACCCTGGGAATCGTAAGGGTATCAATCAGGTGATTGGTGCAAATGAACTTAATAACAGCTGGTTAATGTTTTAATCAGCTGTTTGGTGGAATTATACTTGAAACAGCTGATCGATGTGGCTCACTAGCAGCGATGTCACATGATAACAGTTGATATTGACAAGAATGCAATATCTTAAAAATGGATTTTCTCTGTTATTTATGAACCGATTCCGTAAATTTGGTGTCATTAGATTTGCAATTAAATTCTCTAAATAAAACGTAATTAATGTAATTTTTTTACTATGAGCGGTTTTTAAGATATTTACGTTTGACATTTTTAGGCAGCCGCCATTTTGAAATTAATGATTGTAAAATAAATCATTTTTTTCCGTAATTAGATATTTAGGGAATAAAGCTAAATACCAAATTTCATTTAATTATAACTAGCCGTTCTCGAATTAAAATTTCCTATGTGAAAAACAAAATGGCGGCTATCCGAGTAACTTTTGAGCTTTCGAAATTTGGAATATGATATTTTGGCTTGTCTATGGTCCAGGAATAATACCTGAAAAGGTTGGTAGAGAGTTCAGAGACACCCTGTATATATCTTTGTTTAGCATACTTTCTTAAACCGAGTACCCTTTTTGGGTTAAATAAATAAATAAACGAGTTAAATGAGGTTTACGGGGCGAGGAATTTTTTATTTTAAAATGGTTTTCGGAATTATATCACAGGATAAATTCTTTAGCTTTTGGTACTAAATTCAAATGTATTTAACCTCTGATTATGACGTAAAAACACGTGTAGTTTTCAATATTAGTATAAATATCTCGATCTTCCCGTACTTAACCTTGATTTGTATCGAAAAAATAATAATTTACGACCCTATATCTGCCATATTTGCTTTAATCGATACATTCCTCAATTTTTGATATGAAACCAAACTATATAACAACTATTGTAAGGCTTTTGGAGAGGCTTAGTTTTGAGTTTTGAGATAAAAACATTGATTCTATATTATTCAATTTATATTTTTGGTAGAAAGGTTTATTAACAACTACAGGGTTTCTACTGTCAGGGGAGGTCAGGGGAAGTCAGGGAAAGTCGGGGAATAGAAATTTGGTCAGGGAAGGACGGGGAAAGTCAGGGAACCCAGTAATAAAGCTTATTTTAATAAGTATCGACCCCACGTGCTAAAGATATGAAAATAAATTTGTAGCTTATAGACAATACTGATTACTATTACACCTTAATGCTACTTCTCAAAATTAATTTTGTAATCTTTGTTAAGTCTCAAAATAGGTTATGAGGGTCATTATCACAACAAGAATAACTTCCTCTGAGGAATCATACAAAATTTACATGATAATTCGGTGCTTCTTATTTTCCATCTGATCCCCGATGATGACAAAACTGAGGAAATGTTTGCTCCAGGTTGTATACAATCTGTTGTAGCGGTATTTTTCAGGTGAAGTCCCAATTGTTGGCTAATGATCTAAGGATTCCTAGGAGTTTATTATTAACATCTTGTAATCCTCAATTATTGAGTTTTTATTGAGATCAATTTATTTAATTTTGTTTTATTAACATTAATGACGTACATGATATAGAAAATAATGTTTTACATATTAAATATATAATAACTGTGCACACACGCTCGTTTATAATGCGAGATTGCGAAGACGTATAATGAAAGTTGGTCAGGGGAGTTTGACAGAAGGGTCAGGGAAACAGAAAATTGAAATTCTGTAGAAACCCTGAACTAAGTTCCTTGATACGTTCCGCTGCCAAACACATTTGTATAGGATTGGTTATACAGTATTGCTGATATAGAGGATTAGTTTTAAGTTTTTATATAAAACATATATTTATTCGTCATTTTAATCAAATTTGTAGCTATTTCATTTACGACTAAGAAGCTTTCATATTTGGAGGGGGAATAAATGTTTAAGTAACAGATAGTTTAAAAGGATGTAAGTTTTGTTTTATAAAAGGCAACGTTATGTTTTCTTACTGAAATATTTTATTTCATTATTGATTCAAAAAAGTTGTTGCTTCACGAGTAAAATATAATCAATCACTAATCGGATAATATTTATCTTATCAAATAATGTTTTATTCTTTCATACAAGTAAGTCTCTTATTATTTACTGTCTAATTTACTTTACAAATTAAATTATAAGATTCCTCATGAGCCTAATTACATCTCGATAACTGAGTTTTCTATCAAAATCGAAAGCTATGTTAAAAAACGGTAATCTCAATACAAGCTGGAGTAAAATGTACATAATTAATATTTTACAGGTGAAAATCTAAGTAAAATGAGGATCATTTAATTATGCTGGATGTCAGCGTGGAGCCGAGGTCCGCGACGACGGCGCGCGTATAACTGAACATAGCGGTTATTTAGATCGGATTATTGAACAAACTATAAGTTATATCGAAAATTGTTTTGAATGAAAATTTAAGATCATCTAATTAGCTACAACTTTCTCGCTGGAAGTTTGTTTCTACCTCAAAAATAAAAAAGTTTCTCGCTTGCTGACTTTTTCATGTCATGCTGTTACAGCTTTCTAGTATTGTTATTATTAAAAATTACACATAAATTGTAAACTAAAATATATTTTTACTGTTGGATGCGGAAATTTATGCAGAAAATGAATATATAAGTTTCATTGTAGTTTTATTATTATTACGATGTACAGGAAAGTGTAAACGACAACGCGCTCACCGCTCGGGATTACTCACTTAGCGTCTGGCCTGACAATGCCGCGGACCGTTTTCTGTCCATTTGGCGAGCTCTACATGGCGAGCTGGGGTAGCGTAGCAGTCGGGGAAGGACGACCCATTGGGACGACCGTGACGGCCGGCGGCGTGGCGGCGCGGTGGTAGATGGTCTGATGTTTTTAGAAAAGAGCCCCCTCTTCGCCCCTCGTCATAGCCTGGCGCACCTGACTATACGAGGTCCTTTGGAATCAAACCAGACTGTACGGTCGAACTTTTCTCAAAGGTGATGAAGACTCTTAAGCGGTGGAAAGGGGGAGACAGCATTCGTGTGCGAGAGAGAGCGGGAGTAATTGTGGGGAGAGAGATGGCGTGAGAGAGAACAGCCGGGGCCAACGTAGGACGTAGGCCCCGCAAAGGTACTGCCAACACCGCCGGCGTCGTTGCTCGCAGCGCGTCTGCCAGCGCTGCCTTGCCTTCCCATCGTCATCGTCAAATCAAACCGGCTTCTCCCTTGTTACGTTTTCCACGAAAATTGTCTTAGGCTCCGTCCTAGCTGGGCGACAAAATTGGCGCGACCGACACGACCGACGCGACGCCGGTCGGCGACGAAAATTGTGCCCACAGTGAATTAACGCGACAGCAGCGACGCGACGCCACGATAGCTGGGGCTGCAGGTGTATTCTTTCAGTCCACAGCGAACGGTGGTTGAGTAAAACATGTTGTCTGTGGGTAAAAAGCGCAAGTTAATGCTACTAGATAGCTCGACGCTGACTTACGCGTACTTAAAACGAAAATGTGCGAATTCGGATACTAGAGCTCCAACCAATGATATTCTGAAAGAGAGGTACAAGTTTGGCGAGTTTCACCACTTATATGGAAAACTGCGAGGGTACCCTGAAATGTTCAAAAACTATACTAGAATGTCAATTGATACGTTTGACCACATTGTAGGTGCGTTAAAAAGTGATTTTTCAAAAAAGACGACCAACTTCATGCGTCCGATTTCCGTTGAAGAAAGGCTGATTCTCACTTTGAGGTACGTATAAATTGGTAAATTACCTAACATACCAAACATTTAAACTAAAAGAAAACCCAGTTTCTGCACTAAGAAGTTGTAATTCAAAACCTTAATCAATTTTGAATAAATGTATTTAATTATTATTACAAAACAAGTTTTTGTTTATTAAAAATGCCAAAAAATACTGAACCATAACTGTTATGGGTAATAGTAGTAATAATATGAGTGGGTTATGTGGTTAATTGAGATAATAATTATATATTATGTGTTAAATGACTAAAAGTTTAAATTTACAAAAGTTTTAAGGCAATTAACACATATATAATTATTTTCTCAATTAACCACATAACCGACTCACAATAACTGGTACATAACTGGTAATGTTAATTAATTTTTATTTCTAATAGATTGATTTGTATGTAGGCTATATATTATTTAAATAAACAAGTTATTATTGAAACCACATTGTATGCTTACACTAGTTATGTTGGAGAGGTTATATGAAATACATAGGCATACTTGATTTTTGTCACAAATTTAATAAGTACAGTGTCTGCTTGTTTAGCAAAAGTTACAGTTTTCCCTACCAAATGTAATAATTAGTTATTGGGCAAATTGAAACAAACATATTAAAAATATTATAAAATGAAAAGTGAAATAATTAAAAAACATAAAAAACTCAATGTTTAAGACACTGCTTTCAATAGAAATTCCTATCCGCAGAACCCTGAACAGAAGTATTGGGGTAATACGCAATATCATAATCGTCATCATAACTGTGGTTGCTGTTGCCCGTTGACGGTGTGTGCGCACGTGAATTTCCTGGGTTGACTGTCGGCCACGCACTCAGTTCATTCACCACAAGTTCTTGGATTTTAGACCGTACTCGGAGTTTTTGAAGCGGGGCCATTTGTTTGAAATAGGGTAAGATTGATTTAAAGAAATGCATATCATCATCTTCAGGTTCTCGAAAAAAGTCAAGTTTTTCTTTCTCGGTTTTTAAAATTTCTTTTTCAAATTCAGACAGTGGACCTTCTTTTATTTTACTTTTTTTAGCAGGTCTTACAGAATCTGGACTGATGCACACCTTGTCTTGGGTTGGTTTCTTCTTTTTTGAAGCTGTGCCCGTGCCCGAAGCTGCGCCCGTGCCCGAAGATGCGCCCGTGCCCGAAGCTGCGCCCGTGCCCGAAGCTGTGCCCGTGCCCGAAGCTGTGCCTGTGCCCGAAGCTGTGCCCGTGCCCGACATGTCAATATCGGCTAAAATAGACGGTGAAAGCATGTTGGTCACCTGTGTCTCTGTTTCTTCCTCAACTGCTGGCTCATACAAGTCATTATTATCAACTTCACTTTCGGGGATGTTAGACTCAGTGCGCCTTGGTGTCACAACATCTTTTAGAAACATCATGGCGTTGAAATAGGCCCATTTCCCATTGTAAATCGGCGCATCCTCTGCCGATGCACCCGAGCGAGGTTTTGGAATTTTTTTGAACTCCCTGTTGAAAGCATCTCTTAGGTTCTTCCACTTGTGTTTTGCAGCTTCCTCTGGAACCAAAATTACATTTGTAATTATTTCTAAAATAACAATTTTCTTTTCAGATATTTGGTGACTGGAACGCAGTTCCGACAGCTATCCTATTCCTTCCGCATTTCCAAGTCCGCTGTAAGCAGTATTATAATTGAAGTGTGTACATCTCTGTGGAAATGTCTGCAACAACAATACATGCCCATACCAAAAAAGGGAGATTTTGAACATAATGCTTCGGAATTTTTTTCGAAATGGAACTTTCCAAACTGCATCGGGGCCATAGACGGTAAACATTTCCGTGTGAAGCGTCCTGCGAAATCGGGTATTATGTATAGAAATTATAAAGGAGTTTATTCAATCAATGTGCTCACTGTAACAGATGCAAGTTACAAGTTTGTTTTTGTTGACGTGGGTGGTTATGGAAAGGACAGTGATGGTGGAATGTTCGGTGTGTCCAAGATCGGCAGGTGTCTTGAAAGCAAATCTATTGATCTACCTGAAGATTGTCATCTGCCAAACACTGACATAGTGGCACCTTATGTTCTCATTGGAGATGAGGGGTTTCCATTGAGAACTTATTTAATGAGGCCTTATCCAAGGAGACAGCTGACACCAGGTAATGAAAAAGACGTCTTCAACTACAGACTGGCAAGGGCGAGAATGGTAGTAGAATGTTCATACGGCAGTATTAAATCTAAGTTTAACATCATGTCACTGCCAATAGAGACTAAGGTGGAAAATGCTGTTATTATTGTTAAGGCCATCACTCTTCTCCACAACATAATAAGAGAGAGAGAAGGAATTTCCGACGAGGAAGTACAATCGTTTAGAGATATGGCTGAAAAATCTGCTATGACCTCAACATGCGTGGTTAGGCCTAACAATAGTTCCTCAAGAAAAGCCCTACTAATAAGAAAACAGTTTTCTTCGTATTTTATACGCCCGGAGGGAGTCATGTCACACCAGGAGCTTTTGTAGGAGGTTTAAGCATGTTTCACAGACTGTAAAACAATATTGATTTAGTCTCAGAGACTGATGTGTTCTATATTTGTTAAAGTTATTGTATAAATCAACACTTGCTTTGTTAAATAAAAATTGAAGTTATATCTCTCAATAAAAAGCATTACTATTCTATCCTTTTTATTTGTAATTATAAGAGGAAAAAGTATGTTAACAAATTTAACACAATTAATTACCTAGATTAATTTTGTTTACGCAATTACCTGGAATGTAATATTATTATACTATTGGTAATGATAGTATGTGCTTATTAAGTAAAAGTTTATCTGTTTATTAAAAGTTGTATGCTTATTAAATTTTGAAAAAAAATATTAAGGTAGTGGTGTACATTATTTAAATTGAATGAAAATATTGCACTTACTTGGTAAATTCACTGCCTCCGCTACTGAGCTCCACAGTCGATCGTTCATCAGCCGATTGTGATAGTGAACGTGATTCAAATTCCACAAACTAGGGTGCTTTTGCACCTCAGATATTACTGACTCGTTCGACATAACAAGAGAGCACTGTTCACTGCACGAGATATTAAGTAGAACTGACAGGGAGCCTACTCGTCGCGTCGCGTCGCTGTTGTCGCGCGACCAAAGACAAACATGTTTGTCTTTGGTCGCGTCGACGACGCGACGTCGCGGCCGCGACAGTCGCGTCGGTCGCCCAGCTAGGACACGCTCATGCTTCCCCATGTGTTTGTGATTTTTTCTGTCGCTGCCGTCGTGTCGGTCGCGTCGGTCGCGCGACATTTGTCGCCCAGCTAGGACGGGGCCTTACTGTTATATACAAATTACCAAAGAAGCGCGCAGTCAGAGTAGTTAAAAGGATGGTACTTATATTCGATAATTCATTACCAACGAATCAGTTAATAACAAACAATATTTCCTTATTGAAATCCTATTTCATACTTTTTCCCAATTTATATTATTTTTTCTTTTAGCGAATTTTTCCTATCGGGAACAAGCTATTACCGTAGGTCTCATGGTAAGACTTAAGCCCGAGACCATGATAACTTTTTGTTTTGAGGTCCCCAGATGCCATTCGTACAAATTGTAACATATATACTAGCTGTTTCCCGTGGCTTCGCTCGCGAAAAATTCGAACATATTATTTGAAATATTAACCTGACCAGCAGACCAGCACTATCAAACCTTTATTTATGTTTTACCATATATAAGTTCCTTTGCAGTAACTGACAAACATTTTAACATACAGCTGGTAACATTATAAATTATATCCTCCCAAAATATTTGCATTGGATATTACAGAGCCCGTGGGGTGGAGCCCTAATGTTGGATTAGACAT
Source organism: Allygus modestus (assembly GCA_963675035.1). Taxonomy (NCBI): domain Eukaryota; kingdom Metazoa; phylum Arthropoda; class Insecta; order Hemiptera; family Cicadellidae; genus Allygus; species Allygus modestus. The sequence goes on from OY776111.1 coordinate 213,757,857, forward strand.
TATCAGATCTATTTGTTAATGTGACATGTAAGCTATGTTCCTGCAAAATTCTAGCTTAATAGGTCCATTAGTTTTTGCGTGATGGAACTCCAAATATCCATACATACATTCAAACTTTCAATATTAGTAGGATATATCTATAATTAAAAATAGTTATGTATAGGGCTACTAATAGATATGGTAGTAAGAAAAATATGCATGAATTGGAAATTCGCTGAGTACGCAGGTTTTCTGTGATGGGGGTACTTTTATATAATACTGTACTATAATTCGCATTTTTGTCTGTGGCTCCGTGCGTTCGTCCGTCCGCGGCTGTTTCTTGAGATGTAATGGCTCCCAAGCTACGAAAATATATTTTTAGGGGTGAACGAGGCCGGGGACGCTGCACGTGTCGTTTGTTTTTCTTGAAAAGCATTCTTATTTGATTTACTGTAGCTTCAAGCTGTTTTAGGCCATTTTAGCATACAGGGTGTCACAAAAATCCGGAACTGGCTATACATAACCATATTCTACAAACAAAAATAAATCGAAAATGTTCAGTACAATTTTTTCGATTTCAACTTCGTTTAGCCGCTATCCGCCATTTTGTTTTTTTCACTTAAACATTTCTATTTCCGTAATGGATTAATGTATCAAGTAAAAATTTGGTATGGAGCTTTACAGGATAAATGTCTAAATCCACAAAAAAATTATTTTTTTCCGAAGTTTATTTTCAAAATGGCGGCCACTTTAAATTTTTAAAGTCATATTCCATGAAAACTAGCAACTAAAACAAAATTTTACAGGATATACAATTTAAAGCACTTTGTAATCCAAATCTAATGACATTTTTACTGTAAAAATCGGTTAATAAATAAAAAAGTTATGGTAATTTTTTTATAATAAATTTCAAAATGGCGGCCATATACAAATTTCAAAGTCAAATTCCTGGAAAACTAGCAACTAAAACAAAATTTTACAAGACATAAAATTTAAAGGACTTGGTCAAATGCACTAGGGAATTTGACTTTGAAAATGTTATATGACCGCCATTTTGAAATTTATTATAAAAACTGCCATAACCTTTTTATTTATTAACCGATTTTTACAGTAAAAAAGTCATTAGATTTGGATTACAAAGTGCTTTAAATTGTATACCTTGTAAATTTTGTTTCAGTTGCTAGTTTTCATGGAATTTGACTTTAAACATTTAAAGTGGCCGCCATTTTGAAAATAAACGTCGGAAAAAAATAATTTTTTTGTGGATTTAGACATTTATCCTGTAAAGCTCCATACCAAATTTTTACTTGATACATTAATCCATTACGGAAATAGAAATGTTTAAGTGAAAAAAACAAAATGGTGGATAGCGGCTAAACGAAGTTGAAGTTGAAATCGAAAAAATGTTACTGAACATTTTCGATTTATTTTTGTATGTAGAATATGGTTATGTATAGCCAGTTCCGTAGTTTTGTGACACTCTGTATATTAGGGGAGCCGGCAGTATTCAGCTGTGAAACAGTATTCCTGAAACAGCTGATTATTTCCTGGGGTCGCGATAGTGACCGCCAATACTAGGTTTTATATATTGTTAATTGAGTCATGGTTTGCTGTTTTAACATGTTCATTACAATTATATATATATATCTATATATTGGTCCGTAAATGCGATAACTTGAGTAAATAAACGGTATCAGGAAACTGACACATACTTTCTCCCTTTTAGCCCAACTTTAATGAATAAATTACTTTTTATTTACTAAATATAGAATACAAAGCACGGTCGAATGTACAGAAAATCTTGTAAACAAGTTGTTTTAAAAAACATCCACCCAAATCCCTGCTTTGGAGGCACTACAGAATCCATTGCTATACACTCGTGGTTTTAAGAGGGGAAATGCCCCCTATTCCCCCCCAGGGTTATTAGGGGACAACATATTTCGAATTAACTCTGTTGGTCAATGCTAAATTGACAAGCATATCATGTTTTAATGAAATTGATCAGTAAATAAGAGAGAAATAGTAATTTTTGTATTCCCCATAAAAATAACATTGGACAACGTACTGCGTTTACCGCTAAATGAAAATTTCAATTTTCTCCGAAACCAGCAATCGTAGAATAGTAATTCAAAATACTAAATTATTTAGTTTTTTGAGCTCTTTTTAATGGTGAATAGTAAGTTTTAAGTTCTGTAATTTCTGAACCCGAATTTTTACAGGAATGCGGGTGGTGTCATTTTGTTGGAAAACTAAAGTTCTACAAACGACTAAAATTTAATCAAAATCGTTAGAGCCGTTTTTGAGAAATTTGGATTTTCCATGTTTTTTGGCGGTTTTTGGGGGATAATTACCCTTAAAAATCAAAAATTAAAAAAAAAAATGAAAAAACGCCTGGAGATATCGTGGTTTAGTACCTACATACCAAATTTCAGAGACAGTTAGGCAAAAGCACTGCACGTATGAGAAATCAAGCTGCAAATGAGGAATCGAGGTGGTGATGTTTAACAATGTTGTGGAACGGGGTGAGGTGACCTTGGGAAATAAGGGCTCCGCGCACTCTTTGGCTATTTTTAACCACATCCAGTCCGCGAGCTTCCGGTCATACGTGATGATTTTGGCGCCATCAAGGACGCCACCAACCCCCTAACTGTTGCCCCTGCGTAATTCCCCCATTATGTAAAATAAATTAACTACATAAATGAAATGTCTACGTTACAGAAAATCTGCGTACTCAGCAAAGTTCGTTTATAAAAGTTAAATTTTGTTTTTCCATTTGGATAAATTCTCACTACAGTGAGTTAAAGAGCTATGATGTTCGTTGCAATGATGACCACAATACATGTATTACGCCATTCAGAAGCGCAACTATAAAAACTAGGTATTATTGCCAAAATATTTCTATACAAAAAAGAGCAGAACCATGGTAACTTATATTCAGCAAAATAGATGTCTACTGTACTTATAAACGAGTTCGCACGCAGCACGCTGACGTGAGGGAAGTGAATTTCCACAAAAAACTTTTAAAACTCAAAATATGTGTAAAAATAAACATTTGTCCAATTTTTATTGAAATCTGAAAACATTGATTTTTTTGGCTGTTCTGATACTCCTGGTTTCATTTACTTGCAAACCTGGGAATACAATTTTGCACATTATAAGGTTAGGAGAAGGCCCAGACAGGCTTTAAAGTAGGCGTGAGGTTGCTGGGGATAATAAAAGTACTCTAACAAAGGAATAACAGGCTTTTCTAGTGTAAAACCCCCATAAGACAACGTACTGTGTTTAGCCGATACACATTTTCTTTAATAACTTGGTAAATATTTATGCTAGAATGACGAGAGAGGGCTTAAAACTTTCGCCTCGTTGTGGTATTCTTAATCTATGATATAATGTAATACAGTTCGTATTACCTTTAAGTCATCTATAAAGATTACGTGTATATGCAATGTAATTATGTTTATGTAATGTATTGTATATCTATAATGCAAAGACACTATTACTCGCCTATTTTGTTATAAATAGGTGGATAGGTGACTAAGGAGACTGTCGAACTACAAGCTCGGTGCTTGTCTTTTAAATAAATGTTATTAACTGTATTTTACTGCCAAATTAAAAAAGTATTTATCATAAACGAGAAAAATATTGTATACCTACCCCCTATCATCTACATTGCAGTTGCCATTTCATTACTGATTTTGCAATATTCTTGTTATATAATTAAACTGGTTTATATAATTTTACTAAAGTAAACTGGCATTACAAGGTATTAACAATGTTTAATATAATATTTAGTTACTAAGTTAGTTATTAAGGATTATTAAATCAAAATTTATTCTTATTTTTTTCTTTTTTGACAGGATATACGCAAGTTTTAACAACTCGATTAATATACTTATTGCTTCGCAATACCATAATAACATAACACAACTAGCAGCGCATGTAAGTGTAATTTCCAAAATTAAACTAAGTAAAAAACTTCCCTGATTAAGTCTAACTATATTGATGAAAATATTGAAGACCATCCATAGAACATAATTACTACGAGACAGCTATTGAGACTCATTGGTACCAACTGTGTTTCTTTTCATAATCCTCGTCTTATTTGATTCTGTCACTAATCATCTTTCATCTAAAGTACCTCCTTTTCTATTTTTGCAAATGCCTCTCCCCTTCTTTCTATCTGTCATTGAATCCTTCAAAGCTAAGAAGAAGAACTCTCTTAATGCAGTAAGAACTCTCTCAAACATGCTGTTTGAATTATTAATGTGAAAGGTTTCCATAAAATAGTATTTACATTTTGAGTGACCCCCCTCCCTTTGGCCTTTGAACTAACACTAGTATGAGAGTACGTAGCAAAATGGTCGGTGGATTTTGAAATGTCAACAGTTTATGCAACCTATAGTAAAACAATATGGATTCCTTAAAAACTTGTGTTAAAACAGACGTGACGGGGTTATTATTTCCAATATAAAATGGATTTTATTATGAGATTTCATTTGGAGTTTGGGTCAATGGATATGTATATTTGACTGGAACAAATTTAAATATAAATAGAGAATATGGAATAGATAAATCTGAATTATAAATACAACTTAATTTTGCTGATACTTTTATCATTATGAACACTCTGCCCACTCAGAATATAATTTCTGGTTGCTTATTGCTTGCTAATTTCAACCCAAAAACCTAATTTTAATTAAGAACAGTTGTCTGCTTTTGTAAGAAAATACACTCTTACTTTACTCAGATGTTGAATTCGGATGCACAGAAGGGTACTGTATACAAGGTAATCAAACATGATGAAATAGGACCAAAAACCAAAATGAGTGACTCCAACCTGGCCGCTCTAACATCAATAGTTTACTCTGAATAGGTGGTTAAACGTCGCTACTACATGCAAATGATGAAAAACTGCAAGACAAACATGGGTTTTTGCCAATTGCAAACTTATAACTGAGTAAATTTAGTATATTGTATTTTTTTTCGTTATCCTTGGGCTAAGCGAAATCTATTAAGTTATTAACATCAACACGGCCGATCTACGTTCAGAATTTTACACTGAAAAGGTGGTTACACGTCACCATTACATGCTATTATTATATAGGATAGAATGTTCATAAACAAGAGAGATAATTTTGCTTGTTCTGTATAATAATAACATTGAAAAAGTACTGTGCTTAGCATTTTTAATATATCAGTAACCAATTATCGTAGACCAATGATCAAAACACTAAAGTATTAGTGTTTTTTTTGTTTTTTTAAGCTGAATACAATAGTTCAAACTAAAAATTGGTTTGAAAACAAACTTATATAAGAAAAGTATCCATTTTTGGAGTAAAAACCCCTTCTTCGAATGGTTTGATTCAAATAGTTTTCAAAGTTGTTCAAATAGATGCTACTTTATGAATCTGTATCAAACTGCATTAGCATCGAACCTTTTTTTACGAGATTTATCTATATATAAATATAAATTTGAAAGAATGGTGTTTTTGGCATATAGGGGCTTCAAAACAAAAAGTTATCATGGTCTCAGGCTTACGCCTTTCTATGCCCCCTACGATTATAGCTTCTTATTCCCTATTCTAGAAATTTTCTAATCAAATAAAATAACATACAAATTTTTTAGGTCTAGGTAAACAAATTTTGGCCTTGTTCTGTACATTCCTGAAATACAGGAAAGCAAATTTGCAACCAATTATAACTTTGTTACTTAACAAAGTGAATTGGTCGTTATATTGTTTAGTTATAAGAAGTTATATGATGTGGCAATTCCCTCACCCAAATAAAAAAAAACTTAATACTGTACCATTAACACAAAAGAATAAATGTGGTCCCTACATCCCTAAACCAGTAGCACAACTACTGTTATTTTGTGGGCTGACCTTAAGAGTTCTCTTATGCACTGTATCATTACACTAACAAACTCTATCGATAACAAGACACTGCAATATTTTCTGCAGTCACTGACATTTGCACAATATCCCCAAACAACCATACTAACTCAGAATACTGCTAGATATACTACAGTATATGCATTTATTTATTTGTATATATTGGGTTTGCATTATATAATGAGCAAGTATATGTATACAGGGTGATTAATATACCAAAGTGTGTCAGCTGTTTTTTTTTCTTTAAAAGTACCTATAAGAGCTATAAAAAAGGTAAAAGGCAGCTCCAATGGATTTTTGGTTTTGAATAATTTGGTGATTTTGAAATTTTAATTGTATCTGCCATTTATAAAATACAGCGGCAAACATGAATTTCTTTAATGCAAACACCTTATTTATATTACATGTATATATAAAATTTCTGTTTCGGCTAGGATGTAATATTTAAAGACATTTTCATTCTTGTCTCATTTTTCATAAACGTACCTGTTTTAGAGATATTTACAGTTTAATTTGTAAACTTTTCTTATACAAAATAACATTAGATCAACAGTTCATAACAATGAGTTTGAATAAAATGTCACTTTTAACATTTGATGTAAATGTGGGTAATAGCCCTGAGGGCTATAAATGGGCTACGAGGTAAATTATAAGGGGTTGCTGGAAATCTACAAGACAGTACCTTTGTAATAGTACATGTGAATTTCTCCAACGATGCACACACGGCGAGAAAAAAAGAAGACAATGTTTGTGCTTGGCCTATTAAAGTAATGACTAGTGGTTTGAAGGGGCCATTGCTACAATACTCTGCCTCATCTGTTTTTTGTTTTTGCTTTTTTTTACTGTTTACATGCTGAAGAAAATAAAACAATGTAAGTAGGAACACATGTCAGTTCTTAAACAAAGTAGCCACTTAATCACATGTTTTAATGTAAGCAAAGCAGACGTTTTTAAATCCCCATGCTTTTCTTATGGGGGATGTTTTATGTTATTTCTCGTTTGCTGGTAACTTTTTGGAAATACTGCTATTTTTCCCAAGTCCCTGGGATAAACCTTGTCCCAGGGATGCCCCCGGGGGGCTCTACCTTTTATTGGGAGCCCTCTCCCATCATCCTGCAATTTGACAAACGCCCACAATTTCCAGTTAATAACTTCGCTAACACAGTTATATATGTAGATATGGCCAGGGATTACTGATTATCTACAATTTTAACAACAGATTTTAAAAGGTTGTAGTAGCCTATATAGTTGTGGAGGTAATATAGTTAAGCAGTAGAAATTGTCTGGAGGGATATATTTTATCTATATACATGTAAATATGTATGTATTTGTAACCCAGTATAATCCAAAATATATAATATAATGACATATTTTAATCAATTTTGTATGAATACTGGAGTTGGTGTAGTAAATATTTTTGACTTTAAAAATCAAGCTCTTATAATATGTCTTTTTACAGACACCTATGAGTTCTGGCTATACTAGACAACCCAACTGTTTTGCATACTGTAAATGATAAATCACCCTTTATCCTTATCACCTCCTCCTCCTTTTACATGTTCTAATATTTTGTCTTTACAACTCTTGCTCATATAATCATATTTCTGATTATATGGCGTTTGCGTATTTTGCATATTTACATTTTTGTTTTTTAATATTAAATCACACGTTTTATATTTTTATCTCCTGCTATTGTAAACAACTAGTCTATCAAGTTAAGAGTATAACCTTTACTAAATATATGTTTAAATTTCGAAATACTTAAACTACAACTCTATTTAAATTTTGGTACGTATCATGAGTACACGTCAAGTTGGTGAATGAGTATGTGTCATAACTAAGAAAATATTTGACAATCTCTTAGGACTTCGCCGCTTAGGTTTTGGAATTTGAAATGTTTATCTATTGCAGATGACAATTTTATTTATCTGGTTGTATTTTCTGGTATTGATATATGGTGATAAGTGTATTTTATTATTCAATCAAAATAATAACATAGACATTTTAAGACAAATCAACTAACCCCTTTCTCAGTTTAGAGCCCTCCTTGAGTGTCACATCCCTCAGTTTGAGGGAGAAACTGGGATAAGCCCATAGAATAAACATTTGAGGATATTTATTTATTTTAGTTTTTCACTCTGATGCAAATCTATCAGTGCATTTTTAGATCTAACTTTTCAGAGATTTTTCGAAGTAGTGAAGTAAATTTACTTTTTTGGATATTATAAAACAACTTTTTGTACAAAATCTTCCAAATTTGTCCTAAAATTTGTAAGGGTGTAGCTCACTTTAAGGCCTGCAGACAAGGAAATAAAATATCCCCACCGCAGCAAACCTGTGTACTTAGCAAATTTCCAATCATATATATGTGTCTCACTATCACATAAAGCTACGTACCAAGTTTCATAAAAATACTTGTATAAATAAGTTATACATTACATTTTATTTGTTCTCCATAAGATTAACAAATACGTAGGGCGGAATACGTTTACTGCATCAAGGAAAATAAGAAATGAATTTGTATGCATATATATAGATAATTTATTTGGTAAATTATCATCTTATTACACATTGCAATTTGATGTAAAACAAAGAATACTGTTCATAAATTTTGATGAGGTTAAATCCTAATTAGTATTGTAAATATGATTTCTAATAATATTAATGGAAAATTTGATAGAAGTTAACGAAATAAAATTTAACACGTGAATTTCTAAGGCAGATTTTTTCCAGAAGTCTTGAACGTGTTTTGTAATGGTACCTCTTGCACCAATGAGGAGCCCATATACTTCAAACTTTGAAACTTGATATTTTTCTGAATAATATTTTATAGTTTTTAGCGAATTTCCCCTATAGGGAAGAAGCTATTACAATAGGTGGCATGGTAAGACTTAAGCCCGAGACCATGATAACTTTTTGTTTTGAGGTCCCCAGATGCCAAAAACACTATTCCTTTAAATTTGTATATATGTATATATATATATATGTATCCGTTACCACGATAACTTTTGAAAGAAACGCCCAATTTTGATGAAATTTGGCACAAATATGTAGAGTAAAATTTATGACTTTAAGTTTGAAAACCAGATCGATTGGACTATGGAAAGGGGTTTTAAATTTTTTAAATATCAGTTTTTTTTTATTTTTCCCCCTAAAATAAAAAAAAAACACTTAATTTTGGTTATAGCCATTTTATAGAGCTTAAAAAAACAAATAATTTTGTATCCTGAATCATTAACCTAGGTTAAGTGGTTGTAGGGAAAAGTAAAAAACGCGTGCATAAAATTTCCCATGTTAATCTTATGGGAAAAAGGTTTTTAGATTTTCCTCAGATAATTTTACTAAAAACATAATATTTCTTTTTACCAATCAGTTTAGCTCTACAAAACAATCATTTTAGTGTTTTAATTGTTGTTCTACGTCCGACCGTTGCAGAGGTATTCAAAGTGCTAAACACTGTACGTTGTCCAATGTTATCCTTATGGAGGATAAATAAAATTTGATATCTCGATTATTTATGAATGTATATTGATGAAACTTGGTACGTGGCTTCAACTGTTGTGGTATATTGATATTTGCACAAGAGGTTTTGTTGTTGATTTTCCCCGTAGCAGCAAACCTGCATACTCAGCCCCCACGTTATTCATATGGAGAATAAGTTAAGTTGTTTATCTCTCTTAGTTATGAACCTAAATTAATAAAACTTGGTATGTAGCTTCACCTGGTTGAGTTATATTGATAATTGCAAAAATACACAGTTTTATCTTCCTCGTTGCAGCAAACCTGCGTACTCAGTCGTAATGTTATTCTTATGGAGAATAAATAAAATGCTATATATATATCACTTATTTATGAATGAATTTTGTTGAAACTTGGTAAGTGGCTATATGTAGTAATGAGACACATATATATGCATAGGAAATTCGCTGAGTACGCATGTTTGCTGCGACGGGGTTATTTAATGTATTTCAGATTTTTTCTTGTGGACTTCTTCAGCTTGATTTTTATTTTGTTCCATCCTAATCGTGGGATCGATTATTAGACCACTATCTTTGTATCTATTAATGGCTATTATATCACTGCACCTTATGGATCCTTCATCTTCAATATAAATATAACCCAACCAGGAGAAGCTTCAAACTTATTTTTATTAATGTAGGTTCATAATTAAGAGATATATTCAACTTTAATTATTCTCCATAAGAACAACATTAGTGCTGATTGTGCAGGTTTGTTGCTATGTGTACAATAAACAACATTTTGTTTTTTTGTGCAGATGTCAGTATATCACACCTAGGTGAACCTCTTCTCCATAAGATTTACATAGGAAATTTTATGAATACATTCCTTAGATTTTCTCTGCAACCACTTAACCTAGGTTAATGATTTAATATACTAAATTATTTGCTTTTTTAAGCTCTATGAAAAGACCCAAACAAAAATTGTGTGAATGAAACATTTTAGAAATAAAAATGAATAAACTGATATATGAAAATTTTAAACCACCCATAAAACCCAATTCCCATGTTCTAATCATTCTGGTTTGAACTTAAAATCACAGATGTAACTTTATACACTTTTGCCAAATTTAATCATAATTGGACCTTTTTCAAAATGTATTATGTTCACAACTATATATAATATATATTACCGTGTTCTTGTATATATATGATGTATATATGTATTGTATGTATATATACATATATATATGTATATATATATATATATATATATATATATATATATGTATATGGGATACAACACCCCCCAGAAACTCCCCTTCGGATTATGTGATCCATCTTGTTTTCGAACTCGTTGAAATAAATGCTACTTTATATATCTGCGCCAAATTTAATTAAAATCTGACCTTTTACTTTCTCCCTTATACATAGTATATGGAGAAAGTATTGTTTTCGTCAAAATTTTCGAATTTGATTTATTAGTGGAAATATTCGTTTTGGTGCTCCCTGAACCCAAAAAAGTGGTTTTTACGTGATGTCTGTCTGTGTGTGTATGTGTCCGTGTGGATATGAACAGAGCTAGAGCCCTAACCAATGGGCCGATTTTTATGAAATTTGGTATGTAAGTACTAATCCACGATATCTCCGGAAGTTTTTAAAATTTTTTTTAAATTTTTTATTTTTAAGGGAAATTATCCCCCAAACACCGCCAAAAATCATGAAAAATCAAAATTTCTCAAAAACGGCTCTAACGATTTTGATTAAACTATGGACGTCATCATCATCATCATCAAAAGGGGCGGACTCAGGTCCCAAGGCACATCAGCCACACTGGGCTTATTGCGCACCCCCGAAAAGAAGAAAGGAAGAAAGAAAGAAAGAACTGAGAAGGTATCAGTACTCCTCCAGGTTCAAGAGCCTGATGAACTGCATCATCCTGTCGACGAGCTCCTCAGGAGGCAGGTATCCACCCCTGACCATAGATCCCAGAGTTGAAGCCCTTACCTCCCTAAGCTCATCGCAATCGAAGAGCAGATGGTCTGCAGTCTCCTCGTACTGCCCACATTTCCTGCATGCAGTGTCACCATTGAAGACACCCATCCGAGAGAAGTGTTTCCTTAGGTGACCATGGCCCGTAATCATACCTGTGATCCGCCTAATGTCCAGCCAACTGAGATCCAGGAGATTCCTTGTGACCTGCTGAGATGGTCCCTGGAGGTTGAGCTTGCTGACCCTATGTAGAGGGAGCCTTGCCCATCTCCTTCTGTGACAATCCCGAGCCCAAGCGCCGATCACCTGCGAAGCACAAGAACGCGATATCTCACAAAAAGGGGGAGGGCCCATGGGAGCCAGGGAGGCAGCCGCGTTAGCCAGCCTGTCCGCCACCTCATTACCCACGATCCCTGAGTGACCAGGCACCCAACAAAGAGTGACCATGTTGCGTCTTCCAGCACAAGACACTGTTTTGTAACAATCCCAGACAACCCTAGACCTGAACTCAAAAGAGTCCAGCGCCCTTAGAGCAGCCTGGCTGTCAGAAAAGATGCTGATAGAGAGGCCCTCTTGACCCCTCCTCAGAATCTCCCCCGCACACTCCATGATGGCGGTAATCTCCGTCTGGAACACAGTAGGAAAAGAACCCATTGGCACCCCGAGACTGACACCATCCTGCACCCCGTGGATGCCAGCACCCGACCCGCTCCAAGACTTCGAACCATCCGTGAACCACACTCGGTCACCAGGAGGGAGCGGACAAACACCTTTGCTCCAGTCGTCCCTGCTGGGAAAGCGCACCCGGAACGACCTGCTGAAGGAAAAAGTTGTGGGAAGATGATCAGAGAGCATGTCCAAGACCTCACTCTGAACCACCTGAATGATCTTTGCGTGGCCAAGTGGTTCGCCCGGCAACACCCAGAGATTCTCACGCTGGAGACGGTATGCACCCGTTCTAGCCACCATCTTGATATGAATGTCTATGGGCAAAAGATCAAGGAGACACTCCAAAGTGGCACCCGGGCTGCTACTGAGAGCTCCAATGACGAGTAGGCTTGCAAGCCTTTGAACGCCCGCAAGCCTCCGCATCGCCACACCAGCTTCCAGCTTCGTCCACCAAACGATCGATCCGAACGTCATCGCCGGTCTTACTACTGCAACATAAAGCCAATGCATTAGTTTGGGCCTAAGCCCCCAGGTCGATCCTATGATCCGCCTGCAAGCAAATAGGGACCACTTGCCTCGATCAATGACCCTTTGCAACTGCGGCCCCCATTGAAGGGTCCTGTCCAGAATGACTCCTACATACTTCACCTGGTCCTGAGGAACAATGGTGGACCCCTGCAGCCTGAACGGCCCGATCCCCACAATATTCCTTCTCCTCGTGAAGGGAACCAAAACAACCTTTGAAGGGTTGACGGAGAGACCAACCTCTCCACACCAACGGCCCACCGCCCTCAATGCAGAATTCATGAGGTCTGTGACTGTGTTGTAGAACTTACCTATCACCAGGATAGCGATATCATCAGCGTACCCTTGGGCAAAAACGCCGCTTTCATTGAGATTCCGGATGAGATCATCAACAACCAAATTCCACAACAAGGGGGACAAACCCCCCCCCCTGAGGACAGCCTCTGGTCGTCCTTACCTCGACCGTCTCACCGTGAAGCGAAAGCTTAGCCCTCCTACCACGAAGAAGAGCCTCGATCCACCTACAGATCACCTCACCTAGGCCCCGCGCCCTGATGGCACGCAACACTGCCTCTATTGCAGTGTTGTCAAAGGCCCCCTGGATGTCAAGAAAAGCACCCACTGCAACCTCCTTGCAGCCTATGGCCTTCTCTATCCTACCCACAAGCTGATGCAGGGCAGAATCACATGACCTACCTTGAATGTAGGCATGCTGGTTGAAATGAAAAGGCGATGTCTGCAAGGCTGTGTCCCAAGCGTGCCTTAACACTAATTTCTCCAGAATCTTCAAAAGGAAAGACGACAGGGAGATGGGTCGGAAGGACTTTGGGTCAGTATACCTATCCTTACCGGGCTTAGGAATGAAAACAATCCTCGAGGAACACCATGAAGATGGAATGTGTCCAAGAGCCAGACTTGCTCTGAACAACCCACAGAGAACTGGGAGTAGTATTTCAAGACCCTGTTGAAGACATACCGGCCTAACACCATCCGGACCCGGCGCCTTAAAGGTACTGAGAGAATTGACAGCCCACCTGATTTTGCTGAGAGTCACCACCCGACCAGCTGTAGCCAAACGCGAAGCGCAGGCCCGGCCAGCCGCCCGAGAATCCTCCCCAAATTCAGGTTGCTGAAGCAAGTAGCTGCCAGGAACGTGCTGTCTGTGTGTGTATGTGTCCGTGTGGATATGAACAGAGCTAGAGCCCTAACCAATGGGCCGATTTTTATGAAATTTGGTATGTAGGTACTAATCCACGATATCTCCAGACGTTTTTTTAATTTTTTTTTATTTTTTATTTTTAAGGGTAATTATCCCCCAAAAACCGCCAAAAATCATGAAAAATCAAAATTTCTCAAAAACGGCTCTAACGATTTTGATTAAACTATGGACGTTTGTAGAACTTAGGTTTTCCAACAAAATGACACCCCGCATGTTTTTTTAAAATTTGGGTTCAGAAATTACAGGACTTAAAACATCAAAAATTAAGTTTTTTGGATTTTTCATAAAAAAACATAAACATAAAAAAAATATTACTGACCATTAAACAGAGCTCACAAACTAAATAATTTAGTATTTTTAATTACTATTCTATGATTGCTGGTTGCGGAGAAAATTGGAATTTCCATTTTGCAGTAAACGCAGTACGTTGTCCAATGTTATTCTTATGGGGAATACAAAAATTACTATTTCTCTCTTATTTACTGATAAATTTCATTCAAACTTGATATGCTTGTCAATTTTGCATTGACCAACAGAGGAAATTCGAAGTATGTTCCCCCTTAATTGATGAACGAAGTGAATCACTGTATTGATGAAGAAGTTTCAGTGGCCGTGTGTGGGTGTGTGTGTGTGTGTGTGTGTGTGTGTGTGTGTGTGTGTGTGTGTGTGTGTGTTATCGAAATACTAAATAACTGTAAAACATTTCTTAATGAAATTTTGAAGGAGTCATTTGGGATACCAAAGGGATGTTTTAACACAGCATTTGTATTTTATTTTGGATTATTAATAATTATTAAAACTAATTTTAATGTTTGATATTCAGTAGTTGAATTGGTTTTCGTAGTAAGCTATTGACTATGGTTGTCTTTAAAATGTCAGCTGGGATTTATCTGTGTTTCACTTGAGGGATTTTTATCCCCTATATGGGATATTTTGACTGCTTGTGAAATAAAATGGGTTTGTGGGATAAAGTGGGATTTTTTGAAATTGGCATTACGTCTGCTAGCACTTCTAGTGGATTTTTTCGCCGTAATGGCAGTTGCGGGGTTTCCCATTTTTTAACCTCGCTGTCCGCACCTATTATGATTTTATAAACGTCACAGAACGAACACTGAATCATGTCAATTTCGCTGGCCGAGCCATGTTAGAATTAACAAGCAAACTATTTGCCATTATTTACTACCTACTTCGTACTCTTTAGTACTACCATTAAAAATATTAGTACCTCTCACGTAAATAAATTATTTAATTTAGTTAATTCACCGTATCATTTAACCTATGTCGCATTGCTCAAAATCCTTTGAGGTACTAAAATGTAAAATACCTATAGGTAATTAGTAGAACTAAATAAGCTCTATCTAACGGTATAAATATTGTACTAATACATTATTCAATAATCATATAATATTTAACATTAATTGTGTTGCAATGTTTAACAAATCAGTGGGAAAGTGTGGGATATGACGAGGGATACTATAAGGGAGAGTCTGGGATAAAGTGGGATTTTTGGTATCAGTGCGTGGCATATTTTTACCGTAGAGTGGAAACACTGCATATTTGTTTATAAATCACTCAAATGTAAACATATTACAACTATGGATTTGGTTATGTTTTGTTCCATCAATTTTTTTTATTTCGAAATAGTTTAAAATGTGAGTGTTATGCAAATTAATAGTGTTTTGTCGTCTTTAAAACAATGCTTGTATCTATTTAGATTTATCATCAGTTTATTTGTTACTGGAAAACTTCGATGTAAAAGCTAAGTGTTTGTACTAGTGATGATAAATTAATACAATAGGTTTTGGAATTTTTGAATTACTGGGACAGTATAACTCTGTAACACGACTGATTGTGATTGATAATCAAGCGTGTTGTAGACCTACAGTAGTTTCTTTACATTGTGAACAAATTACTTGATGGCAGACTTACTAAACGATCATACGTGCAAACTATCTTTATTACATGTAATGTACCAAATAAGCCTCACTGTCACCTAATGACATGGGATTAAAGTTTTGTAATCTACTGGTCAGTAAAATAGTCTGGTTACAGTTTATATTTGTTTGCATTTTCTGTGGTTAATATTGATTTTCATAAACAATCAAGATGTCCAAAACTCCGTAATCCCAACCGTCTACATTGTTCAACTAATTACGATGTAGACAGATTGCCCTCCTGAAAAATTGTCATTAATGTAGATGTTGGTTTTTGCTTTTAAACATCTCGTGCTGCGATTTCAGTAGCTTGTGTATTTAAATTCAAACTAACATATATTAATGATGTTAACATTTTTAAATTTAAGGTATGAATTTTATAACTGTTATATAAATAAATCATTGAATACCTTTTTTTTACATTAAATGGGTTTAAAACAAGTATATTTCTGTATGTTTAACCCCCTGATTTTGGAGCTGGAAATTAATAGGTCTAATAATAATTGGCAACTTTTCCCTCAGGTTATATATTTAAAACTCGTCGAAAACCATCCGGTGCCAAAAATATATTAGTCATTGGCCGAGTCATAAAAAAGCGTGAACAGGAGCTAGGACCTGTGACCAAATAAACGCAATCAGTTTAATCTAATTTGCTAGGTACACACAGTGGTTTTAAGAGGTTAATTGCTCCACCTCACCCTCCAGGGTTAGATGGAAACGTATTCCGCATATTCTCTATTCATTGTTGCTAGATTAGGAAACCCCAGCATAGCTGCTATAGGCACGTTTTCCACAAGCGGGAATTTTGCGCAGGTTACCAGGATAAGCAGGAAAGGAAAGGGTGGGATGGGACAGGCAGCCAAATTGGCCTTTCAGAGTACCAACTCCCGTGCCTTGTGACAGCTGTGATCAGGCTCAATGTGGACCCGCTCTGCCCTCCAACTGGCCAACTCAACGGATGGGGTATCCATGTACAACAGCCAGGGACCATACATTCTCAGGTTGGGGACCAACCCCTGAGTTTCCGCCCCGAGCCGCTGCAAGTGGAGGGACCAAAGGTGAAAGGGAAGTTTGTCATAATGGACATCCAAAAAACTTCATATGTAATGACAATTTCATTTGCTGTACCCAATGTCAGCATCCAAACTGGTATAGACCAGTTTTAAGGTTGTCCTAGGACGAATATTCTCTATTGGTCAGTGCTAACACACCAAGTTTTAATAAAATTAATCAGTATACAAGAGATATATGTTTTTTATTTCTTATAAGAATAACATCGGACAATATACTTAGTTTACTGCTGAATGGAAATTGAAATATTCTCCACAACCATTAGCCAAATAGCCTACTAACGAAATACTAATTTAACCGTGTGTGGATTGGAGTACTAATTTTTTATCTTTTAGAGCTTTTTATGGCAATGAGATAAAACTGTTGAAACCTGCTAAAAATATTTAAAGTTTATGGTATTAAGAAAGGTAAAAAAAACTGAAGTTTGGGATCTCTTAAGCCCTGTAATTTTTGAACCCAAATTTTTCTAAAAAATCAGGTGGTATATTTTATTAGAAACCTAATATAAACCACCAAATAAAAAATCCAAAGATTTCGAAAGCGGCTCCTCAAAACTGCTCCAGACCTATATACTACGTTGTTGGGTACCAAAATATTATGGATTTAGATATCATCCTTATAACAGCTGTTTGATGAAACTAAATAACTAACATACAATCCCGACTTTGTTTTATGTATTTAGATAATGAAAATCACTTAATAATATCTTGCCATGACAACGTTAATATACACTAGGCAGCAATACGGATTTTAGTAATTTGAAATTTAAGTAATTGCACAACGCCATCTGTAGAGCCTGATATAAGCGTAGGTTATATTATATAAATCAAACAGGAAAGTTGGCCGGGCTGGTAAGGGTCCGCACTTGCATTTAGGGTGTAGACCAGAGCCTGTACAGACCTAAATTCAGCCCTGGCCGTCTGTATGCAGAACTTCAAACATGCTAGAATACAGAATCATTGTCCCTGTCTCGTGTACATTCTATGTGCCTAAGAGTAAAAATATGTTATAGTCAATCAATGCAAATACTGAATTATTTTGTCTCAATCCTATCCTACATTATAATATAAGTAAGGTTTGCATGCTCGCTTGCTTGGTTGATTGCTTGCAACTCTTATCTCAAAAACGGCTCCAACGATTTTCTTGAAAAATAACTAATGTGTCCTTCCAACTACTTGTGCTGTAAAACCAGATATCTGGGTTAAAAATAAGTTCTAGACATGTCCCATCCCCCAAAAAAATCAAATAATGTAAAAAGCCGCTATGGAAAATTGAAAAAAATCACATTGGGCTTTTGGAGATTAAAATAAAAGCAAAAGAGTCATAACAGCTGTTCAAAATCTTTCAGCGAACTCTCAAAGTTATATTCATATAGTTTAAGTACTACCTGGGGCTGAGCTTTGCTGGGGAAAGGTCAATCTTGTTTATGACTTGGAGTTGTTTTTCACCATGTCCCCTACTAATCCCCAGGTATCATATACTCTAATATGAGTAAGGTTTGCTTGTATGTTTGCTTGCTTGCGACACTGATCTCAAAAACGGCTCCAACGATTTCCTTCAAATGTTCAAAATAACTAATTTATGGGATAAAAATAAGTTCTATACAGGCCTCATTCCCAGGAAATATCAAATAATGTAAAAAAACCTAAAATGATAGGTTAAAAAAATTAACATTGGGCTTATGGAGTTATTAATCAACACAAAAGAATTTCATCAGCTGTTCATAATCAACCAGGGAACTGTCAAAGTAATACTCATGTTTTTTATGATTATTAACATGTAGTTTCCTGAGAACAGAGATTAAAAGATTTGAGTGAAGATTATATATATAGAGTAGTAAAATAAATGAAAGGGACATTGAGCTATAAATCACAACTGGAGGAACCTTAAAAATGTAGAAAAGAGGCAAATGAGTTATACAAATCTGATTATCAGTAGGGGAAAGTGATGAAATATTACTCCAAGTCATCTAAACTGACTGACTGGCCCTCCCCCGAACAAAGCTGGGCCCCCCCAGGTACTGTCGTGTTAAAACGGATATGAGAAGGGTGTTACCACTCCAGTAGTCAGTAGTATTTTTTATTTACATTAGTCTTAAATTATCTGTTCTTGCCGTTGTGGAGTTAAAACGGATATGGGAATGGTGTTACCATTCCATTAGTAAAATGTTTGGTTTATTAATTATCTGTTCTTGCTGTTGTGGAGTTAAAACGGATAACAGAAGAGTGTTACCAATCCAGTACCTGCCTACATATCTTTAAAAATTCAGTCTTCGTTCATCCTCTTACGGGAAGAATGAGCGTACACCTAGTAACCCTAGGGGGGGAATAGGGGGCATTTCCCCTCTTAAAACCACGAGTGTAGCAATGGATTCTGTAGTGCCTCCAAAGCAGGGATTTGGGTGGATGTTTTTTAAAACAACTTGTTTACAAGATTTTCTGTACATTCGACCGTGCTTTGTATTCTATATTTAGTAAATAAAAAGTAATTTATTCATTAAAGTTGGGTTAAAAGGGAGAAAGTATGTCTCAGTTTCTTGATACCGTTTATTTTACGGGTGTAATCATGTTAACAGTCATAAGGAAAAGCTGCAAATTCTGTTTCCCATTGTTATAATCACCTCTAAACAATGGGACAAATAGTGTTTAGTGCAGTTACATTTGAGTTTCCGACAAAAAATTCTTTTATATCTGTAATATAACAAAAATATTGCAGTTACAATAAAAATTATATGTTTGCCAACGGTACCCTATACTCTATTTTTACCCTTTCATGATGCAACTCACGGTAATAGCTTCTTTCCTAGAGAGGAAATTCTCTAAAATGGGAAACAGAAGTTTCAACCACCGTAAGGTGTTGTTTTAAATATATACATGATAAAACATTATATTTATGTCTTTGTTATTTGCTGTGAACGTTCAGTTCGCATATTATACTGTTATAATAAATATACCTTTTTGAAATTTTTCGAGTGAATCATCATAATAAAGTTGTGGTTTGTTTTTATTTAATTTTTTAAAATTGTATGTATATCTTCAAAAACGCAGTAATAAACTGACCACTGGAATCAAACACTGGCCTTGTCTGGAACACACTGGTGGTTGGTAACTCTGGTATCTATGGTGTTTTTGGTTATTGGATCTCTACAAAGCCACTTCACTGCACTGTTCATTTTCATGGAACTTAAAGCGTGAGTAGCCTTTACAGCGCAACATTAACTACTTCTCTCCACCTCTACTAACTACACTTTACTCTATTTCATTACACCTTTTACATTCCACAAACTACTGTGGCAGCCACAAATCGAGTGGCAAGAGAATTTTGTCCAACTTCGGAAAACCGTTTGCTTAAAAAGTGCATGATTTTTTATAAACAAGTTATAGGTGGGGGGGGATACGTACAGGTAATCATCTTCTTAGGCATTTGTTATCTGCCTGCCTCGTCAGTTTCAATATTTGTATTGTTAGTAACATTTTGGTACATTCCTAATCTAGAAAATGTTAGCCTTGTTCACAGCCTGGACTGTTTTAAATTAAAATACAATCTTTAAGTTCAGGGAGCATCTAAACAAATATTTCCACCAATAAAACAAATTAAAATGTGCTTTCTCCGTACAAGTTAAATTTTAATGGCCAGACCAAAACCTTAAATAAAGTACGTGTGGTTTATTAATTGCTGTATGAAAAAGGTTAATGTTTGTCTGTCAATATTGGTAAAATGTGAAACATGTCCAATTGTCCATATACAATGTAGCTTGAACCTTTTGATACCCCCTTAAGCCTGTGGCCCTAACATTTTCCCAGTGGTACCCTTAACCCAAGTCGGCAAAGGGGAAAATCTCTCACCGTCTTTATTAGCAATTTCCTATCTTACGTGCTCAGATGTTTACAAAATGTTGTTATTTTAACATTACTGAAATATTAAATTAAAAATATAATTAAATTATCGCTTATTTATTTGTTGGTACTTTGTTCTTCCCTAGTATCTCGTATATTTCCAAAAAAACTAAAACTGTCTAAAGTCATACCTGTGCATAAAAAGGGATGTGAAAAGGATATGTCTAATTATCGACCAATATCAATCTTGCCATCATTCTCAAAAATTTATGAAAAAATCATGTACAAAAGGTTGTCTGACTTCTTGGAAAAAAATAACATTCTTGATGATACCCAGCATGGTTTTCGTCCAGGGAGATCAGTACTAAGTGCAGCAGTAAATTTTATTGAATCAATAATAGAATCAATAGATAACGGTGAAGAAGTCATTGGTATTTTTATGGATTTAACAAAAGCTTTTGAAAGTGTAGACCATGACCTACTATTACAAAAATTAGCAGGTTTTGGAGTCAAAGGAATTTCGTACAAATGGTTTGAGTCATATCTATCGGAGCGCTATCAATATGTTGAAATAAATACTTTTCATCAGAATAGGGTCGCAGGTGCAGCGTCGGACCTGTGTTTGGTCTCTTGTGGTGTTCCACAGGGATCTATTCTGGGTCCGCTGCTGTTTCTGTGCTACCTAACCGGTTTTTCAAAGTCTCTTCAAAATGTCACGCAAAATAATCTATGCCTATATGCTGATGATGCAAAATTAAAAATCTCAGCAGTAAACCAGGATAATATTGAACTCTTAAGTTTCTTGGAATTGTCCAATGTCAAACAGTTCTTAGACACAAATGGTCTATTGTTGAATTCTGAAAAGACAAACTTTATGGTATTCTCAACAAAGCAAAGCCGGAGAAAAATAGCCCCAAATATAATTATTGAAGAAAAAATCATTGAACAAGTTAACAAGACAAAATTATTAGGGTTGAATATTGATGAAAACTTTTGCTGGGATCATCATATTGAACATATAGTTAATAAAATTAGCTCCGGTTTATAGGCACTTAAACGTATGGCCTGTTTGTGTAATATTAATATCCTAAAAAAAATCTATTTTGCCCTCATACACTCACATATATCATATGGTATTTGTTTGTATGGAGCAACAACAAAATTAAATCTTGATAAAATCTTAAAACTGCAAAAAAAGGCCATAAGATCTATTTGTAATCTAAAACGCGTCAAATCTGCCAAAGAAAACTTTAAGAATCTTGAAATCTTAACAGTATATGGTCAGTATATTTTTGAATGTATATTATATTTTAAAACGAATACGAAATTACAAATCAAAATTACAACACATCAGTACGACACAAGAAGAAAAATGGAAAAAATCTTGATAAACATAGATTAGAATTCTACACAAAAAAAAACTACCTACATGGGGAACAAATTTTTTAAAGCACTCCCAGATGAACTAAGATTAGAACACAATTTAAATACATTTAAATCCAAATTAAAATCCTTCATAATAAACAAACATTTATATTCTTTTCAGGGGTTTTACAATAAAAATTAGATTTAAATCGTATTGGGAGCAGCATGTGCTTGCTTTGGGGTTGGTGGGCCCTGGTCCTATGTATATGTTAAATATAAGTATGACGCCATTTATTGTATTATATGTACAAAGACAAATAAAGATTTATGATTGATTGATTGATTGTTATGACAGCTATCAAAGAAAACTGCAGTAAATGTGCCAATTACATGTTGCTGAAAATTTGACACCGATGACATTCCACTGATTAACAATTAGTTACAACTTTTTATATGACCCGAATTCAGCTTAATTAAATTGAACCACTATCTCTTCCCCGTTGATAACTTTTGCAAATAGTTTATGCTTTTAGCTGATATATTTTGTATTTTATTAGTTTCTATTACCAGTGATGACCCATGTCTTCTACCTTTGATTTTATTTAGAAGACATGTTAACTAATACTTCAACTTCAATTGTAATTCATTATCTTTAACCCTTTAGCGTAGACATACGAGCTGATCTTATTCGTTACTTTTTATACCTATGAATTGGGATAGAAATTTGTGTTTTTAAATGAATTAATGGTTTATTTTCATTAAGTTTTTAGATTCACATTGGCACACACACAGTAGACATAAGTAAAAAGTAGCAAAATCAGTGTTGATCATGTGCAACTCTCAAAGAATTAACCGATCCCGTCAACCTCCAAGCAAGCCTGCCACCCAAACAGGCCCTCCCACCAACGTTGCCACAGACCGATTAACACATTGTGAATTGCACGACTGGTCAGTTTTGGTCGTGTGCGGAAATCGAACCCACGAACATCGTATCCACACCTGGCCAAGGTGTTTCCACGACGTAGCCAACTCAGCTAACACGACCAAGGGCCTAGCGGCAATATTAAGGTTTTTCAGTCAGTCCGCGCCCATAGTGGATAGAACCGTAGTCGCCCGCGGTCATTAGTTACATATTTTGCTACTAGAGTACAGCACCAATCAAATCCAAATATAGGCTATTGTGAATAGAATAAAATTACTACCTTAATGGGTTATAAATATGGTAAATACCAGACAGGAATAGACAAAGTTCCAGCTATGGTGATAAATGTTTTAATTCTTTTAACCTGATATTTTTACATGTTATAAACATTAAAAGCTATATAATACTAAATTAAACAGCCATTTATTAAGTAAATATGTACAGAAAATAAACAGCCACAAACTTTAATATTAAAGTTAAAATGTTATTTCCGATATGGTAATGCGTCTATAGAGCAGGGCTTGCCTTAACAGTTGTGAGGCCTTGGGATAACTTTGGCTCTTTAGCCATATTGGAGTAAGAAATTTGCCTGAAGTGCAATCGGAAATTGCTGGCATCAATTTACTCTCTATACAATCACTTAACAAGTGAAAACTTACAGCTATTTAATCCAATTTTAGCGTGATTGTAATTAGATTCTGAGTTGTTTCTCAGGATTACTGCAGTGGGAATATTAAAACCTCTTTACTTACAAATCCTTAAATTGTGGTATATATTTTTTTGCTATAGAAAAAACTGTCTATCGTCTGTTTATTGTTGAATAAGGGTATTGGATGGCCGTGTATGACGACTGGATGATGAATTATCGGTCGTTAATGGCATTAGAATCTCATAAGATTTGCCGGAAGACAATCAGATCACCTAATATTGGACTAAATGGCAATCAAATTGTGTCATTTTAACCTTAAATGTGATTATCGGCCTAATACAACAGTTAAACCTCTTAATATATTTTGTCTGGGAACTGAAATTGTCCTGGGGTGGTTGCCCCTCTTGCCACTGCCTAAGGCCGCCTTGCCATTCAGTACTAACAAGAAACTAAAGTTATTGTTTTTCATTTTCAATATAGAATATTACACATCAGTAAACTAGTAATGAATAAAAATATTACAAATTACTCATGCTACAAAAGGCACATGATGTATTAAGTATTAAGCTATAATAATATTTAAATCGAAGAAAACATTATTTGACTTTGACTTTATGTTCTTTGAAAAATAAAAGTAAGACTTAACCCTTTGAGACGTGGGTTGAAAGGGGTAGTTCTAGAAGTTTCAATGAGATTAAAAATAAATCTCTAAAAAGGCTTCATGGAAACAGAAACCCTTGGCCACTGTCCAACTTATCTTCATTAATGAACTCTTCACAATAAAATTAGAATTTATTATTGTTCTTTTAATACCGATTTTACCCACACATTATTAAGAAAAGCATCATTTTAATGTGATTTTTAAAATCTGCAAATAATGTTTCCACTGCAAAATAATAATTCTAAATGAATTGTTATTTTATTTTAAGGGGTTCAAACAGCTTTATCTTTAATAAGTCAATGCTGTTAGTCTGTTAGTCTGTTAGTTCTAAAACTTTAAAAAATACAATTTAAATGAAGCTCAACCTATAAATGGCAAATCAAACAAAACACTGATATTTTGGTGTTTTTGCAGAAAACAAAATTCCTAAGTTAAATGTTTTTTTATTTTACAAGAACCAATAGGAACTTTTTCATTAGGTTAGGACAAATATATTGCACATTATATTCACTTGTGGTTTCTGTTAATTGTAATTTTGTTATTGTATAAATATACAGTCAACTCCAGATTATCCGGGGTAATGACTGGTTGGAGGGTCACGGATAACCCAAAACCACAGTAAAAACAAAGGGATTCAACAAATTGAATATTACGAATATAATAAAGGTTTATCAACATTTGTATACTACAATATTGTGTTTTAATGTCATTTAAGATATATTTATGAAAATGAATTACTTTTGAAAATCTTTAAATTGTGATAACACCTACAAACAATCAAGATAATAATAGTTAATACTAGCAATGGTTGATAGCAGTAAATACTATCCAAAACGCCGAATGATATTTAATAGGCTAAAAATCATTAAACACCTAACTCTCTAAACTACACCTAACAGTATGCTAATTAATTCCGCACTGGAGGAAAACCCCAAAGAGGGTGAAAAACGCCGGGAAGGGTGATTGTTTTGGGATGTTTCTATTTTTAGACATCCGTGTCCGACCGTCCGTCTGTCCATCCTTCCGTCACTTACGGTGAACAGCGGCGGGAAGGGTGATTGTTTTGGGATGTTTCTATTTTTAGACATCCGTGTCCGACCGTCCGTCTGTCCATCCTTCCGTCACTTACAGTGAACAGCGGGGAAGGGTGATTGTTTTGGGATGTTTCTATTTTTAGACATCTGTGTCCGACCGTCCGTCTGTCCATCCTTCCGTCACTTACGGTGAACACCGGCGGGAAGGGTGATTGTTTTGGGATGTTTCTATTTTTAGACATCCGTGTCCGACCGTCCGTCTGTCCATCCTTCTGTCGCTTAGGATGAACAGCGGCGGGAAGGGTGATTGTTTTGGGATTTTTTTTGAGAAATCCGTGTCTGACAGTCCCTCTGTCCATCCTTCCGTCGCTTAGGGTGAACAGCGGCGGGAAGGGTGATTGTTTTGAGATGTTTCTATTTTTAGATGTCTGCGTCCAACCGGTCCGTGCAGTGTCAAGGTCATCGCTCCCCATCACGCGCTCACGGCTCATTAGCGAAATGACAGACTCTCAGATCATGTGTTTACTGAATTAGTTGTATCCTATTTATTCTGATAATCAAAGTAAATTAAATATGATTCTGGAGATAATTTAGCAAAATAAATTGTTATTATTGCTATATTTATGTTTATAAGGGGACAAACAAAAATAATAAAAATAAACCTTTAGTGACCCCGGTTAAACCGCAACCCGATTAATCCGCTCCTGGATAATCGGGAGTTGACTGTACTACACACCTCACATGTCTACATTTATCTGTCAAACATCTTATTATTGTTTATAATTAGTTTGCCTGTGCACAACCACTGGAGGGGAATTAGGATGGGGGTATTCACCATCTCTCTCCGCGACACTTCATGGACCCTGACAGGATCTGCAAGCTAGTTAACATTTTTAATCAATCTTATCATATAATCCATAACTGAGCAGTGCTGTTGAGTATTAGGTATCACAAAAAACATCATCTGTTGTCATCTGTGTTGGCTCTTGGATTAACTCTTTTGGAAGCTTTGTATATAAAAGGCAAAGCCCTCACTCACTATTCACTAATCCTCTAACTTCCCGGCATGCTAGAGGGGTGAAATTTAGTACAGTGATTCTTTAGGTCTAAAATAGGGAAGATAAAGTGTTTTAATACTGATTCAACTATAGGGCTTTGCCCCAGGGGGCTTCAAAGTTAACCATGTATTCCTTATGAACATTTGAAAATCCAAACCGCTGATCTTAATATCTTAATGATCTTGATTCGTTCCACGGGATAAAAACAGAATGCAGCACACACAACTGTCACTTTTTACGCGGGCGAAGCCGCAACAGGTCTTTTAGTAATTAATATAAATCAAAATTCTCAGTGTTAGAGGTAATTTGTTTGATGATATAATATTATTTTCAAAATGCAAACCAATATCCCCAGTGGATAGCCTTCAGTTCATAACAGATTCGCAGGTCATTCAGTTAACTATCGACTATTGTATTATGAACTATCGATTACTGTAGTTAGGCAGTAACTATAATTGAAACCCTATCTAATTCCCCAGAGCGCTGTATGAAGGCTCTTTGTTGTGCAACATATCACAAATAAATGGATTTGTTACAAAAATAAAGTAAACTTTAAAAAATCGTAGACCTCAAAAAGTAAACTACAAAAGTAAGATTTAAACCCAAACAAAATAAAGGAAAATTTAAACAAAATTCAGAACTCAAAAAGTAATCAACAAAAGTAAGATAGAACCTGGGATCGCATGATTGTAAGTCCGACACCGTATCCGCAAGTATACCATAGGATATCGAACAATGAGAAAGTAACATTTCACCAAGCAATGAATGCTGAAGATCCTCTAGACACTAGTCGATTACGACCGTCCAAACTACTACGATAATCGATAGTTCATAATATAATAATCGATAGTTAACTGAATGACTTGCCAATCTGTTGTGAACTGAAGGCGATCCAGTCCCATCATAACCAACATCTATCATCTACTTGCTTTATAAACTGGTCCAGGTAAAAGTATTGTATATCTAGTTTGTATAATATATTTTCAGTATAATAAAATTAATGCTACATTAGAGTATAGGATGAATAGCAAAAATCTTCATGACTTTAGTATTACTTAAAAACTACAAAACTACCATACCAAAAACCATTATTACTTTATTAATTACATGGAACTATGTCATTTTTGTAATTTATGAATGTTTTATTACTAGCTTGTTTACTAAATAACAGTTGCAATTGTCCTGTCCACACTTGTGCTTTCCTGTGCACTTAACGCATTGTTAGTGCATCTAGAGCACTGTTGAAGATATTTATGATATAAGTTTGCCTCTGTGACTTAGTCAGTAATTTGTTGATCTAAATACATTTGTTTTACTATAAAAACATACCTTTCTATCGCAGTGAAAATAACTATCCATTAGAATTTATTTATTTACCTAAATCAAATTATTTTACTAACAGCTAAATAAATCTGAATGATCTATTATCTTAATAAATAATTAAAGATATGGTAAACCAAAGGATAATTCCTTATGGAACATATTATTTTATGAATTGTAAACTATAGGATTATCGGAACAGTTCAGCCGGATAGCAAGTTTGCATGCGGCAAATTGAAATGGTTTGTAAACACCCAGGACAGTTTACCAGCCGATATGAACTGGTTGAAAATTATATTACTAACTATATTAGTGGCAATAGTAAACCAACAAGGAGCTAAGTAGTAAATTGCATTTGCTGGTTTATTATTTAGTTGCATTCAATTCAAGGGATCTTGATTTTCTTCTTTCTAGTTTGAGATGAACCATAACAAATTGATTGCCATCTTTTTGGGTCGGAATATCTACAAAGTTTGTATATGTGTAAAGTTTTTTAATAAAAACACACATACCCATTAAGTTTGTCTATAAGTTTTAAGTCCCGTATTATAATCAAAGCTCTTAAATCAAAATTTGCGTGCTAATCTTTACACCATTTTGCTTATACCATATATATATTTGTTTGTTAACCAAAAATATTTCTGATATGTTTAGACCACTGATTTGCAAACAATCTACATTTGTTGAATAATACCATACGAGCATTTTCAATCAGTAGCATGCACCATGACTTCAAGAAAGTTTGTTTAAGAGAGGAATTGAAAGTTGAATATGAAACTGAACGGGAAAGGCACAAGTGTGTAAGGGCTGATAAGGTCTTAATAGGAGGACCTTCTTCTGATTGAACTCAAGCAAATGTTCTTATCGTGTTTCTGAATTTTTGTTTTGAAAAATGGAGGCTAAGAGCACTTGTTTACAACCATCAGCCATTCTTTTGTTTCCAATTTCTATTCCAGAAATATTTTTACTGTAAAAACATGTTTGATATTTTGTCCTCTGCCTTCTTACATTCATTTAAGCTACCTTCTATTGTTTTGTTTAATAATTAAATTTCAAGGAGAATTAATATAGACAATTTAAAATTTACTTACACAGAACAGTCAAAAATCTATGGATTACAAATTTTAGAATCATACATTTCTCTCACTGTCAATTTTTGTAATCCTGTTGTAACTAATAGCCATATTTCTCATTCTATTTTTACCTCACTAATCTCCAAAGAATTGCTTTACACATTGTGAAATAAGCAAATATAACATACAACTAAAGCTTATCACAATCATAAATATTTTACACAATTTTCTGTCTTACAGCTTATTACTTAAGACTACTATATACACTACTCACAAATATATGTCCAGACGCAGATTATATTCAAAATAATAATGTATTTTCAGAGTAACTGTAATAATAAATATAACAAATAAATCATGAAATTGTATGGAAATTTCTAGAATTCTGTTAAAAAATAAATGTCACCAGTGAAAATC
This sequence comes from Allygus modestus, assembly GCA_963675035.1. Taxonomy (NCBI): domain Eukaryota; kingdom Metazoa; phylum Arthropoda; class Insecta; order Hemiptera; family Cicadellidae; genus Allygus; species Allygus modestus. Next base: position 213,786,930 of record OY776111.1, read on the forward strand.
TATATAATATGTATATGCGTATTAAATTTAATAAAAGTTAGTTTTTCAGTTTATTAATTTTAAAAATAATCTAAACAAACTATTTTAAAAGCTGCCATATTGAACTGATTATCAAGCTTTGTTGATTTCCCACAACCAAATGATGGAAAATATGCAAGATTAAAACTATCAATACAGGACACATACAATTAGTTAACAAATAAAATAACAAATATAAATTAATCATATAAGAAGAAAATAGGCGGTGGTACTGGTGCATGACTAGCTACGAAGCTTCTGCAAACGACTCTGCATTTCCTCCAACTCCTCTGGATCTTCAACGACAGCATCTGCAGAAGCAGCTTCAGCAACGGAGGCTGTGGGGAGACTGTCCTTGAGAGCATCAGGCGCCTGGCCTAGCGCACCTGCCGTCAGCTCCCACAGCACCTGCACACAACCACAGTCTGTAACACCTGCAGTATGTTAGCAACTAGAGCAGCTTGCCCAACTAATGGAGGCTAGGCCCCAAGGAACAGGAGAAAAGTCTGTCCACCTCCCCCTCCCCCCGGACACATCCGTTCCTAGTTATTTCTTGCTGCTGCTTGCTGAACAATCCACTGGCTAAGATAAAACATGGAAAACTAAACATCTCAATCCCCTAGATGGAAAAAGCTTCGCATCGTTGAAAAGAGCAGCGGGTGAGCAAAAGCTGGACAGTAAAGGCTCTTCGGCCGAAGATTTAAAACTGGCAGTCACAACCATCAATTCAAGGGTACCTAGCAAAGTAAGTCGATATAATTTTGTTGCTTCCAACAGTTAGCAGGAAATATACCTCATATAGTTAAGACAATATCACCTCAGCTGTGTTTCTAAAAAATGAAGAATGCAAAAAAACAATGGCGATGATATGGGAGTAGAGTAGTGATGTGTCAAAACCAAAACTTGAATCTCAAAACCACCAAAACTTTGGAAAAGTTTCGGTTTCGAGATTCGATCGGTGAGTTTCGAGAATCAAAACTCGAAACTGCTGAGATTTGTTGTGTCTTTATTGTTGTTTTTTTAACAGAAATCACGCCCGTGCTTCGATCAATAATGCAAAGGTCAAAAGCCTACTGTCATCGGTCTTCTACCTTCACCTTATTTGGATTATTGATTTTTTATTTCTGAAAGAACAGCACTAACCAAAATATATAATTAGTTTTAATTAATTTTTCTGGATTTATTTTTCATAAACCATACCCAGGCAAGTAAACAGGGTTTCGCGATTTGAGTTTCGAGATTCGAGATTCGATTTTCTAAGTTTCGGTTTCGGTTTCGAGATTCGAAATTTCTGGTTTTGACCATCACTAGGGTAGAGTATACCCTGGTTTCCCTTAGGGGTGTGCGAGTATAAGTTTGAGCCGAATATCTAAAACGTCGTTAACAAAAGAAAAAGTTTGAAAAGAATCGTTTACAAAAGTGAATTGAAAACAAAAACTTTGCAGAATCAATGATAGAATTCTCAAAGTTTATATCCATAGGTAGAGCTCCATAACAGATATAACAACTCAGCAATGCTAATGCTTTCGGTGCTTCGTTTAAAAAAATAACTACTGAATATATCAAAATAATCTAATATTTTAAACTGTCGACCTGATAAACCAATGCAATGGATCTACATTACTCTCTCGATCACATCATGTGGACATCTACACAATTCTGCAGTACAGTGTTGCCGTTGCCCTGCTGAGTTGTGCAATATTTCACGGTTAATAATAATTCATACAACAATCGTACTGCTCCAGGAAAAATAACCCAGCAAAAAACTAAAATCAATGAAAACACATTTTATAACTGTTACAGCGGTACAGTCTTTACTGCAACTTACAATTTCGTACATAACACAATAATAATTTCCTGGCGTCTGAAATTACGTCAGGCAACACTGTTGGTGTATACACTTTGCGAACTGCCTTAAGACGTTGAGTGAAGATGGTATAGTGTAATAATGATTTAGCATGACCAATAGCTAGGAACAGGGACAATTTTGTAGGTGATGAACACCAAATCATTACGGCGTTTTGGTGTGCAGCCGAAATAGTAATCTCCAAAAATTGTATTGCTAACAAATTGTAAATTTTCGGTAAAAATCTAAAGTACTTAAAGAGAAAAAGCAAATAGAAGTACAACTGTAATTATACTATAGTTGATAAAGTTTACAATTACTGCCGCATCCCTATTGTAATACTTTACAATTCAAAATCACGTTTTCTCAAAATCACTCATTGTGAGGTTCACAAGATATAAGTAGAAATTCTAAATGGTTACGTCACGCATGTTATAAAATCGGAAGACATATTATTTACAAGGTTATATTTGATTATATTCAATGTATACCTAACCAAGAGCAAGACACGGTCAAGATGGCGCAGCGTTTTGTTCCCTACAGCTGTGCGATTAAAATAATATTGTTAACGCCGCGGGATTGTTTAAATTTGTGAACAAACATCAGTAAAAAGCATTTCATCTTTCAACTGTAGGCTATCACATTGTTAAATCAGTGATGGAAGGAGAATGGTTTGATGATCCTCTTCCACCAGGAACTTCTGCTTCTGAACAGAAGGTTTCAGAAGCAGATATAATAGTTTAGGTGTATTAGGTAATAGGTTAGATACAACATAGGCCTACGATTATCGGGTAACTTATTAATGTGAGTACAACAAGATAATGATAGTTTATTATGATACAGTGATTAAATTATATTTAGAATATGGTTATCTGCTAAGTGTCATGGTTTGACTAACTTATGTTTATAAAAGGATAACCTAAAATTTACTATTTACAAACAGTTGAATGAGAGATGGGCTAACTGGTTTTTGGCAAGTGTTTGGTTACATGGAGAATACATCTCAACATATAGACTGTTTATAATGACTTTTAATAAAAACGGTAATAACTACGGCCAACTATGTAGTTAACCTGTGGGTTTATCAGTCTACAGTTTAAAATGTGTAGTTCTTTATTTATGTTAAATTTGTCCTATGTACCTACTTTATATTGGTTCATTACTATCAAAAGGAGTCTCAATAAGTTTTCCTATTTAGTAGTTATTTAAAATTAAATTTAAACATTTAATAAAATTTTCACACTGTACCGGTATGCCTTTATTTATTGAAAGTAGGCCTAATGAAAATAAAATAAGTGAATGAAAGAAGACAAATATTGTAAGAATAAAATTATTCATCAAAATTTGGCTCAAGTCAGAAAATCACTAACTTACCGGTATATTGCATACCCTAGAGAAAATTCCCATTAAAAAAAGCTCGGCTCGAAAAAGCTCGAAGCTCGAGAACTTAAAAAAAGCTTGGCTCGGCTCGGCTCGGCTTGAGTCAGAAATCACTATTCGCACTCTCCTAGTTTCCCTAAGATGAATGATATCCTGACCCAAGTTTCTGAGTGCCATGAGAACAGGCTTCAGACGATGGCACAATAGCGGAAGGTTGCGAACCATGCTGTCACTACCAGTTCTGAAGAAGAAAGGGAGCTGCCACTCAACAAGCAAGGTAAGAGTATCCTTAAGCAGCCACAAGCTGACTTCGGCCAACTAGAGGCCAATGAGCAGTCAAAACCCATATAGTAAAAGTCATAGCGTTTGTTTTTTATGACCAATTCATGTTTCCCATCATAATTTTCAGCAGATTTTAAATGTCAACTTTTACAGTTATTTCTACACCATTTGGCAGTTCACAATCATTAGCAATCCCCTGCAGATTAGCAAGAAATACTCGCTCAAACCTTTGAGTAATTTTCACAATTTTGAGTCGAGCCTAGTATTTAAATACTTCATAACAATTTTAAACTACAATGCACACTCTTAAAAAAATATTAAAACTTTTAAACGCATCATCTGTTATTCTCCTACTATCTGCAGACTAGGTCCATGTAATTCTTAACGGCTGGGTAAGGTGCAAGCCCTTATGGGCATGAGCCAAATTAAGGCCTACCTAGATGTGATGTGAAACAATCCCAAGCTATTATCATAAGTAGGAGTCGTGTTACTGTGGGTTGTAGTCCCACAGTATAGGCTAGCCACCTGTGAGCGTAGCTACATTTTCATCCTCTTCTCAAACAGAAAAAAAAACACAATAATTGTTTAAGACCAAGCCAGCAAACTTCAGTTTATAAGATATGCACCCAGAAACTACACTAAATACCCAGTTTGGTCATTGTTAAAAATGTCAATACTTTTATATTAAACTGAAAAATTGTTTTCATTATAAAGTATTTAAACATTTAAAATCCTGGTTACAAGTGGGCGAAGAAAAGAATTCACCTATCAGGTTACCAATGAATTGACTAAAGGTACCAGCCTACGGCTATTGCTAAAAAAACTAACAATCACACTAAACATATAGTTCCAAACTTGATGTTCTGACCTTGTCAATCTCCTCCTGCGCCTCCTCTTCCATGTCCTCTGGGTCATCCATCACACTCTCCATTGTGTCTTCCAGCATCTCCTCTATAATTCCAGCCTGAACAACAGAAAATACAAGTTATTCAATATCTGTTTGTAATTTTATTAAAAACGCTGTTATTAGTTATTTACTGTAACACGGTTTAAAATAATTTGATCATCAACTTCAATTTCAAGCTTCAAGAACAGCAAATATAAAACGAAATCGCACGCAGCACACTGACGTGAGGGAAGTGGATTTCTGCATTCAAACCTTAAAAAGATCAAATAAAGGGTTAAGCTAATACATTCTTTTTTAGTTGAAAAATGTTATTTTTTGGCTGTTCTGATGCTTCTGGTTATATTTAATTTCACAAATAGGATGCCAATGTTGTACATTATAAAGTTAGAAGGGGATATAGTCGGGATAACAAGTTGGTATAGGGGTATTGGGGGTAATAAAACAATATTAAGATATGAAAAACAGCCTTTTCCAATGTAAAATCCCCATAAGACAATGTACTGTATTTGACAATTAACATTTTCCTTAATAACTCGGTAAGTACTTGTGCTAGGATGATGAGGGGGGCTTAAAATCTTTGGATTTTTACATACAATACTTTAATGTGCAATAAGTCTACATTCGGGGCTTTTCTGACCCTTTTTGGGCCCAAAAACTCAAAATTTGAAAACTTAAAATGCCCAAAAAAGAGGGTTAGAGTTTTCTGATTGTTTTGCCCAGAGAACTTGTTCAACTGATTATAAAAAGGAATGTCTCTACTAAATCTGAAGTAAATCACACACAAATTGCGACCGCTACAGTGCAAACACATATATATATTAAGTTTTTAGAGACCCCTCAAAACGTGTTCAGGGGGTCACGTTAGGAACTTGGGTGGTCCCGGGCTTAAGTCTCACCGTGCGGGTCATGCCAGTAGTTCACTTTTCCATAGGAAATTCACTAATAAAAAAATTTAAATGAGAATGTTTTAACACACACACAACATTTTAATAACAAATACTTACAAATCTACTGCAGTGTTGAGAGTTATATTTAAACTTCATATTTTTTAGAGCTGAGCATTCACTATCAACTATCACTATCACTTGCTGTTGGTAAGTGTGCAATTACATCTTGGATAATTCACCATGATAACAAATTAAATAAAACACCTTATAGCCTTCAAATTCCAACAAATTGTAACTGGACCCTGTTCAGATTACTTAATTTTTAATACATCCCAAAAATCACATTTTCATTATATTAGTAAATTTTATCACTAGGACCAAAAGTGACACTTTACTTTGATCTCAAGTTTAACGGCCGAAGTCTAAAAATTAGCAAGGATCGAAAAGCCACTTTTGGTCCAAGTGATGAACTATATCAAAAGTTAACAATTTCACAAAATTGTATTTTATAGGTACATGCATTTATAATGTACAATTGTAACGTTTTCTGTTTTAAAGTATAAACAGGCTCAGATGAACACTTTGTAATAATTCACCAAAATATTAGGAGCCTTAGGAAAAATTTTGATTTTTTTATTACTGAATTATCCAGTTATAAACAATTTCCAGAAGTGATAATTTTGTCAGAAGTTTGGATTAATTCTACTGAAGCATATTTATATGAAATTCCAAACTATACAATGCATGTTAAATGTAGTGATAATTATAGGGCAGGTGGCATTGTTGTTTATTTAAAAAATATTTTATTAGATATTAATTGTTTAGAGTTGAAATCTGAGACAGCAGATGCGTTGTTAATATCATTCCAGTTTTCCGGTCAAAAGTTTCATATAGCAGCGCTATATCGATTTCATTTTATTTCGGCAGATTTATTCAACAATGAATTTAGAAACTTGTTTACTGATAAGAATAGTGTTTTTAGAAATATAAGCAATCTATTTTGGATAGGGGACATTAATGTAAATTTGTTAGACAGTAGTAGTAGTAATGATAATTATATAACTTTGTTAGCAAGTAATGGTCTGGAAAGTTTAATTAATGAACCTACACGAATAACAGGTCAATCTGAAACGTGTTTAGACCACGTGTTCTCAAGAGTAGGGAAAAAGAGCAGGATTGAAGTAGTTGCGACTGTTATTCACGCAGATATCACTGATCATTCGCTGATAAGAGTTGTGGTGAGCGTGGCGGTGGTGGGCGCGGGGGCGGCGAGCGGTGATTCTGGGTTGACCCCTCCCACCCCCTCACCACGCTACCGCACTGACTACGCCCGGCTCAATCAGCTGTTAGCAAATGCCGACTGGTCTGTTGTGTATGACGCAACTGATGCTTCGACTGCCTTTGACGATTTCTTTCATGTCTTACAGAATTTTATTGGTCAAAGCAGAGTAAAAATGATTTGCAACTATAAGACATTTAAGAAACTTAAGCCGTGGATGAATGATTTCATTTGCTCTAAAGTTAAGAAAAGAAATCATATTTTGAAATTGGTAAAAAATCACCCTAACAATGAAAACTTAAAAAAATATTATACAAATTTCAGAAATAAGCTCCATACTGAAATTAAAAAGTTAAAGGATAACTATTACAAGCAAAGGTTGGAGAAGTGTAGTGGTAATTCTAAGGCAACTTGGAAAACATTAAATGAGATAACTGGTCAATCAAAGGTTACAGATAAAGGAGTCAAATTAGAAATTAATAATGCTATGGTTGAGGATTCGCTGACTGTAGCCAATGAGTTTAATACAAATTTTTTGGATATAGTAAATAATCTCGATTTAAATAAGTTGCTGGGTACATCTGACATGTTTTATTCTTTACATTACAAAAATATATTTCCTGTAAAAAAACAGGTTAGGTCAATGTTTATTGAGCCAGTTCTGCCTGATGAATTGCGCTCAACCATAAATTCTCTAAAAAATAATACTTCTCCAGGTATTGATGGAATTAGTTCTCTGCTCATTAAAGAAATTGCTTCAACGATCTCGCAGGTGCTTTTATTTATAATCAACTTAAGCTTTACAAGTGGAATTTTTCCGTCTACTTTAAAAAATGCAGTAGTTATTCCTATTTTTAAGGCTGGTTTAAAATTACAATGTAATAATTATAGGCCAATATCTTTGCTGTCATGCTATTCTAAGATATTTGAGAAATTAATGAAGAAAAAATTGTTATCATTTTTAGAAAGTACCAAGTTTTTTAGTATTAAGCAATTTGGATTTAGAGCCGGAATGAATACCGAGAACGCTTTGTTAAATTTTATGACTGATGTATATAAAGGTATAAATGAAAATAAAAGTGTAAGTGGGCTTTTCCTTGATATAAAAAAAGCTTTTGACACTGTGGATCATAGTATTTTGTTACAAAAGCTGTACAACAATGGTATTAGGGGAGCAGCTTATGAATGGTTCAAGAGCTATCTACTAGATAGAAAACAGTGTGTTAGGATTAATTTAGTGTTAAGTGAAATGGGAGTTATTAAAAATGGGGTTCCCCAAGGATCTGTTTTAGGGGCTATTTTGTTTATAATATACATAAATGATCTTTGTGAAGCCAATTTTCAAGGAAATCTGACCTCATTTGCTGACGACACGGCATTATGCTACTCTGAAAATAATTGTGAAATAGTTCAGCGGGCAATGAACAAAGACCTTGAAGCGCTCCAATGGTGGTTCACTGTGAACTGGCTAATGTTGAGTGCCGAAAAATCAAAATACATTAATTTCAACCTCAAGAAAAATATAAAATTTAGAGACAGCATTATGTATATGTGTGCTGATTGCTTAAATAAGCACACGATATGTACATTAAAATGTGCTGTTTTAGATCAAATTGGCGATATAAAATACCTAGGACTGCATGTTGACAGTGAGCTAGGATGGAAAATTCACATAACAAAACTCAAGAATAAGATCAACAATGCAATAAGATATTTTTACTTTTTAAAGGATCTCAGTAATAGTAAAGTTCTGCGTATCTTATATTTTGCTTTAGTACAAAGTAGAATTGATTACGGCATAGTCTTTTGGGGTAATACCTATGAGTCATATACTAAACCATTATATTTGCAGCAGAAACATATTTTAAGATTGATTTCATACAAAAACAGATATGAACCATCAAAACCTCTTTTCATAAGTCAGAGAATTCTTCCGTTTAAATATATTTATGTTTATAAAGTTCTGAAACTTTTCTACAATAAAAGTGGAAATATGCCTCAAAATGAGAATGAGTATAGAAAAAAATTAAGAAAAGCTAACCAGTTTTTTATTCCCAAGCCAACCAATACATTTTTTACAAAAACTTTCAATTTTATAGCTCCGAAACTGTTTAACAAACTTCCTGAAAATGTAAAGATTGCATTTAATATTCAATTTTTTTTAAGTAGATTAAGGAAATGGTTATTTCAACTAGAGGATATTGATTTTTTATTTCAAATTCAGCAATAGTTTTATTTTTGATATTATAGCTAAGTAAATTTATAAGGGCGCACTTTGGAGGACTATGCCACACAGGGACTATGCATTGCATGCAATGAGCTTTGACGGCACCTGGGGAGTCCCAACTCCGGAGGCAAGCCTCCGGGGAGGGCCATGAGCCGCCTGGTGGCACAAGTGCGGTGCGTGGTTTGAAAGAGTAAACCTTAGAATATTATAATACATGTATAATTTATATGATAGACTATATGAATCTACAAATACAGTTTTATTTATTTTCTGTAATTAGTTTTTATGCATTGAGCCCATGCTTAATTTCAGTGTTTATGTGAGAAAATAAGGCACGTAAAATATTTAATTTTGTATTTTTTGTATACACATAGGTTGTCTGAGACAATTGTGTTTATTATATTTCGATCATTTCTGTTCTCTTACTCTACTTTATGTTATTTTAATTTAAGTGATGGAACCTCAAAACAGGCATTGCCTTAAGAGGCCCTATTGTTTTCTCATTATTTTATTTTTATTTTTATGTCAGCCTGACAAGTAAAATGGACATTATTATTTATTTAAGTTACAAACAAGCTGCGTAATTAAAAATAAAGTTACAACTATGTATTTTCGTTATGTATTATGAGAAAATAAAAATATTCTATTCTATTCTATTCTATATTTATAATACAGTAGACCTTCGATAGTTCGACACTCGATAGTTTGACAGTCCTTATACTTCGACATGGCCCGTGACGACATTAAGTGACAGTAGCGGCGACCGATAGTGTCCTTAACGTGTTCGCCGGTCAGTGATGGGAGCCCGGTTATTGTTTTCACGAACGTGCGCTACTGCCTTTTCTATAACTCACCCTTCATACCACCTACCCGTCCTATCAACCCCCTTCCCCGCCCTTCTCAGTAAGTAGGTCAAGTCAGTTCGCTCGAGACATTGCGGGAGTTAAACACATTTTTGATTCTTTCGTGATACGCTATTGTTTTTCTGCTCATAATACTCCCTGTGTTAAAATGTTCAATATACTCCCTATAGTTTGACATTTCGATAGTTTGACACCCCTTTAGTCCACAAAGTGTCGAACTATCGAGGTTCTACTGTACTGCAAACAATTTTAAGATAACAATTTAACAAAAACTAAATTTAGTTTACTTTTAACGAATTTCCCTTAAAGGGAAGAAGCTATTACCGTAGTCCAGTGGCAGATCCATCAGCGTGGGGGCGTGGGGGGCGCACGCCCCCCCCCTTTGACTCAGAAAATGTTTAATCATGGGTAATAGTGTGACGCTATCTGTCGCTGTACTCATTTTCGTTTTCGATATTTGCAAGTTTAACCCAAATAGACACTAGACTGGTGTGTGCCCCTAGGGCAGCCAAAGGCAATGGGCCGGTGCTGTGGTGCGTTACCTTTGGAATACTCATCGGCCCAAGCCCCGTAGGTTGGTGCTGCGGTAGTACAGTTATTGGTTTTATTTTAAACCCTTATCATGTTCACTAAACAGCTTCATTTTCATTTTAATTATAGCAAAAATGTTGTCCATAAATAATTTAAAATCTCAAGTGCGCCCCCCTACACAAATTCCTAGATCCGCCCCTGCCGTAGTCGGTATGATAAGACCTAGGCCCGAGACCATGATAACTTTTCGTTTTGAGGTCCCCAGACCCCAAAAACACCATTCGTTTGAAACTGTATGTATGGGGGACACACACATATATATATATATATATATATATATATATATATATATACATATATAATATATATATGTCTGTGAGCACGATAACTCTTGTAAAAAAGTCTGATTTTAATTAAATCTGGTACAAATGTTGTAAAGCAACATTTATGACTTTAAGTTCGAAAACCAGACAGATCAACCCATCCGAAGTAGTAAGTAGTATTTTAGGGGGGTTTTGTACTTAAAAAATGGGGTTTTTAAAGTTTTTTCATGTAATATTTTAAAAAGTAAAACTTTAGTTTTCACTATTTAATTCAGCTTTTAAAAAAACACACAATTTGGTGTTTTGACAATTTCTCTACGTCAATTGGTGTCAGAGATATTAAAAGTGCTAAACACAGTACGTTGTCAAATGTTATTCTTATGGAGAATAAGAACAATTTTATATTTCGCTTATATGAACGTATACAAACAAAACTTGGTATACGGCTTCATCTGGTTGTGGTCTATTGTTATTTGCACAAAAAAAGCAATTTTTACCAGTGAGTCCCGTAGCAGAAAACCTGCGTACTCAGCCTCCATGTTATTCTTATGGAGGCTAAGTAAAACGTAATGTCTCCTTTAATTAAGAACATAAATTTAAAAAACTTGGTATGTGGCTTCACCTTGTTGAGTTATATTGATATTTGCATAAAAACCCATTTGTTGTGTTCCTTGTTGCAACAAACCTGCATACTCATCCCCCATGTAATTCTTATGGAGAATAAGCAAAATGGTATATATCACTTATTCGTGAATGTATAATTATGAAACTTGGTATGTGGCCTCACCTAGTTGAGTTATATTGATATTTGCATGAAAACCCATATTTTGTATTCCTTGCTGCAGCAAACCTGCTTACTCATCCCCCATGTTATTCTTATGGAGAGGGTAATTAAAATGTCATAAATCGTTTATTTATGAATGTATATTGATGAAACTTGTTATGTGGCTTTATGTGGTATTAAGATACATATATATGCATTGTAAATTTGCTGAGTACGCAGGTTTGCTGCCACGAGGGTGTTTTACCATTAAAAGTTGTCTTTCATCTTGATCTTGCTGTTCTAAACAAACAGCTGTTACACAAGTTTTCATTATCTACAAGTCTAATAATTCGTTCAATTCTTATTTAACAGCGGATGACCTCAACTGAAAAGTGTCATCAAATGAGGTTTTTATCCAAGAACAAAAAAATCATCAAAATGATACTTTTATCCTAGGAGTAAAACGAACAACTTTAGCAACTCAATGCATGTGTTGAAAACAGCTGTTTTTGACGAAGTACGACCAAAAAATTGTATTTGCTTCTTATACAGAACGTAAATTAACAACTGTCAATAATATAATTTACATTACATTTTATGGTGTGGATTTGTAAATAAAATTTACATTTGTTTGCATCACACTTTTACAGTTATCATCCCACACAGTGTAATTCACATTACTGCATTGCCTCCTCTAGCATTACAGTTATCATCCCGCACAGTGTAATTCACATTACTGCATTGCCTCCTCTAGCATTACAGTTATCATCCCACACAGTGTAATTCACATTACTGCATTGCCTCCTCTAGCATTACAGTTATCATCCCACACAGTGTAATTCACATTACTGCATTGCCTCCTCTAGCATTACAGTTATCATCCCACACAGTGTAATTCACATTACTGCATTGCCTCCTCTAGCATTACAGTTATCATCCCACACAGTGTAATTCACATTACTGCATTGCCTCCTCTAGCATTACAGTTATCATCCCACACAGTGTAATTCACATTACTGCATTGCCTCCTCTAGCATTACAGTTATCATCCCACATAGTGTAATTCGCATTACTGCATTGCCTCCTCTAGCATTACAGTTATCATCCCACACAGTGTAATTCACATTACTGCATTGCCTCCTCTAGCATTACAGTTATCATCCCACACAGTGTAATTCGCATTACTGCATTGCTTCCTCTAGCATTACAGTTATTATCCCACACAGTGTAATTCACATTACTGCATTGCCTCCTCTAGCATGCTAAAAATTAAAACAAAGATTGTTTAAGAAATGTCTCCATTTGAAGGCAATTTGATTCCCTTTTTGAAATTTTTGAATCTGAAAGATACAAATACCTTGGTAATTAAGTTTAGTTATTTGCACATTGTTAGTTTACTATGTAATTAAAATAACCTTGTTGTATAAAGACACTATTCGTGTATATGACTTGAATACTGTGAATAAAGAAATCTTGAATCTCAAACAAAGAGGGGTTGAGAGATAGCTTGAGATTAAATTAAATAATTAATAATAGGTCTGTATCTATTTAATTACTAAAATTATGAAAAGGTTCTATGAAACTAATTTACAGACAGTTGTTTAGAAAGATGTTAATTAAGGTATTGTTGAATCTTAAGTGAACTTCTGAAGCTACAGTTTTAAGTTTTCCAAGGAAAGTATCCCTCAGTTTGTTCCAGTATGACTGTTTTGAGATAAAGTTTAAAAAATAATTGTCTAGCATTACCAAACATGAACAAAAAAGCCAAACTAAATCAACTGACGGAAAAAATTAATCTCAAATGATTCCATCAAGTAAGTTAACTAAATTGTTGTTTCACCAACACTTATGAAAGTCAGAGGTAAAAAGGTATTTTTAAACCAGAATCACCAAATTTTTGTTCTTTTTTCTGAAGTACTAGTTAAATTATAGTTTTACCAATTTATGCTCAATGAATCTAGCGGTTTTTGTAAGATGTAGTATCACAAATCTGAAGAAAAATCTGTACTTTCAAATTAGTGATATTTAAAGGATGAAGATAACATACTGTACTCATTATATTTAAGAATATAACTGTGAAAATAAAGACAAACAATAGTAAGACCCACTTTATTGTTACAGGCTATGTGTCCTTGATTTACAGCTACATATACACTTATGATTTCCTTAAATGCCAGGGGGTCAAACACATTGACCTGAGTGGGATAAAACTGAGCACAAAGAATTGGCCAAAGATTGAATATATCTCAATATCAATGTAACATAAAGCGGCACTTGCAGATAAGGAAACGGATTATTGAAATATAACATTAATTATTATTATTGGGCCTAGTATAAAATACCCCTGTCGCGGCAAATCTGCATACTCAGCGAATTGCCAATGCATACATATGTCTTAATACCACATAAAGCCACTTACCAAGTTTATTTGATATACATTCACAAATAAGCAACGATATATAACATTTGAATTCTTCTCCATAACAATAACATGAGGGCTGAGAACAATAGACAATGACAATGACAATAGACGATGTCTGTGTATTAATAGTACGCAGGTTTACTAAAACAAGGAAGACAAAATATGCGTTTTTATGCAAATACCTATACAGGTAACTCAACTGGATGAAGCCAAATACCAACTTTCTCAATATACATTCATAAATAAGCGATAATATGTCATTTAAATTATTCTCAATTAGAATAACATGGTAGCTGAATACGCAGGTTTGCTGTAAAAAGGTACACAAAAAATGGGTATTTATGCAATCCAGTGCAGCGAATGCCCCAAATTTTATATAGGCCAGACAGGAAGACAGGAACTTTAAATGCAGATTTCATGAACATATACAATCTGTAAAATCAAACAACCAAACAACACAGAAATCTGCATTTGCTGAGCATATTCTTGAAACTCAGCATAGTTACAAAAATATCTCAGAAAATATGAAAATTCTAAATATTGCACAAAAAGGTGAAAAGATGAACATATTAGAAGAATTCCAAATCTATAATAACAAAAAACATGACCCTAATAATATTCTAAATGTGATAAAGAATGAAATCCAAAATCCAATATTTGAAAAAATTGAAGAATTAAGAAACAAATAATAGCTTAATGAACGCTATCTACCTTAATAACCCTATTTGTCTGTATATTTTTTATTTATTCTTTACTTTATCTATATTTTAACATATGTTTATTGATTTTAAATTTTACTATTTTATTTGAAGGTTAAACTTTTTATACACTTTGAAAATGGCATTATAGCCGAAACACGTTGTGTAATAAAAATGTTTAAAAAAGGGTACTCTGGAAATTTTGTTTTCAATCTAATAATATATATATATATATATATATATATATATATATATATATATATAGTTTTGAACAAGTGGTGTTTTTGCCATCTGGGGACTTCAAAAGGAAAAGTTAATATGGTCCCGGGCCTAGGTCTTACCATGCCGACTACGGTGATAGCTTTTTCCCTATAGGGGAAATTCACTAAAACATGACTGACAACATGTATGCGATTTACAAAAATAATCCACAAATTTTCACAACTGTTACTTTTATATTTTGTTACTGGCATTTAAGGATAAACATTATATTAATAGGCAAGCACAAAACCGTCCCTCCTTTTTTCTCAACCTTTGTGCATCGTAGGCGAAATTCAAGCATACCGTTATAAAGATATGTTTTAGTCAAGCAGATGTGCAGAAACCCCTTATAATTTATATCGGCCCTCAGGGCTGTGCCCCACGGACCTTCAAAGTTTCAATGTTAATCTTATAGGCAAAAAGTAATCAATTGAATTGTATTGCTGAACAGTATTTGACAGTTGATATAATAGCAAATGCTAACAGCCCAATAGCAAGAACAGATGTTTCAGGACTAATGCAGATAAAAAATATTGCTGACTACTGGAATAGTAACATCCTTCTCTTTTCCGTTTTACCCTCACAAAAATGTAAACCTGGGTGTGGGGTGGAGAGGGTGATGGAGTGGGAGAGGTGGAGGGGGAGAGGTTTGTTTGATTTATTGGTTTTAAGTTACATAAATAGGGCTATAAAGCCCTCTCTTACCCTATGTAACTATTGTATCCTATATGAGTAAGGTTTGCTTGCGTGTGTGCTTGTTTGCAACTCTGATCTCAAAAACAGCTCAAACGATTTCCTTCAAATGTTGGAAATAACTAATTTCTGGGATAAAAATAAGTTCTAGACAGGTCTCATTCTCAGGAAAAATCAAATAGGTAGTGTAAAAAAATAAAATGGAAAGTTAAGCAAATTAACATTGGGCTTATGGAGTTTTAAATCAAAACAAAAGAATTGTAACAGCTCTTCATAATCAACCAGGCAACTGTCAAAGTAGTACTCGTGTTGTTTATAGGAGTGTGCGAGTACTCGAAACTTCGAGTTTTCGAACTCGACTCGAAACTTTGAAAACTACTCGAAAGTTGGAGCGAGTATTTCCCGCCGATTTATGGACGATCGCGATCGGCCAAAACGCGAAGTAACAGCTGCAAAAGACAATCGCATCACGTAAAATCGGCCGAAAATGACAACCGCGAACGATTGCGACCGGCCAAAACGCGTAGTAACGGCCGCAAAAGGCGATCGCATCACGTAAAATCGGCCGAAAATTACGACCGCGAACAATAGCGACCTGCCAAAACGCGTAGTAACGGCCACAAAGGCAATTGTATCACGTAAAATCGGCCGAAAATGACGACCGTGAACGATTGCGACCGGCCAAAATGCGTAGTAACGGCCACAAAAGGCGATCGCATCACGTAAAATCGGCCGAACATTACGATCGGAGTGTGTCATTTCGGCCGTAACTAACGATTTTGTTATTTAATATTGATTGTAAGCAATGTCTGGACCAGGTGAAATTGGCCAAATGACAACCGGGCCCTGTTTCATCGGCTGGAAATGAATGTCACACCGTGTTTTGTTTGTCAATACCTTTGTCAGTTTGACTGAACAGGCCAAAAATTTGTATTGCTACTCATATATTAGTTAGAAACCATGTTTAGATGATCAAATCTAGGATGGTATCCAAATCCCATTACACTATTTTAAACTACCAACTGATGGCAACTACTAGCTCGAAAATACTTGAAACTCTAAAATAACTGGCACTACTCGACTCGACTCGACTCGATTTAAAAAATCACTACTCGCACACCCCTAGTTGTTTATAATTGTTAACATGTGGTTTCCTGAGAGCAGTGACTAAAACTGTTGAGGGAAGATTGTATAAATAGATTGTTCATATCCGAAATAAAGCAATGGGACATTGAGCAATAAATAACAACTGGAGTGACCTTAAAAATATAGAAAAGAGGCAAAAGAGCTATAAAAATCTGATTCAGTGGGGGGAAATGGTGAAATATTACTTGGTCATCTAAACAAACTTACTGGCACTCCCCGAGCAAAGCTCGGCCCCCAGGTACTATACATTAAATAATAACTGCAACTTAATCAAATACAAAATAACTATAAACTTAATACAACAATGTTTTAAATTTATAATTAATAAATTAAATGTTAAATGTTATTTCTTATAAAATTTCATATAATGTTTGACTTTATCGTACTTTTTTTTAATTTACAAAATCTTATTCATAAAAACAATTAATTAATTCTTGCTTGAAGATGATTCGAATGGCAATAATTAAATTCTTCATCAATTTACCAAATTATTATAATTATGTTCAGTCCTGATTGGTTCTGGGAGGACGTTCCATTCCCCACAAGAAGTGACACAGAAAGATTTACTGAACATCACTGTTCTGTGGACTGGAATAGAGAGTTTAGAAGCAACTCCTCTGGGTCCTCGACCGCTTATATCATTTAAAAATATAAAATTCAGTGATAAATAACTTGGAACTTTAGTATGAATGATCTTATGAAGTAATGTTAGTAATTTATATAATCTGGATTTGTTCAATTTTAACCATCCTAACTGATTGTAAGCAGGAGTAATTTAAGAAGGAGAGAGAGAAAGAGAGACTATTAGTGAAGTTAAGCATACGGACACTGGTTCAAATGCATTTGATTTAACTGCTCATGCAGGATGTGGTAAAACATTTACGCAATCAGCCATTATTCGTGTGTGACGCTTTGGGTGTACGTAGAATTAATTTTGGTCGAGTTTTTACCTCCGAGTGGATCGCTAGTTAACATTAAAATTAAAAAAAGATTATTTCATCTAGGGGTATGTTTCTTCATATTTGTGTTGGTATGTACTGATACTTTTTCAACTGGTCTACTACAAACAACCATGTGTCACATATACGTGACGCTCGCTAGCGAACGTGTTAAAAGTTATACAATCACACACTTGAAAATGGTATTAGCCTATACACAACAATTCTCTGGAATTATTTGTTTGTATCAACGGGAATCAACGAGAAACCAATAGTAAACAACAGGGATCCCAGAAATACTGCGTGAACGAAGTTGCGGATACCAGCTATGTATTACTATATAATAAGTGCCTATATCGCTAGTAATTTTCTCTTTTGTATAAATAAATTTACAGAATAGCAAACACAGGGATAAAGGTTTTGTACCCTCATCATCTCCTTGGACAGTTCCCGCATGGTGGCTGCCACTTCAGGCACTTTGATGAGTCTCTGTATTGACTGCATCACTTCTGATGATTTCTGTAACGATCCTGCCACTCGCAGTGTAGCTGAAAAACAAGATTGTTGTATAACTTAAACCATGTATAGAAATTAAATCAATGGCAAGACATGCATTTTGATTGCTTCATTATCTTAATTTACAAGACGGTTCAAATTGTCTACTCAATATTTATAATTTGGATTAAATTAGATTTTAATTTTGAATGATAAAACACCTGATATATTTGGTTTGTCTTTTGAGATTTATACTCTATATTGGGAAGAGTTTTTTCTGATATTGTTGAAGTACATGTATGTTATTTATACATATTTTATAATACAGATGGCTCTACACAGTTGTTAGAGTTGGAGCAATAGGTAAATTATGAAATGAGCGCTGTTTAACGTAATATTAGAACATTATTTTTATTGAATTTATATTGGCTTAGAAACAGTGAATACTAACTAATGCTGAGCCTAGGCAATAGATATATTAATGTTAAGATATTTTTTAACAATACAAATCATTTAATCAGATATTCAAAACATACAAATCTTTAGCCTGCATTAGTGAAACCTATTTAACACGTTGAATGCGGGCGTCCACGATCGTGGACGCTGGGAGGGGGCGCCAGGTGCGCGCGTCCACGAACGTGGACGCCATTCCATTGTTGCTTAGATGCGTTATTGTGCCTCTAGCACTTGTGCGGTATAGACGGCTGTTATCGCGCGTGTGGGGAGGTAGTTTTATTTCATTTTTGCGGGATTCGTAAATGCGGTAATTTCCCATAAAATCCCGTCTGGCACCACATTTTGTCCCAGTTCGGAGGATTTTCTCCCTCCGAGTGAAAATACAAAGGGACTGGCTACGGATCCAGGCAGTGCTGCTATCTGTGGGTGTTTCAGTGAACTACGTCCACTCTCGGGGTAACGCAGCACCATCACCGCCGCTTTTTAGCGATTTGTCAGACCGAAATATTTGACTGCCAAATGCGTTCGCTGATTCGCTGGCGGGGCGGGGCTGCGCCGCACTTTGCGAACGCCCGCCAATGGGTTGCCCGCAGTCAACGTGTTAACCTAAAAGTTACAAGCTAGCAATCCAGCAGAATTTCTAAAAACTGATGTCTTGCATCTGCAAGCCCTGTTACAAAAACAATAAGGAAACAAGAGATGACTGTAATTTGTCTAAGTGTCACAGTTTTGGAGGAAAAGATTTCAAACAAAACATTCTTAGTAAAATTTGATAACAATAATCAAGAGTTACACTCCATTAAGTCATAAAAAAGAGAAATTTTCTTAACAAAGTCTGTAGTAATAAGTGTAGTTATTATCTATATATAAAGCCAACCTGTCCCAGCAACTTTTTGAGACACCCAAAAGTCTGACATCTGTTATACACATACAGTACTATGGATGAAAGGTCTCAGTTATCAAATCTGACGAAAAAAATAATTTTTCTATAAATGCACAACATAGTCGAATTAAAACACATTTTTAGATATTGAAATTTGATCAGTTGTGTGATTTGAATTTTTTACCATACAACTGAAATCGGGGAACAAGCGGGGCAGTTGGGACCAGCTACTTATTACTAAAAATAGCACATATGTCCCTATACATGAAGCATGTTTTTAAAGTAAGTACAGTTTTTAAATTCCGCCGTTGTAGCGCTGCAATTGGCATTCCTGCAAGCTGCACTGTGTACCTTCATTTTTTGGCAAGCCTGGGACACAACTACAGAAAAAATTGACCGGGTTTTCATTTGTTCATGGGCATTCAAAATGGGGCCGCCGACTGAAGTCCCTGCCGAATGTGAAGTCATGCTGCGATTCAATAGCTAAGTGTTAACAGTGTGAAAGCGGCTGAAATTCATCGGCAGATTAGTGAAGTGTATGGAAAAACAAAATACCCCCGTAGCAGCAAACCTGCGTACTCAGCGAATTTCCAATGCATATATATGTATCTTAATACTACATAAAGCCACATACCAAGTTTCATCAATATACATTCATAAATAAACGATGTATGACATTTTAATTATTATCCATAAGAATAACATGGCGGCTGAGTATGCAGGTTTGCTGAAATAAGGAACACTAAAAATGGGTTTTTATACAAATATCAATATAACTCAACTAAGTAAAGCCACATACCAAGTTTTATTAATTTATGTTCATAATTAAAGGAGATAACACGTTACTTATTCTCCATAAGAATAACATGGGGCTGAGTATGCAGGTTTGCTGCTACGGGAACTATCGGCCAAAAAATGGGTTTTTGTGCAAATATCAATAGACCACAATGAAATGAAGCAATATACCAAGTTTCGTCAGTGTACGTTCATAAATAAGCGAGATATAAAATTTGTATTTTCCTCCATAAGAATAACATTGGACAACGTACTGTGTTTAGCACTTTTAATATCTCGGTAACCAATTGACGTAGAGAAATGATAAAAATACCAAATTGTGTGTTTTTTTAAGCTGAATCCAATGGGAAAACTTAAATTCGACTATTTCCAAAATTATATGTAAAAAATTCGAAAAACCCATTTTTGAGGTACAAAACCCCCCCAAAATACCCCTTCGGATAGAGCGATCTGGCTGGTTTTCGAACTTTAAGTCATAAATGTTGCTTTACACGTTTATACCAAATTTCATCAAAATCGGATAATTTTTACGAGAGTTATCGTGCTCACGGACACATATATATATATATATATATATATATATATATACAGTTTCGAACGAATAGTGTTTTTGGGGTCTAGGGACCTCAAAACGAAAAGTTATCATGGTCCCGGGCCTAGGTCTTACCATGCCGACTACGGTAATAGCTTCTTCCCTATAGGGGAAATTCGCTAATAAATTACAGAATTGCACGCAAATGGGTTAGAACAAGTCAAGATGGCCACATTAATGTTCATGATGAGGAACGAAGTGGACGACCCTCTGTCATTACTGAAGAGTTGGTGCATAAAGTTGATAAAAACATAAGAGAGAATAGACAGTTTAGATTTTTTCGCTATCTTTTGAGTTTTCTTTAGTATTAAATTGTGACCGGACAAACTAAATTATTGAACTTTGTGTTCATGTTTCAAACATGTTGACTGAAGCCCCGTTTCCATTACAACAAAATCATCCCAGGACTTGTGCCGGGATGTGTGCTGGGTCATGTGCTCGAAGTTTGTTTAAATGGAAACAGTCTGGAACACATCCCGGCACAAGTGCAGGGGAGAAAAAAGTGGCAGTCGACCATGGGATACATCATGTGCTGACACTGTGGGATATATGCCAGGATCTGTGCCACGGAGAATGGAAACGGGTAGCAACTTGCCCCACGGCTTCTCCCACAGGCTGCAACTTCATATGATGAGTAACACTTTGTACTTCATATTTTTATACTTTGTATTGAGTGTTACTTTGTATTGTATTTCAATACTTTTTAAATTGAAAAGATACTAAATAAACAATTTCATTGATAACAAATTTGTTTATTGGCTCTTACTTTGATGCAATCCCTCAAAGCTACAACTGTGGCTTTGTACACTTAAAGTATGAATCTTGAAATTGCAGATTGAGATTCCATGAAGAGTTGTGCATTAAAGATCTGTAGCTATCACCTGCATCTAAGAAACGGAGGGTTGTCGCTAACATTTCTCCAGGAGAAATTGGTTCTTGACATCTCCTGGTTTTCACAATTTACGGCCCTATAAGGTTTAATACAAATTCAAAATCACTTGCTGTCATTCACAAAATTCTCGAACCCACTTTGCAGTGTTCAGTTTTCAAGTCTCTCATCAACGAATTGTAGGCTCCTTCTGAACGCCTTTTGGCTAAAAAACTTCTTATCCACCATCTCCGTCGTTTTCGTCTTTTTTCCTTATTTCATACTATTCCCCTGCAATTTTCATAAAAGCAGAAGCAGCTAAGTCGTCCATAATCGTTCTTAACTGAAAAATAACTGAACAAACACGGGAAAACACTATTCCACTGAAATAATGTCCACTTCCACTGTTCACTAGTGACTGTGATCTGAAGAAAGAACTACATGGGCTGTGTCCCGGGACATGTCACAGACTGTTTCCATTTTACCTAACATCAATCACATGTGCCAGCACACATCCCGGGAAATGTACCTGGGACATGTCATAATGGAAACGTACCTTGAGGTGCACAAAACCAAGTGTTTGGGAAGTGCGTTGACTTCTCTTGAGCGATACGAGGAGGAAGGAGAAGGTTTTTCAAGCCAATTTGCCACAGGTGTCGAATCCCTTCTTGATGCTAGAGGTGTCAAACCCTTTGCTATCCGCTTTGCTAATCTCCTGATGAATTTCAGCCACTTTCACACAGTCAACAGTTAGAAATTGAATCGCAGCGCAACTTCATAATCGGCAGGGACCTCAATCGGCGGCGCTATTTTGAATGATTACAAAGAAATGTAAACCCGTTTGAATTTTGCCGTAGTTGCAACCCAGGCTAGCCAATAAATACAAGTACACAGCGCAGCATGCAGGAATGCCAACCACAGCACTATAAAGGCACAATTTTAAACTGTACATACTTTAAAAACATGCCGCGCATATTCCATTCATTATAACCATTGAATATTTTACTGTACACTAAATTAAACAAAATTGTTTGCAGATTGCTGGCCAAAAATAAAAATACATATACCGTACATAAAAAGGATAAAACTTACCTAATTGATTTTTCATTTGGAGCTGTATTGAGTTTAGATGTGCCTTTGATGTTTGCAATTTATTAACTGCTTTACGAGCTCTAAGAACCTCCTTGGCTAATATGATACAGACGCTTTTGTCTCCTTTCTTTGCTGCTTCTTTCATAGATTTCTTGACTTTTTCTTCCTCTCTCTGAATAGCTGGAATATAGAAAAATATGTTTAGTATGAAACTGAAATTTTTTTCTTGGAAACCTTTTAAGTCACCAGGGCTACATAAATCTAAACTATCAACTAACATACAAGAGCAAATTAAAATAGAATAAAGCCTAAAATCTGTCATTTACAACTATAGGGCCTTTACCAAATCCATTCCAGTTAGAGTGGTCCAAGAGAATGTTGTAAATTTGATACTGTATATGCCTACATGATTGTCGATGCATCAATATTTGATGCTTGGGGGTATGTTGAGTGTCCACATCAACCTTTGAACTTAAGAGGGTTAATCAAGATTGGAAGAGGGTAAAGTATAAGCTGTCCAAATGAGTTTAAAATTAATTACTCAAATACATCCTAATTTTTTGTTGTTTTATTGCTAACTGGACTCACCATTCAGCACAATGATCTAAAGCTCATCATGTCCAATTCAGTTCAGTGTAAGTGTATTTAACAATGCATTTAAGTTGTTTTAAAAGGTTTCCTAAGACATTTGCACCAAATAAAAAAGACAATAAATCTTCATGAAACTTAATTTAATTTTAGTTATAAAATAGTTATAACTTCCATACTTTCCTTACATAATACACCTTAATAACCTAATGATATATATATTTAAATAGTTAAGTTTAATCATCCAAATCATTATGATACCATACCAAAAAAAATTAAACTTTAGGTTCATTTACTTGTTATAGTCCTGCAAAATGTATTTCTTGACTGCATTAAAAATTATTAATATTATATTCTTATTAGAAAATACTGAGATGAAACTTACACCGAATTTGTCGATCAAGTTGGTAGCCCTCCTTCCTTATTTTATGACACCACTCATTCACCTAAAACATACATAATATTTGAGTTATAAGGTGTTGTGACTACTAATTGTTAATTCCCATACAAACTAAACTTAACCAATCCTTTCTATCCCTATGACCGTAGCCCCAGCTGATGAACATGGATGGATACTTTGTCAGAGAGCTTGGAAGGCAGGCAGGGTAGATTGCCTGTTTAAAAGCTGATCAGCAGCCATCGCAGGATGTAGGGCAGGAGATATGGGAGATTGCCCTCTGAAAGGTTTTGGCTGCCCTATCCCGACAAACTTTTCTATCCCTGCTATTTCCTTTTTTTTCAGTGACCTTCACAAAATTCCCATGCGGAAGACGTGCCTAGCAGCTATACCTGGGTTTCCAAATCCTCCAATTCAATCCTTTCTCTGTTGCTAGCAATTTCATTTGACCAACACAAACAAAGTGGTGCAAGGTGAAAGCTAGAGAAGTGCCTCTTAACTGTTGACTTAATTTTCCACTGTGATGCAATGCCCGGTTGTCTTTTCTTCTTTTTCAATGACAATACATGACATTACTCGTGCTTTTGTAAGGCTACGTTTATCCATGCGGCTGTGGCTGCAGCCAGCCGCAGTGAAAGAATAACCTGTTTATGCACGGGGTCGCTGCCGCAACAGGAAAAGTCTTGTCATCACTATACACAATCAGGGCCGGTTGCCTCCACGCAATAGACCCAGTTATTTAGTATTGTGCTTACCAATTGATTAAAAAACAAAGACAGAGGCAATGAGACAGGCATCTGGTTAAGTCTGATCTGAACTACGAATGCACGTGGCCACTGGTAATAGTCCAGGGTTAGTAGCACTGCTGCGGAAGATGTGCCACACCACAGTGGATAAACAGTCCCATTTGACTCCATGTACTTTGAAACCGCTGCAGCTAGGCACCATTGTGGTTTTCAACTACATGCGGAAGGAGTTGAAACCAGTGCGGGAGCAAAACCCGGACAACCGGCTGCATAAACAGTCCAATTTCCTCAGTGATATTAGAAACCGGCCGGCTGCCCGACCGCAGTCACAACCGTATGAATAAACGGGGTATTTTTTGTATCAATATTTGACATCCGATATATATTAATATTACTAATCTTAAAAGATACTTATTATAATACCCCCGTCGCAGTAAACCTGCGTACTGAGCAAATTTCCGATGCACATTTTTGTCTCAATACTACATAAAGTCGCTTACCAAGTTTAAAAAAATATATTGACAAATAAGCAATATTTTAATTATTTTATATAAGAATAACATTGGGTATGAGTATGTAGGTTTGATGACACAATTTTGATGCAAATATCAATACAATTCAACTAGGTGAAGCCACATACCAAGTTTTATCAATATTCATTTATGAATAAGCGATATATAACATTTGAATCATTCTCTATAAGAATAACATGGGAGCTGAGTAAGCAGGTTTGCTGCAAAAGGAACACAAAATGTGGGTTTTCATTTAAATATCACTATATCTCAACTAGGTGAAGCCACATACCAAGTTTCATCAATCTAAATTCATAAATAAGTGATGAATACCATATTTTAATTATTCTATATAAGAATAACATGGGCGATGAGTACGCAGGTTTGCTGCAACAAGGAGCACAACAAATGGGTTTTTAGGCAAGTATCAGTATAACTCAACAAGAGGTGAAACTAAAATCCAAATGTTATTAATTTATGTCATAATTAAGGGAAACATAAGATTTGATTTATTCTCTATAAGAATACCATGGGGGCTGAGTACGCAGGTTTGCTGCTACAGGAAGTATCGGGAAAAATTGTTTTTTGTGCAAATAAGAATAGACCACAACCAGATGAAGCCACATACCAAGATTCATTAATAAGCAATACTGTATATACAATTTTTCTTATTCTCCATAAGGTTAACATTGGACAACGTCCTTTGTTTAGCACTTTTAATATCTCGGTAACGAATTGACGTAGAGCGACAATCAAAATACCAAATTTTTTGTTTTTTTACTGTAAGCTAAATTTAATTGTCTAAACAAAAGTTTGGGTTTAAAAAGGATTACATGTAAAAAGTTCAAAAAACCAATTTTTGGGGTACAAAACCCCTCAAAACCCCCTTTAAAATAGAACGACCTGTCTGGTTCTCGAACTCATGAAAATAGATCCTGCCTTACACGTTTCTACCAAATTTCATCACGATCGGATCATTTTTAAAAAAGTTATCGTGCTTACGGACACATATTATATAGGTACCTATGTATACCTATATAATATATATACCTATATAATTATATATATACCTATATAATTATATATATACCTATATAATTATATATATACCTATATAATGTATATGAATTTGAACGAATGGTGTTTTTGGCATCCGGGGGCCTCAAATACGGGAAATTCGCTAAAATGTATCAAAGTTCAATGCACTGTTTCTTATTTTTTTAGAATGAGTAGATTATATTTTTTCTATCCATTTTTACTTTCTCCCCCTATACATAGTATATGGAGAAAGTATTGTTTTCGTAAAAATTTTCGAATTTGAGTTGTTAGTGGAAATATTCGTTTTGGTGCTCCCTGAACCCAAAAAAGTGGTTTTTAAGTGATGTCTGTCTGTGTGTGTGTGTGTGTCCGTGTGTGTGTGTGTGTGTGTGTGTGTGTGTGTGTGTGGTGTGTGTGTGTGTCTGTGTGGATGTTTACAGAGCTGGAGCCCTAACCTATGGGCCGATTTTTATGAAATTTGGTATGTAGGTACTAATCCACGATATCTCCAGGAGTTTTTCATTTTTTTTAATTTTTGATTTTTAAGGGTAATTATCCCCCAAAAACCGCCAAAAAACATGAAAAATCCAAATTTCTTAAAAACGGCTCTAACGATTTTGATGAAACTTTCGTGGTTTGTAGAACTTTAGGTTTCCAACAAAATGACACCACCCGCATTTTTGGAAAAATACGGGTTCAGAAATTACAGGACTTAAAACATCAAAAATTCAGTTTTTTTGGATTTTTCATAAAAAATCATAAATGTTAAAAAAGATTACTATTCACCATTAAAAAGAGCTCAAAAAACTAAATAAATTAGTATTTTAAATTACTATTCTACGATTGCTAGTTGCAAAGAAAATTGAAATTTTTATTTAGCGGTAAACACAGTACGTTGTCCAATGTTATTCTTATGGGGCATACAAAAATAACTATTTTCCTACAGTTACCTAACAATGTACATGTTCTCTCACTGATTTGAGAAAGCAAAGTGGCCAATTCGCTTATCAGTGAGACAATGTTAACATTGTCTCACTCAATTACTTTGTCTCACTCCAGATTTGCAACGTGAAGGCACGAAATAGTGAGCGCGTAACATGCAGACAAGGTCGTATGCGCGCGAAATACGTTGGCAGCACTGGCTGTAAATCAGCTGGTCAGCTTTTGTACTGTTGTATTTGTCACAACACTTCCGGTCACGGCAGAAGCCACCATTTCATTGATTTGCCATTTGTACACATTGAAGGTGGTTTTGCTGTCGCAAAATGGACGTTAATGGCGATTTTAGTAATAATAGTTCACCAGAAGAATCTTGTACTCCAGAAGAATTAAAAAATGTGGCGAGGAATGTGTCTCTAAATCTTCTTCCAGAGAAATCAAAACATAAATATGAAAAAAAGTAAGAATTGTTTACTTCCTGGTGTAAACCAAAAGTGACTTTTTTTTAACTGTTTGCCTGTGTTATTTGTCTTTCTATAAGTAATTCTTTGGTTAACAATTCTTTTAGGGTGTTTGTGATCATTTTTAAGGAGATTATTTTTTGTTTTATAATTTTGTTTCTGATTTATTAATGTTACTTTCACATTAAATGTCATATTAAAAGTTTACTTCTGTGTAAAAATATGTTACGTTTCTTTACCAATTTATTTGTTTTATGGTAACTGTAGGAAAAATATAATGTGCAACTCGAGTGCAAAGTGCAATCGCCTCACTCGAGAAACCATTCCTCACTCGCCTACGGCTCGTGAGTAAGGATTTCTCTCGAGTGAGGCAATTGCTCACTTTGCTCACTAGTTGCACAAATAACTATTCTCTATTATTTACTGATCAATTTCATTAAAATTTTATATGCAGGTCAAGTTAGCATTGACCAACAGATGATGTTCGAAATGTGTTGCTATTTAACCCTGGGGGGGGCAACGGGGCATTTCCCCTCTCAAAACTACTGTGTGTAGCAACGGACTCTATAGTGCCTCCAAAAAAGCAATTTGGGTGGATATTTCTGAAAACAACTATTTTAGACAATTTTCTGTACATTTATCTATACTTCATATTCTATATTTAGTAAATAACAAATGTTTTTGTCATTAAAGTTTGGCTAAAAGGGAGAAAGTATGTGTCAGTTTCCTGATAGCGTTTATTACTTTCTCCCCTTATACATAGTATATGGAGAAAGTATTGTTTTCGTAAAAATTTTCGAATTTGAGTTGTTAGTGGAAATATTCGTTTTGGTGCTCCCTGAACCCAAAAAAGTGGTTTTTAAGTGATGTCTGTCTGTGTGTGTGTGTGTGTGTCCGTGTGTGTGTGTGTCCGTGTGTGTGTGTGTGTGTGTGTGTGGTGTGTGTGTGTGTCTGTGTGGATGTTTACAGAGCTGGAGCCCTAACCTATGGGCCGATTTTTATGAAATTTGGTATGTAGGTACTAATCCACGATATCTCCAGGAGTTTTTCATTTTTTTTAATTTTTGATTTTTAAGGGTAATTATCCCCCAAAAACCGCCAAAAAACATGAAAAATCCAAATTTCTTAAAAACGGCTCTAACGATTTTGATGAAACTTTCGTGGTTTGTAGAACTTTAGGTTTCCAACAAAATGACACCACCCGCATTTTTGGAAAAATTCGGGTTCAGAAATTACAGGACTTAAAACATCAAAAATTCAGTTTTTTTGGATTTTTCATAAAAAATCATAAATGTTAAAAAAGATTACTATTCACCATTAAAAAGAGCTCAAAAAACTAAATAAATTAGTATTTTAAATTACTATTCTACGATTGCTAGTTGCAAAGAAAATTGAAATTTTTATTTAGCGGTAAACACAGTACGTTGTCCAATGTTATTCTTATGGGGCATACAAAAATAACTATTTTCCTACAGTTACCTAACAATGTACATGTTCTCTCACTGATTTGAGAAAGCAAAGTGGCCAATTCGCTTATCAGTGAGACAATGTTAACATTGTCTCACTCAATTACTTTGTCTCACTCCAGATTTGCAACGTGAAGGCACGAAATAGTGAGCGCGTAACATGCAGACAAGGTCGTATGCGCGCGAAATACGTTGGCAGCACTGGCTGTAAATCAGCTGGTCAGCTTTTGTACTGTTGTATTTGTCACAACACTTCCGGTCACGGCAGAAGCCACCATTTCATTGATTTGCCATTTGTACACATTGAAGGTGGTTTTGCTGTCGCAAAATGGACGTTAATGGCGATTTTAGTAATAATAGTTCACCAGAAGAATCTTGTACTCCAGAAGAATTAAAAAATGTGGCGAGGAATGTGTCTCTAAATCTTCTTCCAGAGAAATCAAAACATAAATATGAAAAAAAGTAAGAATTGTTTACTTCCTGGTGTAAACCAAAAGTGACTTTTTTTTAACTGTTTGCCTGTGTTATTTGTCTTTCTATAAGTAATTCTTTGGTTAACAATTCTTTTAGGGTGTTTGTGATCATTTTTAAGGAGATTATTTTTTGTTTTATAATTTTGTTTCTGATTTATTAATGTTACTTTCACATTAAATGTCATATTAAAAGTTTACTTCTGTGTAAAAATATGTTACGTTTCTTTACCAATTTATTTGTTTTATGGTAACTGTAGGAAAAATATAATGTGCAACTCGAGTGCAAAGTGCAATCGCCTCACTCGAGAAACCATTCCTCACTCGCCTACGGCTCGTGAGTAAGGATTTCTCTCGAGTGAGGCAATTGCTCACTTTGCTCACTAGTTGCACAAATAACTATTCTCTATTATTTACTGATCAATTTCATTAAAATTTTATATGCAGGTCAAGTTAGCATTGACCAACAGATGATGTTCGAAATGTGTTGCTATTTAACCCTGGGGGGGGCAACGGGGCATTTCCCCTCTCAAAACTACTGTGTGTAGCAACGGACTCTATAGTGCCTCCAAAAAAGCAATTTGGGTGGATATTTCTGAAAACAACTATTTTAGACAATTTTCTGTACATTTATCTATACTTCATATTCTATATTTAGTAAATAACAAATGTTTTTGTCATTAAAGTTTGGCTAAAAGGGAGAAAGTATGTGTCAGTTTCCTGATAGCGTTTATTACTTTCTCCCCTTATACATAGTATATGGAGAAAGTATTGTTTTCGTAAAAATTTTCGAATTTGAGTTGTTAGTGGAAATATTCGTTTTGGTGCTCCCTGAACCCAAAAAAGTGGTTTTTAAGTGATGTCTGTCTGTGTGTGTGTGTGTGTGTCCGTGTGTGTGTGTGTCCGTGTGTGTGTGTGTGTGTGTGTGTGTGGTGTGTGTGTGTGTCTGTGTGGATGTTTACAGAGCTGGAGCCCTAACCTATGGGCCGATTTTTATGAAATTTGGTATGTAGGTACTAATCCACGATATCTCCAGGAGTTTTTCATTTTTTTTAATTTTTGATTTTTAAGGGTAATTATCCCCCAAAAACCGCCAAAAAACATGAAAAATCCAAATTTCTTAAAAACGGCTCTAACGATTTTGATGAAACTTTCGTGGTTTGTAGAACTTTAGGTTTCCAACAAAATGACACCACCCGCATTTTTGGAAAAATTCGGGTTCAGAAATTACAGGACTTAAAACATCAAAAATTCAGTTTTTTTGGATTTTTCATAAAAAATCATAAATGTTAAAAAAGATTACTATTCACCATTAAAAAGAGCTCAAAAAACTAAATAAATTAGTATTTTAAATTACTATTCTACGATTGCTAGTTGCAAAGAAAATTGAAATTTTTATTTAGCGGTAAACACAGTACGTTGTCCAATGTTATTCTTATGGGGCATACAAAAATAACTATTTTCCTACAGTTACCTAACAATGTACATGTTCTCTCACTGATTTGAGAAAGCAAAGTGGCCAATTCGCTTATCAGTGAGACAATGTTAACATTGTCTCACTCAATTACTTTGTCTCACTCCAGATTTGCAACGTGAAGGCACGAAATAGTGAGCGCGTAACATGCAGACAAGGTCGTATGCGCGCGAAATACGTTGGCAGCACTGGCTGTAAATCAGCTGGTCAGCTTTTGTACTGTTGTATTTGTCACAACACTTCCGGTCACGGCAGAAGCCACCATTTCATTGATTTGCCATTTGTACACATTGAAGGTGGTTTTGCTGTCGCAAAATGGACGTTAATGGCGATTTTAGTAATAATAGTTCACCAGAAGAATCTTGTACTCCAGAAGAATTAAAAAATGTGGCGAGGAATGTGTCTCTAAATCTTCTTCCAGAGAAATCAAAACATAAATATGAAAAAAAGTAAGAATTGTTTACT
Source organism: Allygus modestus (assembly GCA_963675035.1). NCBI lineage: Eukaryota > Metazoa > Arthropoda > Insecta > Hemiptera > Cicadellidae > Allygus > Allygus modestus. The sequence goes on from OY776111.1 coordinate 213,818,131, forward strand.
TCCTGGTGTAAACCAAAAGTGACTTTTTTTTAACTGTTTGCCTGTGTTATTTGTCTTTCTATAAGTAATTCTTTGGTTAACAATTCTTTTAGGGTGTTTGTGATCATTTTTAAGGAGATTATTTTTTGTTTTATAATTTTGTTTCTGATTTATTAATGTTACTTTCACATTAAATGTCATATTAAAAGTTTACTTCTGTGTAAAAATATGTTACGTTTCTTTACCAATTTATTTGTTTTATGGTAACTGTAGGAAAAATATAATGTGCAACTCGAGTGCAAAGTGCAATCGCCTCACTCGAGAAACCATTCCTCACTCGCCTACGGCTCGTGAGTAAGGATTTCTCTCGAGTGAGGCAATTGCTCACTTTGCTCACTAGTTGCACAAATAACTATTCTCTATTATTTACTGATCAATTTCATTAAAATTTTATATGCAGGTCAAGTTAGCATTGACCAACAGATGATGTTCGAAATGTGTTGCTATTTAACCCTGGGGGGGGCAACGGGGCATTTCCCCTCTCAAAACTACTGTGTGTAGCAACGGACTCTATAGTGCCTCCAAAAAAGCAATTTGGGTGGATATTTCTGAAAACAACTATTTTAGACAATTTTCTGTACATTTATCTATACTTCATATTCTATATTTAGTAAATAACAAATGTTTTTGTCATTAAAGTTTGGCTAAAAGGGAGAAAGTATGTGTCAGTTTCCTGATAGCGTTTATTACTTTCTCCCCTTATACATAGTATATGGAGAAAGTATTGTTTTCGTAAAAATTTTCGAATTTGAGTTGTTAGTGGAAATATTCGTTTTGGTGCTCCCTGAACCCAAAAAAGTGGTTTTTAAGTGATGTCTGTCTGTGTGTGTGTGTGTGTGTCCGTGTGTGTGTGTGTCCGTGTGTGTGTGTGTGTGTGTGTGTGTGTGTGTGTGTGTGTGTGTGTGTGTGTGTGTGTGTGTTTGTGTGTGTGTGTGTGTGTGTGTGTCTGTGTGGATGTGTACAGAGCTAGAGCCCTAACCAATGGGCCGATTTTTATGAAATTTGGTATGTAGGTACTAATCCACGATATCTCCAGGCGTTTTTTTCATTTTTTTGAATTTTTGATTTTTAAGGGTAATTATCCCCCAAAAACCACCAAAAAACATGAAAAATCAAAATTTCTCAAAAACGGCTCTAACGATTTTGATTAAACTTTAGTGGTTTGTAGAACTTTAGTTTTCCAACAAAATGACACCATCCGCATTCCTGTAAAAATTTGGGTTCAGAAACTACAGGACTTAAAACATCCAAAATTCAGTTTTTTTGATTTTTCATAAAAAGACTTAAATATAAAAAATATAAAAAAGTATAAAAAAATATTACTACTAACCATTAAAAAGAGCTCAAAAAACTAAATAATTTAGTATTTTGAATTACTATTCTACGATTGCTGGTTTCGGAAAAAATTGAAATTTTCATTTAGCAGTAAACGCAGTACGTTGTCCAATGTTATTCTTATGGGGAATACAAAAATTATTATTTCTCTCTTATTTACTGATCAATTTCATTTAAACTTGATATGCTTGTCAATTTAGCATTGACCAACAGAGGTAATTCGAAATATGTTGCCCCTTAATAACCCTGGGGGGGGGCAATAGGGGGCATTTCCCCTCTTAAAACCACGAGTGTAGCAATGGATTCTGTAGTGCCTCCAAGCAGGGATTTGGGTGGATGTTTTTTAAAACAACTTGTTTACTAGGTTTTCTGTACATTCGACCGTGCTTTGTATTCTATATTTAGTAAATAAAAAGTAATTTATTAGTTAAAGTTGGGCTAAAAGGGAGAAAGTATGTGTCAGTTTTCTGATACCGTTTATTAAATAAAAATGTACTGGTACCTACAAGTAATTAAAGTAAATGACTAATTCTGTATTTCATGTGGATAAGTTTATTTCTGTTCAATTCTCTAAGTTCATATTTGTGGTATAATTAATTAGCTGATTTTAAAATTACCAACTCTATAAGAAGGCGAAAGTTAGGACTTAAAAGCATATGGTGCATGATCCTACAAACTTGTATTGTTAAACACCTAACGAATTTTTTATAGTTAAGAGTAGAGCCTTATAGTGTATATTGATACTGAGAAATCCAAACTGTATTAAATAGTGATAATGTGGTAGGTATTGAACTATAACAATATGCCCGCTAACGTTTAATAATTAAAGCAGGTTAGACTTATGACTTAATGATAATCCATATCCTCAAGGGGATTGTTACTCATATCTTCATTCACTTACAATTTATATTTGTCTGTTATATGAGGTTTAATTAAGTAATACACACAAAGGATAAATTAAACACAACAGGCTTATATTGTAAAATTAATTATTTGGGGCCATACACATATTACCTAACGCACTTATGGGGGGGAGTGGGTATGGCATAGCGTTATGGTGCGTAATGTGGGGGAGGGAGAGGTTTGAATAAACGTTAAATAATTCACACATATTAAGCCTAAGAGCAGGCGCCCTCCCGTATCCATTGAGATAGTTTATTTTGTTGTTTATATTACTAGTAACAGTCTTGTTTGTTTGAATACATATTACTTTAAAAAACTTACTAAAACATGTTGTTAGGGCCTAAAAGAAAGTCATTTAAAGTTTAATTACTCATTGAAATCCATATTCCAAATTGCTAATAAAACGATTTTTAAAAGGTTTAAGCTGTTTTAAAGCCTACAACGATTAAGTTACGTAACACATTGGGGGTGGGAGGGTATGGTCTAGCTTTATGGTGCGTTGAGGAGAGGAGGGGGAGGAGGGGGGTCTAAAATGATGAAAAAATGGATAACCGGTCAGGCCTATGGTGGCCACTTTTATTTTAAATTAAATTTAACATCGTACATCAGAGGTTAGATAGATATTATGGCGGGAAGACTTGTCTGCTGTGCTATAAAGGGAGGAAAAGTGATATTTTGAGGTTATTTTGCATAATGATGCGGCAGTTATTTTGTTTTTTCAGTTAGCTGGTCTTGTGATGTCATAGTTTAAATACCCTCTATAGATTTGAAGTTATGGATATTTTTTTGCCAGTTTCACACAGATCGACTATGGAGTATCTGGTGGGTGAGCACTTTTTCCCCTCCGCTTAGATGAGGTTATCGTTTGTTACGATCGGTTGCTTGTTCATGTTACCGAATGAACTTTCGATTAAGATAGTTGTTTTGTAGTGGAAAAGCATAACTTAAAAGGTGATTAGATTCAACATCAAGCAGATATAAGTTAAATCAAAAGTTGTGGATACAATGTTAAATTGGATCAACAAATGGATTTGCGTGAACAAAATAACAAACAACTAGGCCTAGGTTACAGTTCACGACAAAATATAGTAACCTATTCTAACCTAACCCCGCAGAGCACTATATGGTGGCTGTTCGTTATGCAACATAATTACAAATTAATTAAATAGTATAAATAAATTAAAGTAAAAATTAAACAGGAATTTCAGACCTGAAAAAGAAAACAACAAAAGTACGATTTTATACCGAACAAATAAAAGTCAAATTTAAAAGAAAATTTAAGATCTCAAAAAGTATACATCAAAGGTGAGATTTAAACATGGGACCACCCGATCGTGGATCTAACACCAAATCAACTGGGCCACCGAGGCTTGTCAACTACCATAGGCGTAATTCAGGGGGGGCACGGGGGGCAGTTGCCCCCCCAATAATTTAGAGGAAGTAAAAAAAAATTATAGTGTATGGAAAACACGATTACAGTTAAGTTTTTTGTAATAAATAAGACATAACCTTTAGCTTTTGTTAAAAATAGCAGTTTTAGTTTTTATAAATTTGTAATGGGAACATTATTTCATGTAACTTAAGTTATTGTAGTAGTTAAATAATCAGTGATAATTTGAAACAAATCGACGGAAATCATGAACTGTACAGTCTGACTTTTCCCCCTGGCGATCAACAGATTTCTTGGTAAACGGGTCGCTGAGTGGTGCGGACAACATAACAATAATCTTCCGGTCTCCTCTAGTTCATTGTTAGTTGAATATATTAATCCAAATTTAACTGATATTTTTACTTCTCGAATTACCAGGTAAAAATAGATACTTCTAAGTTACTTTCATTTCGATTCCCATCATTCTTGTCCTCGGATTCAAGTCAGTCATTTCTTTGTTCCTTAACGTTTCAAGAGAACACTCCTAGTTATCGGTTACATATTTGAATTGTGAAATTGATTGTGAGTACATGTAATAAGATTCCAGAGGTAACCTAATAAACATTAATACTTAGTACAATTAAACTACTTTAGATTTTAATATTAATATTTCAAAAGCAATTAGATAAACTTACCTTTTGCATTTCTTATTTTAATGTCGATGATTATAGTTTTTTTTTTGTGGAATTGCTTCTCGTATGCAAACAACAAGCCTACAAAGAATTATTTCACAAAACGAAATTCTTAATGAACGGGTTTAAATATTAGTTTGCCATTCAAAACAATAATATAATAAATACTACTTATAACTAAATTTACTATTTCGTAGGTAAACTTATTTATTTGAAAATTACAAACAAACGCCTACAGTATATAATTTGGAATTCACGTGCTCATGAAGAGATATAGTTATCCACTCGTTTCTTTAATTTTGATTCTGCATAGGAGAGGGTAAGCGCTGTAAAAATGTACTTGAAATATGTGTTAGGCAATAAATATTGAACAGTTTTTCGTTTTAAGACTAACTTTTCGATCGATATTTATTTTATCTTTACTCATAGTTTTTTTGTGTTAACACTTCACCAGAGGATTTTCCAACACTGATTATGAAAATTCCCAGAATTATCGATATAAATAACAATTCCATCGCTCTCGCTGAATTTAATAAATCCAATTCTATTGCTACCTAGACAAAATTGCAAACAATTAATTCTTACTGACATTAAAGTTATTGTTTTTTGATATTTTGTAAGAAAAGCTCTCAAAAATATATACTTTTATAATTTATTGTTATTAGCGAATTTCCCCTATAGGGAAGAAGCTATTACCGTAGGTCTCATGGTAAGACTTAAGCCCGAGACCATGATAACTTCTCATTTTGAGGTCCCCAGATGCCAAAAACACCATTCGTTCAAATTTGTATATATGTATATATATATTTATATATATATATTTATATATATATGTATATATATATAAATATATATATATATTTATTTATATAAATATATATATATCTGTAACCACAATAACTCTCGTAAAAAAGGTCCGATCTTAATGAAATTTCGTACAAATGTGTAAAGCACCATTTATTTGAACGAGATCGAAAACCAGACGAATCGCACCACCCAAAGGGGGGTTTTTGGGGGGTTTTGTACCCCAAAAATGGGTTTTTTGGGGTTTCCACGTGTAATTTTTATTTAAATCAAATTTTAATTTTTACTATTTAATTTAGCATAAAAAAAACAAACAATTTGGTATTTTGATCATTGCTCTACGTAAATTGGTTCCTGAGATATTGAAAGTGCTAAACACAGTACGTTGTCTAATGTTATTCTTATGGAGAAAAAGAAAAATTGTATATCTCGCTTATTTATGAAAATAAACTGACAAAATTTGGTATATGACTTCATCTGGTTGGGGTTTATCGTTGTTTGCACTAAATACAAAATTTCACATATGGTTCCCGTAGCAGCAAACCTAGGTAATCGGTCCCCATATTATTCTTATGGAGAATAATTAAAATGTTATATATCGCTTACTTATAAATGTATATGAATGAAACTTGGTATGTGACTTTACTTAGATGAGTTCTTATGATATTTGCATAAAAACCCATTATTTTGTGTTCCTTGTTGCAGCAAACCTGCGTACTCATCCCCAATGTTATTCTTATGGAGAATAATTAATATTTTAGATATTGCTTGTTTGTGAATATATTTATTATGAATCCTGTTAAGTGTTAATGTGTTATGTTATATATTCATTGGAAATTCGCTGAGTATGCAGGTTTGCTGCGACGGGGGTATTTTTATACCTATATATATATACTTTTTATAACATTAACTTTTACTAAGAATTTGGAGTGACGACCAGCCTGCGCGAGATATTGTTTTTTAGAAGACAGTGTAAAACAAACAAAAAAAGATTGTTTTGTGACTAAACATATAAGTATTCTGTAAATACACCATGTATTTTTATTGAGTAATATTAGAATATAATTTTTGCAGTAATCAGTAACTTGCTCATAAACGAAACTCACGTTTTTATGATAGGCCTACATATAAGATAACTAACAATATAGTCTGATATCCTACATAATAATAAGGTAGGGAGTTTTTTTTTACAGTCAAAAATCGATAACGGCTGCACGGATTTTAACATTTGAGGTGTCAAATTAAAGATATTTTTACATAGATTTGCCAATACGTCTCAGAATTTTAAGAAAGGGCATCACTTATACACAGTCAATGTCTCTGTATTCATTGACTCAGTACAGTATGTCTTAACACCGTTTTTATCTTGTTCAAGCTTTTCATTCGGAAATTTGTTTCCCTCACGCCAGCGTGCTACGTGCGAACCATAAAACTCGTTTACCTGATTTATAGAATAATAAAATCCCATTTATTGCTTTTCTTAAGATATTTAATGCCACTTTTAAAACAATATAAAGCCACTCGTCGTTAGTAAACTAGAAATATCATTACTGTATTTTCGTTATAGTTGACCAAATCATTATTTTCACTGTTAAATATATTTTGCCAGGCTTATTTAAATAAAATAAACTAGACTAGACATTATATCGGCTCGTGTCTACGCAAAGGTATTACCTTTGCAGGTTCTAATTAGGTGTAGGCCTAGTTAAATAAACATTTGTCATATTTTATAAAGTTTATGTATTAATTCCATAAACATATTTGTGAATTTTTCAAATAAACAAGTTTAAGTACCCCCTTATTCTTTATTAGGCCTACTCAGTGTTTTACAATGCAAAACCAAAGTCAATCAATTTTTGTTGTCACACAAATTATAGCAGCTCCAAGAAGTGAATAACTGTCCTTTTCCCTTTACTGTAAAGGGCTGAATTCTCGGAACCGCTGCCTGATGGCGGAAGTCGAAAGTTATTGTAGATTGAAAGTACGTGTGGTTATCGTCCGTTTTAATATCAAATGTTTTGTTATGTCTGTTTAAAACTGAAGAAACCATTCGTTGGGTACAAACTTGCTCGGATTCAAGCAACAGGATAAGTAGTCATTTTTACTATAGAAAAGTGTATTAAATCATGAGTTTTACTCAAGAAATTAAAAGTTGTCAGCTTGATCGACTGATGTACACTATAATAGTACTAGGAAGGGACTAAAAGAGCGGAAGAGCGTCCAGTATAATCCTATGCTATCGTATTTGTGTGTTTGTATGCGTGTGTCGGAACCTTATTATCTTGTTCCAGCCACAGTGCCGAATTTTCTACGGGGATGGTGATTTAAGGGCGGGGGGGGGTGGTTATACAATTTCGTATAATAGAAGGATAGGCCATGGAAAACCCTGCCCCCCCAATCGAAATGCTGAAATTACGCCTATGTCAACTATCCTGAAAGTTACAATTGATCAAGCAGTGAGCAACGATTATAAATTCATTCGATAAAACAAACAAACAATCGATTGATGAAATTGTTCGATATCGTAACAAACGATAACCTCATCTCGGGGACGCAAAAAAGTGCTCACCTATCTGGTAGTGTTGTACTTTTTGCAGATGTCACTACCCTGTTTTCGTCTGACAGTGATTCGGCTCTTCCCCGATCTGTTTTACATGATGCTTTGACTGTGGCACAAGAATGGTTTACCTCTCTAAGTTAAATTGGCTAGCATTAAACGAGTTCAAAACCAAAGAAATAGCATTTGGTTTGTCTACCAAAGCTGTGAAAAGTGACACAGTAAATCTTTTAGGTTTTGTCTTGGATTGTAAATAAACCTGGGAAGACCACATCAATTTCTTGTGTATTAGGCTAAGGCTAAGTAGAGTTGGTTATTTACTTGCTAAGGAGATTAACATTTCACCTTCCTCAGAATGTACTGAAACAGGCCTTCTTTGCCTTTTCTACTCTATTCTGGCCTACAGTACCAGGATGTGGGGCATGCACCTGATGCAAAAAAAAACTTATTTTACTGAAAAAAGAGCTGTGAGGATAATTTTGAGTGCTAATTTTTGGATCATTGTAAGCCTTTATTTGTTCAGAACTCTTATTTTAACGGTAGTGAATGAGTAAATTCTGCAGTGTCTCAATGTAATTCAGATAAGTTTCTTATCATACAAACAATGATGACCATAAGTTAGTGCCTGCCAGTCCCTCTCCAAAACCTCCCTCCATCCAAATTTACAATAGTTTTAAAGAAAAGGGACCTTTCTTACAGTCAGTCTGAATTCTTTGTAGCTGACCACAGTACCCTCCTTAGGTTTTTGGAAAGTTAGATTTAGCACGTTGACTGCTAAAAATTAATTAAATTAATCATAGAAAATGTGAAATTTTTTATTTCGAAAACACCTTAAAATGATGCCAAAACATCAAAAACAGCTTGATAATGTTGCTAGATGCAATATTTCCGTTATAGCGATGACATCACATCCGGCACTCGTATCTGAGTGGCCCGTTCCTGGTGCCAGTTCACTGATGTCTGATGTAGGCTAATACACTGACATAAACACGTTCAAAAACTTGTTTTACTAAATAAAAATACGAAAAAGTTTCTAGTACCGTATTTCAATATGACAAAATTACTCATTCATAAAATAATACCTTATATAATAATGTATAAACAATATGTAGGTACATCCCCAACCAACCCTCACCCGCTGAGAACTGTTCTTTAATAATTTCAGCTTCAGTTTCGTCAAACATGGCTAAATCTCAATGGTTTTACATGTTCAGAACATAACACTGTCCAACAAAAAATACTAGTTACAAAACGTGCAAGTGTAACTAAAAATACACTGTGGGCGGGAAACTGACATAACCGAACTAACACATGGTATCCGTGTGAGGAACGGACAGCGATAAGTCCACTCCAGTCAAGAGCTGAGCTCACTGAATCATAGCATTGGCAGATGCATGGCCACTCGTTTGCGAGGGGTGCGCACTGCATGCCAGTGCCACGCCCCTCACATGCGAGTGGCCCGCACGCAATGTTTTAAGTAGGCCTAAGCTTCTGTGTTTTCTTTCACCGCCAAGACAAGGTACTTAGCCTATTTAATTTTATTTAAATTTTTAAGCATGGATTGTGCATGATGTTTGGGCATGGACTTGGTTGCACTTCTGCAGACGCCCGGTGGAACAATCGAATGAAAATTATCGATATAAAATATCGTTATACGCAGGGCCGTACTGATACGTTAATGTTTTGATATTTTGATATAAATTTATCTGATCAAATCTAAAGGATAAATCCACTTCATCACTGCCAATCATAGTAAAAATTCCATCGATCCATGAACTTAACATCCGCTAACACCTAAACCATCGAATCATCTCGGAGGGCAGTTTAAAATCATTAAAAACTGACTTAAAATCATCTAACATCGCAGATCATTTATCAGTATACCTCTATAAAAGAGAAGTGAGATATCAGGGGAAGATCTATTTAACTAAATTTTTTAGAAGCAACTAATAGAGTACCGTATATCCAGGAAATTAAAATTGTATATGTTTCATGTTGCTTTAGTTGAATTTTTGTTTAGTTTCAAGCTAGTAAATGTATGATAAAAGTACTTGTATTTATTGCAAAACGTTAATAATTGAATGAAAATAATCGATTAGTTATATCGATATATAGGCTATAGATATTTTATATCAATGATTTTCATTCGATTGTTTCACCGGGCGTCTGCGGAAGTGCAACCATGGACTTTTTTATATTTTGCTGCATGGTGTGAATTGATCGGTATTTTATTGATGTAGCCTATTGTATTGTTTGTATTGAGCGGCCAAATAAGGACTTATTGACTTACTTTCTATAGCCTACCCCGCCCTAGTACCTCGTACTTGGCTTGTTTTGATCATTGAATAGTTCTAAAGCCAATAATTACCTGAAACAGATTCTTTAGTAAGGAATTTATAACTTACTGTGCCTATATACGAATTATAACAAAAAACTAATCAAAATTGTCTACTCCTAAAAATTATAGGCCTAACGTAAATATTTCTACCGAGCTATAGTTAGGTTAGTTAGCTTATTGGGCCTAGGCCTACTTATCAAAACAATCACAAGTACTTACCTGTTCCTTAGGATCAACAGGAGTAGTTTTTCCAAAAAGTCCCATATCGAAACTAGATTTAAAACTATCAGAAAAGTCTAATTAATTTGCTAAATTACACAAATTTTGCTTCTAGTTATTTTTGGCTTTGTAAGGTGATTTTTAAATAAACCACACTCCAACAACTCTAACATGACACATTTCCACAATATTAGATATTTGACGTTTCAGAGTCCAATTTTCCACTCCACTTGTTCCACTTGTTCCATTGGTTGAAAAGTTCTGAAAAGAAATAGTATAGAGTATAGTGATCTTAGAGATTTTACACTTTAGGGTATTTTATGACACTCTAGATATATTGTGCTCGTTGAGGTAGAGTGGTTAGAATGAAGAAAGAAAGAAAAAATAAAACCCAGTGCTTTACTTAAAAAATAAAATAATCATACAGCCAACAAATAAACATTAAAAGCAATACATCAGTGTAGAATAAATTAATAAAATAACATAGTCAATAAATAACTGCACCGAGTCAGCAATAGTCCAAAGGTCCAAAGGACTGTCTGCTGGGCTGGCACCCTGAATATTCAACAAGAAAATTACTAAAAACAAAAGAAAATACTGACATGTTTCTTATTTCCCGTGCATATGGAACATCACTGCAAGCATTGACTTCCTATAACAAATCAAATGAATTAAATCAATTTTGCACGCAGAACGCTGAAGTAAAGGAAGTGAATGTCTACATTAAAACCTTTAAAAAACTAATAAAGGGTTTAAACAACACTCGTAATATTTGTTAGAAAATTTAAAAAAATTGTTGCTCTTCTGATGCTTCTGGTTACGTTTAAATTCACTATTAGGATGACAATGTTGTTCATTATAAGGTTTTAGGAGAATATATAGTCAGGATACAGTCAGGATTTTTATTTGGTAAAGGGGTATTGATAGGGCTGATAAAACTGCATCAAGTGTAAAATCCCCATAAGGCAACGTACTGAGTTAAGACAATTTATATTTTCTTTAATAGCTTAGCTTGGTAAATACTTTATGCTAGCAAATGATGAGGGAGAGCTTAATTTTTTTGCTTTTACGTATATTATGAAATAGTTTTACATTTGTGGCTTTTCTGACCCTTTTTGGGCCCAATAACTCAAAATTTTAAAAATTAAAATCCCCAAAAAATGGGTTAGAGCTGTTTGATTGTTTTGCCCAAATGATGAACTTGTCCAACTGTTTATAGAAGGGAAGATTCCTACAAAATATCAAGTAAATCGGACTCAAATTGCGGCCGCTAGAGTGCAAACACGCGCGTGCACACACACACACACACACACATACACACACACACACACACATATATATAAATTTGTTAGCGACCCCCAAAACGTGTTAGGAACGTTAGGAACGTTAGGAACTTCTATGGTGGTCCCGGGCTTGAGTTTCACCGTGCGGGTCATATGCTAATAGTTCACTTTTCCATAGGAAATTCACTAAAAACACAGGATATTACAATTCGCTTATCTCTTAGCCTTATATCTACTTAATTTCTAGGTGGCGTGGTTATCTGTGGTGAAAAAGTGAAGCCTACATATACTACATAGTGGTTACTATTTTCTCTATTCGTAAAAAAAACATATGGTCAAAGAGAGGGTATAATTATAGATTAAGCAAGGAGAGTTTTGTACATGGTTTCGTTTATGAATAAAAGGGAAAATGGCAACCACCTTTTTTTGGCTTCCCTTTTTTTGGAAGAATAACAGGTATTTGCACACTATAAAATGTATTAAGCTTAATAAAAGAATATACAGTTGGTATATACAAAAGTTGTTGTGTTAATCTCCTGTGATACTCTATGAGCCTGACTGAACCAGATGACTTCTGCAGCCTGTTTAATGCTAGTTATCGTTCGTTTTGTTTTTCTCCTTGAACCGAAATAAAGTGAGACCCAGTCCCAGTCTTGTTTGTGTCTGTTCTTTGAACATTCTTAATTACCAGCTTGAGCTTAGCTTTGTCATTGTCGGAGATGGCGTCTTCTAGGATCGTTAATTTGTTCAAAAAGAACACTATTAATATAATCAAGAGCCATCAGATTAGATCTGCTACTACTACTCCTACGGGAGCACTCCTGCCTGAACCACAAAAAACCCCTTTTGGCTTAATAGGTATCGTTTGTGCTGTCGTCCCAGGTTTATTGATTGGTGCAACCATTAGTAAAAATATCGCTAATTTCCTTGAAGAAAATGATTTATTTGTCCCCAGTGATGATGATGATGATGACGATTAAACAGGAGACCAGGATACTTGTAAGTAGGCAGAAGCTGTCTTCTTTTGGCTTGAATATAATATGCACCTAGGTCTATTACCATGGTAGTATTTTCTTTTTTTCAGGAAAGACCATTTAAAAAATTGAGTGCGGTGGATAGGCCTATCTTGAAGTATATCTTGGCGGGAATCACTTTTGGGCAGCGGGTACCACTGAATTTTATAGTAACTTAGGGGTAGTAACTTAGGGGTATGATAGTACTTTTATAGGCCTAAGTTTAATAATATTTGATTTAGAGTAATTTTGTATTGAAAAAGTTCTGTGTTGTAGGTGTGCCGGAGCATATTTAACTTTGTTTTCATTGCTTTGGCCTAGTCACGCGATATTTCTAGCTGATATTTTAGAAAATTTGTAGTGTTGGTATAGAAAACCCACTGTGACCCTGGTTCACGTTTGGGGAGGGGGCCAGGAGGAAGAAGGAGTGCAGCAAGGTAGTGTGGAGTCATGTTTAGAAGCTTCTTGATAATTTAAATTTATTGTCTCCATTAGGAACTTAGCTTATCAGTTGTTTTGAAACCCAGCATGTGTTTGTTTTGGTTGGCGAGTTTCTTCCTTTTTAAAGGTGGTTTTACAGAGCACCAATTTCAAGGCCAATTTTGGAAAAAAGGTGTTGGGGTCCAAATTTCAATCTCCTGGACTTCTAGTGCAATAAAGTTTTAGCCCCTGAGTGATTTTCTTGCAGCACTCAATGTGTTAAGTAGACATCACAATTTACGGGTCCACTAGGTCCGGTTAAACCCGTGAGTACTGAGGTAGGCCTTCAATTTGGTAACGTTTCAAACTGGTCCCATTTCATATAGGTAATTCAAATAATTAAAATTGGTAACGAAGACCGCCATCTTACCCCCAAACTCACCAGAAGTACCGCCCCCGCCTCTCCCTTCTGAGAAGTAGGCGTGGCATCTGAGGGATGTATCTGTTGCTACCGGAACAACTATCTACCACAGCCCGGCCCAAAAAAAACCCTCGACCGATCCTAAATTACCCTAACTTAGGCGTTAAACAACTTCAAAAACTAACAGGACTAAGATTGTTCTCATTTGGTTTTGTTTTATAACAATCCTACAGTAATATATTAATACAGTACTCCAAGAGTTTTTTTATCCACAGTCATAAAACACGATACTTAATGGCTGGACGGATTTTAACGTTTGAGGTGTCAAATTGAATATATTTTTATGTAGATTTGCCAATACATCTCTGAATTTTAAGAAAGGGCATCACTTTAATACATTAAAGGGCTGAATTTTCGGAACAGTGGCGCTATCCGAAGGCGGAAGTCTAAGCCACGTGTTGATTGAAAATACGTTAAACTTATCCGCATTATTCTCAGATGACTGACATCACTGACATAAACACGTTCAAAAACTTGTTTTACTAAATAAAAAACACGAAAAAAGTTTCTAGTCTTTCAGTATGACAAAATTACTCATTTATAAAATAAAACCTTATAGGGCCTAGAATAATATTCACACATAGTATATAATATTCAACAAGAAAATTACTATAAATAAAATAAAATACTGACATATTTCTTATTTCCCGTGCATATGGAACATCACTGCAAGTATTGATTTCCTATAAAAAATCAAATTAATTAAATCAATTTTGCACGCAGAACGCTGACGTGAAGGAAGTGAATCATACACATTTGCTAAAACTCAATTAACCTATCTTTGAACACCCACTTATCGCTTACAATTCACTAAAGCTGAAAATATAAAGAAGCTTAATAATATAGCTTAATACAAATATTTAAAACAACTCTGTACTACGACGGATTGAGAAAATTCTTTCAATCAGGTTCAAACATCAGGATTCACACAGGTGCAGGTTGTTAATTGGTAATGAAGTTTATTAATGTATCACATGAAGGAAGGGTTCATGTTTTAATATCATCGTTTGAATATCAGATGTTTCGTTAAGTTTGTTTACAACTGAAATAACCTTTCATTAGATATAAACTTGCTCGGATTCGAGCAACAGGAAAACTAGTTTGTTATTATTGTAATTTTAATTTGTTTAGCCTAACTTTATCTACTGGTGTTAAAAAAATGTTCAGAACTTTGGAATATATTTATCATATAAAAAGAAAGAAAGTTCATAAGAAGGTGTGTCCTAAAAATCTCAGTTTTCCCTCTATCTGTCTGTAAGTGTTTTTTACTTAATATGTTATATCTTTTTAAGAATATCTGAAGATATTAACTTAAAAATTGGTACATGTATTATATTTAATAAGACTCATTTTGGTATGGAATATCAAGTTTCTACTTTGTAACATTTCAAAATAGCGGCCATATTTGTTTTTCAAAGCTAAATATCTTAACCCTAGGAGTGGCCAATGGCCGAGATTCGGCCCTATTTTGTGCAGCCTACTGTGGCAGAGGCCGAGAATCGGCCATTCGGGACCGAAAATTTTGTAACGTAAAAAACCACTAATAATCAACTCAAAAGTGAACAATATATATATCATTCGAAAGATAATATTCTGAACTTTCATTTTATTACATAAACAAACCCTGTAGCAGCTATACAACAATGTCACGACGATTAGAAATCAAATGAATTTTTGGCGCGATGCGATTCTAGCAGCCGATGCTAAGAAAATGTCAAAACACTACTTTTTTGAAATTACCCAGCTCGGGTAATTTTTGTCGTGGGAAGTTGCGGTTGGTACCAATGCACTGCTAAAGAGATGCGCTTTATTTTGGTATTGATGTTTTGAACGAAATATTGATTAGACAGATCATATGATTTTTTGAAAACAGGTGTTTTCTGTTTTTTTGTACAATGGCAGATGGCCGAAAAAGGGCCATCAGGAAAATCGGATTTATATCTAGTGTAAGTTATAGTTACTAGTCAAATAATATGTTATTTTGAAGAGGAAGAAATGTAGAGTAATTTAGTTTTGCCGTTGGCAGCACTGTTTTATTCTGAAAATCATCACCAATGAATAGTTTCATTACGTCACATTTTTGCCTAATCGGCAACTGCGCAGCTGTTTGCTGTTTACCAAGTCTCAGTCAGTTTTTTTGGCTCGCTCCAAACTCTATTGTATTTGGTATCATTGTAAACAGCAGATTTCAGGCTTTCTTCTTATATCTGTCTCGATGTTTTGTGTTTTTGTTGAGAATATGACGTGACATTTGAAATATGCAATGTCGGAGTCCCAGTCCAAAATGGCGCGCTACGTTTGACCGCTGTCAGTTGTGTAAGATTGTTTTAGTTATTTATTTAGCCGAATTTACGCAAAAATGGATTGTAGTGACATTCGGGGTGCTCTTGAATAAAGTATTAGTGACGTTGATGACGATTTAGAGGGTAATATAGGCAGTGATATTGAGATGATCGACTTTTCTGATGTTGCGTCGTAGGCCTAGGCTAATTGGATTATTTATCTGGTAGTGGTGAGTTATATATTTATATGTATACTCCTATGTATTCTATGTATAACATGTTATATATTTCTATGTAGGGAATTGAATGTACTACAACATGATTATATTGCTTTGGGGGAAAAATATTAGACAAAAAAGTTATATACTAAATACTGTGAAATATTTTTTTCCAAACACACAAAAATAGCAAAACATTCTTTTATTTTTATTTATTTATAAGTGATAACAATTTTTGACCATCAACTTTATGACTTTTTTGGATTTCTTACTTCATTAGCTTTACAAATATGTATATATCATTATTAGTATATACATATATTACATGACTTATTTACAACACAACCTAACACCGTACAGTTTACATATATTTCGGGTTTCCGTTTATTATTATATTACACCCCTAAAACTTACAAAACAAATTATTTCCATACCATGTTATATATTTCTAAGTAGGGAATTAGATTGTTTACAAAATGTATATAATGAATTTTCCATAAAAAATCAGTAGAAAAAATTTCACAGAGGCTACTTTTGAAATTTCAAAAATAAAATTCTAATTGTTTTTCTTCTTTTCACTTTACCGAACAAATTACCGTTCTTGATCTTTATAATTTTAGTATTTCGAAATTGCCCTGTTCTTCCTGATCAAAATGAATATAAGGTTGGCTAGGTGTACTTCTACGGTTGAATTTATACGAATTTTTAAAAAAATGTCTGCAAAATCGACAAATTTAGCCTGCCATTCCACACTTTAGCATTGGGCCACTCCTAGGGTTAACAACCGTAATATTTAAAAATAAAACTGTAGGGATCACAAAGTTTTATGTCTTTTTGTCCTAAAAATAATGATACGAACATTTTAACTATGGGATTATAAAAATACCCCCGTCGCAGCAAACCTGCGTACTCAGCGAATTTCCAATGCATAATATTTGTCTGAATTCCACATAAAGCCGCGTACCAAGTTTCATACAAATATATTCACATATAAGCGATTTTAATTATTCTCTATAAGAATAACATTGGTAATGAGTACGTAGGTTTGCTGAAACACGGAACACAAACAATTGTTTTTTATGCTAGGCCCCTAATATAAATATAATTTAACTAGGCGAAGCCACATACCAAGTTTCATCAATATTCAATCATAAATAAGCGCTATATAACATTTTAGTTATTCTCCATAAGAATAACATGAGGGCTGAGTACGCAGGTACTACAGGAATAACCAAAAAAAATCAATTTTTTGTGCAAATATCAATATACCAGTACTATTTGAAGCCACATACCAAGTTTCATCAACATACATTCATAAATAATCGAGATATCAAATTTTATTTATTCTCCATAAGGATAACATTGGACAACTTACTGTGCTTAGCACTTTGAATATCTCAGCAACGGTTGGGCGTAGAATCACAATTTAAACACCAAAATGATTGTTTTGTAGAACTGAACAGATTTCTAAAAGCAAATGTGAAGTTTAAATTAAAATAAACTGAGGAAATGCCAAAAACCTTTTTCCCATAAGATTAACATGGGAGATTTTATGAGTAGGTTTTTTTGGATTTTCTCCGCAACCACTTAACCTAGCTTAATAATTCAAAATACTATATTATTTGTTTTTTTAAGCTCTATAACATGGCCAAAACCAAAATTAAGTTTTTAAAAAATTGTAGGCTGAAAAATGCAAAAAACTAATTTTTGGAAAATTTAAAACCCCCATAAACCCCCCTTCCCATAGTCCGATTTTTCTGGTTTTCGAACTTAAAGTCATGAATGTCATTTTACACATTTGAAATTTCAAATCCATCGAAAAAGCCAGCCAAATTTCATCGAAATCGTATGTTTTTTACTCAAGTTATCGCATTCACGGACATATATATATGTTATTATATATATATAATATAATATATTCATTATATATATATATATATATATATATAAATTTGAACGAATAGTGTTTTTGTCATCTGGGGACCTCAAAACAAAAAATTATCATGGTCTCGGACTTAAGTCTTACCATGAGACCTACGGTAATAGCTTCTTCCCTATAGGGGAAATTCGCTAAAACTGAGAAATTGTGATTTTTATTAGTTAAAACGTGATGTTTTAATTGGCATAGATGGCAAAAAAACATGATTTAACTTAGAAAAATCACAATTTATTTCTTAGTTATTTATAGGGGCATAATCTTATTGTTACAATCTTCATATCATTATTTTTAGGACAAAATGACACAACTTTTCTGATCCCTACATTGTTTTTAAATATTTACAGGTTTTAAGATATTTAGCTTTGAAAAACAAATATGGCTGCCATTTTTAAATATAGTACAAAGTGGAAACTTGATATCTTATACCGTACCAAAATTAGTCTTAAGGTGGTCACACTTCTCGCGAACACGCCCGAACATTCGGCCGAACTACGAATGTTCGGAGTATTCGCGAGAAGTGTGGGAGCTGCACGAACTTTTGAATACATACGGGAACAAACGGGATGGGATGTTCAGTGAACATTCGGGAGAATGTTCGGCCGAATGTTCAGGCCTGTTCGCGAGAAGTGTGGGACCTCCTTTATTAAATGTAATACATGTACCAAATTTGAAGTTGATATCTTCAAATATTCCTAAGATAGGCCTACCTATATCGTATTAAGTAGAATATACATGCAGACAAATAGACGGGAAACTTGAGAAGCGTTTTTAGGACAAACCTTCATATGAACTTTTTCTTTCTTTTTGTATGAGGAATCATAACCCGAAGTCCTGAAAGGTTTTTTTAACACCCTGTATACATATTCAATAAATGATAACGTACCGCATGTGTATGGAAATGAAGTAAATCTAACTAATCATATACTTTAAATGCTGTTTGTAAAAGTGTTTTTAGATTCTTTATAGTAATTTTGTATTGAAAAAGCTCTATGGTATTTTTATGGTTTTTCTTAATCAAATTGCTGATCTCAGCATGTTATCACGTTGAAAAAGTGTTGAATTAATGTATCACATGCTGACTTTGGTTTAAATTATACTCAGTTAAGTTATAAACTGAAAGTTTCAATCCTGACTGCCGGTGATCACAGCTCGTGGGAGTGTTCTAACAGATTGTGTTTCATTGATAATACTCTGACAGGATGGCTTGTGTTTCATTGATAATACTCTGACAGGATGGCTACAAGCCTGACTGAGAATTTATCCAGGAAGCGTGATTTCTCGTTAACAGTCTGACCAGGCTGACTGATACCAGTATGACTCGATGATTCCCAACCTGACTACACGAGATCGCATTATGTGTGAGTGTTTATATATTCTAGGATGAATGTAAATCATATTGATTTTGTCTGGGTATATAAAGACTAGCAGATGGCATTAGGATTTGAATTTATATTAAAAAATAACAAGATGGATCACAGGTATTTTTTTATGTTACAAATACTTTCAGATTTATTCCGGAAGTTTGATTATATAATCCTTGTATATAATATGTGAAGCCGTTTTTGTCAATGTAACTCCTTCCATGTTTCTTAACTAATTTTAATGTTTGAATTGAAAACAAAATTGTGTCTCATTTCGTAGTTTTGCAATAAGTTTTTAATTCTCGATATTTTTATTCTTAAGAGTACAGATAACCCTTAAAGTTTGTTTTTCTCCTTAACATTAAGTTGGAGAATAAAAATCTTTATATATAATTCTGTAAGCAAAATTTATAAGTCAAAATTGTGGGATTTTGGCAAATCGCAGGATGATGGGAGACGGCTATAATTAAAGGTCTTGATCCCAGGGACTCAGGAAAAATAGCAGTATTTTTTAAAAGTTATCAGCAAACGAAAAATAACTTAAAACATCCCTAATAAGAAAAGGATCGGTAAAAAATCAGATATCGGATCGGTACTGTAGGAAGGTTAGGGGCTATGCTATGGCGGGGCCTACGATAACTCGAGCCTGCATACTTAACCCTTCTACTAAGGTCACGTGACTGTGCGGCCAATCAGCAGCCGAATATCACTTTAAACAACATTGTACGAACACGACCCTCCTCACTTAATTTTGATAATTTCGGAATCAAATTATAAATTAGTCAACAAGACACAAGAAATATTAATCTGGATAAAACGGCAAACAAAATTAATCCGTTACTATCCAATTTTGAATTTTTTTTAAAACTAATTACGGGTTGGATTAAAATATTTTAGCCTACATTTTTCAGAACGTTATAAAACTAATATCAGCTGTTTTAGGTATTCTGTTTTTTATGTTATTGGTTGATGGTTGAAAAAACTAACTTTGAGGCCAACCTGTGCCCGTCAGAATGTTAGTATCAAACATTTAAAACAAATCTGTACTACTACGGATTGAGGAGATTCTTTTTATACCTCAATCGTCAAAATCGTTTCAGAAATGTCGGAGGAGTACTGTAAACCTTATTAAAAAAATATATAATTAAAATTGATTTGTGGGACTAGTAATTCATAAAGAACCGCATGTGGGAAACATAAGGGAGCCTGGGAGCGGAGCTTGCACTAGCAAAAGTTTCAAATGTACAATGGGAAACATTAACACAATATATCGAATAGAAGGGTAAACACTTCGTGGGAAAGTTGCATGCCTAGAAATCAAAGAACTTACCAACTGGCAGTATCAGCATTCAAAAATGGTGTAATTCCGCTGACAGATGATCAGCCAATCAAATAGTAGAGGCATGGCTAATCGTCACCTTGATTGGTTAATGGATTATGGGATGGACATAACCTGGGGGAAAAGACAAACAGAGAGAGGGAACCGAAAAAGAGGGAGGAGGGAAGACGATGGAAGGAAAGACTTAGGAAAGGAGCAGGGACATCTACGGGACGAGTAGTAAGCCGCTCTTAAAGTTCCACAATGACTGTCACCGAGATTCACACTTCAGACGAGCACACAGATTCCTCATCACTAGAGGGTGTCACCATCCCATCCGAGACAGTCCAGGACGAGGAAACTGACGGAAGACCACCGACACAGATCTACCGAGACGTTCGAACGGAGCCACCCCTGCGGGACGAGCGATCCCGAACTTTGGTCGAGCAAGGGCCCTGGCACTACCCCGGACCAGGACACCGCGGACCCGTGGGAAGAGGCGAGGGCCACCCCCAACAGCGAGCCCGGCAGACAGCGGCCCCTGGACAACCCCAGAGAGCAATACCGCAGCCAGGGCAGAGAACCTCTTAGGGCAGAACCATTTTGGGATTTACGGTATGTGGAACATCGTCAGATTGGTGCACAAAAAGGTAGGCTCCATTTCCCGAAAATTTAATTAAGGTGAATAAAAGCAAAAATAAAAGTACAAGCTCCCTCTTGAGTAATAAAACATAATTAAATCTATTTGTAGCAATCACATTAACCCATTGAGATAGTAATTTTATTCTATTTGCTGTAGCCTATAACAGGGGCGGATCTAGGAAATTGTTGAGGGGGGGGCGCACTTGAAAATTTTGGTTTTCTCAATAAACGATAACGTCCCGCAGCAACGGGAGGTAGATGTTAGTACTCGCTAAATTCAATTCACTCATGATGCTAACAAATAAAACATTACATTATAACACTTATTTCACAATGAAATGTGTAATATTTATGTATTCCACTGATACAATAAACAGTAGGTATACATAAATATACACATTTTATACAACTACTACCTTGAAAAACAAACATTTTATACAAAATTATTTACTCACACGCACAACTCAAGGCTGAACTGCCCCGCAGAAAAGGCTAAGGTGGAACGCAAAGGTTTCATAAAAGAAGAATATTATTGAGGAAGACTGCATGGCCGGTGCTGCGGTGTGTGCCACTAGGGCAGCCTAAGGGGTGACATGGTGCGGGATAGAATGTAGCCTAAGGCAATAGGCTGGTGCTGTGGTGCGTCACTTAAGGGATGCTCGGCCCCAGCCCCAAGGCCGGTGCTGCGGTGTGTGCTCCTAGGGCAGCCAAAGGCAACAGTCCGGTGCTGCGGTGCGTTACCTTAGGGATGCTCGGCCCAAGTCTCTAGGCCGGTGCTGTGGTGCCTTTACCTTACAGATAGTAAGCAGTGTTGCCACTCTGACATTGGCAAATTACTCCAATGCCAAAATAAAAATCTCCCATTTTACACCCATCTGGACATGAAAATCCACCAAGAATCCGCAAAGCCAGATTTATAAAAAAATCCCCATTTAACCTCAGACTTGCTGAAAATCCACCAAAAATCTCCCAAAATTTATTGATCTATATTACCTGTTTTATCCTCTAGCGTCATTAAGAGCTGATTATAGTCAAAGTATATTTATTATAGGTGGCAAAATAAATGTGCTTTTCAAACATTATCTGGCATTGTTTATAAAAGAACTGTTTAAGCGTTTTAGCGATTCTATCACCATAAACGTGTCACCAAGCGTGTGTGCCTAAACTCTATATTATTTACTGTATAAACAACTGAACATAAAATGGTATAAATTGAGTGTGATGAAGTGAAAACTAATGAAATATAACACCAACGAAGCTACTATAATCATATAGAGCTCTCGTCTGGGGTAAAAAAGTAAAGCCTACATATGAGGACCCTCTGCTCCCATGGTAACCAATCAAATCCTCCCTTCACTAGTTATATGTTTGTCGGCTGACTAACACATAGCTTGTGAAAAGAGTATTTGATTGGTTACCTGAGGAAGATTGTGGTCAGCTTGAAGGCTTCACTTTTCATCCCTGACGAGAGCTCTAAATAGGATTACCTCATTGCATAACACCCAACAATGCCAGCAATTTTTGTATTATTGTGCTAATTTTGAAACTACGGTATTGTTTCCATGAACATTATTGTTTAGCTTTTTAGCACGCCCTATTCTTAAAACGACGATCACATAAGACCAAGAAAATGAGCAAGTCATCAAACCAGCAAACGAACTAACTATAGCATAAACAAACAAAACAAACATCCAAGCAATAAGTGGAACGCCACCCTACGACGGTGATGACCGCGTGACGAACGGAACGGATTCCAATGGATGACAAATAACTTAGTACGTAGTGACTAATGGACATAGTGTAATTGAACAAAAATATGTTTGTAGGATTTCTGGCCAATATATATTTGTTTTATTCGTTCAGTACAGATGCCACGAATGAAGGAGATGCCACGTTTAGTGCCCACAGAGCCCAAATCAGTCAGATATAGTTGAAAATACAGCATATGCTATGATCTATATAGATAACCAATTTATGAAACACCTCAAAAAGATGAAAAGTTCCCATGTCTTTCGGTAAAATCCGCCAAGAATCCGCCAAAAAATACCCCAAGACCTAACAAATCCGCCAATTTGGCGTAATTATGCCAACAACGGCAGCACTGCAATGCTGCTAGTAAGTTGTGTTTGTCGGATTTCAGGAGCTCAGTGACTCCATAATTTTATGTATCGATCGGCAACTGTTTCTTACAACATTTTGGATGCAGTAAGTTACTTAAGATACATAGATAAAGGACGTATCATTCTATTGCGACTTGCTTCCTTGCCGTCCTACCACCGGGGCTCACTATCTTGGCCTACACCTTCCATGATAATTGTACTATTAAAACTATTCGTAGTGACCCGTTATAGGGGAGGACCCATTTTGTAGAGCATTGCCCAGTAGGTAAGACGTGTTGGTGCAAATAATTGAATTGCAAATATTTAAAACAAAAACGAGTACAGCAACAGATAGCATCACTTTATTACCTATTAATTAAACCTTTTTTGAGTCCAAGGGGGGGGGCGCGCGCCCCCTGCGCCCCCTGGCTGGATCCGCCACTGGCCTATAACGGGAATTGATTGGTGCTGTACTCTAGTAGCAAAATATGTAACTAACGACTGCGGGCGTCTACGGTTTTATCCGCTAGGGTCGCGGACTGACTGAAAAACCTTAATATCGCCGCCAGGCCTTTGGTCGTGTTAGCTGAGTTGGCTACGTCTTGGAAACACCTTCGCCAGGTGGTGATACGATGTTCGTGGGTTCGATTCCCGCACACGACCAAAACTGACCAATTATGCAACTCTCAGTGAGTTAACCGGTCTGTGGCAACGTTGCTGGGAGGGCCCAAGTAAAACAAACGGTGGCAGGCTTGCTTGGAAGTTGACGGGATCGGTTAATTCTTTGAGACTTGCACAAGGTCAACACTGATTTTGGTAATTTTTACTTATGTCTACTGTGTGTGTGCCAATGTGACTCTCTAAAATGAAAGAAAACAATATTTTAATTAAAATACACCATTAATCCATTCAAAAAAAATAATTTTATACTCCAATTCACAGGTTAATAAAATTACGAGTAAGGAACGAGACCAGCTCGTATGTCTACGCCAATGGGTTAAATAAGGTTTGCCTGAAATGAAAGTCAAACGTTGAGTAAAGAGTCTTAATAGACAGTAAGGGAGAATAAGCGTTAAAATACTTAAACGTGAAGTAATTAAAGAATAAAATGTTTAGGGCCCTGCTTAAATATAATTACCGGTAAGGGATTTTCAATAAATAAGTGATGTATATAATTTTGATTTGGGGATGTTTGAATAATTAATACTTGTGTGAGAATTCAATTTTGGGAAAGAGTGCGGACCCAAGTCCTTGTCATAGGATATGCCCTAGTAGCAGGGTTACCCTTTTAACTGTGTCATACATAGAGTAGATTTTGTGGGAACGTAGTAAATTAGATTTAGATTTTAGACTCGATGATTTGTTTTACGAGGGTTCACTTTGTTACCTAATTGCGTGCTGGAGTGTGTCGTTGTATATCTTATTTTATTATGCACAGACCTTGAAGTAGTTATGGTATGAGGGATATATACTGGCAAAAGGACACTAAATCAGTGATAGCCTAACCCTTACAGGGTCAGTGATTTCAATATGTGTTAATGCTATGGGAAATAGAGACTTTTAAGCATATACCTGAACAGCGCCATTTTCCTTGCAGAGGAACAGTATCCTTTGTCTATTTTATGTTACCTATATCCAGTTTGTTTAGCTCTTATCTGTGCATCTTTTATTTTAAGCATGTGTTCTGATTTTAAAGTGTGTAATAAAACAGTGTATATCTTTTATCTGTGTTTGCTCAATATTCGATCCTAGAGTTTTTTCTCACAGGCTAAGCGAGAATATAATTAGTGTACAGTCAGTTCAAAGTTTGTTACCTTTTGCGATCCAAGCAATATAAGTTTACAGTAAGCCCTACAAAAACAACCTAAGAGTATCGTACATGATGAAGGACATGTTTTTGTAAATCGAAAAGACTTTTATATTCTGAAAATTAGTATAATTTTGGCATCGCTGTATTTGTAGTTTAATGGAATTTAAATTGATATCTAAAACTTACATATTTTGCGATTTCTATGTTGAAGAGGTGGGAAAAACTGGTTTTCGCATTGCTTCTAAATTGTGTTAACAGCTGCAAGTCGGCCGCATTACCAAAATTGTTGCATAACGTTAGTTAGTTATCGTAGGTCCTGGCTATGGCCCCTTCAAGTCACTAGTTTGTATTAATTGCATATTAAAACAGCTGTTGGTAATAATACACAGGATAACAGAAGAGCATATGTTGTTAGCTGAATATAAACAAAACAACTACTGAAATGAAAACCCAATCTGTGTTATGTTTTTGAGGGCGAACGTAACAGTTCTTTGTAATTTTAAAGCTTAGGTAAAACAAAACAAAAACACAAAAACATTAATTTTATAATAAACCACCTGATTTTGTGGAACGTAATTAATATGCATATGTATACACAAACTACTGTAATGGTAACACAATTTGTGTTGTGACTTTATGATAGCTAACTAAATAAGTTACAAGCTGGAATTGTTTTGCTCGATTTAGAGCAACAGGTTCACTAGTATTGTAATAATATCATTCAATCCTCTGGAATTAAAATCAATGTTGGGATTTTATGATTATATTATCTTATATACTACGCAGATTATGGCGAGATAGTATATCGTACCAAATATTATATGTGATGTACAGGAGAGAAAAATGTTATTTGTTAAAGTATGAAGATATTTTAAAAAGATTAATACCTGCACTAGTTTTGTACCCTTTTTGTTTTTAAGGTATGCCTAAAAGGATTTACAAAGGACATTACCTATTAAACAAAAGTATTGTAGGGTGGAACGCTTTGCACAGCCGAAGTCGTTACAGTTTGCTAAACTCGAAAGTCGGTATCGGTTGCTAAACTCGGTATGTTCACCTACTACTACAGGCTTGGTCTGTGTATAAACAGACTGGGGGATATTATTTTATGAATTGGCATTATTATAAATGTCGTATCATATTTTCTTTAAACTAAATATAAGTATTTTACTTGCCATTACTTTACAACATATTGTGAAATTTAACCCTGCAGAGGTCGCTTACAATTTTAAACGCCGTCTCGCTCAAGGAGGTTTCCTCCGGGTTTTAAATAAATGCACAAAATGTATTATAAATAATTTTATTGTTTGAAATAAACATATAATATGATTATAAAATAGTTTTCACGCTATATCCCTACAAAAAAAAGATTAAAAATTGCGTAGTTAGTATAGCAATATAACTATTATGAATTATACAAAACATGTTTCACTTTTTTTACTAAAAACCTTATATTTTTTTAAATAATAGTTTTGTAGAATAGTATATAAATAGTAAAACAATTGTAGTGGAGTAAATATAAAAATCTTTTTTATAAAATACAACTATCGGATAATTATAAAATAATTACTATGAAATTTCCCTGCATAAACCATAAATTGAATATTATAACAATGAAACTACAATCAATTCAAATAGTTATAGAAGGACAAAACAAAAAATGTTACACTCATAAAATAAAATTACTATCCTTGAACATGTTAATGTTATGTGGTAAATCAAATGTCCTTTGAAGCCTTCCTAAAAACACATCCTAAAAACAAGTCTTGGCAATTAGATCTTGGTTTTTAGAAGTAAAGGTGAAGAAAAGAAGTCTTACGATGAGTCACTGTCTACCTCCATTTCTTCTTCGTTACATTCTGTACATGTAACCACAGAATGCTCTCGGCATATAAACAGTTTGCATTTTGTACATCTTGTCTTTGATGGCCGATTTTTCTTCCAGCTGCAAATGTGACATCGCCCCGAAGTGACTTCATCTGGTGGTGGATCACGCTGCACTTGTTGCTGCTCTATACCCAGAATCTGACACATTCGTACTTTCATTGGTTTAGGTATGTTACGGTAAGAAATTCTTTGCTGACCGTAGTCCTTGCACAAAGCAAATGCTATCTCCTTGATGAATTTTCTTCTCAAAATAGGCTCGTTGATATTCTTCTTTAGAATTATGTAGCTGTTGAGACATCCTATATCAAGAATAGTGTAGAACAATCTCATTGATCATCTATTAGTGATTCTTGCAGTTGAGTAGCTCTCTTTGTATTTGTCTACGGTGTCTACTCCACCTTTGCTTGCATTGTAGAACAAGATCATCTCTGGTTTTTGGAATGTGCGTGAGTCTTCAGTAATATCGACAGTGTCGCTGTCATGCATCGATGATATTAGTAAGACGTCCTTGTTTTTCTTGGCTTTGTAGGAGACCATCGAGCAGTTGTTCCTGAATGCAAAGCACGAACTTCCAACTGGGCGTGCCTTTGTGTCAATGAAATCACAAGGGATTTCACGCTTGTTTTTCCTCAGTGTTCCCACAAGCGTCAACCGATGATCCTTCATAAGCTCTTCACAAAGAGGAATGGAAGTGAAAAAGTTATCAACGGTCACATTACGACCGGAACCAGAGATAGGTTCAATCATCCTCATTACAATTTCCTTGCCAGAGTTGTTGACAACATATGGTTCTTCGGGCTGTGACCCCACGTATACCTCCATGTTTGCGGTATAAAAGGTTTTTGCACAAACCATGGCATACACTTTAATGCCATATTTGGCGGGCTTACTTCTCATGTACTGTCTAAATGAGCATCGACCACGGAACGATTCTAGCATCTCGTCCACGGTCACAAACTCACTTACAACATAGTGCTTCTGACATAAGTCGATGAAGTCATTAAAAATGTCTCTTATAGGCGACAATTTATCATTTGCCATTCTCTCTGCTCTTGTCGTGATGTCATCAAACCTCATAGATCTTAAAAGGAATTTAAATCAGCTTAGCGACATGACACATCGGAAAAATTCAACGCCAGTCCCATCAATGGCCCAAAGATCCTCTAAATTATGGTGACTACTACGCATTACACCGGCCATATACAGTAAGCCAATAACAGCTCTAATTTCAGTGGGATTTGTTGTTTTACTGTCTCTTTCACGGGCAAACTTTCCCTTGTTTGTGTTTATATATATGTTGGTGTAGCCTGTTATATCATTTATTGTGTCATCATTGAAAAATAGATTCCATGCCTCAATCGGGGAATTTGCATGTTTTGCGCTTTGGGCCACACACCCCATCCTCATTCTCAAAATATTTCTAAGTGGCGTCCTTGCTTGTGCATTCTTGGGCTGCAAATCCCATAGCATTTTTCTGTCTTTACTCAAATAAGCTGCTTTCCCATTTTGTCTGGTTACAATGTTTTCAGTTTGTCGTTGTTTTATTGGAATGCATTCTATATCATCAAAATCATTGTCGTCAAGAAAAGTAATATTTTCACTTACGTTTTGAAAACATTCATCATCTGGTTCCTCACGTGGCAGCTCCTCCACTCCTTCACCTTCATCTTCAGAGTCTGAAGGTGGATCAGGTAGATTTTCATCCGGGAACAACTCTCGAATTAAAGGTCCAATAGGCCTACGTTCATTTACACACTGTTCTTCTCTTTCCACACTCGCAATAAGTCTAGCAAGCCTTTCTTCCTCATTTTCCATTTTCAAATACAAACAAATCTAAAATAAATAGCAACTGTATATACTAATTTTACAAATAACCAAATAAAAAACAATCGCACACGGACCTTTCCTCCGTGTTTATAAAACACACAATAACGCTCACGGAGGTTTCCTCAAGGTATTGATCGACGTAAAATAACGCTCACGGAGGAATCGTCCAGCACCTCACGGCATCGGTCACCAAACTGACCTTGGTCGGTGAAAGCGGGGGGAGGAGCTGTCAAATGCTTGTGGAGGGAGGGATGACAGCTGCACAAAAGGGCAGGGCTGCCAACCCCAGGATAAATATTTCCCACAACAACAAAAATTGACCCGGAGGATTCCTCCGCTTAGCGTCCGCTCGAAGGTTAAATTTGCTGTATAATTTCATACTCTAGAATTAAAATATTATTTTCCGATTTCTTTTTATTTACTCTATTTATATACTAATCAGATTGCGGCGGCTAGAAAAAATAAAACAAAATATGAACTATATGCTATGTTGTATATAAGGAGCCAGTTAATAATTATTCCAGTATTTCGGTAATATTGCACATTTTAATATTTTTGTCTGTTTGTGAGAAACTCATCTATAATTCACAGAATGACTAAATTCACAGTTATTATAAAGATAACATTTAGTTTAAAGCAAAAGGGCCCTCTTCCAGGAATTTGAACGACATTTACCTGAACTGATGCAAACGCAAAAGCATTGTTAAAACGGCGGATATTGTCTAAATAATTTGTGGTATCTTGGTCATTCCTCTCAATTAACTGCCTTAGCTCATCGCAAATATCAATAAGCTCCAAGCTGACATTCCCTTTGTGACAGCAAACAGAAGAAGATCTGTTACGCACCTCACCGAAATAAAGCTTAGCTGAACAAAACACACACACATTGTCCATCGCCCCAACACTATGTATTTGATTTGATTGTCTTCTGGAAATAACCTCGCACAACAGTAGGATACCGGAAGTTTTTCTTCAAGTTTTCTTGCCCTTACCTCACCTTTAAGTCGCTGCAATTATATAGGTGGTACCCTCTGCTGTTCAATCAGTCTTTGTCTCTCTTGGCAGTGCTCTGTTCTTGCCGTAGGTTACGCATGTTTTCCCTAATCTCGTCTACTCGGTTTTCTCGTTGCTTTCTTCTTCTTTCTGTTTCAGGGTTCAAAACTCACCTCTGAGGCATAACGAATAATGTAATACCCTTTTACCTTTCAAAGGTTAAAATTAAAATAATATGAATGTTTGTTTAAGATAATTTTTAGATAAATAAAAATACTAATTTGCAATATGCATTATATGTCGATTGTAGATCTATACCATAAAGAGTGATTTATCTACCTCAATTAGGGTTCCGTACTATTATCAATAAAAGTTGCCTATTTTAAATTTCATTTTCATAAGCTGTTTTGTCTCTTGTTTACAGTTGCAGACACGATCTGTTTTTGTGTTTACAATCTGACTTTGGTTAAAAATTCATATGAAGGTATTATGAAGGTCATATGAAGGTATATATTCATATGAAGCTGTTACATTACAATTCACATTTAAAACTGTTATAATGCAAGTTGGTCAGCACTGGACCTTTGAAAGCGCCCTCTAGAAATAAATCAAAGGCTAGGGGGTGAAGCCCTAAACGAAATGACCTTTTTAATTGCCATAAAAGGTCACCGGCGTATCGCCGGTGCGCTAGATCATAAGCTTTAAAATGACACCTCAATCTTAAAAATTGGTTAAGTAGGACGGGTGAAAAGGGATGTATCAGAGAAAACCCTTATTATATTAAGTATATAGATTAGTGACAGCCTTATGGAAACATATTTTACAAAGCGAACGCCGCCCCTATAACATATACAGAGCCACGACCACAGATAATGATCGTAACAAATATTCCAAGGTCCGTATGGAATATACTTCGTAAAGGTCTGCACAGTCAATATCTTTAAGCTTTTCTAGCTAACCTCGTAAAAACAGCTGTAGGGTCACATGATCATCAATCCAATCTGCAGTATTGTGGAAACACGATAGTTATCGTACGCGTACCATATTTTTGTAAAGAAAAATACTCTCTGTATTGTTATTTGTGAAGAAATATTTTCTATCGCAAGCAAACAACTTTTCTTATTTGGACAGTGATAAATATATTCGCCTGCGACAAAAAATTCGGATTATATCAAATAAGTGTCTCCCTCTCCAGGGGTGGACACCAAATGGACACCTTGTACACAACAGTTGCGCAGTGGAAGACTTTAAGGTGTTATAAAAGAATGGGGCTTGGCCCAGTTGCACACAGGTATTCACAGAGATCCAAGGGGACCGGAGAAGGTAGTTGGCTCAAAGGTGTCACTATTAATAATATTACTCAATATGCAAAAAGTATTTACCTTATAACCCAAAGGGTAGTATCTCAGTGTTTGAAAATGGTACGTCAATAATATAAATATTAGCTGCAAGAAACGAGCACCATTTTTTTTATATGAAAAGTTAAACCGCTTAAGGCGTGATATCAGATATTGCTTAAAAGTTTATTAAATAAATAATGTACTCTTATTACTGCAAGTTTGTAATATAGATTATCTGAAATTTACTACTGTATAGTGAATGTTATATTCTTTCTAAAAGAGAAACGAATTTAAAAGGTGCTTATGGCAATTATCTATCCAAACTCAGGGAAATGACAAGACAGTTAATTGACTATATGCTGTTATAATGACTCAAATAGAATTCTCAACATGAGCAAAATTTGATATCAATAATACAGTTGGTTCAAGCACAGGCTGAATGAATGAATTATAATTAGACTATATTCCTTGCAATGACTTAACATACAGCTTTGTTTATATCTCACACACTTTACAACAGAGTACTTGCCAATCGTAGATCAAACAATGGGGAGCACGACACCACAACTAACTAGGAAGTGACATATAGGGTATTCAATTTAAGGATTTATTTGAGGTTGCCAACGCCTGAAAAAAAGTTTACCTACAGCTGGCCAGATGTGTGATTTGCACATTGGGAAGCGATTCGAGGTGGCAATTGCCACACCTTCTTGCAGCGGCCTGTTACAAGGTAAAACTGGTGCCTGCACCAAGTCTGTACAGGGTGAGGCAGTGAAACGGCACTATTTTAAGACCGGCTGACGGGCGTGGTGGGGGGTTATGAGAGTGGGGGACGCGACCTTGAGCGTCTAGACAGGTGGACATTTCAGTAGCCATGGAGCGTTGGTCCAGTGCGCAACGTGCGTTTGCTATAAAAGCATATTACAAAAATGCGGATAGTATGGTTGGTGCTCAACGCGCTTTTCGTCGCGAGTTTAATCTACCGCCACGGGCTCCTGTGCCATCACGGAAAGCTATCAGCCTTTGGGTGAACAACTTTGAAGCCACTTCTAGCACTACAAAGAAAAGGGGTGGTAGTGAAAAACCAATCCGGACCCCTGAAAACATTGATCGTGTGCGCGAAGCATTAGGACGAAGTCCACGAAAATCAGCGAGACGGCACAGTACAGAACTTGGTCTCAGCAATAGATCTGTTAGAAGGATTTTGAAAAATGACCTACAGTATCATCCATACAAGATACAGATAGTGCAAGCCCTAAAA
Source organism: Allygus modestus (assembly GCA_963675035.1). Taxonomy (NCBI): domain Eukaryota; kingdom Metazoa; phylum Arthropoda; class Insecta; order Hemiptera; family Cicadellidae; genus Allygus; species Allygus modestus. The sequence goes on from OY776111.1 coordinate 213,850,561, forward strand.
CCTAATGATTACAATAATCGCATTCGCTTTTGCCAAACAATGCATGACATTATTGGAAGAAATGGAGAGAGAGTGCATAACTTATGGATGAGTGATGAGGCCCACTTTCACCTTAGTAGCTACGTTAATAAACAGAATTTCCGTTATAGGGCAGGAAATAACCCACATTCTCTTCATGAAAAACCTCTCCATTCTGAGAAAGTGACAGTTTGGTGTGCGATGTCATCTCGTATAATCGTTGGACCCTATTTTTTTGAAAATGAACATGGCAACACGGTAACGGTTAACTCTGAGCGTTATGCTGACATGTTGGTAACTTTTGGTTTGCCTGGAATCGATGAGTATGCTCCGGATGAAGAAACACTATTCCAGCAAGATGGTGCGACCAGTCACACTGCCGCTGTATCAATGGATTTGCTTAGACTCGCATTTCCAGGACGTCTCATCAGCAGGAATGGTGATATTCCTTGGCCCGCCCGATCGCCGGATTTGACCGCTCCGGACTATTTTCTTTGGGGCTATCTGAAGTGCAAAGTATTCCAGGAAAATCCACCAAGGACAAAAGAGGATCTGAAAGAGCGAATTCGCCAAGAAATTGACAACATACCGTTGGATATGCTGCGAAAAGTCATGGGAGGATTCCATCTCAGACTCAGACAATGTGTTCAAAACCAAGGACGCCATCTTACTGACACCATATTCAAAAAGTGATTGTTTTTAAGGTAAATCAGTAACTTCCAGTCATGTACTCCAGTTTAAAGTTCAAACAATTAAAATTTTTCATTTAGTAAATTGTTGGTGTTTTATTTAAATAGTGCCGTTTCACTGCCTCACCCTGTATATGTAGTTTTATTTAAAAATTTATCGTTGTGACTCTAACCAGGCATTTTCCTTACAGTTTTATTTAAAAATTTATCGTTGTGACTCTAACCAGGCATTTTCCTTACAACCTATAACAATTTACTCGCTTCAAAGTTAGCGTAGGTTTATGTCTACTCCCCGCAGACCCAGTGCAAGTGCAAGTGCATCGAAACTTTTAAATATAAAATAAACTGTGCATTTCAATTGTAAATAAATAGTAAGCCAATAGTTGCGATATTCTGACAGCTGATTGACTAGTGAATAAATGAATCGACTTAGCCGTTACATACAGTATCATACAGATCATATTTCAGTTTTCATAAATATTGAATTGCTGTATACAAATTATTTGTCAATTGCAAATATATTAATTTAATAACAATAAAGAGCAAGAACCAATGTGGCCGTTATAAACTTTTTTTCTAAATCAAAATATTTCAAAAATGTAAGTAGATTGTGCCAAATTTAGAGAGATTGATCTTTCATTTAAAACAAACCGCATGTAAAACGGTTCAGTGGAAACCTCAAGTGAACTTACCAAAAGAGTGCAAAGTTGAAATTTTACCCCATGTTAAATTGCCAAAAGAAAACTTTTAATCTTGTTTTTTAAATATTTATCGACCAGATACCAATATTAAAGATAAAATGTGAAAAATATATGGGTTATTTCCTTTCATTTGACACCACCCGCGTGTAAATCGGTCCAGTGGAAGTCTCACACGTTCTTCCTGAGGATTTTTAATTTTGTGTTTTAATGTATAGGATGTTAATAAATGAATTGATCTTTTATTATTTGGTTTTGTAAGGTATGAAAGAACATATTTTAGATATTATGAGTAAGATACGTCTGCAGAATTAAAGTATGGAATGCCACTTTCCGCACGCGTGTTCAGTACTCCCTCAGTCTGGATTTGTCCTTGGCCATCCATGCTAAACGTATTAAATGTTTGTTTATTTTGTATCCATGTGTTTATGTGATATGTGTACTTACATGAAGTTTGACAACGAATACGTAATTTCAACTAATTTTTGACGTAGATTGAAAGTGGGACAGCAGTTCCAAATCTAGTCATCTATTAGAGATTCAGGATTGACGACGGATAAGGTGCCTTAACCTATTACCTTAAGTTAACTAAATTCACCGGCGATCTTGTTAATGAGCAACTAAATTGCACAAATATTGCCGTGTGTGCATGTGTGTAGGCCCTTTCAATCAGATCGAAGATGATCTCTAGGTTGCCAGGCGACATTTTGGTTTCCAATATAGCACTGACAATCTGATTGTTTTCCCTCTGTTGAAGACAGCGAGCCTGGCTCGAATTGGAACTTGCACTAAATGTCTTGTAAGCAATAATTTTAAAGATTGTGGATATACCGTTTTGTAATTTATCAGTACTTCGCAACCAAATGTTTTTTGTAATACAGGTTTCTTTCTTTTATCATACCCTATTTGATTTCTAATTCACATACAATTTTGAATTGTTTTCCGTTTAAATGAATTTTTATTTAGCTCTCCAAGCAGATTTACTTTTGATGAAATATGTAGCGTTAAAGGCACAGGACAATCCTTGTATAAATATGTAAGCAATGTTATCGTAAGACATAATATCCGGTAATATATTTATCAGGTTTTATATGACAGTTGTTTTGTTTTTAGGAATATGCCTCATTTATGTTGTTGTTCAATAGCCTATGTATGTAATGTTGAACATATATAATGATCGTTCCTTTACAATAAATATTGAACCTCCTTATAAAATCCTTTATCTTCCCTGTAAATGATCTTCCAACTATAATGTTTTTGGCATAGTGAAATTGGTTCATACTACGAAAATCAATTGAATTTATGGTGTATATTTATATTAAACTAGTTTGTGTTTTCTATTCTTATTTAAAGTTCTCTCTATTCTACAAATACTACAACTAAGCTTGAACCAGAACTAAACGCATTGTTTATCCCCACCAATTTGTTATTGATTTCCTGCTTGATTGAAAGTGCTAGGTATCCTAGTCTGTGGCCCCCAGCAATAAAACGTTCAATCATCAACTTAGTCGCTTGTCAACCAGATCGCCGGTTGATAAGAGACCGGGTGTCCTAGTGTGTAGCAGCCTTAACTTTAAGTGGCACATTGGGGGATTTAGGACGCCTTCAGAATGCCCTAAGCAACCTCGGCAAGCAGATGATAAGTATATAGACCCCTGGAAATGCAGTGTGAAGTCTAGGATTAATTGTTTGTTTATGAATTATAAATATCTTAGTTAAATTGTAATAAATTATAGAACCATTTTGATTATGGTAATTTATTATACCAAATGATACCCCTTCCCCCCCACTAACATTTAAAATAGTTACATTACCTGGATTACCCATTAATGGGAAATATTTTGTTTAAATGTGTTTGGGTTGGCATACCTGTTTCCTGCCGCATATGGTAGTCCCGCCCTACAATTTATTTATTTATCTCAAAAACGATCAACCAATAGCGTCTCAGCTGCTGATGTAAGGGCGTGATAGGCATAGCCGGGACCAGTTTGAAAAATCCTCACATTTTCAAGTTGGCAACATTACTAGTTTAAAACTTTGAGGGGATCCCAATACCAAAAAAAATTGTCTGCTGTCTGGTTTTGACTTGTGGTGTTACCTGGTAGACAAAAATTAATCTAACTTGTTGAGCACATAGTCTATGCTTTAATAAGTTACCAACCAATAAACTGGTTAACCAATAAACAGCTGATATTCTGAACAGAGGCTGAGTAATCTAAGGGAGTATCCTCCTGGCCAGGTGATAGAACTTGGATCAAATGTTGGAGTCCCATTTAAATTGGTGTTCTTTTGTGTTTTTTTAATTTTTATTTCACCTACTTTGAAATGCAGTTAGAAGGCAGGTGAGACATTAACACGTTTGCTACTGAGCGCTGCAAATTTGCACTGCCAAGTCCACTCCAATAAATAGGCTAATGGATCCTAAATACAGACTTTTACTCATGGACTAGGACATTAAGCAGTATGACATTCACCACAGACTTCAAGTAAGATTTCATTCAATTTAGTTAATATGTTTTATGATGACTTAAAATCTTGCAAACTAATATCCAAGTTATATCTTTGTAATATCTAGCCTCTGAGGTATTTATGTATTTTTTTAAATTGTCGAGATAACACAAAAATGCAACATTTGGTCTTGGTGAATGCATTTATGCATCATTGAACTTTCCTTTATTCATATTAATATAAAAACAGAAGCCTAGGCTAGTTCAAATATTTTTAATGATATGGTTAGCAAGCAACCTCCTGAAGCATGCCCATTTACGCAGTGGGGGTCATTTTAGTATGGGGTAGGCAGTGGTTCAGCTGCAAAAAAATATATAAAATACTTTACCAACTATCTTGCGATGCCTTAATGAACAAAGATTCTAAACACAGTCTATTTTGGAAAACCGATTTCTTTGTACCAGCCCACAAGGATGTATTCTGCACTTGTGATACACTTACTGTACCCTACTCTGTGGCGGTTGGCAAACCCAACCCTACTGAGCAGCGACTGGCCTGACCTCTAGGCGGAATAGCCTAACAGGCTTAAAAAATAAATAAATAAATAATGTCCCAGGACTACCTTAAAACTGGTCTATACCAGTTTTGAGGCTGACATTGGGTGTAGCAAATGAAGTTGTCATTACATATGGTAAGTCTTTTGGCTGTCCATTATGACAAACTTCCCTTTCACCTTTGGTCCCTCTATTTGCAGCGGCTAGGGACAGTATCTCTGGGTTTAGTCCCCAACATGCCAACCTAAGAATGGATGGTCCCTGGCTGTTGTTCATGGATACCCTCTCAGTTGAGTTGACCAGTTGGAAGGCAGAATGCGGGTCCCCTGTTTGAGAGCGTCGTCCCAGCTATCACAGGGGCATGGGAGTTGGCCCTCTGAAGGGTCGATTTGGCTGCCGTCCTATCCCACCCTTTCCTTTTCTGCTGTATCCTGTCCTTCCGGTAACCTGCGCAATATTCCCGCTCATGGAATTTGTGCCTAGCAGTTGTGCTGGGTTTTACTAATCCGCAACAATGATGATGATGATAGCCTGTCAACAGAGGCGACTGCACCACCTTAAGTCCCATGTTAAACCGGCCCTTATATTATGAAACGCGACCCCACTAAAAATTACTGAATTAAATATAATAAAGCTTGTTCTTGAAAAACAATAAAATGTTGTAGGGGGAACTGTTGTACCTTGGATCGATAAACATTAAAACATTTTTCTTTTAAAGGAATTTTACATTATAAAAATAACAAAAGTAATACCATTTTTAAGGACTATGCCTTTAGTAAAAAATCTAATAAATTTACCTATAAACCATACAAAGATCTGACTCATGATCCAAGATACACTGTGACCAAGGTACAACACTCTCCCCTATAGCTTAAACGTAATATAACTTAAACGTAACTGTATAAAAAAAGTTTCAACAAATTTGAAAATGAAATTAATACATTTTATTTATATGTTTCAGATGAGCTTTTCAGCAGTGGTTCTTTACACAAAAACTTTGTAGCACACCTTGTTTCTCATGTGAGTTTGCAAGCCCAACAGATCCAACCGATGTAAGCATAAATCTTGTATATTATATATACAATATGAATTTGTTAAGTTTTTTATTGTTATTAAATAGACGTCTTGAATCTTACCTTCTTTGATTATTTTACCTCGTATATGCTGTTAACTTGTTTGATATCCGAATACAAATAAAATAAAAGTAGACTAATTTGAAAGATTCTGTAATGGAAACGTCAACTGAAAATAAAGATTTTCCTGGTGAAACAAGGATTATCAAGTCTATATACAGTTGGGTTTCTGAAAGCGACTTTCTTACAAACCTTGTGCAAGATATATGCAATAAATATATAATTGGGTGATTGGGTGAGACTATTCCCAATAGCCTTTATTTTTGCGGCAAACACAAAACGGCGGGACCAGTAAGTGCCTGTCTAACGTCTCTTTGTTTGTTGCTTATATCTTGCACAAGGTCTAATAGAAGTTTGATTTATTCAGTGGCACAACTATAATAGATATATTAACAGTTTACAGCTAATGTATAATTTATAACGTATTATTCATTATTTTCAATGGTTTTTTTCTGTGATATAAGCTTTCAAACTACTGTTTTAATTTTTATACTATTTTCCTGTTGACTAAATTCACCAGTAATAAAAAAAATGTACAGTTTATCTCACTAAATGAGTGTTTCCATTCGCTCTGAAGAGTCCAATGGCTTTTTAGTTTTCTGTCCAGGGTACTTCCTACCTTTTTTGCTGAAATAGTGTAAATTTATAATTAGTTAAATAGAGCAATACAAGTAAAATGTAATTTTCAAACAATTTGTACTGCTGACTAAAAACTATACATTAGATATTAAAGTTAAATTGAAACTGAGTATCAAAAAGGAAGTGAAAATAAGAATAGCCGAAGTCACAAGTTTCTTGATTTGTTTTATATAATAGTTTACAACATTGAACATATCATTTAATTGTGACAGTGAAACAGACAAAACAATCACATCACATCGTTCATCCAAACAAAAAATGAATAACTTATGTAAATTCAAATGACCAAGGCTATCAAAAATAATCAAGTTAAATAAACATCTTTCATTGAGTTGGCCACCCAACTTCACTCATTTAGTAGGGACTCTTTATTAGAAAATATTCTTGAACTTTTTTCAGTAGCCCTATTTATATTTTTGTTCTACTTACTCTGATTTGAGCAGGCAATCTGTTAAAAATTGTTATATATAAGCAGGAGGGCCCTTTCTCAAAACCTTTTGTTTAATTTCCAATCACAATCACTGACAAATGTTTTTTGAGCTTGTTGGGTATTCATGAAAGTGTTCATTAGTCACACAGTTTAACCAATTATGTTTTACAAAGACACAGACCCAACAGGGCCTGCTGGAGTTAAAATATTAAAATGTTTAAATAGGGTTCTGCAGGACAGTGATTTTTTGAAACTACCTATTGCTTGTAGACATAATTTGTTTCGAAGGAACACCCTATTAAACTTTTAAACACTTTAAAACCTCCAAAACATTATCCTGTCCCCTATCTAAGGACAGACTCAATATGTGAGAAATAAACTGCTCGCAGAATGTCAATACTACGTTTGAGAGACAGCTAAGGGCATAACTTCTGAGTGTTAGTCTCTTGAATACTAAAGCCATAGACCGTATGGGAACACCAGGTCAATCTACTGTCAATTTGTAATCTAAGAATTTATATTTTAATTGATTGTTCACAATTGATATAGGTAAATTACTGCTCAGATTCCCATGAAAACCCAAGACCATCAAAGATAAATCTGCAAACATTACTAAATCTAGATTTTTTGGAAGTTAAGAGAGGTAATTTATAAATAATAAAAATAAACCTGGGCCAAGTGTTGGCCTCTGAGGAACTCCTCTAGTTACTAATCTGGTCCCTGGTAGTGCTGAACATTTGATAATTTACATTTGTTTTTGAACGAAAAGTTCTTAGTGTGACACTTGAATAAGTGAACCTTGGAGGTAGAATTTATAACAGGAAAGCTGAAAGAACTGCAGAAACTCTTATACTGAAGAACATTACAGACCATTTTAATAATAATTTTTTACTTTCTCCCCCTTATACATATTGTAGTATATGGAGAATGTATTGTTTTCGTCAAAATTTTTGAATTTGAGTTGTTAGTGGAAATATTTGTTTTGGAGCTCCCTGAACCCAAACAAGTTATTTTTGAGTGATGTCTATATGTCTGTCTGTCTTGTCTGTCTGGATGTGTGCGGAGCTAGAGACGACACCAGAGGACCGATGTTGATGAAATTCAGTATGTAGGTAGTAATCCTTGATATCTCCAGGTCTTTTTTTCACTATTTTGAATTTGTTATTTTTAAGGGTAATTACCCCCCAAAAACCGCTAAAAAACATGAAATTCAAAATTTCTTAAAAATTGCTCTGATGATTTTGATTAAAATTTAGAAGTTTGTAGACCTTTAGGTTTCCAAAAAAATTACACCACCCGCATTTCTTAAAAAATTCGGGTTCAGAAATTACAGGACTTAAAACATCAGTTTATTTTCAGTTTATTTATATTTAAAAAAATAAATTTCAGTTAAATAAAATTAAAAAATCAGTTAAATAAAATAAAATTCAGTTTATTTATATTTGTAACTTTAAAAAGTAAATGTTAAAAAAGATTACCTATCACCCTTAAAAAGAGCTCAAAAAACTAAATAACTTAGTATCTCGAATTATTATCCTACGATTGCTGGTTGTGGATAAAATTGACATTTTCATTTTGCAGTAAACGCAGTACTTTGTCCAATGTTATTCTTATGGGGAATACAAAACTTACCATTTATCTCTTATTTACTGATCGATTTGGTTTAAACTTGATATGCCGGTCAAGTTAGCCTTGACCCACAGAGGATATCTGAAGTATGTTGCCACTAAACCCTGGGGGGCGAGGGGGCATTTCCCCTCTTAAAACCACTGTGTGTAGCAACGTATTCTGTAGTGCCTCCCAAAAAGGGATTTGGGTGAATATTTCTAAATACAACTATTTTTAGAAGATGTTCTGTATATTCGTTCGTACTTTATATTCTATATTTAGTAAATAAAAAGTAATTTATTCATTGAAGTTGGGCTAATAGGGAGAAAGTATGTGTCAATTTCCTGATACCGTTTATTCTTCAGTGGGTTAAAACCTCCCAGTATCATCTAAATAAAAAGATAACGTCTCTTTTATTACGTCTCGATTTGTAAGTTGTCCCAGTAGGTCAACTTATTGTGAATGGCAACATCTGTAGAATAAAATGCATTCTCAAATAAAGACAAGTTACTAATACAGACGTGATCCATTACATTTACAGCTTACGTGGTGAATCCAACGGATGTAAAGTGTTCTGGGTCCCTACTGGAAGAGATCGCTGACATTTTTTTATGTCGTTATTGCATATCACTATCAATTAAATTCAGTTACAATTTCATTTTGGGTGATATTTTTAGCATAAAGCCCATCATCCACTTAGACTTAAACCAACTATTGTATACATACAGCAAACTTTGGTCTATCCATACTCTGTTTTCTGGGTTTGAGTTGGCTTATATAGATCTTTGTGTTTAGAAGTAGCCAAAAAAGTCATCTTTTTCATAGCCTCCATAATAATCTTGGCATGTTTTAATGTTTCTATTTATCATAGTGATTGCTCAAGTGGGCAAGGTGTAAGTGTGTAATTGTTTTTGGGAGTGATCCAAGTGGGGTGTTAGCATTTTGTTTGGCCTTTTTACACTTTCCATTGTTCTCTGCAGTTGTCATTGCACTATTTATTTTTTGTATCAAAGGTTATTTTGTGTCAGAAATTATTTTAAAATACGTGCAATAAGCTTAGTAATATTTATTTTAAATCTTAAACTGTATTCATGTTTACTTTATTAATTTTTGTTGTTTAGGTACTGCTTGTGCTTAAATATTCTGTTCCCTCCATCCAGGGCTATATAAACGCACAAATGTTATGCATAAATGTACAAAAATACCCTGTCAAAGCAAACCTGCATTCTCAGCAAACTTAAAATATATATTTATGTACCTCACTAACACTTGAAGCCACTTAACCAAGTTTCATCAAAATATATTTCACTAATAAACTATATATGTTTGTTTATTTATCCTCCATAAGAATTAAAACATTAGGTTTAAACAGGTTTTTCCGTTACAGGGATCTAAAAAATGGATCTTTATTCAAATATCAATGACCCACAACCTGATGAATTAACATACCACATTTTATCTATACATGTTCATAAATAAGTGATATAAATTCTTCTTGATCATCATAAGAACAGCTAAATATGCAGGTTTGCTGCCACGAGGTCACAAAAAAGAGGCTTTTTTATAAATATAAATATACCTCAATCAGATGAAGCCACTTATTAAGTTTCATCAACTTATATACGGGATACGTTCATTATGTTTTATATATCAAGTTGAGCCTACAGATCTTAAACCTAGCCCTGCCTCAATCATCTTGTATCCTTAAATGACTTTGGCCCAATGTGCCGATTTCATAATTGACTGTGATAATGTTGATATTTCCTGAAAAGTTTGTACATATTTAAAATTTGAAGCAGGAAAAGGACAGTTAGTAACATGTAAAATAATGAAATACTTGTAACAAAATTAACATTATTTTATTCTTTTTAAACATCCCGTATATTCTAAATTTAAGTTAATTAAGACTAATAAATTACATTTATCATCAAACTGGCAGGTAAATAATAAAACAAAGTCAGGTGGGTAAAGTGTCTCATTTGGTTATGAATACTACTAAAAGTCATTAACACTACACGATGTACAAACGTTGATTAGCACTCATAACAACAGCAGTCCATTAGAACAGGTTCTGAGCACGAATGGAGGTCGTAGTTGACTGAGACCTTCCTGAAAGAAATAAAAACAATTAAAATCAGAAATTGAAGTTTTAAATAAAAAGTTCTCAAAAGTTAGTTGTAGTTAGAGTAGACCCGCAAGATTTTTCCCCCACATCAAATGTTAAAATCCCACTGAGCATGCCTTATTTACACATATGTAAGTATAAAAACAAAATAAAGTTGAATGGCTATGTAATCTTTTCAGCTTTAAACGTAATAAACCCGTTTTAATTGTTAACATAAAGATTTTTTTAAATATAGTTATCTTCTTTTGATATTTATAACCAAAGCCCTGGGGTGTTTATAAAAACGTCTCCACTTCTTGGTTTGCTGGAGGGGTGAAATTTCGCACATTGATTATTTAGGTCTAAAATAAGAAAAGTGAAGGGTTCTGATCCTGATCTGACCTTAGTGCTCCATCCCCCAGGTCGTCAAAGTTCCAATGTTATTCTTAAGAACATTAAATTTATTTGACCAGATAATAATGTTAAGTATTTAAAATACTTTAAAAGGTTAGCCACAGAATGAAGCACACACAACAATAGTTAATTTACAGTAATTTTTCTCACAATTAATTATTTTTATCATTTGTCTTTATTTAATTGGTCTAATTGATGAACTTTTTTAGATTTGAAATGACTTTTACTTTTATTATGGGAAGTACACCCCAGACTCTTGGATAATGTACATGTGCCCCCCCACCCACCATCCCCAAGGATGCTCAGAACCCAAACTCATTGACCCTTTGTGTAATACTAGAAATTGCATATATTTGTTTGAGAATTAAGGCTTTGGTCTACCCTACAAAAGTTTGCTTTGCAGTGTGGAAGCTGAATGTTAAGGAAAGGAAACGTTGCATTTCAGTTATCAATTTTACCATTCACTACTACTGTTCAATACTATTGGTTAAGATGTGATACCTTGTAACGCTAAATATTCTAGAGCTCATGTAGCTGTTGCAAATTTTAACCCTGCAAACCTTTGGGTTTCATCACAGAGAAACGAATCTATAGATTCCTTTGTCTATGGTTTCATGAACAATATGGGTAGGCCAAAGTCTTAACCATTGTACTCTATGTCTAAAATAAACAAATCATACCATGCAAAACTTGAAAGAAGAGATAAAGAAAATAAAGTTTTTAAAGATAATCACAGATTTTCTTTAGATTATTTAGTTCAGGAAATATCGATTATATACATTGTAATAATATTGCATGCGTACCAAATATTTTGATTATTATATATATAGTATTTAAAATACTAAAGTCTAATTCAAGTGAAGAATTTCCTCTGTGATATTTAATAATTTAGGGTGTTGGTTTAATTTATATTATGTAGTTAATAAATTGTTTTTCCTTGCTATTAATATGTTCACACAACACAAGATGTTTTTTGTTTCTTCAATAAAGGAACGGAAAGTCCTAGTTACAAATTTGGATTATTTGTTTTAGAATTTAATAGTGCAAAGGAATATATAACCATAATTATAAATAATCTTCCAATCAGTCATTTAAATTGAACACTCTCTCAAGCTCTCAGGAGACAGAAATGAGGTAAAATCCCAAACAACCAAAAGTGAAAGAAGAAAAAGATGACCACAATGTAAGAAAGAGTTTTTGAAAATGATTAAGTCAGCATAAATTACCATTGGACTTAACACTACTTAACAGTGACTGGCTGGTTGGGAAGGGAAGGGTGAGGTTAGGTTAGGTGATGACGACAGCCTTGTGGACGCACGGGCCGGCGGGCCCTTGCAACAGCGCCGGCCACAGGTAGGTGCGGATGTGGTCGCTGTCTTGGTTGGCTGCGTGGAACCTCACGTGCAGCTCTCGACGGAACACTCGCTGCTCGTACTCCAGCACGTACGGCGGACTCTGATGTGACAACCAAAATGTATGTAAGTAAATACTCTGTCAGACATTTCGGCTTTAAGATAAAGGAAGACATGGGAAATGGGAAACTCAGGTTACAACATATGTTGAGCTAAAGACAGGACCTGATTAGAAATTTGGCGCCTGTAGGCCTGAGTTTATTTGCCCCCTCCCCCCCCCCGTGGCTATTGAAGGGGGATGTGTGTTGTAAAGACTCGATGAACGAGTGTCCGAACATCGTCTGACGTAGCTACAGGTTGTGGATGTGTTATATGCGTTTTATGGATAGTTATGTGCAAATCACTAAACTGGACACATACTGACAGATTATGAGCTAAGGAACAACTAAATTAACCTTATGTCAACTATGTCAGAGTGTCAAACTGAGAATAAAGCAGGTGTGGCGACAGGAAAGGGCACACTGAAATAAAATTCCCTCTAGCCAATTGATCACCGCACTTCCAAGATTATTAAACGAAAAATTGAGCCCCCACAGCGCCCCTTGGCTCACTCTCGCTCCAGGCTGCAGCCTAGTCAGCCTAATGGTTTTAATCAGGCCCTGGCTAAAAATGCAAACATATTTAATGTTCTTGTTTAGTAGACTTTATTGTATTTATTTTTGGCAATAACTTAACTCTCGTAGCACAGGTTTGTGTGTCTCCCAAAAATGGAGGGAAACTCTCAAATAGTTAAAGAATTGCTTTTATTAATTTTTTGAATTGGCTAAACATATTCCTATTACTGTATATTATTAAAGAAAATAATTTTACTTCTGGCCAAAAAGGTTTAACATTGCTCAAGTAAGAATGGTTTCATACGCCTATATGACTTCATTTCTTGTTTTGTTCCTAAATAACACACCCTGCATTGTTGAGTGCTACTATTATATTTTAGGAACAGAATTTTTGTCCAAAAATGTTTGTGAAAGTGATATTCTTTTTAATTTGTAATTGTAAACTTCCACTAGTTTACACAACTTGAAATAACTCATAAAATCATTATCAAAATTATACACTTATAAAATTATTGGTTTCTTGTGAAATTGTTTAATTTAGATAATTTCTAAGTTGATAAAAGTCTTATTATTACACAGTGGAAACACCCTTAATCCAGTTAAGCGCTTGCTTTTATTAGGGTTGTCTTTGTAACTAAAATTGTTCAGTAACTGGTCACCGTTTGTAAATGCACCTAAATAAATTACATCTATTTTAATAAAAAAAATGCAATTTCAGAGATGTTATGATTTGCAAACCTTTTGCATTAATGAAAGACTCGGTACCAAATCCACAATCGTATATTTTTCCCCAGAAGTAGAGTATCATATGTTTATTGTAATATTTTTGGCATGATAGATACCAAAGTGTGTACCTGGTTGGTGAGAGCCCAGGCCAGTCTAACAGAGTCCCTGATGTACTGTAGGAGTCCACTGCAGCTCTTGAGGCAAGGGTAGTCATACAGCGTCGCCCACAGTTGGGAACTCACCTCCTGCACACCAAAACAAGACTGTTTGTGACCCCGAAGGCTGATTATGAATACATGGATTAAAGCTACCACACTTCAAGTACATACATTATTTTTATTAGTTGATCTAAGTACTTAAGAGTTTTATTGTAATGATTGCTTCTGCAAATTTTGTTATATTTGTTGTTTAATTTTGTTCACTACAAGTTTGCAAATTATAAGTGTTCCAAAGTGTACAAACAATATAGAAAAAAAGTAATCACAAATTAAATAAAAATTGAGAATGTGTTTACAGTAAACTCCCTCTTGTCTTGCCTCGGTTAGTTTGCCTTCAAGGTGGTTCTACCTCTCTTTCGAGATTAGTCATCCATTAATGAGAAGGTTTTCTATGGTGGAAATCAACTGGTTTCCAGCACTTAAATTGGAGCTAAACAAACAATTTAAGTCTAGTTTATGGGTGATTTATCTCAGAAGACTGTAATGCATATGCGTAACTTTGATTAAAAACTTATTTAATTGTTATTACATTTTACAGTCAGTTTTTTTAATAATCTGTTGAGTTTGTTAATATTATGATTTGTTAGTTTAGCTATTTATAGAATATTTTGCAACCAATTGTTTTTAAACTAAACAAGTAGATAACAATAACAAGTTTCAGGTGAGTAGATTTTGCTAAAATAATCTAAATATTTTATTTGATCTTTTGGCAGTTTTAATATATAGAACAGTAGTTTACATTGACAGAATATCTCTGATCCTGTCAGTCATTTTGTAGTTTGGTCGAGAGTTCAGCCCTAAGTGGCAAGACTAGATAAATTCTAGTGTATATTATATTGATAGACCCGTTAAGATAGATAACTATCATAATTGTTAGTGACAAATCAAAAAAAGCCTATTATGTATAGTTTGTATATACAATATAATAAATTCATATATGTAGTAAATTCACAATTAAAATACTAACGAAAATTCTTTTAAGCTCCTTATTTTTACTAGTTCAAATTTCAGTTTGTCTGTTCTAAACCTTCACATAGAAGATTAAGTAAATTTTTGGCAATATTGATCTCTGAGCTTGCTTTTTAACAACTCAGCCTTGCTGTCTCATAAACTAATCAAAGTAGCATAAAATAAAAATTGAATCGTGCTTGCTTGGTTCTTGGTTGATAAACTATCAAAACCGGCCAGCAAGAATGTTGGAGATTGTTTAAAAAACCAAGCAATTTGATATCTTGGTAAAACTCAACTTCAATCAAATTTGGGCATCTGTTGAGTACAAGGGGTACCTTCTCACGAGAATAATTTGTGTTTGCTACATAACTAATAAAAACCAGATCACTCTTGTACTTGTGGTCTCACTCACATCAATGGAGAGGGTAAGATCGAAGGTGTCGACAGTTCGGTGCAGGAAAGTGCTGATAGCTGCCTCAAGGTCACTGTGAGCCGAAGATATTGGAGCCGGGTTTAGGAGAATCCTCTGCACTTGCTCTCGCTTGGTGTTCATTAAAGAGGTTACAGACCGAAATGCCAACTGAAACAGTGGATAAAAATACACTCACTGCCGTAGGAATGAACAATTGAGAACATTTTTATAGGGATACATGATTGTTTTTGGATCAAATATATCTTTATGAGTCTAAGCAATCCCAGCTAGAGGTGGGAATTACCGTTACTTTTGAGAAACGTGTTACACCGTTCCATTACAACTTGGTAACAGGTTACAGTAACCTGTTAAATTTGTAACCTGTTACCGGTCCGCTCCTCCCTCCACCACACCGTGACACATCCCAGCTCGGCGGTAATGAAACCAAATTCTCGCTGGGTGTTATTGCTCTACCCTGTTACTGGCCATTCGTTCGTTCCGGCCCGGCTGGACTGTAACGTCATGCTAGCGGCGTTACCGTCGCTCGATCGTTCCGACCCGGCAGGAATGTAACGAAATTCTCGCTGGGTGTTATTACTCTACCCTGTTACTGGCCATTCGTTCGTTCCGGCCCGGCTGAACTGTAACGTCAATCTAGTGTGGTGTTACTGCCTGCGGGTGGTTCATTCGTTCCAGTTTGGCCGTAATGTAACGTGTGGTGTTTTTTGCTGGTGTTAATAGTACCGAGCCATGTAATAATAAATAGTTATTAATAATTATTTGTAATTCTTTTATTTTAAAATTATGAGTATAAAGTTGTGAAATAAGGAATAGAATTTAATTTTATCTGCTGTAAAAATAAAGTGTGCCAATAATATTATTTTATCAATAAAAACCTAGTTTTTATACGGGCGTTGTATTCATAACACAATCTATATGTTTGATACATTTTTATTTACATTTATTCTCAGTTAGGATAAATAAAATTAATTATAATCCAAACAAATATTATAAACATTATTATTCTTGCTTGGTGTTATATTGATCCACCCTGTTATTGGCGTTCGATCGTTCCAGCCGGCGGGAATGTAACGAAATTCTCGCTTGGTGTTATTGCTCTACCCTGTTACTGACCATTCGTTCGTTTCGTCCCGGCAGGGCTGTAACTTAATTCTATCATGGGTGTTACCGTTCCCTAGATGATCGTTCGTTCCAGTTTTGTCGTAATGAAACGTAACTATGCTTGTATTGTTGGTGTTAATGTTTCCGCACTAGGTACAGTTCTCGTTTACGTTAAATTCCAGCTGGAATGGAACGTTTCCTCACATTATAATCATGTTTTCTCGCATAGAGGGTTTCGTCCCTGACTGAACCGTTACAGGAAATCAGTTTAGAGTCCACTGAGCGTGGAGCAGATGGCGTTACAAAAATAACAGGGTATTTGAGTAACGTGTTATCTTGGTAACAGGTTACAAGTTATTAACAGTGTTATTTATCCTGTTACGTTAAATAACGCCCATCTCTAATCCCAGCATCAACCTGAAAAGGAAGACCAGATGTAACATATGACATCTTGCTACTAATTTGTATCATGTCAATCAGATAAGAACCAGAAATTAAAAAAAACTAGCAAAAATATCCAGTCCAATGTGATAATTGAACTTGAGGTTTGATGGTGATATCATCCTGTTATTTAATTAGTATTTAAAATGTAAACTATCATTTACCTGGATTATGTTCCAACCAACCACAGATTACTAAACGATTGCCAGATTTAGTTAGTAGATATTGATAGGAGGACAAAATGGAATTACTTTTTTGTTACATATCATTACAGTCCCAATTAATACTGAATGTTTGTATTATTCTTTTAAATACATATCACTTAGTCATTTGAAAAGTATGCCGAAAGTTTTGTTAACTATTATTTATAAACTATTTTTGGTGATTTAATTATTTTTGTTTAAAAATGTATTAAACGTATAAATAGTTTTTCTTACTAACGAGTTAGTTTTGATATAAGCTATATTCATTGCTCTGCATACATATTGCATGCCTGCAGAAATACAAACAGAGCTCTCACATTAAAAGTCATTGAGCGTAAACTTACACTGAAACTTTCTACAAAGCAAAAACCATTAAGTGATCTGTAGTAGTTTTTAACTAGGAATTAAGTAGTTTTTAACTAGGAATTATTCAAAATCCTGGCATTCCTTTTCAAAGACCTTATATTGTGTTTTATTTTTCAGTTGCCAGATAGCAACAATGCAAGATTATGTCTTGAATCATTATACTGACTCTTCAGATATATTCAGCTGATATATTTTGCTTCGGAGACACTTTTGAGTCACAATGGTTAAAATTTGCATTAAATGCAACTAGCACAATACTCTCATTACTGTACTTATTAATCTTGTGTGAAAAAACTTGGCACATGTAGAGGAGAGCCCCCCGCCGGCCCCGCCTTGAATATCTCCACGCATAAGAGGGGTGAGGGGACATGTTACCCCTCCCCGTTCACATCATGCAACCTTTAGCAAGGAAATTAGTGATAGGCTTACACGTTATTTTTCACTATTAAGTGTTACTGCAACTTAAATTACTCCATCTTTCTCACACTAACATCCTTCTTTCCTACTCTCTATCTCCATCTTTCTCTTTTAATTGGTTTTTGTTTAATTTATCATTTTCACTCTATGTTAAAAGTAACAGATACTGCAATAAAGATCCTTCGGAACTATCCGAACAAACTTTAGGATAATTTATAATTAAAAACTGTGATAAAACAGTGTTATTAAAAAAGGCAAGTATACAAAAACTGTGATTTTTTTGACATCCCTCCGAGTAATGTTGGAGAGGGGGAAGCCGTCCCGGACACCAATACTCCATCTCTTTCCCAAATATTTAAAAATTATGGTTCGCCGTAAAGAAAATTTAACAATAGTGAAACTGACGTGACTACAATTCAAACCTCATCAAACCAATAATAAACTCCTTTAGTAAATCAAATTTGGTTAAAATTTCCTCTAAACATGCTTATATAATTACATATTATTTTGTCTCTGATTTATCTTCATCATTAATGTTGTCCCTTTTTCCTTTTTTTCATCCACTTTTGTTTACTGTAAGTATCAGCAGGGGTGCCCATCCCTCCCCAAAGTCAATAGCGCGATTCCCCCCCCCCTAAAAAAAGCTTGGTCCTTAACTACCCCACTCCCTCCCGGGGGATGGAGTTGTTGCCCATAAAATATAGTGTGTAAAATTATGTCAAATAGGGTTATTTTTATAAATGTAACCGTATTTGTATCCAGCTTACTGAATAAAACAAAACTCGAATTGCTACATTTGCTATTATTTAGTTTTTTTGTATTATTTACGTATATTTTCAATTATAATTGCATATACACATCAATAGCATTTTTTGTTCTATTTATTTTTTACTAAACATTTTTACTGTTGCTAAATATAGCCTATTGTATAAATAGGCTACGATGAATGGTATATAACTATCTGTTTACGGTATGTGTAAACAAATATGTTAACTAAATAGACCTATAACTACTCTTGTCACCGGACTTATTTGTAATAGATTTTTTAATATTGACTAGACTATAATCTTTTTGCAATTGACATGATATTCAGCCAACGGGGTTTTGTTGAAGTGTTAACATGTAGAGGAAAATAATTCCCTAATTTAAAACTCTACTCTTTTACTCTTTTCTATTCCCCATTTCACAACTTTCACAAAGACCATAGTGAAGGCTGACTCCCCTTGAACAATTTCAATCGTCCCCTTAAACCCACAATTTTAGGTTATGAAGACCCTAAAAGATAGGAATTTTTATTACAGCGATTGATTTAAACATAGTTCCCTGATTGCAATCAGTGAGTGTACGACGTTCGTCAGAGGCAAACTTAACTTCACCTGTATTAAACATTTTCAAAGGATCAAGTACATTTTAATGTAATAAAAATATACATCATTTGAGAAAAACAATCTAAAATAGAAATGCAACGTATTCAGATTGAGAAACCATAATACCTAAACGCTTTATAAAACAAAAGACTACATCAAGAGTCGTTGAAGATAAACCGTTAACATAGCATACAGGTTTGCCAACTCTCAAATATTTAGCATTGTACACAATTATGACGAAATCTGGGACCATTTTATAATGAGCTAATCAGTTTTTGTTTACTTCTACAAATTTAAATTACATGAAATAAGTAGTTTAAAATATTTTCCCTTGATTATTTCAGATTTTTCGGGGGGAATATATATCCCCCCTCCCGATTACGCACCTGTTTCCAGGAACTATTTTAAACATAACCTTCGATTGATTGCAGTGCTTTAGTTAAATACCGAAAAGTTACTTCTGAATAGCTAACTAACTTCTTACTTTTGAGTAGCATTACAAGAAAACATAAAATGTGAGTGACTACTACACAAAATATGTATGCAGATAATTACATATATAAGATGTAAGGAAATGCAATAATATTTTGGGAAATATGATCAACTAAAGTTGTCATGCATGAAATAATTTGGACAGCCGCCTACAGAATGAATATTACTATGCGATGCACGACGATGTTGAACCGAGAGACCTAACCTAGATCAGACGTTGGTGTTCACATAAAATAAACTCTAAATGATGTTTCGTTAACCAAATAAAAGTAGTTTGTCACATTTTGTACAAATACCATACTTTTTTAATTTAAAAGAAGGTACTTAAAAATTCCCCCCAAAAATCAAATTCCCCCGCTAAAATCGAAAAATCTCCCCCAAAATAAAATTGTACAGCGCAACTCCTGCTATTATCCCCTTTTTGGGCACCCCTGACTATCAGTGGGAGTGGCAAATAAGATGCAAACAGATAGTTGACTGTGACCACCAGAAAAGAAAGTGGCCAAAGGACAATTACAGTCAAACTATGAGTCACTTGCTTGTTAGCTATCCTTGCTCTATGGGTTCAATGAAGGGGAAGATAAAAGCCATATTTTTTCATGCTGTTAAAGTTTCACAAAAATATTTCCATTAAAACTTTAAATTTTAAGGTTTATTTTGGACTTTTTAACAGTTTAAAGGTTTTTAAATTAGAACATGTAGCATTCTAATTGCAATATGTTATGAAATGTACCCAATATGTGGATTTATATGAGCAAATAAATTATTAGAATTTCTTATAGAGAACAATCAAAAATATTCATTATAGAACACAGGGGTTCTATGCAAATAATTTAAAGTTTTCTTCTTTCTCCTGAGACTTTACTTATTAATTTTCTACTGTACCAGGAATCTTTTATGTAACCATTGGTCAGATATCCATAAACAACAGACAACGACCTCTGAAAAGTTTTGAAATCCTCAAAACATTTCTTCGAGGTGAAATTAACAGATAGTTACATATGGACCGGTGAAAGTCAAAGTGGTGTAAGTCAAGTTTTGGTGAAATTGAGTTAAGTTGATATTTGGATTCTCCGTAAACAGTTCCACCTTATGGCAAAAATTTGTAAGTCTTAAGTCCTCTTTGTTGCCGATAGATTGTAGAAATTTACTGTGCCTCAAAGCAAAACAATGTCATGTGTTTACGCCAATGTGGTGTAAGTCTGACATACACCACTGCACCTGAAACCATGTTGATCGTTGTCTTGTCAGCTGAGTGGGTCAAGAGTAGTAACTTACACCACTTTGCCTGTAACCATATTGTTGAATCAGCTGTTTTGACTCTAACCCACAAACTCACTGTTTGTTTAGTAAAGTTATGCAAGTTTATAATAGCGGACAATTAAGTTGACAGTTGGGCTGTAGCCAATAGCATGGTTGTACGCTGTCACTGTTGCCATTTTTCCATGAAAAAATATCACTCGAATGTTATTCCAATCAGCTGGTGTGGAGTTTTGGCAATGCAGCATGTCTACTATTGGCCGATCGTGGTTGATAGTAATAGCCCTGCAAACCACACCCTCAACTGGCAATTTAACTGTCCGCTATTATAGGTTCATGATGGATGAAGTAATTGTTACTGAAAGTGTTCCAAGTGTGCCCAATATTCTTCAGTATTCATGTTCGGAATTCGAACCATCGGATAGCTACAGTTCAGGCTAGAGAATTTTGAAGACTAGTCAAATAATTCAAAAATGTTGCCCTTATTGAACATTAAAAGTGATTTGATTTAATTTTAAGTGATTTAATTTCCGAATTTAACTTTATAGGCTAGACACATAAAACAACACAGTGTATACTTTTGTCTTAAGAAATTAAGTGTAGTTTTATTTTAGAACTGTAATTCAGTAATAAAAGACACAATTTATACTTTTTTAATTTTGAAACAATAAATTTAAGTATCTAATTTGTAAAGTTCTATTACTTTTCCTATCTGAACATGGATGAATTTATTTAAGTCACATTACATAATATCTTGGTTCATTTTGCCAGCTACAATCATTTATAATACACTTTAATGCAAAGTGGTTTAAGCCATAATTTAAGTAAAGGCGGTGTAAGTCTGACTTACACCACTATTCTACTATTGGTTGCAATGTAAGTTAATTTTTAAAAGTGGAAATCTGCTTTAAGGTAAAGTGGTGTATCTTCTTTAAAACCCATATATTATATTGGTAAAACTATATTTTGGTTCATAATTATGGTGCAGAGTTACAATGTAAGGTCTTATATCTGATTAAATTATCACAAATGTTATTTAGTCACTAGCGACTACCTAATACCAAATCTTTACAAAATCCATTTTTCTCAAAATTAAAGTTTTTGACTTGCACTACATATAGTTTGACTTTCATCAGTCCATATTTAAGTTAAAATAATACAAGTTATATGTTTTTATCAAGTTAAACCCAAAATAATTCATAACATCCCACATATTGTAGTATATGGATGGACAGTGCTCAAATGTTCATGAAATTTGATAGGATGGCATTTGCTAATCTCTCTACAACTAATTCACCAAAAGTAACTTATTAAATCACTAATTCACACTACAAATCCCAAAGTCTGTGGTCTATTAACTATGGTCTTAAGGTAATTTAAAGAAAAGACTGGGTAAGGATGTGCTTGCCCCAGACCTCGAGTGTTCCAGTAATGGAAAAAGACACCAAATTCAGATTACAACTTGACTAAGAAAGGTACAGTACTTCATTAATAATCTTACCACAACCACGGAAAAGAGGATCTTGGACTTGAGTTCTGCTGCATCGTGAAGCTGAGGCAGAGTGTCAAGAGTATCAAGGGCATCCACCCTCGCCTGGGAGTAGAGGTTGGCGTAACACCGCACTAGTCTTGGGCCACTCAGCTCCCTGAAACATTGCAAACAGCCCCACTGTGTAGATATTGTAAACAAATCCAGCTTAAATATTGCATGGGAAATTATTAAAATCCATAAGTAATTCATGGAGGTGCAAATATTCCCATAAAATGTAATAGTTGTACACAATTTTTGTAAAAAACTGATTCATAATGTGATAAATACAAACAAATCACTTTAATAGGAGCTTTTGAATAAAATAGCAATTATTACAGCTGTCAGAAAATTATTGATCATGTATCATGTCCAGATCTCTAATTTAAATGTGGACATAATTAATTGATGCGATTGCATTAGTGTGTTCTTCATAGGTTTTAATTGGATATTCAGGTAATAATTTACTCCTGATATTTTCTGTGAACTTACTCAGTAATTTTCTAAACTAAGAATTAATTAACTAATATCCTCTCTATATTATAAACATTCTTTTATATGGAGAAAGTATTGTTTTCCTCAAAATTTTCGAATTTAAGTTGTTAGTGGAATTATTCGTTTTGGTGCTCCCTGAACCCCAAAAAGTTATTTTTACGTGATGTCTCTGTGTGGATGTGTACAGAGCTAGAACCCTAACTAATGGGCCAATTTTTATGAAATTTGGTATGTAGCTACTAATCCACGATATCTCCAGGTCCTTTATTAATTTTTTTAATTTTTGATTTTTAAGGGTCTAATTATTCCCCCAAAACATGAAAAATCCAAATTTCTCAAAAACGGCTCTAAGGATTTTTATTAAAATTTAGTGGTTTGTAGAGCTTTAGGTTTCCAACAAAATTACACAACCCACATTTTTGGAAACATTTGAGTTCAGAAATTGCAGGTCTTAAAACATCCAAAACTCTGTTTTCTTTGCTGTTTTTTTTATAAAGAACATAAATGTTAACAAATATTATTATTCACCATTAAAAAGAGCTCAAAAAACAAAATTATGAAGTATTTTGAATTACTATTCTACAATTGCTGATTGTGGAGAAAATTGTAATTTTAATTTTGTAGCAAACTCAGTACGTTGTTCAATGTTATTCTATGCGGACTACAAAAATTACTCTTTCTCTCTTATTTACTGATCAATTTTATTAAAACTTGAGATGCAGGTCAAGGTAGCATTGACCAAAAGAGGATGTTCTAAATATGTTGTCATTTAACAAAATGACAATAATGGGGGGGGATGAGGGGGAATTTCCACTCTTAATGTGAGTAGCAAAGGATACTGTAGTGCCTTCATAAAAGGGATTTGGCTGGATGTTTAAAAAAAAAAAAACTGTTTCTGTACATTCACCTATACTGCATAGGCGTAATTTGGGGGTGGCATGGGGGTTGGAGAACATGTTATTGTAATATATGTAAAGTCACAATAATCACGATCACAACTATGTTTACCCCTCAAATAAAAATACTGAAATTACGCTTATGACTATACTTCCTATTCTATATTTAGTAAATAAAAAGTAATTTATTCATTAAAGTTGGGCTAAAAGGGAGAAAGATCTGTCAGTTTCCTGATACCGTTTATTTAATGTATAATATGAACTACAGTTGATGACTTTGAACTATTTTGAATATTTCACAGTCTTAAGTTATATCACTTAGTCAATTATGAGTTTTTTGCATTCAGCTTAAAACTACTCAAATACTTTTTTAATACTAAAATTTTTAAAGGCTGTTTATTTAAGAATTATATTCTAATCTCATTGACTGAACAATTCAACTTACTGCTGAGGAGTTTTGGAAGACACTAGCTCTAGCCTCGCCTTGGTCCTCTCCAGCTCAGCCCTCGTCGTCTCCAGCTCCACCTGCAGGGAGGCTATCTCTCGCTCGTCCCGAGGGGGTAGCACCTGCATGGCTGCTCGCGACTTGCAGCTGTGACAACACGTCACTCCCCCGCCTGGCTTCCACTCCCACTCTCCACCTGAGGAGCAAGGTGTTAGCTTCACACGTAATGTATCTTCCGTTGGTTGTGACCTTCGATGTACGAGCAGTTATAATGTCTTTAGGTTGGGCTAAGGGACAACTTGTCTATCCATGTTTCTAAAAATCTGCAGAAACTAGTTAAAATAACCTTGGGAAAAATAGCAACATGTTCGAATAATTTGGAACAAACAAAAAGGGAAACGGAAACAACTGCAGATCTTGACCATCCATCACATACTAGTGCTAGCCATTATTCATCCCTTTCTCTTTGAGTGTACCTTTCTCTTTAAGTCTTACCTCTGCTAGGATGTTAAGAGGAGAAGTAACACCATATCTCACAAGAGCCAGGACAATTTTGAAAAAAAGATGGATAATTATCGGCTGATAACAATTTGTGCAAAAGGAAGCGTCAAAAGGTTTTATAATATAGAGACTCGGGTGTTGTATTTTAGACCTTATAATTCTATTTAAAAAAGACAAAAATAAACCAAATGTAAAATTCACTTACTAAATGTATAATTGTATAAGGAAAAATATGATTTCAGAGCTTTAAAGATACTGTATTAAAAGCAAATCACTATTAACTAATTACACTAATCTGAGCGAGGGAAACTTTTCTTAAATTTTTATCAGCTTGGTTTAAAATACAAAGTTTCTCAATCAAATATTCTGGACAATTTAAAGGGTTACCTACTACAGTTATGTATATGTTGTTATTTTCAAATTTTTAGACTTTGTTTCAATAATACAATTCCAAATATCGGGGGAAATGTTTATTATAATTAATAAAGTATAAATGTTACTAAGGCCTGACAATCCCAGTTTCGTTGAGCAGAAATAAACACATATTAAAGATAAACTCGAGACCAAATACATTCACAGTCTGGAATAGATAGACATTGAAACTTAATGGGCAAACCCCGCCGCCATAACGGAAAATTTTTGTCCCACTCCAAGGGATTTTTCAAAATGTTCTGAACTTTGATACATATAGGATCTAGTAATCTTAACGAACATAAATTGATATCTTTAATTTTAATTATCATTTTAAACATCCGTCTAGATTAGCGTGTTTACCTCCGCGGTCGGTGTTGGGAGGGCTGTCGGAGCTCTTGCTGGAGCCCGTCGTGCTGAGCACCAGACACGTGCGACCACTGCGATTGCTGCTCGACCTCACTGCAACCACACAGACACATCAGTAGTACCGGAACTGCTGCATATCACCAAGTAATGTTTATAGTTCTTAAATAACCAAATACTAATTGTCTATCCACTAAATATGTCAGAGTCATGTTTACATTTTTAGTTTGAAAATAAATCTACGATAACTAGTGAAATTAGACGTATTACCGTTACATTTACCAACACATCAGCTTAGAACTAATAAGGTGATATCTTTATATTTTAACGATTGCATTTGTAAACCAAATTTGACGTGTGTAATAGGAGGTTCTTACTGGACAAAGATGACTTTATGGATGGCTGTTAAAAGGGAATGAGGGTATAGTTACCTTCACCACAATCCTTTCTTATCACAGTGATTTCATTTGTTTTTTATTGAAGATTTTACCACAGCTGTTCTTCACACCGTTATATTTCATTGATAGTTTCTTGGTTGGCTTTGTCAATAACAAGTGGAGGGGGTAACTGTCCCATAACTCCCTTGTAACTAGCTGACCTTCAAGCCATAACTCCCTTGTAACTAGCTGACCTTCAAGCCATAACTCCCTTGTAACTAGCTGACCTTCAAGCCATTTCCCTGCAGGACTTACTGGTATACTGAACCATACAGTACAGTATACCAGTATGAACATGGATTTGGTTGATGTACAATAAGTTATAATAGTTTTTATGTTTAGTAAATAAAAAGCCTATCAACAAGTATGTGGACGTGTCTGTGAATTTATTTAAATGCGTGTTTTGGTGTGTACATCCCCTTAAAACATTGGGAACACCACACCAAAACTTGTCAACTGACAGAAACGGACATCACTTCACATAACATAACCCTCCAAGTTTACAAAAAGTCTCTTTTCAGGACAAATTAAATGTTCTCCTATCATAGTTATGTTAGTTATGTATGATGCAAATTTCAACACCAAAATATCACAACCTGTTTGCATCCACTGCTACCTTAAAGTTCCATTTTTCTTAAACTTTTGGTTTCTTTAAGAGGGAAGTGGGATAATTAGTTTAATTATAATTTTTGAATATTAGAAATTCAAAAATGTTCTAAGAATTTTTTTGTTATTCTTAACCTCAACTGCCTGTCGCCAGAGGCCAATAAGGTTTGTGCGGCGATCTAAAGACAGAGCGAGATACCGTTGACGGAAATAACTGTGGGCAAGCCAGTGGTGACCAAAGACTTAAAACTACTGGACCGCTCGCACCCGTGGTGAAGCGAACCAAATTTCGGTCCGGCCGCGTTCGAGGTCGCGCCGCAAATGGTGGGCTACCGCGGCAGCGCTTAGCATGGGGGATATAGGGAAAAACATGACGCGCGCTCACTTGAATTGAATTTGCAGCCAGGGAAAATTGTTCATGGTTGAATGGCCTTCTGATCCGTATTCCTGAATAGTTTCTCGAATTTTTAATACCGAAAGTAAATATATTCGACCAGGGTTAGTTGCGTAAAAATAACAGAAAGTTGGGAGTTTTGTAAAATAATCTCCTTGATGGCTGATTCTTTCATATTTCCAGTCATATAAATTGATGTACGATCCACTAGGATTTAGGTGTTGTTCAATAATGATGTTTTGAAGTTTTTGGTACTGGAATGAATTTTTTATGAGCAGTAATATCGTTCTTTGGACTAGTGAAACTTTGAATTTTAGCATATAAACTTCGACGTTCGCCAAAAGTTGTAGATTGTATTGTTAATTAGCCTGTATCATAAAATTTTGTTGATGAATGAATACCAAGACAAATACTTTTTAATAGCAAATGTATTCTTAATAAACATTAATTACCAACATGGTTTAATGTCCACCCGTCCACGTATAGTATTAGGAACGATTACATAATGTTGCATTAATACAACATTTCGCTATTGAATAACAAAAAATTATCTTCAGTGTATGATAACAATTGATTATGATTTATTAAAGAGACGATACAAGTACAGTATAATAATAATGGGTTTAAGAGTATTTTGGAAGGCATAGGATTAAATGAAATGATTTTTCTCAAAATTAATTTTTATTTACTGATTAACTGTTACATTACACATTACAGTTGAATTGTAGAATGTTGTAAGATTACTTAGCAAAATACGACTAAAACAAAAGTCGTATAACTATGTATTTTGTCAAAAAACTAGGTCATGTTGTAACACAGCATCACTGAGTTGAATTTAACAGCGCGGCACGGCGCCGGCGCGTCTTGGATAGAGCGCGGCGAAAGGTTTCAGCATCTTTCCAAACGAATTGTAGGCAAACCAACAACTTTACCGAAAAATGTTTGAAATAAAAGTTCTAGAGAAACTAATTATCTACAACTTTCCCGCTGGAAGTTTGTTTCTAACCTAAAAATAAAAAACTTCCTCGCTGAGTAACTTTTTTATGTCCCTCTTTAATAACACGTAAGAGTTTTTAATTATTAAAAATATTAAAAAACGGTAAAATAAAACAATATTTATACTTTCGGATTCCGTAGTTCACGTACACAAAGGATATATAAATTTCATTACAATTCAAACATGGCAGTGAAGTCCAGGAGCGTGTAAACGGCAGCGCGTTCAACGCCAGAAACAGCTCTGAGCACACAGTGGCCCACCATTTCTGTTCCGCACAGACCTACGCGGACCGTTTTTAGCTCACTTAGCGATCTCTCCAGTAGTTTTACCTCGATGGTGGTGACCGCTCGTGAAAAAGTATCACAGTAGTCGGCCGGGATCGAACCTACGCTTGACCACGGCTTGCTTATGAGGCCAGCGCTCTAACTGAGCTATCGCGTCCGGTAACCACAGTACAGTATTTCTTTGCACCACAGTAATTTAACTAGTTTTGTAAGATGGCTGCAGTTGTGTTTCCTTGGTAAGAATGGCGGAGGAGATTTATGATTTATCATGAGCGTTTCACCATAACAACTTTAGATTATGGAGACTATACTCGCCTCTACTAAATGTCCACCATAATTTTACTGTAGTACAGAAAATATGAATATCCCTGTTGACTCTAAAATTAAAATGTGAGCCATTATTTTAGTACATATTTTGTAATATTTAGTGCCAAAAATAAACATGAAGCTATTACATTACATTCAAAGAAAACCTTGATCTTTGTATGCGCTACTTTACTAATATAGGTAATCATATAGAACTTATTTCCTATTACTTAATGCATCTATATTATAAACTATTACATCGAGTAAGAATTAATTTTGATAGTCTGACATAGTGAAATAATACCACAGTAATTAAATAATGTCCTAAGTTGTGGTTATTCCAACGTAACAATAAGCAGTACAGTATCATCTCATCCTTCAAACAGAACGATACCAATGTGTACATTGACATGTATAGAGGGCACCGTTTGCTGGCGCAGGGTCACTGATAAAAACTTGTAAATAGCCTGTTTACTATATATTCTACATGATGTTTGTATATATTTAACTGTAATACATAAAATGTTCTCTAGTGTATTTCTCTTTAGTTTGTGCAAATAAATAAATAACTTCCATCATTAAAATATGAATTTTTATTTGTAATAACTATCTACAGTCTAACATTGCACAGAGTGTTATATGTTAGATGTCATATCATACTAAGTTTTATTAATGGTGAAATATTTAAATATATTTTTATTTATTTTCTGTGCCGATTCGTTGTGTCAGATAAGATAAGATATTCTCATTAATAATATTTATTGTACAAAATAGCTCGGGCCCGCGCCCGCGTTGTCAGAAGGGCTCTTAGGGTGAAAACACAGACAGCGTTGTGTGGCGTGGCGTGGCATCGCGTCGGTCGCGTTTGAAACAAAGCCATAATAAGCAATGAGACAGTTCACACAGAGAGCGTCTATGAGCGGAGCGTGGCGTGGCTTTTCCACCAAGAACAAACTGATTTGTTTTTCAAATCGTCCTTGAGCGTGGCGTCGCGTTATTGGTAGAAATATTTATTTTGAGGCTCCCTGAACCCAAAAAAGTGTTTTCGAGTTGTTGTGTGTCTGTCTGAGTACATACCTAGAGACCACACTAATCTGCCGATTGGTATTAAATTTTATATACAGTATCTCAAGGAATTTTCGTTAATTTTTCGTTATTAAGGGTTATTATCCCCCCAAAACGGCTACAAAACATGACAAATCTAAATTTCTCTAAAACGGCTACCTGATCTACTCCCACTTATCTGGTCCACGCGACATTTTCATTTTTAAATACAAATTTCAATGATTAAAATTTTAGTTTATACTTTGAAAACGCATATTGCAAAGTGTTTGACGCTCTTCCTTGACGCTGCTGCACGCTGCCTGTAGTGTATCCATCTGACGCGACGCCACGCCACGCCACGCCACGCTGTATGTGTGTTTTTACCATTTGCATGACTCTGTTGATGTTTGTCTAGCAATAAAAAGAGAATAAATTTACTCTTCATGGATTTATAACGTTACGTTGCTATAAATAAATTACATTTACAAAAAAAAACAGATAACTATAAATGAAAACAGGATATGTATTTCAGATTATGTTCAATATGCATTTCGACCACTAAATAATATATAATTGATTACTATAAACATAGGCTGGTGGTTTATACCTATTATTTCAAAGGATTGCAAATGATAGGGTCTTTGGTCTTTTTAAGTACAGCCAAAAATATTTTGTAAGTAATAACAGCCAGGGAAAAATAAAACCCCTAAGTAAGATTAAAGTAATCCTCACCCACATCTTTCTCAAATTATCCTGAAGTCTAGCTCCCATGGACAAAAACCAAAGTTGTCGTTTAAAAACCTGTACTTCTACGTTATGTATGTTCTAAAATCTATAATACTGTATTTACCATAATTTGTTTGAAATTAGTAGACCTCAAGAATTATTTTTATTTAGTTATGTCCAAAAATAAATTACCATAGTTGGAACAATAAACTCCTTAGAAAACTTAAATTTCTCCATACTTTTAACTGTCTCTCTGGTTTCCTAATTTTCTCATACGATCAGGATAAAAAAAAATACGGGCCTGTTGCTCAAAGCTGAGCAGTGTTCCATCTTCTTTGTGACTAAAATAGTTTGTATTGTCATTACAGTAATAATTTGGGTTCTTAGAAAATTACGTTGATACTGTAAAACTGTGTATTGTTGTATAGCCAGCTGATTTATAATGCAGTTTAATTACAATGATCTCCATGTTATCCTTAGAGGCAAAAAAGTAAACTTTGAGGGCGGCCTGTACCCTTCAGGTGTGTAGGCCCTATCGAAAATTGAAAATCACTTTGCACAACTACGGCTCGAGGCCATTTAATTGAATTTAAAAATCGGTTCAGTTAAATAACGGAGGAGTTCTGTTCACAAAAGTTGCCTAAGCGTATTATTATAAATAAAGATAGCCTGGACATAATGAAATTAAACTCAGTTAACAACTGTTTATAACGATCTAAATTAATGAATTGCTTATTTATTTATTTCCATTATTTTTTAAACTTGTTCTTAAACAAATCCACACCTACGTAAATACGTAAATTAAACTGATTACGTAATTTAAATACGTAAATGGTACTGTGTGAATGATGCTGCCCCGTTCTTTTCCAGATTGGGGAGCGGGTATATTCCGATACCCCCTCTTGTGTACGCCTCTGACAAACGCTACGTCGCTTTTTCCAGTAGTCTTATTATAAATATATATTGATTACAGTTTAAAATGTGTACCTATATAAAGATGAGAATATACAGTTACAAATAATTTAATTTTGGTGTAAAATACAGAAAAATAATGATACTAATTAATAAGAATAAAATTAAATGTTATTACATTGCTGTAGTGTTTGGTCTATACTGAGTAACACACAATCCATATGAGCAATGTTTGCTTGATTCATTGGTTGGTTCATTGGTTGGTTGCACAATTATCTCGGAAACGGCTCCGAGGATTTCCTTCATATTTTTTAAATAACTAAATTATAGTATAAAAATATGACATAGACAGGTCTCATCCCCAGTAAAAATCAAGTAATGTTAAAAAACTAAATTTAAAAGTTAAACAAATTAACATTGGGCTTATGGAGTTAAAAATCAAAACAAAAGAATTGTAACAGCTGATGTTCATAATCAATCAGGGAACTGTCAAAGTAGTACTAAAATGTTTTTTATGATTATTAACATGTGGTTTCCTGAGAGCAGAGATTAAACTATTAGAGTGAAGATTGCATATGTAGAGTATTAAAATAAATCAAAGGGACATTGAGCTATAAATAACAACTGGAGTGACCTTAAAATGTAGAAAGAGGCAAATGAGTTATAAACATCTGATTATCAGTAGGGGGAAGTTGTGAAATATTACTCCAAGTCACCTAAACAAACTGAGTGGCCTTCCCCCGAGCGAAGCTTGGCCCCCAGGTACTGGTACGTTATACATAATTTTCAAAAATTATAGTGGTGAAATATAATCTATCAATACTGAGCAAACTACTGTAATTTCTTTTGCTACATGATTTAAAAACAACGATAGTTAAGGCAAAGAAATAAATAATGAAGATGATGTATGAAAGAGTTTAGTAATCATTATAATTAGGGACTGTGCATAAAAGAGCTTCTTAAAACAGTAAGAAATAAAAAAAAATTATAAACAATTAAAAAAATTATTATAAACTAGAATAAAACGACATATTTAGCGTTTTATGTATCGACATAAAATCCAACACCATAAAATCCGTCCAGATCTTATGGTGTTATGTAAATAATTATTGTAGCCGCTAACCCTGCGGACCTCTCCAACGCTTTTTTCCCCTGAATCAGTTTTTTTTCACGTGACGACCCGGATATTTTCGTAGAGAAACCTGGATATTACTCGTGAATGGATTCATATAGCCTTCAGGTATTCAGTATAGCCTGCAGACTGCAAGCGATCACGATCAGACCAACAATTACAATCATACTGCACTCAGGGCCGGGTGGGGTCGTGGGAACGGCGCTGGTCTATCCTGGCGATCTGTGACAGGTGTTTGATCACTACTCATAAATAGAACGAGCAAACCAGTAATTGTTCCAGGAAAACGTAGCCATAGCTATAGCAAGGTTACCAGATGACAATATGGACAGTTCATTAACTCAATGTAAAAATGCCAATTTGGTTTTGAGTCTTCTACAAAACCTAAACTAAACAAAACTCTGTTCAGAACATTCAACAGAACTTTATTAGGTCAAAACATCACAGGATGACTGATTCTGCCTACAACTCTGCACTAAAAGTAGGTTATCTAAATAACCAAATCAACATTATAATTCTGTTTTAAAGATGTTTTAAACAGTTTCAAACAATTCAATACCAAAACAACACAATTATATAATACTAAAGAAATATTATAAAATCCATAATTATTTATTTTGTGATGTTCTACATTTTTTTTCTCTATCTCACATTTTTATTGAGTTACATTCAAAATCGACCGTCACTTTAATAGAAGCACAGATTCAATTTTAGTGGAGTTTAAGTATGTTAAACAGGAAGGTGAAAACATCATATGGACCCATTTCCAAGCTTCTATTTTTTTTCGAGGTTTGGCTGATTTTTACTATGCTATAATACGCACAAATGCAAATTATTTGTGTAAACCGTAGCGTCTTGAACAATTACATATATGGAATATTGAAATTGAATATCAGTAAAGATGAAAAGAATTATTTCGTGGAAAGGGATGTGTAATCAAAGTGCACTGTTTATTTTAATTTTAAATTTTTATTTTACTGTGGGAGTATAAATTCTTATTAAAAAATAATTATTTTTTACCCCCGTAGCAGCAAACCTGCGTACTCAGCGAATTTCCAATGCATATATATATATATATATATATATATATATATATATATATATATATATATATATGTATCTTAATACCACATAAAGCCACATGCCAAGTTTCATCAATATACATTCATAAACAATTTATAGCATTTTAATTATTCTCCATAAGAATAACATGGCGGCTGAGTGTGCAGGTTTGCTGAAGCAAGGAACACAAAAAATGGGGTTTTATGCAAATATCAATATAACTCAAGTAGGTAAAGCCACATACCAAATTTGATTAATTTATGTTCATAATTAAGGGAGATAACACATTACTTATTCTCCATAAGAATAACATGGGGCTGAGTACGTAGGTTTGCTGCTACAGGAACTATCGGCCGAAAAATGTTTTTTAGTGCAAATATCAATAGACCACAACGATATGAAGTAATATACCAAGTTTCATTACGATAAGTTCATAAATAGGCAAGATATACAATTTATCTTATTCTCCGTAAGAATAACATTGGACAACGTACTGTGTTTAGCACTTTCAAAAATTATATGTAAAAAGCTCAAAAAAAACCCATTTTTGGGGTACAAAACCCCCCCAAAATACCCTTTCGGATAGGTCGATCTGTCTGGTTTTCGAACTTAAAGTCATAAATGCTGATTTACACGTTTATACCAAATTTCGTCAAAATCGGATCACTTTTACGAGAGTTATCGTGCTCACGGACACACACACACACACACACACACACACACACACACACACACACACACACACACACACACACACACACACACACACACACACACATATATATATATATACAGTTTCGAACGAATGGTGTTTTTGGGGTCTGGGGACCTCAAAATGAAAAGTTATCATGGTCCCGGGCCTAGGTCTTACCATGCCGACTACGGTAATAGCTTCTTCCCTATAGGGGAAATTCGCTAAAAGAAGTTTCTAATTGATATAACTTTTTCAGTTATCTTAACTACCAGAAGCTGTTACAGAGTATAATTTGGTGACATTTTACGAAATTTAAATTTGTTAATGTTTAAAATATATGTAGATTAAACAGCGTATTTTTATTGTTTACAAATTCAAATTATTAATATTATTAATAGATAAATAACTGTACATTAGACTCATAATTTACTCATCTCAAAAACGTATAATGTCTAATTGTCATTGGTTTTAATCCCAAAATTGTGTAAAAATAGTAATCAATCATCATCTATAAGGATATCAACTTTTATATAAACAACTGTTTTTTTCCAAGGAAAACTGGTTTTTAATTTGATCTTGGAGATCTGGGGATCTTGTTGTTTCGTAATGACGTGATTTGTAGCATGTACCGCTTTGGTTCCCATTAATTAACTAATTTACGTGAGAGAATTTCTCTGAGTTTTCTGGTTTGTTTCTCTCAAGAATACTGATGAATTTAAACTTCCTGTCAACTGTTTACTCCTATGGCTTTAACAGATTAGCTATAAAAGACTGATTAAAGACAAACTATATCAATTAATTGTTTTCATTTGTCATCATTGTTGCTGTTAACAAAAATAAAGTAAAATAAATGTAATGTCAAATTAGTATTCAAACTCCGAGCGAGGAACATTCAACAATGTGTACACTGAACATATCCGTATTAATTGTTTATAATTATAGTCAATTGTAGTTATATCAAGTAGAGAAAATGAACTCGCATTAATAGATAGCGTATAGCAATCATTTTAAATTTGATCCAGCAACTTTCTGGTTTTCTCATGAAACTTGTTATTTACTCAATTTCTTGACATAAATGTCATAAAAATAAATAATTTATAGCCATATTAAAAACGTTAACTTTGAAATGCATGTTATCAAATGAGAAATACGCCGTGCGAATTTGAAGGAGTTACCATGACAAAACCCTAACTTATTGCACATCAACAAATTCTATATGTATTTATCGAAATTTCCTGAATTCGCTTGAGGCTTCACCCATTGGTTCTTGAAGTTTCAATTTGTATCATGGCAAACGACCATTTTATTTAGTCAGGTGATCATACAATCATGTAAGTCATAAGGTTCTTCAGTTTCTCCACAAGATGAACGCACACACGTTGTAATATCTACAAATTTCTTTATAATTTGCATTCACCTTGATGCTTCTCACCCCACAGGTTGTGAAAGCTTCAGTGTAAACCTTATAGAAGAAAAGAAATCAATTAATTTCGAAATTTAACAGCTGCTAGCACATTAACACAACACAGCACATCAGCAAAAACAGATGTTACATGCGTTATAAAAACATGACTACTGGAATGAAAACTCAATGTGTGCAATATATTATAAGGGGTGGTGTAAATTTATAAGAATGAGAGGAACGAACATTCGCTATTAGAAGTTCAAGCAGAAAGTCCTGTTTTCGTCTTAATTTCAAAAAGGATCGTACGTAACGTAACCATATTAACCATATCTAATATTATCAAAGGGAATGTTTTAATTTATATGCATATTAAATCACTTATTGATGCAGAAAAAAGCAGATAGCAATGAAAAACAGATATTTAGTGTTGATTTTAAAATATATTGTTATGGTAACACAATTTCTATAATGTTGTGTTATGTGGTTGAGTAGGCCAACCCAAAGAGGAAAATGAGGGAAGGGGTTAACTTTGCCTATTGTGAACACACTGAGGCTGAAAGCCGAGGAAAAATCTAAGGTATTTCTAGATATTTGTATAAGAATGCATTTTAGAAACACAACACACATACTTTTTATTTTGTGTTTATATTAGCAAAAAAGTTATATATCATGTAGGAAATAAAACAAACAAAACATCTGTTAACGAAACTTTTGATTTTACGAACAACTTAAAAATAATCAGTATGATTCGTCAATGCACATGCCATAGGATGAGCTCTATAGAAACACTACGGAAATAGATGGTATGGTAATATATTATATGACTATGTCATATGACATCTAACAAAACCGATATACAGGCGAGTAACCTTTTATTGATCTTCTAGATTTCGAACAACATGTTTCCTATTCTGAGCAAAACGACTTCGCACGCAGCACGCTGACGTGAGGGAAGTGAATTTCCACATAAAAAATTTCAAAACTCAAAATCAGTGTAAAAACATACATTTGTCCAATTTTTATTGAAATCTGAAAATATAAATTTTTTGGCTGTTCTGATACTCCTAGTTTCATTTACTTGCAAAGCTGGGAATACCACTGTGCGCATTATAAGGTTAGGAGAAGGTCCAGACAGGCTTGAAAGTAGACTAAGGTTGCTGGGGATGATAAAAGTACTCTAAAAAAGGAATAACAGGCTTTTCTAGTGTAAAACCCCCATAACACAACGTACTGTGTTTAGTCGATATACGTTGTCTTTAATGACTTGGTAATTATTTACGATAGAATGACGAGAGAGGGCTTAAAACTTTCGCCTCTCTAATTCCCATCTTTTTAAATGCATTGATTTTACATCTGGGGCTTTTCTGACCCTTTTTGGGACCAAAAACTCAAAATTTGAAAGATTAATCCCCAAAGAAGGGGTTTAGAGTTTTCCGATTGTTTTGCCCAACGAAATTGTCCAACTGGTTACAGAAAGGAATGTCCCTACCAAATTTGAAGTAAATCGACAATAAATGTGACCGCTAGAGTGCAAACACAAATATATAGTGTTTTATATATATATATATATATATAAATATATATGTATACATATATGTATATATATATACATATATATATATGTGTATAACATTTTGAACGACTCCCCAAATCGTGTTCAGGGGGTTACGTTAGGCAGGCACTTCTATGGTGGTCCCGGGATTAAGTTTCACCGTGCGGGTCATGCTAATAATTCACTTTCCAATGGAAATTCACTAAAAAGTAGCCTACCTACTATCGAATATTTTTGTAACAGTCTCAAATGATACAAATTGTGCGTGATACAAAATTACAACGCTTGCCAGTGTTTTATCTAGCCGAGAAGCGAAGTGTGAGTTTAAGAGTTGTTAGGAATTTCAAAACCGATATAACGTACTTGACGAGACCGATTTATCGATCTGAAAAGTTTTAAGCTCTCTTGGGCTTTAAAATTATGTAACCGTTGGAAAAACCTGAGATTTGAGCTTGTCACCTGCTACACAAGTTGAACAGAGTTTAAAAAACGATGTTCATAAACTGTTCTATTCGACACCGTCAATTTAGGTGCAGATAAAGTTATAATAGTGTATTTATAACGACAATCATTCCTTCTATTTATATAATTATGACGTAAAGTAGAAATCATGAAATAATTTTCTTCTGAGTTGGTGTTCTGTTCCTAATCCATCAAAACTTGGGGCAATGTATACACAATCCTATATATACATTGCTTGGTGGTTTCGACCCATCACCTTAAGAGTTTCACTTTTTTTGTAAGATGCTACTTTATTCGATGAGCCGATATAAATAGGTTCTCCGACAGATATTTTGTAGATCGACTTCAGATAGTAACAAGACCACGATTATGGCTGTATCCTATCAAAACGTGAAAAAATACATCTGTGTATATACACACTAAAAGAAAAAAACCTTAGCTACTATTTTATTTAAAATGCAGCACGTGGCATCGATAGCATCATGTTTACATAATTTGTATAGCTCTAATCTGATAATTTAATTGAAATATAAGTGTTATTTTAAATACATTTTAGCGAATTTCTCCTATAGGGAAGAAATAAGCTATTACCGTAGTCGGCATGGTAGGATCTAGGCCCGGGACCATGATAACTTTTCGTTTTGAGGTCCCCAGTCCCCAAAAACAACATTCGTTTGAAACTGATATATATATATATATATATATATATATTTATACTTTATATGTGTCCGTGAGCACGATAAATCTCGTAAAAATTATCCGATTTTGATGAAATTTGGTATAAACATGTAAAGAAACATTTATGACTTAAAGTTCGAAAACCAGTCATATCACTCCATCCGAAGGGGTATTTTGGGGGGTTTTGTACCCCAAAAATGTTTTTTTTAAATTTTTTTACATATCATTTTTGAAAAAGTCAAATATTGGTTTTTACCATTGGATTCAGCTTAAAAAACACACAATTTGTTTTTTTGATCATTCCTCTACGTCAATTGGTTACCGAGATATTGAAAGTGCTAAACACAGTACGTTGTCTAATGTTATTATTATGGAGGAAAGGGAAAATTGTATATCTTATTTATGAACGTATACTGACGAAACTTGGTATAAGGCTTCAACTGGTTGTCGTCTGTTGATATTTGCTCAAAAACAATTTTTTGCAAAAGGCTCCCGTAGCAGCAAACTTGCGTACTCAGCCCCCATGTTATTCTTAAGGAGAATAATTAAATGCTATGTCTCCCTTAGTTATAAATATAATTATAATAAAAACTGGTATGCGACTTCACCTAGTTGGGTTATATTGATATTAGCACAAAAGCCCATTTTTTTGTTCCTTGTTGCAGCAAACCTGCGTACTCAGCCCCAATGTTATTCTTATGGAGAATAATTAAAATTGTATATACTGCTTATTTGTGAATATATTTTTATTAAACTTGGTCAGTAGCTTTATGTAGTATTGAGACATTTATATCTCCATTGGAAATTCGCTGAGTTCGCAGGTTTGCTGCGACGGTGTATTATTTTATTATATTCCTATTAGGTAGGCTATAACCGAATTAAAGCAGTTGTAACCAGCAATTAGCGATAATTTACGCAGACGAGTCAGTTCCTGTTTCAAATTCGAATAAAACGTAATAAACTACATAGGCCTACTTTTACTTTGCCGAAATGGTGAAAGGTCTCTTCCTGAAGTAGAAAGGCTGTCTATGATGGAAGGGCTTGATCCATAACCTCACTTCACGAAACCAATATTTCAACTTTCCTTTCAATATACAATTTGCTGGGTATATTACACATACAGTAGTAATATAGACGGCAGTAAGAAAAATGTGATTCCCGTATATTGTTCATATGATGCCTCCTGATTTGTTTCCCGCTCAATTGTAGTTTATCTGTTATTTTTACTATTTACAGTTTAAATAAACGCTGTGTGAAACACGTAGTTTTATTATTGATTTTGTTAAGTGAGCAGTAAACACTCACTTACTGTTTTATAAGTACAAATTTGACCAATTGAAAGTAGTGACCTCTATATTTTTACTTTTAAGATATATATTTAAGGAACGTGTACGTTGTAGAATGGGGGGGCAGGCGTGGTTTATATTTATGTTTATATGACCCCAACCGCAACCTCTGTTATCATCCGATAATCTTATAACTTCCCCTTACCCGGAACTGACTAGTCAGTGTTTTCCGACCCCAAGGTCGCGGAAACGCTACTGATATTTACATTGACTTTTTTCTTTTGGCGAATTTCCCCTATAGTGAAGAAGCTATTCGTTAACTTTTCGTTTTGAGGTCCCCAGATTCCAAAAACACTATTCGTTCAAATTTATATATATGTGTCCGTTAACCCGATAACTTTTGGAAAAAACATCCGATTTCGATTAAATTTGGCACAAACATGTAAAGCAACATTTATGACTTTAAGTTCGAAAACCAGAAAGATCAGACCATGGTCTGATCTTTCTGGTTTTCGAACTTAAAGTCATAAATGGGAAGGGGGGTTTATGGGGTTTCCAAATTATCCAAAAATCTGTTTTTGTATTTTTCACCCTAAAATTTGTAAAACACTCAATTTTCGTTTTGACCATTTTATAAAGCTTAGAAAAAAATAATATGGTATTTTTAATCATTAACCAGGTTAAGTGGTTGCAGAGAAAATCCAAAAACTTGTTAATAAAATCTCCCATGTTAATCCTATGGAAAAAAGGTTTTTAGCTTTCCCTCAGTTAATTTTACTGTAAACTTCACATTTGCTTCTACTAATCAGTTCAGCTCTAAAAACAATAACTTTGTTGTTTAAATTGTGATTCTACGTCCAACCGTTACAGAGATATTCAAAGTGCTAACACAGGATGTTGTCCAAAGTTATCCTTATGGAGAATAATTAAAATTTGATATCTCGATTATTTATGAATGTATATTTATGAAACTTGGCATGTGGCTTCACCTAGTACTGTTTTATTGATATTTTCACAAAAAAATAAATTTTTGCCGATTGTCCCCGTAGCAGCAAACCCGCATACTCAGCCCTCTAATGTTATGGAGAATAAGTAATGTTTTATATCTCCCTTAATTATGAACATAAATTAATAAAACTTGGTATGTAGCTTCACCTGGTTAAGTTATATTAATAATTGTATAAAAACACATTTCTTATCTTTCTTGTTGCAGCAAACCTGCATACTCAGCCTTCAATGTTATTCTCATGGAGAATAAATAAAATGTTCAAATCACTTGTTTATTCATGTATTTTTATGAAACTTGGTGAGTGGCTTTATGTGGTAGTGAGAAACATATACGTGCATAGGAAATTTGCTGAGTATGTAGGTTTTCTGCGACGGGGGTATTTTTTATCACGATAACATGGTTCTTAATCTATGCTGTGAGGCCCATGAAGTTGGCCCCACCATTTAAGCACTATCGTCAAAATGTATAAATATTTTGTGCTCCATTGGTCCAAGAGTTAAAATCAAATAACTCTAAGGGTTGGCCAACTTCACGGAAGTTAGCCCCTTCTTCCAGTGGAAAATATATTTTTATAAAACTGAGTATGTACATTCATGTGGTTGTGGTCTACCAAGCACTGACAAGTGGTACCATTTTTATGTTAGTGCTCACGTTTTTCCCGTGCTGGGGGGCTAAATTCCGTGAAGTTGCTCCCCTAGAGTTTCTTGATTATGATTCTTGAACAAATGGAGTACTAACCATGGAGATTGTTGCACTAACCAGCACTAACGATTTGTACTATTCTTGAAGCTAGTGCGCTATTTTTCCACTGATGATGGGGGGGGGGGCTAAATTACGTGAAGTTGCTCTCCCACCAGAGTTTCTTGATTATATCTCTTGAACCAATGGAGCACTAATGATGGGGGTTGGAACACTAACCAGCACTAATGAAACACTAACGATTGGTATGATTTTTGACGTTAGTGCGTTAATTGGAGGGGGGCAACTTCGTGGACTTTGTTTAGCGTTCAGTCTGGCAAGGGGTCTACAGAGGTACTGAATTAATTTATCGGTGCTTTTACAGCTATATTAGTGCTTTTTGGAATTTTATTAAATTATTTAAACATACATTAAATAAATTAATAACAAATGTCACAACAATGCTAAGAACATCAGCGACATGAGCAAGGTTGAAGACGGCAGCCTTCAGAAGCTCAGGATCTCAACGATCAAATACGAACTAGAAGTAATCTTTACCTCGATTTGACCAAGTCCTACCAAAAATACTGTGATCGATAATGAGGTGAATGACGTCCTATTCAGAGCTAGTTTTGTTTTCTGCACAAATATGACTAATGGTGAACCGACATGGTATAAGGCATAAACTGTAACTGTCCATCGGATTGAAAGTAAAGGTGATAAAGGAGACTTCGTGCACAGCTGAACGCCGAACCGAGCGATAACAAAGAGCCAGGTTGGTTATAAAAAGGCTTCAATGTAAACATCTATGGCGTTATTCAAAATCTCGGGTTGGGAAACACCTGTCTAACTGGTACTGGGTAAGCGCTAGTAATAATCTTATCAGATGATAACATGGGATACAGCCACACTCGGGGTCGTGTAAACGGACAAACCATGACCTTCCCCACTTCCTAGAGCGTACACGTTCCTTAAGTGATTCTTAAAACGTACAAATCTGTACTACTATTTAAATGACATTGTTCACCTAAATGAATTCATCGAGCAGTCATACTATCAACCTACTGTCCTACGACAACTAGATTACTCGTATATCTTGATTGTGTTTCGACGGCTGGTTTCGACAAATGTACTAAAGTTAATATAAAACCCCAAAACCCAGTTCATATTCTTGTGAGAATATTTATTAAATGATAGTTTCCTACATTTATAAATATTCATAAACATTCCAAGTGCTCAATACCGAGCTTCCTTCTATCAGTGGACTGGTGCTATCCGCCGCTGGATGGATTTACTGAGGACAAAGACAGGAACCGGATGCGAGATGGCAGGACCAGTTTGAGAGTGAAACACCTGTGTGTGAGGCGTCCACGATACACTACCATCTCTCTCATCTCTCTCTAGTCCCAGCTCCACGACCCGCGAGCTATTCAGTACCTTTGCTTGTACATCAATTTATATCTCACAGTAATACTGTAGTAAGATCTATACCGCTAAAGTGTTATAACACCTACTAGGATGCGTAAATGTATTCTTTTTGCGATTCAAATTACTTCTCGTAATTAAGGTTGGTTAAACTTAAAATACGTGCATCTGAAAACAAAATCTGTTAAAATGCACGTTTTTTAGGAAGTTCGTTTACACGTTTGCATGGAAGTTCGTTTGATGTGGGATACTTGAGAACAACAATGAAACCATAGATGACATATGAATAACGTTTCTTCGAAGGATTTGATGGCCGGATTATAAACAAACAAGTTATTTCAAACAACTATATTGTTATTTCAAACGTTACCGTCAAACCACTGCATACGGTTTGTGTTTTCATCGCTTAAACGATAATTTGTGTATTTAATTCTCACATTGTAATTTCATTACGGCAAAACTAATTACGAGGAGACAAAAATTGGCGCTTGTTTGGCACCAATTTAAATTAAGAGTATAGAGAGAAAGTGAAACGGAATGTTTAGAATAATTCGGTTTAATTTATACTTTTAATTAGTTATATTTAATAAGGTATATGTGATATTTCATTACGTAGTTATATGGTTTTTGTGTGATTTTTTATTTCCACGTTTAATTTGAACTGTTGTCCTACTGATAGTTGGTAGAATTGGTAGTTTATTAAAACTAACTATAAAAAAATGATTTGATTAAAACAAATAACTAATGTTAAGACTCTCGTTTAATAATAAAACTAGCTGCTCCCCGCAATATTTTGCGAGTATAATCCTTATAACAGCTGTGTTTTTTATTACGAAAAACTGCGATTTTAAAACTCGGAGTGTAACCAAAATTAAAATGTAAATTCAATATTTACCTTCACAGTGACTTAGAACTTGAAATTATCTTTTAAATAAAAAAATAATCATCTAAATCGGTTAAGTATTAACTTTAGGAAATGAGTGAATAAAAAACAGGAATTGTTTTAAATATATAGATTGGCATGTAGCCTTCACATCCGTGATTAATATTTTTACTAAGTTCGCTTCAACTGGGACATTGTCTGTCGGAATGTCTATGCAAGCTCAGCTTATAAACGACTGGATGTAATGGGTTTAGAGACCATAAGAAGCATTTGTGAGGCAAGAGAGCAAGAGAGCCCACGCGCGGGTCGTATCTAAGTGGTTTGACACGACTAACCCACCGTCCCCAGAGATTTGGTTGTGCTGACCCCTAAACGCTCCACTGCGTTTGCGGCAATGCCATCACGTGGCCTGAGGTCTTTTTGTGGACAGTTGAGAAGTAATCGGTCCTTGGGGTTTTACCGATGGACCGGAAAGCTGGGATAGCTGATGGTTGCGATGGCCGATGTAAAAATGTAACAGTACTATAAAGTATAATGGTCTTGTTGTTTTTACAGGTGATTGAGCTGAAATTGCGGTGCATTTAAGTACAGACATAGAATTCTTTTAGGGTTTTCATCAGTAAAAACATTTAACTAATTCATAATTTATGCCTATAAAGTCACATCTACAGCAGTTTTAAGGTTTTTAACCAGACACAAAAACAGGAAATATGGCTTACACGAAATTTCTGAATCATAAATGCTTATGAAACTAAGCAGTTTGGCTTTTCAAACTCTTTACTAACCAATTAAAGATCATTCCTTTAGATTTACACACACCTTCACTAAGTAAAATTTAAATCCCTAACACAGCTTCCTAGCTTCACTTATTGTCAAACAAGA
Organism: Allygus modestus; assembly: GCA_963675035.1. Classification (NCBI taxonomy): domain Eukaryota; kingdom Metazoa; phylum Arthropoda; class Insecta; order Hemiptera; family Cicadellidae; genus Allygus; species Allygus modestus. The sequence goes on from OY776111.1 coordinate 213,894,733, forward strand.
GAATAGACAAAAAGGAGAAAGTATTATTTTGAAACAAATTAATCATCTCTGTCACCAGTGCATACTTCTAGACCCAAACATATATTATATATTATACATGATTTTAACCATATATCTGTGTCCGTTTAACAGTACAGTAGTATAAGTTTATCAATGACATCACGATATCAATAGCATATTCATTAAGATTAGTTTTGTGGTGGCAAAGCAATCCAGAGTATTTAAAAACTCTGTAGGAAATTTAATATATTGTCTTTCCTCTTCAGTGCAAAAAGAGGAAGTGTAAAGTTCACAGTGATAAATTCGTTCTTTAACATACATTAGTATTGCTGGTTGTACTTATGGAAGTCAGTTATAAGTTTACTTGGGTGAAGCAGCTGTTGGTTCGCGTGGCTCCACGAGGCCAAAATACAACTGCTATCCATATACCGGAGTTTCAAAGTCATCGTCTTTTCTGCCGAGTTGTGTAAAGAGTTATATTACAATTTTCACATAGGCTCTTATGGGTATAACAATTCAAATATAATTTGAAACTAAGAAGAGGATATTTTAATAATAGTAAATACTGATTGCATCTCTAAAGGCCGAGAGTTTCAATTGAATATCGAAACCGTTGATTTCGTAGAAGTGATTATTGCTGGCTGATTGAACACAGGGTTGAGTTGTGATTTTAAAATAAGCTCTTAAGGGTTGTAAAATGTAAAAATAATTTACTATAGGGAACACCCATACATTATTATAATAAATGTAGGCCTCTTTGATGTCATTTATACATGCCAAGACATTAAATGTCACAGAAAACTATTGATGAAGGATGTCAAACTAAGGAATTGTGTTGTAGTTTTAGCATTGGCTGCTAAAAATAAAAACTAATTTCTTGAGTAGCGTGAGTAGCAAGGTCAAACGCTTACCTGATCTTGTGAGGAAGTTGTGGCGGGCACGTTTGGTGACGTAGGGAGAGTTTCCCGACATCATGATAGCGCTGTCGCTGTCGCTGTGGTAGCCAGAGATGTCACTGGAGTCCTCGTCTTCAGCCACCTCCTTCATCAACTCCAGCACCTGGACACAGTAGGTGTCAGTCACACTGGCCAACGAGGCTACTTGCTGATACACGATCAAGCTATCACAGCAATTAATGTCACACAATTTCCCTAAATACTACCTGGATCGTGTTCAGACTCCTAATCATAATAATGCAATAACTCCTAATTTAAATTAAAAATAACCGCTTTCATTTCTGAAGTGCAAGACACTAACATTGGTAATTTAACGCAAACAATTGAGATAAGTAACATACCGATTATTTCTCATTATTTTTTTACAGCGACATATTTTCTATGATGGACGAACAAATGACGGATATGATTGCGTTGTGTAACATCACTAGCATTATCAGTATAATATCGCGCTGTCGATAATGGTGGATTAAACACATCGTGACTCACTTGTTGCAACATCTGATTAGTTTGTTTGAACAAATGCTTTAGAGGTATAATTATTTTACGGAGTTAAGTAACCTTTTACGTGTGATTGTCGAAAAGGCTGCGATGTTATGATAAAATTCAAATGAAACAAAGGTTAAACTGTAATTATTTATAAGAATAATTACATTCTTATATTTTGTAAAATCATATATATATTTTGTAACAAATATATATTGTATATGTTTAGGCAAAAACAAGTGATTCTATGACTTTAAGCATTCAATATTTAAACAATCATTTTAGAATAATGTGTTACTACTGGAGTTACAATTAATTTCCTCCCGTCTTGTTTTCATATAACCAATAAATATCAGTTCGTTCGGTTGGTTATATAAAAAAACCTATTTCGAGCCACGTAGTTTATGTATTACCATCAAATAATATATCTCTATTAAATCACCATCTCTTGCTATTATATTCATAAACAACTCACTTTTTTCGTGCTTTGTTCACTTCTCTGTCGTCAACACACCACGCTTTGTTATTGAAGCGTGTAGATGTAAATGCAAATGGAAAAGGCGAAGGAAATTGTAATAAAAAGCTTAATAATATTTGTAAATTTAGTAAAGGTTGCCAGCTGTTAAAAAAATTTTGAATTAAATTGTGAAAGTTTAATTATTTACGTGACATCAATAAAGCACATTACATTTATATATTGTTGGTATTTTTATGATGCAGATATTCTCTTCCCCCCCAAAAAAAACACACTAATAGTCTCCAAACAAGGAAGCATTCAGTCATTTCTAAATATAACAAATAAGCAAAATAGAAATAAATCAATCCACATTAGTAGCCAACAGACAAGAAGATGATGTCCTCGTAAAATTCGAAGTACGCTTGCACCGCTGCTACAAAGAAAGCAAAAAGTAAATACTGGCGGAGAGAGTGCAATAACCTCGCCGCCTCAGGAGAAGAAATGAACCTACACGCCCACATTGACAAGCCGCATTCCGGGCTACATTCGCTTGCCACAGTCACACATTAATTAGTTCATTAACACGAACACGGCGAGACGGCGCGGAACCTGTCTGCGGCAGCATCCGGGCCATTCCGCCATCCGCAATCCGACGCCACACACGATCACCTGTCAGTGTCAACTTGGGATATGAAGGCGAGATAACATCATCGATTCTTGTTTTCATCTTATGCGCGATAGAAATTAACTCCCCCAAATCACCTCTATCAATAGGGAGAAATATAAAGGGTTAGCTTTAGCACAAACGAAGGACTCTTGCCAATTGATTAAGAAACCCTTCTCCGAAAAATGAAATGTTCACTCTAATCTGATTTTTTCCAGCTACTTCCATTATTTATTATTATACAGGATTTTCGTAAATAATAGTGTGATTTTCACATTACCAAACATACCAAAGAAGGTAGAACAACATTTATTTTATTGCAATCTTCATAAGAAAAAGTTGATTGGCATTGGCGGACATATTGACTAGTAAATATCAATATGTTCGCCATTTGTTGCTCAGTAGACATCGATATAAACGACGGTTTAATTTAACCGACACACGGTGCAACATGCCCCCTGTTACTGAGAGTACTGCCTCATATATGCTTGTTCAAATGAGCCACATTACGAAATTTGTTTGACTAAACTATGGTTTTCACCCATATACTTTCACAAAACTGTCCCATGAAGTCAAGTCTGTGCTCCTAGGAGGCCTTTATGTGGAACCACCTCTTCCTATACCCTCTTCCTATACACCTTGAAACATGAGTTTTAAAAGGTATATCATCAAAACCTAAACATAAAATTATATTGTAACAAAAAACAATGTTAAAATCAAACAGCTGTAGGTAGCAAATAACTCTGTAGCATCCAGTGCTACCAACCTCGATTTTTTAATTTTTCTCAGTAATTTGTTATAAGTATTAAAAATTGCACCTTTTTTATAAAAACCCAGTATTTATTATCATATTAACATCAATAAAATCGCTGTTGAAAACAACATGGCAATGTACTGTGTTATTTTCAATTACATAATAACAGTCGTTTTACCATGCATCTTTAGTGGTATTATTATATTTGACTTGGGTTTGACTAACTACTCAAAAGTAAGTGACTACTCAAATGTTTTAATCCATTTATATTTTAGACAACGTGGCGTGTGTATTATTACGTGTGCTAGAGAAAGACTATACGACTTTCACCAAAAATACAAAACAGAAAGGTTCTTGATGTAAGCGTTAAACCGTTGTACTGGCAGTAAATGTAAACTCAGAAAAATACTCATTTACTGTGACTAGGCACTAAAGTAAACGTCCCGTAGCGAAACCCCCTGCAATAACACAGTTTTATGATGGATGGTAAACTAGAAAGATACATCATGATTGAGGAAGTAATGTTGCCATATATTCTCTCATGGAAGAATGGTCAAGCATTGTCAGTGATGCAAGCTTTGTCACAGTCGAGATCTTTATTAACATTCAATTGTGATGGGCCACTGGCAAAAATGGACAAGTCTAAAATGTTAAATGTTTCTAGAGATCAGCTAGAATTACCTGAAATGTTCCGGTTTAAAGAAAACTCTGCATCGCCTTTTGATAATAATTAACAAAGTGGTTATCTTCAAAAAAATGTTTATTAGTGAAATGTTATTTCACAAAGGACATGCTAGTAACAATTTGGGTTCTAAAATGAATTAAAAGACTTTACCTTTTTTGAAGTCACCTTCAAAACCGTCCTTTTTAAATACCTATATATGGCATACTCTGATATATCCTCTTCAGTGTGCGAGCCTCTAAATCAATTTTTTGCTGAATGATATTGATTTATTATATTAGGTCTTCTGAAAAATAAACTCTGGACTTGCCTAACGATGAGCCTAATTCAATATTATATTCATCAACAACTTTTAAAGAAGCTTTCTTGGGAGGCAATCATATAGCTTGTTAAAATCTGCATGGTTTTGGAAAGACAAATTTATCACATCATATCACACTTTAGAGACTTTAAAGCAGACATTAGGAATATTTGTTTAAAAAAGCAGCCCAATACAAAATTCAATGATAGTACAAATCAAAAACTATTACAGAACAACTTATAAACGTTGAATAAAATCAATGATGTCAGCTCCAGCAGAAAGGCGTACGTTTTTTTTAAAGAATGTCCAAGAAGAAATAACATTTTTCATAAGCTTTAAGGTATATTCTCTGTATACAGTACCGATTACTGTATATACTGTAATATACGGATATTAGTAGTACGGTATTAGTATGGATATTGGTGATGTTGGTTTTTTTAAAAGCAATTGTAGGAGCAATAAAAGGCAAGTCCAATGATGGCTACCATAGATATTGACTACCCAGTTGCAGTATTCGATAAAAATATCTTCACTGCTATCAGAAGTAAATGTAAACCAGAACGAAAAGTTTAAAACATACCATGTTTTATAATTTTTGCCACAAGTAGGAAATATGATCAGAACCATCTCCTCTTCCTTGGCATCGGAATCCGTCACATTCACATCGGTGGAACATTAGAGACGTCCGGTCACACTGTCATAGACGAGAGGCCATGTGACTCACTGATAGCTAACCGTAATGAAGGAAAAACAGCTCAGCTTGCTCCCTGATGGTATTGATGTGGAAGTAATGAGAGCCCCCTAGACTACATTACGACCGCACTCTGTAGACTCCCACTTTAGGGTCTCGTGGTGATAACATGGAGGAATCTATACTACCTCCATGGGTGATACAAGCTGAGACTGATCCCAGGACAGATTTGTATCTGGGTTATACTACCTCAGAGACTAATATTGAGTGCAACAAAACATGGTGTTATACAATGTTTAAATTTTGTTCATTGAAAAATGGGATGTTATTATGACAAGCTTTCCTTTTTTTGGTCGGTTATTTGCCACTGGAAACTATTTCGGATTTGTTTGGGCTTTAAGTGCAGTAGAAAATCTAACTTTAAAGGATAGGAAAACAACTTTTGAAAAACACAGTGTGTCTCACTTAAGGTGTCGCAAACAGATTACAGATAGACTAATTAATTGTCCAATAAATGGATGAAACCAAATTTTTATTATTTTGAAACATTTACCTAGTCAAGTTGATGTGGAGAAAGTAAAACCATTTCACAAATTTTCAACATTAATATAACAAAATATTTTGAAAACAATTTGTTTAATATGACTTAAATGAAATATAAATGCGATTGAAAACCATAGAGTAGAATTTAGTTGTGAAATTGGTTGCTTATTTGGATTTTCGCTTAGGTTTGCGATAGAAAATTTAACATTGAGTTACATCAGATTTTCACATTAATGAGGTTAGTAAAATTTAAATTTAAATTGAAAGCAACATATTATTGTATCAAGATATAATGTTGATTTTTTCACGGGATTGTCTGTGTTGTCGAAACGAAGTTTTTATCCTCTGCTATTGTTTTCGGTTGATTATATTATGTTTTTGTGTACACCTACGAGAGTCATCGCCCTGAAGGACGACTGCAACGTCTCCGAAACGTCGACCGAAGACATACAATTCGTTTCGATAACACGGACAAACCAAGAAAAAAATCAACGTTACTTTATGGTATAACGTTCATAGAGGCATACACGTCTGGGAATGGTAATATTACTCCAACATAAAAGGTTCAAAGCAATATAAAAGTTTACATGATTTAATTTTGTCTAATTATTTGATGTCGCAGGTTAAAAAAATATTACTACATCTGAAACGTAAAATTTATAGTATTTGACCATTAGCTAAAATCACAATATTCAACATGTATTACAGCCTCTAGCGCAGCCTGAATTACAAGTCGTTCAAATCAAACTGAATTAGGGTATTGCTCATTAAATATAAAACATGCAAATTATTTGGCACTAAAATTAGAGCAATAGACTATGACTTGCGTAATATTTATCACATGCAATAAGTTAGTTTCTTCAATTCGATAATTATCGTCCGTAAAACATTTTACAGCCTGCAATTTACATTTGATAGTTTATTACAACTTTCTCTGGAAAAGAGCAATCATTTCGTAAAAGATTAAACTTGTGTTTTTTTCTTTGGTTATAGTCTGCTCTTCATGAATCCGCAGCTTCAGTTGAACCCCTTAGTTGCTGGACGGACTGACTAAATGTACATTTTTCTGCGTCAGTTTTCAACACAGGATAACTTTCCTCCTGATTTACATATAGAGTTGTTCAATACCAACTTGGTCTATGGCTGAACTGTTGTCTGGCGGGATTGAGAGCCCATCTTGGGTTACAAATCGCTCTTTGTTCTGCGGTATTGATGGTGTATCATTCATGCCAATGGGTAAGAGATCTACTCTGGTGGTCCTTCCCTCTCGTCATGTCAGTTTGTATCTGAATTAGACATATTATTCTTTTATTAATTCGTCAGTGAGACCTTCAGATTTATTTATCATTATTAATTTCTAGGAGTGAAACAAAGACATATGTATGATAATTATTCGGCAGTTTTATTATTTCAGCTCAGAGATGTGGAAAGTCGTCTAGTTGTAAGACTTGTTGAGCATACAACAATAATCTTCGGAATACAACATTTTGCTGAGAGAAAACTAAATAACTACACTTATGAAATAAAAATGCTGTGGTTACAAAACAAATACCTCAAAACACAACAATTCTTTTTATCTATATTTCAATAAAATCTTATCAAAACGATTAATCACATTGCTTTTCATACACCTTTCTATATAATAACGGCTTTACTGAAATACTTATAAACCGAGTAGTACCTGAATTTAGAGAATAATATGCTCCGGAAATGACATGAAATGGTCATTTAGGTCGGGAGATAAACCTTGGGAGACAAGTCCTCAGTCCACTTGAAGATGTTAATTCTAGTTAATGGATTATGGACGTAAATAAACCGAGGCGGGGTGGATTTTATGAGGTGCAGTAGATCGATGATTAGGTACAGGTTGTCTTGTGACCCTACATCCGGCCCCCTGGAGAGTGAAGTCCATATGGTAACACAGTTTGGTGCGGGTAGCTAATGAAGTGAAACGGGATGATAACTTTATGATTGATGAGGCCAGTTCAAGTTGAATGGTTGAACAAATGTATCTTCGGCACGAATCACACGTTTGCTACTTTAAATACATAAACCTAAAGCGTTTTTGTCATAAAAAACAAACCCTACGATCCTTTGGCTCTAGTTCAGTTCGGCTTAAGTTTATTATTGAATAATTATGATTTACCTATTTTTTACCTTCTATAGTTTTAATGATATGATGTGGCAGGTCATAATCAGTCATGTGCCTGTTGTATTGAAAAGATTTTAATGTGTCCAGTTCGATCTAAAGTTCTACATGGCTGATTTACTTAATGTTGGGACTAAACCCAGCGTGTACAGGTTTCGTACGAAGTGATTATTTCTCCCAAAAAACACAACCTGCAATTACACCGTACCGATGATTTGTATCAGGTATTTTTATAAAACCCCGTTTGAAAGTAGAATTGATGTAAAAATGTATCAAAGTAGTTAATATTTTTTTGTAAATCGTGCTCTTTAACGTGATTGTACAAAATCACAAACTCTTCTGGCCTGTTATTTTGGTTGTTTTAATCACCTAGTTACATAATTTTTCCTAGTCACCTATTTACACTGAATATTTTCCTAATCGACCTCATCGTACCTAAAATTTTAAAATGTCCACTAGTCAGCTGTTTAAACTATGATTGTAAATTTAGACTTGTCCATGTGGGCAAAGTCATAAATAGTAGACTGTACTGATATTTCATAAGCAAATTCATAGTCAGAAGTTGAATGAGCGAAGCGAATTTTCTTCATAGCTCTGGAAATGAGAAATCATTAGATTGAATTACCCTTCAAGTAAAAAATACGAACGCAGAAGAAGAACAATTTAAATTACTTCTGATTTCCTATACATTTAAAAGTAGTCTGTTTGGCACTCTTAACGGAATACAAACAACAAACATGTACTGTAACCACCAGCACTTGCCACAAACGTGTACCTGCATGCTAACCATCCGCATATCATAATGATAACTGGGACTTTCTTGGACATATGCAACGTGGTCTTGAAGGCACGAAGCGGACATGTTTAAAACATTCACGACTTTCCCGCACCGCAGCATTCAAATTAGCCATGAAGTTACCGGATGGACCGCTCGCTGCACCGGGTGACTCGCACCGAGGGTCGTGACCGGATGCCGTTATCCTCCGGTTTGTCATCGTGTTGAATGTGTTGAGGACTAATTATTGTGGGAGCCCCAGAGCGGAATGTTGCTTCACGTGTGTGGGAGTCGGTCTCGGTCATGGTGTTGGTACGACACCTTGCAGGTTGCTCCATCCCCGACCGGCGCCGGCGTTCTCTGGCATCTGATTGGGAGAGAAGGACGAGAAGGCTATGTGAAAATTGCAAGAATACAACTAGTACAAATACGTTAGAAGTAGTGTGGTTTTATTTTTTACAAGTTAATGGGTGAAAAATCAATAGTTGTACTGTAATATTGTATCTATGTATATTTATTAACTTGTGTTTAACAATTAGTCGCAGATTGTTTGTGTTAAGAGCCAATTTATACGTGCATCTCTTGATATGGGTTGCGTAAGAAGTTGTATGAGTTTTATGAGGTGTTTCTATAAAGTACATTTACTCATATTTAGAAAGTACTCAGATTTACGAAGTACGCAATATTGCGTATGAGTTTTGAGTATGCCAACTATATACCTTTTTTTTAATATGTAGTTAGTTTTTAGTCTTTGATTCAAATATGTCGGCTTGTTTTGTAGTTATTGTTCATCTATGATACAACCGTAGCGATTTCTCCTTTTAAATAAAATTTATAATATTATGTATTACAATAATATAATTGTCATACTTGAATAAGTACATAACTTTTAATTAAAAATTCATCAAATGAACTGGAAACCGCAACTTAGATAAGATGTTATAGTGAAGTGATACTAAGTATTCACCAGCAATGGTAAATAGGTAATGGTATTATTCAGAGCCTTTTTCTAAAACATTCTGATGACAAAATTATAATAATGGTATAGTCATCTAGCAACCTAATTTGTAAGTCGAGGCTAAATTATAAAATAGCATAGGACTACTTAAGACAATAGTGTACGATTAATATTGAGTCTAGGGCTAGGGTAAAAGGTAAAAGACCGCATGACTGTATTTAAAAAAGTTATAAAGTCTTATAAATATACTTAAATGTGCCACGTATAAACATGCCTTACGCATCAGAAAGGCCAAATATATTATAGGACCCGTTTAGGAGCTTCAGTGACAGTGACAGTGGCGTTGTGGAAGAAACACGTAGACATTCGAAATTGATCGTGGTGGAGCCTCATGTTATTGAGACCGCTGCAAAGAACATATCCACAGTAAGGGCTTTTATACGACAAATAAATTATCATTTAATTAGTTAATTAGTATTTTTGCCAATCGCTTATGGTAAAATATATTCCAAATTTTTAAAATGTTTCGTGCATGACAATAATTTGACTCCTGACAAATAATGCATTAATTCTTCGAAAAATAGTTACAATAATAATAATAAATCTGTAACAGATAATATTTTATGTATGATTATTTTATATTTTATGACTAAGACACCTGGAAGTAAATACAGAGTTTCGATCGTAGAGCAGACAATGGTAATGCCCAGTGGTCAGTCATTAAACCAATCAAAATGATCAAGCTTCTTCAATACGTACAAAAGAAAGACTGAGGAAAGTATCGGCATGTCCTAGTTGTTGACACGTGTCAGCTGGCCTGGATCCGTGGGACCAATCGAGCGGTCAGTACAGACCAATCATAGCAATCGATTTGCGAATCGGGTACGGAAATGCAGACGCGGGTCCGTGACTGAAGGTAGGAGGCGCTGCAGGCTTGAATCATGATGTGCGTTGAGCGCTTTCTATTTACAATCACTCAATCACAAGTTCCCATGGGTAGACCGATAGATGCACTTACGGTACGTGGCCGAGCCGTGTAATATACCTTCCCGCCCGTCGATAAGCCGTGAATGGATCTTATTGTGGTTTCAGATTATGACAGCAATTTTGTATTGCCTAGTTGTTGTTGCACTTACTAACTAACCCGAATTCCAAAAGGCTGGATTTGTATTTAAATTCGTTGTACTAATATAATGTAATGAACTGACGTAATATATTTGTAAATTATTTTAACAATACTATTATTTTTTCAACAAAATGAATATTTAACGCTACCTTGCTGACTAATTGCTCCGCCGTTAGCTACTTAAAATATTCAGGTGCATACTCCGGAAAATGACAGTACAAGACAATTTTACTTAACTGACTACTGACTAAAACTAAAACTAAAACTAAAAACTAAAACTGACTACTTCCCCTACCTTCATTGTTCTATATGTTTTAACAATGACTGTCGTACTTCGATAGTAAACTATGAGACAGTCAACGTAAATGAAGCAAACTTGCAGGCTTAGAAAAACCAAGAGGGGCAACTGTCAAATATGCGTCTGTGTAGGCCACTGAACGTTGAACCCAAGTTCACCCCCAACCGTCCGGACCCAGGACCATCCTCAGTAGCGTTCAGGCTGGTAATAGAGATTCGTCACAATTTAATTTACCTTGCTTCATTCCAACATCAATTTTTGACTGTTACATTTGATATCAAACTCAGAGTTGATATAAAATAGATCAAAGACAGCCCTGTGACACGCCCAGTTCAATTAGTATTAACGATCAAAGATTTTGAATTCATTCAAGACCTCTAATTGTAAATCGCATTTGACAGAACATATATCTGATAACTAATATTTTAGCTCAACCAATACTATTTTTTCACCTTTCCTTGGAAGATATTCGTAACCAGACTATTGTCGATTGGATGACCATTTCCTCGATTGTTATTCAATACATTCATAGTAGTGGTGACCTTTGTCGTTGATATAAAAAGTCATAGAGTAGGCTATCTATGTCAATCTGCCAAGTAACATCATTAATCTTGGCCAAAGCAGTCGTCTATTCAATGGCACAATAGTACCGAATGAGTGTGCACTACTACAGTACTACACTAAGGCAGCCCCGGCCTTAGGCCGCTATGATTGCGAGGCCCGGTCGCCGTCCCACACCGAATTCCCGGGACAGGACCCAGTTTGCATCAGATTTACCGGTCACTGCCCTCTCCCGGTGGCCCGACGAATTATCTTTCTCCAAACAACCCACAATCCTCCCGCCCGCCATCCTCTAGTAGCTTAGGATGCGGTTATACTTCCTTATATGGATCGCTAAAACGGTGTCGGAGATTTGTATGTAAACTAGTCCTCGGAAAATGGCCCACATGCCAAAAGTAACTTAATTAATAGTGAAGATTGGTAATAACGGTATGTACAATTTTGAATTTCTGAGGTACAGTAGATCGATATCTTAAATAGTTTAATTCAAATTGAAAAATATATCATAACATTTTGTTAGTTTGTATTAATTATGCTGATTTATACTTTGAGTCTACAAACATTCAATTACCTAAGTACCAATCCCAACACTCTTCATGCTTGCTGCTAAAATCAATTGAAAGTGTATATAAAGGTATGAATACGGAAGTGTGATCAGTATAGCAAGTCAAGCTTTGCCATATAGTAAAACGGCTTTGCCATATGACAATAAGGAATTGCCTAAATCTCGATGCTTTGAGGTGAGTATTTGGTTCCAGCTAACTTCTAACTTTGAAACGGTCTTTTGTCACTTTATGCATGAGGCAGCGACAGCGTACGAACATCAATCAGGCCTAAGGATAATGTAAATAAAAACAAGACCTGCACATCATTTTTAGAAAATTATTCGTAATAAATGAGAGTAATTTTGGAATGACATGAAGAGACAGAGGATAAGCTGAAGTACAAGGCTATATTATTGGTTATATTTAATATGTTCCACGGAACTAAATCAATGTTTATAAAAATCTATTGAATTAACAAACCTTTTAGATGGAAATATACTTATTTCAAAACCTATATAGAACATTTCTAGACAAGTATAAGTGGGTTCTAAAGATCAGTATAAGTGCTTCGAGATCAGACTAATCAGATCAGATTGAAAAATAATATAATAGAACAAATTTCTGAACTATCTTTCTTGTCATCATCATGTTAGGGGACTTTGGGCCCGGGTTTATAGCATAGGCTACATAGATGCAGGCCCAGGGGCCCGCACCACACAGAACCAAATACAAAAGCCTCATATAAGCAAAACGAGATCGCACGTAGCACACTGACGTGAGGGAAGTGAATTTCCGCATTAAAACCCTAAAAAGATCAAATGAAGGGTTTAATCCAACATTGGTTACCTTTTTTTAATAGACAAATTTTATTTTTGGCTTTATTGATGCTCCTATTTATAAATTCACTATTAGGATGCCAATGTTGTACATTATAAAGTTGGAAGGAGGTATTTTCGGGATAACAAGTTGGTATAGGGGTATGGGGGTGATAAAACGATATTAAGATATGAAAAACAGCCTTTTCCAGTGAAAAATCCCCATAAGACAACGTACTGTACTTTTAAAATTAACATTTTCTTTAACTCGGTAAGTACTTCTGCTAGAATGATAAGGGAGGACTTAGTCTTTGGTTTTTTAGTACAATAAGTTAATGTGCAATAAATGTACATTTGGGGCTTTTCTGACCATTTTTGGGCCCAAAAACTCAAAATTTGGAAACTTAAATCCCAAAAAAGGAGGTTAGAGTTTTCCGATTGCTTTGCCCAACGAACTTGTCCAATTGATTATAAAAATGAATGTCTCTACCAAATTTGAAGTAAATTGGACAATTGCGACCACTAGAGTGCGAAAACATATACATATATATATATATATATATATATATATATATATATATATATATATATAGACCCCTCAAAACGTGTTCAGGGGGTCACGTTAGGAACATCTATGGCGGTCCCGGGCTTAAGTCTCACCGTGCGGGTAATACTAATAGCTCACTTTTTCATAGGAAATTCACTAAAAAATGTCGGTTGCCAATCTGGGCCGGTACGGCAACAAGGACCCACACTACTTCGAGCCTAGTGGTTGTGGCCCACATCGTCTAAATTCGGCCCTGGAGGACTTACTATGGCTTAGATAAATCAAACTTATCATAATTTGTTGACCCTCTTTGCATTAGATAATTCTTTGTTACTTATGTAAACCCACAGAGAAGAAAGAGGGTAAAGCTTTCTTCTTTCATCTCTGTGGTTATAATTAAATATTTTTGCTTTGTGCAAGAGATAATGGTAATTCGGTATTTCATTATAATTGCTGAAATTTCATAAATTTGGCAATTACTCTTTGTATTTATTTAATATTTGTAACGTTTATGTTAGTTGAGTCAGTGACAATACTAGTTGTATGTGTTTTTTATTCAGTTATTGGACCTAGTGCCTGTTGAAAGATATTTTCATAAATGTTTAAACAAATATGTTTGCTCACGTAATTAGACTGTGCTATTTTTACTTGGTTAATCTTTACCTCAAGATAAGAAGAGTAATATGCATATTTATACTGAACTTTTGTACAAATTTAATTTTTCTACTATAAACATGTATATTTATGTATATACAAGATGTAACTGATTATTACAAATTAAATTGGACAGTTGATAAGTTTTTACGGCTTTTAAGGATTTTTAAATAAGAAATACTGACCAAATCACTCAGTAGTAGTCAACAAACTGCAGCTAACTGCATTTTGTACCAAATAGGGTAGGAAATCGTTAGCTGCATTCTAGAAAATCCACAATGCTTTCATTGCCGATGAAAGAGCCTTCACGCATAATTCTGTCCACAACAGCTGCGAGTTGCGATACAAAAGCGACGCCGACACAGTTCCCCAGAAGTAGAAGAGCCGTTGGCAATTTTGGCCAATTTGTGGTGAACCGGGTTAATCTTTGTCCGTTGCGCGCTTCTGTGGTCCCGACACGTTCCTGCAGATTGCGCCGCTGCTGTTGACACTGTTCTCGCCCCTTTGTCACCGCGTCTCTCACGCACGCGCGGCGTGGTCGCCCGGACATTCGGGGGAGTCTGGACGTGTTTTGGCGACGCGTCATCTACCGTTGGCGCTCACCGGGTTGAATGTCCCTGTCGTAATTCAAGTGTTTTTGGTACTTCAGGAAAATACAATTTGCTTCTATTCCTTCTAGCGAATTCCCTGGCGTCAATCACATACTCTTGCACGCTGTTGTCTTCAGTTTTTTATCTGGTAGAGTTAGCGTGGTCTCTATTACAAAATTAATCAAATCCTGCAATATATTTTAACTCATTTTTAGCTTAGTTTCCTACAGAAAGGAAATCTATAAGCATTACTCTCATGGTGAGACTGAAACCTGGGACCCCAATGGAAGTTCCTAAACACCCGAACAACTTGGCGTAGTTTATCATCATCATTACTCCAGTACCTACTTGACAGCTGAACCCCATCCTAACCTAATAATGCACACCAATACCATTTTATAATTGCAGATAAATGGGGTGCATCAATATTGCAACAAATTACATGCGATATCAAATATTCACAATAATTTGCTCACAACAACATTCCTTCTCCTCACGGAAGCGTGCTGCATACGAACTAGTTTGTAAGTAAAAATATATAACTTTATAAAGTTAACCAATTTTGTTTAATAATATAACAATTTATATAAAAATCCTAATGAAGACAATCGATCATTCATAATACATTTTATTGATCTCAGAAGTATTATGCTGTGCATGTTTCGCATAACTTTTAATCCGTAGCTTGGAGACACTGTAATGTAATTCTTAATAATATATTCAAAATCTAAATACTACTGACTGACTGACTGACCTATCACGAAATTTCCATAACTATAAGGCCTACAGAGTTGAAATTTGACATATAGGTGCGGCTTTGGCCCTTGGTGCTTGCTAAAAAACAGTATTACGAAATTCCCCTTGTGTTCCGCCCCGCTGGGTCCCAAAGTTCACATGTATTCCTTATGGACATTCACTTTGGTTTGAGCTGATGAAAATTCTAACAGCTGATCTTGATTCGTAGTAGTTCCAAAGGCTAACCGCAGAATTCATCACCCACAACTATCATAGTTACACGAGCGAAGCTGCAACGGGTCGGCTAGGGTTAAAATAAAATTAACGGTATTAAATATTCTGCATAAAAGAGCACACCGTAGGTAAATCCGAGAATACATTGTGAACACTTATATTTTATGAATACACCGTAGGAAAACTTAACAATTCATCTAGGTACATCCAGCAATACAACTCTAAGAAAGATACCTGTTCTTCATCAGAGAAAGCAGACGCATTTTTCCGACGCATAAAGTCTTTTTGGGGCAAAGCCAGACGAGTTTATGACTAATCAAGGCAACTGGAGGGAGCGAAAGTTGTAAATAAGATGCGAGGGGATCGAGGCCATAGGGCTACTTAGAACCGGATCCCCCGCCCGGGGCAGCTGAAAAATTGGGGAAAGTTGACCCGGGGCTGCTCGGTTACTTAATAAGATCCAGTTTGTGAATGGACCATCCTAAAGATATATTATTATTTTAACACCTTTTCGTAAATATATATAAGGTTCACATATTAATTTTGGAGTAATGGATTACGGTTATAGGTTCACATTGGGAATTTTACATTTATTCTATAACTTATGGAATTTTCCTCATGAAATTCTCTAATGCCTTTAACAAGGCGATAAAATCAAATCATAATATATCTGCATTATTTATGAAGATTTTTATTTAGTGCATGGACCTCGTTTTATTTGTATTCCTAAGGCCCCATTTATTTAGATGTGTTATGACAATTTTGTAATTTTAGAATATGATGTTTGTGAGAAGTTACTTTACTTTGATTGTTTTGATAGATTGTTTTAGATTTCTTGGAGATGTTATTTATGTCTGCGCTTTCACTAACCATACCACATAAGGCGTAGTAAGCAATATTTAAAATATGAGATTTGTCGAAATAGTCTGAATTATTTATTTACACATTTCCACTCACTCGGTATGGAAAATGAGGGTAAAAGTCCGGCCATCCAGTTTATAAGATCCAAAACAATTGGAAAAACGAAATCAAGTGTTTCAAAGATTCCAGATAACTATGCAAGTTAATCATACGATGTTCACTATTATTATAAAACTAGCTACTGTCTTTACTTAATAACCAATTAATAACACTCATTTAAAATTATTAATAAATAAGATGCTGAAAATCGTTAGCAGGTGATAAAAACGACAATTGTTGAATGGCTGAACCGCTTATTGTTGTTTACAATATAATTTTATTTTGCGGAAGACCCGTATGTATCCAAGGGCTTTTTGTTTACAAGTAATCATGGTCGAAATGAAATTGCATGCCTTCTTACTGACAGTAAGAATATCTTATTTATATCCGACTATTAATACTGACGAAGCATGAAAGTTCCTTTATAGAGCGTCATTTGAAACTCTTAAAACGTAACGTAATGGACATAAGATACAAACAAATAAATTCGCTAATAATGTATTTTAGCGAATTTCTATAGGGAAGAAGCTACTATTGTAGTCGGTATTGTAAAACATATAAAGGACTACTTATAACTTTAATTTCGAAAACCAGACAGATCCAACCTCGTCCAAAGTGGTATTTTGGGGCGGTTTGGTACCCTGAAAATGAGGGTTTGACTTTTTTTTACATATAATCTATTTAAAAAGAAAATTTCGGTTTCACTTTTGGATTCAGCTTAAAGAAATAAACAATTTAGGAACGTAAGTTTTACTCTACGTCAATTGGTTACCGATATATTTAAAGTGCTGAACACAGTACAATGTACATTGTTATTCTAATGGATATTAAGTAAAATGTTATATCTTGCTTATATTTTGATAAATCTTGGAATATGGCTTCACCTCGTAGGGTTACATTGATGTTTGCATAACAACCCATTATAGTTTATTTTGCAGGAACCATGCGTACTCGGTACTAATACTATTTTTTTAATAAATAGAATGTTATATATCGCTTATCATTGGATGTATTTTTATCAAACTTGGTACGTGGCAGTGAGAAATATAATATGCATTAGAAATTCGCTGAATACGAAGATTTGCTGCGACGGGGGTTATTGTTTTTGTATTTCTCATGTGATTTTGTTACTTTAGTGTGGTAATATGTAATAATTTAATCGTTTTACTACTGCTGTAATTACATTACACTGATAGAGATAACCTTGTAATGCGGCGGTAAGGCGGTGAGGTAGCAGCGGGTGGGAGGTTCTGGCCGTGGGAGAGGCGACAAACTAGGCATTGTTGAGGTAACCAGAACCAGACGCATGTGGGGGAACAAGTTGAACCATCACATCATTTACTGCGCTCAGAGCTGGTGTTGGCGTTGCATAAGACCAGCAATACACTTGTAATAGTTGGCCAATAGCAAGCAAGAGAACAAGAGCACGAGAGATGCCCTTTAATTTGATTAACACATTATTTTACAACTGCCATTTGTTTAGACAAAATAATTTAAGGGGATTCATTAAACAAATCTTAAAAGTTAGCTTCACCGTTAAACTTTAAAATAAATAAACAAATATTTGAAGATTAATTTTACTCTGGACGCCTCAAAGCATACGCACGATTGCAATTCAAAATAAGATGACTACAATTCATCAAGTAGCTGCCTCGGCGGAATCGCACGAAAATCCTATTATATTGGAATACCAGGATGTCCAAATACGGGTTTTTAAGTCACGTAAAGTATATAGATAACAAATATTATACGATCACTTTAACACAGTTTTAGCATGACCTGATAGAAAGTGATGCAGTATTAGGGTTGAGTAACAATAGACATTAATGTGTGTTAATAGGCAGTATTACACACATCGACCTGTAAAATGGATATATCCTCGCACATGTTCCTCGGATTTATACACCCAGCAACTTGTTCGTGAACTTGTCCATGTACTCATCAACATGTCCATGTACCGGCGGGCGGCGCTGGCGTGGCGCACCGTCACGATCGGATCTCCGTGGATTGGTGATGCAACAAGTTTTTGGTTAAAGAGCTCTATTACGCATTCTACAAATGTTTTACAAGGATTTGTTGACGTACAACTTTATGTGTGTAATATCCCATTAAGGAAACATTACAATACAGCGTTGATTGATGCTTTTGCTATAATATACAATTTCAGGAGTTATAAATTATATGGTGAGTCCTATCAACAAATGTTCTATATTTCCTGTCGTTTAAAAAATAATGATAAAATATGAATGTTGAATTCCTCTACCGCCATCACGTACTGCTTTTTCCCTCAAAAACCTCTAATGATGTTGTCAGGCGCTGAGCAGCGCGAGCGCACACGTACACGTATAAAAAGCGACGCCTCTGAGAGGAGCTCGAGCTCGATACCTCCAATTAAAGTCCGGCGTAACCTTTCGCAGAGCGGTCAGATACGATGCAGGGAGTCGCGGTCGTGGGAGCCACCTGTGGGAACTGAGGGATATGTCGTTCTGTTACGTTGATAGCGTGAGGTTTGCACTAATACGCCGTATTGTAACCAACAATACCCCCAGATCACCTATTTCCATGGTTACAGTTTGTCCTCTAACATTCGACCGGAAGCGCATTGCTGTTTTATTAGTTTTCCTTTCTAATTCATAACACACATTAATCGGCGTGACAATGGGATCTGAAAGTAATTCTGATTTCTCAGGAGGCTTCATAGCTAAGAGCTTGTTCCGTTCCTTCGGTGATGTAAAAAGATGCCATGCTGTTTAGCCCACTGGTGTAAGGAAATGCCACCTCTGTTTGAATTTATGTGGTTTAAAACCTTGAGTTAGAATTTTTAGATGTAAGCAGATGTGTATCAAGTACAAAGGGATAATTACGTTATGAAAATGTGTTCATAAGTTCCACTAACACTACAACTGAAAGCCGAATTAAGTTGTACATAATAAAAATACCTTTCCTAAATATTAGTCCACTCTTACTATGCAAAACCTCCCACACATATTATTCGGTCCTCCTTTCACCTATACGTGACAAAGTGAATAGCAACCAGCAGTAACTCACTTGGGAACGTAGGGATACAATTTAATTGTACATTATCCAGATTAAGGCCCAAGTTTTGAAACTTTTTTTATTTTCATTACCTCAATCTCAAACGTATTCACTCTCAACTAATCTTCCCTGAAAAACAAAATCCAATCTCATGTGTTTAGGCAGGTTACGATACACTATCTGACACTGTTTGAATTAATATGTTTAAGTCTTACAGAAGAAATATTACCTAATATTAGTCTAATATTACCTACTCTGGGATTCGATATAACAAACGTTAGATTGGGAATAAAACTTGAATAAACTGACACGTCGATGGCCTAGCACCGATAATACGAAGAGGAACACAAATAGTCGCAGTAAAGCCCAACGGGTCGTTGGATTTTTCATTAAAACGGTCTTTCTTCGATATAAAAATACACGGCATTTGCATTATATGACAAATTTCATTATTATTATTATTATAATTATTATTTTTCCGTCGCTTGCATGACAGTTGCATAAAATGAGAGCCCTTGAAATACTCCGCCTCACTACTCTCATAATGCACTATCATGGTGCCAACCAATTCAACAATTTTCTTTCATAATAAATCAGCTCTACACCAACTGATGGTGGTTTCATATGTTGTTTAGCTACAATCTTTAGAAATTACCGATACGGACTGTGAACAGATCAATCTTAAAACTCAGGGCTTGGGGTGTTCCACTATAAAAACGTCAAAAAACGCCACTTCGATTGAAGACACATATCAACATCAAAACTCTACCAATATTTGATTTACCTAAAAATAGTCCCAGATTAAATTTCTCCGTAGGAGTTTATTGATATTTGGATGTACAAATGTCACAACAATCGAATGGACTTTTATACAGCCTATGAAACACCATAATAACTATCTGTGTAACTACCAGGAACTTCAGAGACGGGGGTTAACGACGTAATAAAATCTTCGAATAACGATAAACCGGGGCCAAATGTTCGCCCATGTGTGTCCCGTTACTTGTGATAAGTCAAAGTTGAACAGGTTCAGGGACCCGGACCGTTTAGCGGTCGTTCTCATTGGGTCGTTCCCCTCTACAGCCACTCCAGTATTCACTGCTTTGTTCTGTCAAAGAAGAAAGGCCTGTGGATGGCACTATGCTGAAGATAACGATTATCAAACAGTTCATCCCCTGAGATGAGAATTATATTTTGTATGCTTCTTCAGCAGTCTTTAAAGGTTGTGTTTACTGCAGAATGTTTTAATTTCAGTTGGGTAGATCACCCTGTTTTTTAGCGAATTTCCCCTATAGGGAAGAAGCTATTACCGTAGGTCTCATGGTAAGACTTAAGCCCGAGACCATGATAACTTTTTGTTTTGATGTCCCCAGATGTCCAAAACACTATTCGTTCAAATTTATATATATGTATATATATCTATATATATATATATATATATATATATATATATATATATATATATATATGTGTCCGTGAATGCGATAACTTGAGTAAAAAACGTCCGATTTCGATGAAATTTGGCTCAAATGTGTAAACTAACATTTATGACTTTAAGTTCGAAAACCAGAAAAATCGAACCATGGGAAGGGGGGTTTATGGGGGTTTTAAATTTTCCAAAAATCAGTTTTTTGCATTTTTTACCCTAAAATTTTTAAAACACTTAATTTTGGTTTAGACCATGTTATAGAGCTTAAAAAAACAAATAATATGGTATTTTGAATTATTAACCTAGGTTAAGTAGTTGCGGAAAAAATCCAAAAAACATGCTCATAAAATCTCCCATGTTAATCTTATGGGAAAAAGGTTTTTGGCTTTTCCTCAGTTAATTTTACTTTAAACTTCACATTTTCTTTTACCAATCACTTCAGCTCCACAAAACAATCATTTTGGTGTTTAAATTGTGATTCTACGTCAAACCGTTGCAGAGATATTCAAAGTGCTAAACACAGTACGTTGTCCAATGTTATCCTTATGGAGAATAAATAAAATTTGATATCTTGATTATTTATGAATGTATATTGATGAAATTTGGTATGTGGCTTCATGTTGTACTGGTATATTGATAATTGCACAAAAAATAAATGTTTTGTTGATTGTCCCCGTAGCAGCTAACCTGCATACTCAGCCCTAATGTTATTCTTATGGAGAATAAGTAAAGTTTTATATCTCCCTTAATTATGAACATAAATTAATAAAACATGGTAAGTAGCTTCACCTGGTTCAGTTATATTGATAATTGCATAAAAACTCATTTCTTATCTTCCTCGTTGCAGCAAACCTGCGTACTCAGTCCTAATGTTATTCTTATGGGGAATAAATAAAATGTAATAAATCACTTATTTATGAATGTATTTTTGTCAAAATTGGTGAGTGGCTTTATGTACTAGTGAGAAACATATCAATGCATTGGAAATTCGCTGAGTACGCAGGTTTGCTGCGACGGGGGGTATTTTGTTTTATAACTAACCACTAATATTTTTTATAATTAGTAAACAACAGCTTTTGCTTGATAAATTAATTATATTTATAACAAACTAACGCATAACTTATGTCACCATTGAGCTGTAATAATTGTTATTTTCTTAATACGGGCAGGATAAAAAATGCCAAATTGATTTCAAGAGGGTCATTATTTTTCAAATTCAATGTCACTATCACGGCGAATTTATATTGTTAAAATAATTGCGGCATTAACCTTCACTGGAATCTCGCTAAATAGTTATAGAATTTTGTATAAAATCATTGAGCGAATAAAAAACCTAACTTACATACACATAAAAGTCAGTAAGTAATACCCTACAATTTTTAATTTTTTTTTTACAAAGAAAAGGAATGTGTAAGTAGAACAACAACGTGTTAAAGTACTTATAAAATGAATGGCATGGAATTGCAGTTGCTTGGCAGTTTCGAGAACGA
Organism: Allygus modestus; assembly: GCA_963675035.1. Lineage (NCBI taxonomy): Eukaryota > Metazoa > Arthropoda > Insecta > Hemiptera > Cicadellidae > Allygus > Allygus modestus. Next base: position 213,917,169 of record OY776111.1, read on the forward strand.
GCATCTGGTTCATAATGTGCCCAGCGGGAGAGAAGTACTTCCACAACCCAAACCCCGGACCATGACCATGTGGGTTCCGTTGTCCTCGCGTCACATTGAAGAGTAATAATAGAGGCTGCCGCTGTACCCACGCCTACAGCGGGCAACTCTGTAATTATCAGCATCCACCACAGCGTTCGTCTCAAACTGCTTTCTACAATTACAGACCTATCACGCTTCTTCGTCCAGAAGAGAAATGTGCCAAATTCCAGGGCGATTCTTGTAATTCTATGATAGCACCAGCTGTAAGTAACACTCATCTTTCACTGAAGTCCCATTGTGAAAGGATGAAATGAATGAAAGTTACGAAAACTGACGCTTTTCTTTTCTTGAGCAGTATATCGCCTCACAATTGATAAGTTAGTTGTGGGACGTGATCACTACTGCGTCATCTGACCTGGAAATACGAACTGAAGAGGATTAAGAGCTCTAGACGGAAAAAGGAGTTCGCTCAATTAATTTTGATGTATTGTTTAAATTGCGTTTAAATATACGCAAATAATAATGCCAAATTAATATTTTAAGATATATAATAAGCTAAATTTACACCCAAAAAATCTGCTTACTTCTGTTAAATTTTTGAAGAGACAGGTAGTTAAACTTCTTGCGCTGCATGTATTGTAAACATATTACGAAATCTCTGGGTCAATGTAAATAAATATATTTAAATAATCTTCAGACAAAGTTAATCTTCCTTAACTAAGGAGCAATGTAATCTGCCTTCACAATAATACCTTAAATTGGTATATATAAGAATCGTACCATTTGATGGCATGCATTTTAAAATTAGCGTTAAAAATACCGATATTCTTATTGGTAGACAGACTGAAGATCCCAGGGTTAAAATTGACCTGAGAATTATTTACCTGTTTTGGCGAGGCTTGACCGAAGGTCCCAGGACTAACGAGGGGTCGAGCGGGGATCCTGACTCAAGGGGTTGTCATCGAGTTTGATAAAGGTTGACAAGCAGCGCCAATAACACCTCACACCATGGGTCACTTACATTTTGCAGTAATTGAAAATCAAATATTAACTAATGGTTGTATTTCCTAGCCTGTATTTCAGTACAAAACAATAAAAAAAAATTAAATCTCCATTATTTCCGTATGTGGGTAGTTTGCTCCTTTTGACTGCAGTTATGAAAGTCTTTCCCTTATATTTTCATAGATATAAAACATATATCATACTAATATTCTAAACGTGACAGATTGTATGTATGTATAGATGGATGTTTCATCACCCAAACACGACTGAACCTATTAAGGTAACATTGTGTATGAGCTTATATATCCCATTAACACACAGAACTGCTAACGTAAACACAGATTTTATAGCGCTCGTCAGGTTAATACTTGTAATGTGGTTTAATTGTTCACGAGGAAGCCGCGGGTAACAGCTAGTACATTTACATATTACTTGAATGTTAATTGTTCACGAGTGAAGCCGTGGGTAACAGCTAGTACATTTATATATTACTTGAATGTTAATTGTTCACGAGGAAGCCGTGGGTAACAGCTAGTACATTTACATATTACTTGAATGTTAATTGTTCACGAGTGAAGCCGTGGGTAACAGCTAGTACATTTACATATTACTTGAATGTTAATTGTTCACGAGTGAAGCCGTGGGTAACAGCTAGTATGTTTACATATTACTTGAATGTTAATTGTTCACGAGTGAAGCCGTGGGTAACAGCTAGTACATTTACATATTACTTGAATGTTAATTGTTCACGAGTGAAGCCGTGGGTAACAGCTAGTACATTTACATATTACTTGAATGTTAATTGTTCACGAGTGAAGCCGTGGGTAACAGCTAGTACATTTACATATTACTTGAATGTTAATTGTTCACGAGTGAAGCCGTGGGTAGCAGCTAGTACATTTACATATTACTTGAATGTTAATTGTTCACGAGTGAAGCCGTGGGTAACAGCTAGTACATTTACATATTACTTGAATGTTAATTGTTCACGAGTGAAGCCGTGGGTAACAGCTAGTACATTTACATATTACTTGAATGTTAATTGTTCACGAGTGAAGCCGTGGGTAACAGCTAGTACATTTACATATTACTTGAATGTTAATTGTTCACGAGTGAAGCCGTGGGTAACAGCTAGTACATTTATATATTACTTGAATGTTAATTGTTCACGAGTGAAGCCGTGGGTAACAGCTAGTACATTTATATATTACTTGAATGTTAATTGTTCACGAGTGAAGCCGTGGGTAACAGCTAGTACATTTATATATTACTTGAATGTTAATTGTTCACGAGTGAAGCCGTGGGTAACAGCTAGTACATTTATATATTACTTGAATGTTAATTGTTCACGAGTGAAGCCGTGAGTAACAGCTAGTACATTTATATATTACTTGAATGTTAATTGTTCACGAGTGAAGCCGTGGGTAACAGCTAGTACATTTATATATTACTTGAATGTTAATTGTTCACGAGTGAAGCCGTGGGTAACAGCTAGTACATTTATATATTACTTGAATGTTAATTGTTCACGAGTGAAGCCGTGGGTAACAGCTAGTACATTTACATATTACTTGAATGTTAATTGTTCACGAGTGAAGCCGTGGGTAACAGCTAGTACATTTATATATTACTTGAATGTTAATTGTTCACGAGTGAAGCCGTGGGTAACAGCTAGTACATTTATATATTACTTGAATGTTAATTGTTCACGAGTGAAGCCGTGGGTAACAGCTAGTACATTTATATATTACTTGAATGTTAATTGTTCACGAGTGAAGCCGTGGGTAACAGCTAGTACGTTTACATATCACTAGAATGTTTTACGCGCAGCTTGCGCATCCCGTGTTGAGAAGCGATAAAAGTAAATAGTTAAATAGTAAACAAAAAATGACATTCTGTCGTTAGATAAATCCTTGTAACAGCTGTTTATTTAATTAAATTGGATGAAGAAAAAGCACATGTGACATAAACCTAATAAAACTCTCCTCCATATGAACTTGGAGACTTGGAAGGCCCGTGGGGCAGAGCCCTGAGGCCTAACTCGAAAATCTAAAGCCAGTTTGCACATCTGCACATCTAGACGCGCGTTTTAGTGTATGTGGGGGTAACGTAAAAGCCTTACTGTTTACAAAGTTTTTATGTAGCGTATTAATAATATAGATAGATTTCTCCTTATAGGCTTTCCGGTTCACCATATCTACCTTAAAACTTCATCAAAACCAATAATTAGACAATAATTTTGAAGATTACCTTCACCGTTGAATGCGACAAATAAACAAACAATTTAAACCAAGAGTTGTAGTTTTTTTTTAAATTTGCCATTTCAATTTTTAACAGTTTCCTGAATCTTTCTATTTCTCAATAAAGAATTATGTATTCTTATTTTGTGGTTAATTATTTGTCCTGTCTTTATCAATTTTGATTGAGGATGTTATTAAAAAACAAAATTCACATTTCGGGATATAATGTAGTTACATTAGCCCCAGTTACTATTTATGTGTCACAATTTTAAAATATTAAGATGGATGCGAACAGAAAATGTATTTGCACAACTGTAGTATATTAATAACATTACAATAATACGTTCACTGAATACGCAGGATTGTTCCGAGATAAATATTGTACAAGTATAAAGAAAACTATAAAAGACATGATAAACAGTGCATGATAAAGGACTCCTTGGATTGAGGTTTTTAGTGATTTATTATTTTATATAAATCGAATTATTAAGGAATAAAGTGTCAACATAGTCGTGAATTTCGTTATATTCTTACAGCTATAAAATAAAAGGAAACTAGTTGACTGAGTTCCAAAATTAACCTTTATTAAGATATTTTTTGCTGTGGGATAACGTGACACGAAACAAGTCTTTGTAGCTCTGCTCTATCTTGCGTTTAGGCCCTCTGTCTGGTTGTAAACCGGTTGAACACGCAAGAACTGTAAGTTGGTTTTACTCTTCGCTCGACCTGTATCTAGCTCAACTGTTGAAGGATGTGGTTTCTGAGAACGATCGGCGAGAGGCGTTCACGCCTGCCAAGCATGACTTGGGCTAGGTTAGGTGGTTCAACCAAAGTCGACTCTCTATCCCACACCATCCAGACCTTGAATACATGAGGAAAGTGTTCGGTTTCTGTTTGCTTCTCAAATGTTTGTATTTGAATCACGAAATGGTTACTCTGATCAAACGGATTTGTATCCTATTTCAGAGAGCCCTTACGCGATTACCTTTTGCTTAATAGTTAAAAAATAAAAAGGATATATAAGATTTAGGTTTTACTATGCATCTTGCTTTGACTTTACGCATGTACTGTATTCGTACTAAGCACAGTTTTAAGAACACTTATATAAACTCACATATCATAAAATAAATACGAGTCTTTTTCAAACTGATAGATTTTTACGATGTGGCGACGAATTTTAATTTGACTAAAGCTAAAATTTAAGATTCGGATGACTAAGATTTGAATCAAAGTAAATATTTGATGGATTCGATGAAACGAACCCCTTCATTCAGCATTTCTGATGTAAATATTTGCATTTGCAAGTGTGATCATTTATTTTACTAACAACATTTTAACAGTCTAATAATACAGCCAAATCAAATTAGAACACAGCAATTATTCAGGGTGTTTATAAAAGATGCGGTTTTGGCATTGCATACCAAACAAACCAAAGAAGGTAAAACAAATATTTATTTTATTGGAATAACCACAAGAAACAGTTTAATATATAGATGACTGTAAGTTTCAATATGTTCGCCATTTGTAGCTCTGCAGACATAAAAACGATGATGTAATTCAACACACGGTGCAGCATGTGTCTTGTAACTGGGGATACTGCCTCTTATATTATTTATCTTAAATGAGTCGCAGTACGAATTGTTCGTGGTTAAACAATGTTTTTTCATATATCCTCACAAAAATAGTCACAAGGAGTTACGTATGGGCTCCTAGGAGGTCATGATATGGAACAATCTCTACCTTGGGACCACCTTAAAAAGAACCATACCCCAACTGGAAGAGGAAAATAGAATTCAGGCCTACCTTATACTTGGTTAAAATGTATCCCGATGAAATATTTGTTGTATTACTATACTTAGTTATTCATTACTTATCATGGAATAAATACTATTATTCAGTTGTTACAAAAATATTCAATTTGATTCTTAAAGCTGTTGAAGCTTTAAATTTCCAAACATTTTCACAAAACATATCATTTTTTTTGAGTGGCCTTGTGTTTTATTTATTTTTCTTTATTGCGATTTTTTAATAAGTTTGCAGCCGTGTTATTTTCTCTGCTTTTCCACCCAGCCAGAATGAATAAAATATTAATGAACCTAACAGTAGCCAATGGTCATTCACGAGTTATCATCGCGTTTTTTTATTATCTAGTACGATTTGACTCACCGCAGAATCGGTCGTTCGCCAAACAAGACATGCGCTACCATCCTTAAAATTGAAGTTGCATAAACAGGAAGGACATAGTGCTGAATGATATATAAAAGATTGTTTTTTTCCCGGAGTATTGACTTAAAATATACGAGGAATTAAATGACAGTGAAGGGAAAAGAAGGGATATATTTGTGAAAGCTCATCTTTTAATGTTGCAACAATGATTGTCCAAGCAGGTCTAGGAGATCAGGTAAGGTGAAAGTAGGCAGTGAATTGAAGAATCCAGACGAGTGATGACTGGGTGTGTAAACGTGATAACTGACCTGCAGGACTGGCGCAGACAGTTATACTACGGTTGTAGTATACCAAGTGACCAAGTGACCCTTCGCATAACATTGACAAAAGTCAACGAGGGAAGTTTGGGTGCGAAAACGTTATAACTGACCTGCAGGACTGGCGCAGACAGTTATACTACTACGGTTGTAGTATACCAAGTGACCAAGTGACCCTTCGCATAACATTGACAAAAGTCAACGAGGGAAGTTTGGGTGCGAAAACGTGATAACTGACCTGCAGGACTGGTGCAGACAGTTATACTACTACGGTTGTAGTATACCAAGTGACCAAGTGACCCTTCGCAGAACATTGACAAAAGTCAACGAGGGAAGTTTGGGTGCGAAAACGTGATAACTGACCTGCAGGACTGGCGCAGACAGTTATACTACTACGGTTGTAGTATACCAAGTGACCAAGTGACCCTTCGCATAACATTGACAAAAGTCAACGAGGGAAGTTTGGGTGCGAAAACGTGATAACTGACCTGCAGGACTGGCGCAGACAGTTATACAACTACGGTTGTAGTATACCAAGTGACCAAGTGACCCTTCGCAGAACATTGACAAAAGTCAACGAGGGAAGTTTGGGTGTGTAAACGTGATAACTGTCCTGCAGGACTGGCGCAGACAGTTATACTACTACGGTTGTAGTATACCAAGTGACCAAGTGACCCTTCGCAGAACATTGACAAAAGTCAACGAGGGAATTTTGGGTGTGTAAACGTGATAACTGACCTGCAGGACTGGCGCAGACAGTTATACTACTACGGTTGTAGTATACCAAGTGACCAAGTGATCCTTCGCAGAACATTGACAAAAGTCAACGAGGGAAGTTTGGGTGCGAAAACGTGATAACTGACCTACAGGACTGGCGCAGACAGTTATACTACTACGCTTGTAGTATACCAAGTGACCAAGTGACCCTTCGCATAACATTGACAAAAGTCAAGGAGGGAAGTTTGGGTGCGAAAACGTTATAACTGACCTGCAGGACTGGCGCAGACAGTTATACTACTACGGTTGTAGTATACCAAGTGACCAAGTAACCCTTCGCAGAACATTGACAAAAGTCAACGAGGGAAGTTTGGGTGCGAAAACGTTATAACTGACCTACAGGACTGGCGCAGACAGTTATACTACTACGGTTGTAGTATACCAAGTGACCAAGTGATCCTTCGCAGAACATTGACAAAAGTCAACGAGGGAAGTTTGGGTGCGAAAACGTGATAACTGACCTACAGGACTGGCGCAGACAGTTATACTACTACGGTTGTAGTATACCAAGTGACCAAGTGACCCTTCGCATAACATTGACAAAAGTCAAGGAGGGAAGTTTGGGTGCGAAAACGTTATAACTGACCTGCAGGACTGGCGCAGACAGTTATACTACTACGGTTGTAGTATACCAAGTGACCAAGTAACCCTTCGCAGAACATTGACAAAAGTCAACGAGGGAAGTTTGGGTGCGAAAACGTTATAACTGACCTACAGGACTGGCGCAGACAGTTATACTACTACGGTTGTAGTATACCAAGTGACCAAGTGACCCTTCGCATAACATTGACAAAAGTCAACGAGGGAAGTTTGGGTGCGAAAACGTTATAACTGACCTGCAGGACTGGCGCAGACAGTTATACTACTACGGTTGTAGTATACCAAGTGACCCTTCGCATAACATTGACAAAAGTCAACGAGGGAAGTTTGGGTGCGAAAACGTTATAACTGACCTGCAGGACTGGCGCAGAAAGTTATACTACTACGGTTGTAGTATACCAAGTGACCAAGTGACCCTTCGCAGAACATTGACAAAAGTCAAGGAGGGAAGTTTGGGTGCGAAAACGTTATAACTGACCTGCAGGACTGGCGCAGACAGTTATACTACTACGGTTGTAGTATACCAAGTGACCAAGTAACCCTTCGCAGAACATTGACAAAAGTCAACGAGGGAAGTTTGGGTGCGAAAACGTTATAACTGACCTACAGGACTGGCGCAGACAGTTATACTACTACGGTTGTAGTATACCAAGTGACCAAGTGACCCTTCGCATAACATTGACAAAAGTCAACGAGGGAAGTTTGGGTGCGAAAACGTTATAACTGACCTGCAGGACTGGCGCAGACAGTTATACTACTACGGTTGTAGTATACCAAGTGACCCTTCGCATAACATTGACAAAAGTCAACGAGGGAAGTTTGGGTGCGAAAACGTTATAACTGACCTGCAGGACTGGCGCAGAAAGTTATACTACTACGGTTGTAGTATACCAAGTGACCAAGTGACCCTTCGCAGAACATTGACAAAAGTCAACGAGGGAAGTTTGGGTGCGAAAACGTTATAACTGATCGGATTAACGGACGCAACAGATAATAAAGATGTAACGATGGAACCACAGGCCCTATTATTTAAGAAACCTACGCAAGACATTTTCATTTCCTAGCTTTCCAGAAAATTTCTACGGCACATTGGTCACTGGTTTAAGTGATTTAAAATAATATTTTTTCAAGAACCTCCTAGATATTGCCGGTTTGTTGTCATTCAATAATCTTACTAAATATTGAATTCAGTGTTACGCCTCTGAAGAAATTTAGTTCTAAATTATTGTGTGTATACAATCAACAACAATATGAAACCCTTTTTCATTAATTAAGACATTAGATACAAACTGGCTTCATTTTGAGGTCGTAATTTTCTCTTATGCTAAACGAACCGTGAAACTGTAACCTAACTACATCGCAATAAATGTGGTGTGGAGCAGCAGAAGTGTAAATCTCCATGAACAAAGTAGCAAGACCGATCGTACAACCTAGCTCAGCTAGAGATAGCGAGTAATTTACATGCTATACGGATACCCGCAGCCGAGGATGCAGTTTGTGCCGGGTCCGGGTCCTAGACCGTAACTCAGACGTAACCAGTCCGGGTTCTGGGTAGATGGACGACCGTCACTCTAGGCCCTCGGTCCGGTCCTCGTTCTCGCGTGACCGTAAGCACTCAGTTTCACTCCGGCTGAACGTGGTTAGGCCAGTTTATAGGCCGAGCCCATCCATCCTTGTTACTTCTCAGCAGGATCGCTTAGTGCCTGACTTAAGAGTGCAATTTGTCTCGTCGTATGGATATAGATGGTTATGAATATGTATTTTGTCCTTTATCGATTATCTGGCATTGGATGATGCATGCGAAGTAGAAATGCGATTTAAATAGTGCGAATAAAATAGAGTCTTTGCCATTTAAACGCTGGACCGGAATATGCTTCTGTTTTACGAACCAAACATAAATACTGTACTCAATGACATACAAGCACAAGTTAGCACTTTGGCAGTTGTGTTCAAGGTGTTGATGAACTTGCTTTATTTTTTATTGAACATTCTGGTGCTAATTTATCTCCGGTTAGTTACTTGTGGGATTAATTTAGTATTAGAGAAGTATAAGTCACTGTGAATTTGTAGTCTGAACAAGTATACAGCGAATTGAGTTTTGAGTCAAGTACATCTCGCTGGATTATAAACACATGATAAAATATCTAACGTGCTGGTTTTTGTTACATGAATATCATAAAAAATCTTTAATGAAGCAGCTTCAATAAATAAAAAATGTGAACTACGTTCTCTGCCTTAATTCCTACGGTTTAATTCTTACCATTATAAAAAAATAAGAAATAGATTGTAAATAGACCATAAAGGCTGTACCCGAAATCTAAATAAATATCATTTTCCTCATTTATTTTTAGCATTTTGAAGTGAAAGCACTACTTGTAGGTAATTCCTAACATTAAAATGGTATGTATTACATTTTGTAAACTTGTCATACGAACAATTTACCTAACTAAATGTATCCTACAACACGTAAAACCTGGGAAAAAGCATTCCTCGGCAGTTCACATGCATCAAGCTTTGCAGGTTAAATGTACATTCTAGCGGACAGCGGCCGAGACGTAATGAGAGGGAAGGGCAGAACTAATGAAGCAATGGCATGAAATGGACGAAGTAAACAGTCAGAGGTATGCCGCGACCCCGTTCCTTGCTAGCCACTTCCTAGTCACAGCTGGACCACAAAGGTAGCAGGACCTTGGAATGAACGTGACGTGTAATGAGCTTTGAGCGGGAAGATACTGGGGTCAAATTGTTTAGTTACAACGGGAAGCTCATCTACCAAAGTCTACCATCGACGAATCCTGCCACATTCCAGTCTGCATTCCTAGGTGGTAGGGTTTGTATTGACCAGGCCGGACAAAAGCAACCACTTTTCAGTTTGGCCCACCGGCGACAAAGTCTACCAGTGACAAAGTCTACCAGCGACAAACCGTACTACATTTCTTTCTGCATTCCTAGAGGTGGACTTTGTCTTGGCCGGCCCCGACAAACTCTACCACTCAAAAGTGGCTGGGTTTGTCGCTGGTAGACTTTGTAACTGGCAAAACTTTGTCGTGGCAAAACAATGTCGATATAAAACACATTGTCTGGCTCTAATATTGCCATAAAGTGCTTTATGAAAATGTATAGCACACTTATGATACATGTAAGCCTTAAGTATGTTTGTGTTTCTATAGGTTACCTTTGATTTTAGTTTGACTTTAAAAACTAAATATAATTCGAATTCAAACTTATTAAATTCGAATGCTATTTTATGACCAAAGATATTTTATGTACAGTAATTGGAGCAATCGAGTAGGCCTATACAAAAGGTCTAGGTCATCCATGTGGAAAGCAGTTTTATCTTCTTAGAAATATCAGAATGATTGGATGTCAGATATGATTTATTTACTAACCGACTGGCCTATCAAAACTCATCGAAGATAAATTCATTTGACATGTGAATATAGCTGACCTCAATCTAAGATTAGGCGGCGCGGCGTGGCGTTGTACCTTTAGCAATAAATATCCCCACTTAGTCTGAGGTTTTTATTTGAAATATTTGAAACAAAGTTTTGATATAAATGAATAAATTCTAATAAATATCTATGTACTGTATTAGGATTTAGTCATTTATTGGCCACCTTACCAGCGGTTTTTGGGAACTCGCAAGTCTACACCCAGCAACCTCAAACTTGAGTGAAAGGTCTTAAAAAGAAAAACTGTGAGAAAATATTGTTTTTCTACTAAAAAATATTTAATTAAATAAATCAAATGAAAGAATGGAGTAAAACCATGTTAAAAAATATTTAAAGTTCATCAGTTTTTTTTAATTTTCTCACTTCTTAATGGAATGTTTTGTGATTTCAGTCATGACCAATTTTAACGATTTATGTGTCAAATTAAAGGAACTTTCTTTAAGACGTTTCAAAAGGCATTGATTGCGCCTTCAGTCCTCAGGGCTCCCTTCCACAGGCCATCAAAGTTTCCATGTTATTCTTATGGAAGGACATATTTTATTTGGATCACAGGTGTTTTATCTTAATGAATGCAATTCAAATAAACATCTGTAATAAGAAATACTAACTGCATGCCACTGTGCTATTTACATTTTATGTTTAAAATTCATTTAATTTTACTTTGTGCGACATCCCCGTGAGAAGAACGAAATGCCGGCCAGTTTAATCTGATTTTAGAACTGGTATCAGGCGAAGTTCTTGGGCATCGCTAGTTATAATAAGTTTGATTCGCGTTTATTTTTTTGGTTTAGCTGGCCAATTCCGAGATGGTTTGAGGTCAACCTTAATTTCTAACTACGGTTATATTTTGTGTGTGAATAAAATTACACAAACAAGGTTTTACTGTCATTGAGAAACTTCATACAAGATTAACACAAACATTACAGAATAGTTCATTTCAGTGCACATCTGCTCCGCATTTTGAGCATTGCAACTATTTTTTGTTGGAAAAAAGGCTTGCTGTTTCTTTTTGCCTTAATTTGCCCATAAACAAAAACAAACGAAGATGTTAACACAAAGCATGGGTGAGCCGTTACAGGTCAAGTTAGGCAGTACTGATGAAATCGACTTTCCAGGTCTTAGATTCAATCCCTCGACAGCGCTGCTGCTATGGTTTGCACGAAGTCCGTCGCCTTGGCTACTACGTCAATTCACGCTCAACAATTTTACCGATATATCTCAGTAACAGTTACTAGAATTTCCTGTGCGCAGCTTTTGCATCCCGTTTTGAGAAGCGAGAATAGTAAATAGTTATGTGGTAAAGAAAACAATGACAGTCTGTAGTTAGATATAATCCCTATATCAGCTGTGTATTAATTCAATTGACTTTAGAAAAACAAATGTGACATATACCAAATAAAACTCTCCTCCATATGAATAACATGGGAGACTTGGAAGTCCCATGAAGCAGAGCCCTTAGGCCTAAATCGAAAATCGAAAGCCAGTTTGCACATCTGCACTCCTAGACGCGCGTTTTAGTATATAATATGTAGGGGTAAATCTAAAAAAAAGCCTTATTGTTTACAAGGTTTGCATGTAGCGTATTAATAATATAGATAGATGAATCGTGAAGTATATTAAATTTTTGTATTAGACCTATCGTAGTCCCTCAACATTTGAGTCAAATACTTAAGATTCTGAATACATATAAAAACTGTATCAAAAATCGTTTCAACTTCTACATACTTAAACTTATATATTGTATATTTTAATTAATCCTTCAGACTAAACCGTAATGATTAGATCTATAATACCTGTACCAGTAGTAGTAGCTGTAGCTAACATTTCTGCAGGAGCTACTGAGCCCAGAAAGGGGGTTATTATTTGAAGCATAGACCGCAGACAGACCGCAGCCAGAATCCAGCGCCCGACTCTGATTACTCTCTTCCATCCCAATAGGCTCAGCCTGTCAGTGAGATAGACTCTTACTCTCGGATTAACCAGGGAAAGTCGGATAGATTGTTTCATTTAGGGTTCCCACGAAACCATAGGCTACGATCTTAGACCTGAAGGTCTTTAAGTGGTTGGGAATTTCAATTTCTCCAGACCTGACGTAAATTGTAAATGACGAAGGAAATCTTTCTTGAAATTGTGTAACTGATAATGACTCACTTTTTTATACATTACTGTGACTAGAGGATTTAACGCTTTACTGTTCTGGTGCTAACCATTGTACCTTTAAAACTTTAGGTAATTTTACATGCTTTACATTTAAACGTTTAACTTTAAACTGTCTTTATTATTTGTAAAAACAAAATGGAAAGCAAAACACAACTAACATTGATGAAAATTATTTACAAGCTCTCTATATATTTACCTACCACACGATACGGTGGAAAGTGGGAAGACTCATTTCATTAGCTAAACCAACATTTAAAACATTCGCACGTTCTAACAAGTACGAACAATAAGTCATTGGAGTTTATGACGCGTGACCGACAGCTGATAACATCGAATAATGTGTTGCAGCGTACCCTTGCCAGTTATGTCTCGTGCCATTATAACAAGTGGTAAGTGGAGTAAGGCAGGCACAATGAGAGCTCGGATCCTCAGACAATAGTAGAGCTTCATGTTACGCACGGTCGCCTAGCGGTATGCTGGGTTACCTGCCCACCTTAATTACTGTCTCATCATGGATTTCCGCGTCTCATCATGGTTGGGCCTGTGCTGAGGAAGCAAGAGGTGCGTGACTCAGGGCAAATGTAAAAGAGAGCCCCGGTCTTCAAGATGGAGAGGGAATCTTTGAAGGTTTTAGCTTTTTGAAAGTAAGATTTAGAAGTTTATGTTATTGGGGGGTTTACTTGTACTGTTATGTATATGTACTTCCGGATACAACTCGAATGAGATAAAAATACAGACGGTTGTCGGGGTTGGGGAAACGAAAATTGCCTAGCATGCAGTGAACTTCTCGTAGTTTTCAGGAAATAGTCAGCATTGTCAAGGTTCTCATATATTAGTCACTGAAGCAAGTTTCATCACTTAACACAAAATTTAATTTTTTACTCTTACGAAGTTTAGTTTTCTGTATTTGTAATGCGTTTGTTGTTCAAAATTGTCAACATATATGTAAAATAAAATACAACCAGTTGTATATTAATTGAGCAAGAAATCTCGTATTTTATCTTTTATATTTGAATATGTTGGACTCTTCGCATAGATTTACTTGTGCAGGTGATACATTGCTAATCTTAAACAAGAAGATATATCTTACTAATTTGTTGCAGTATTGTTGAAAACCATTTTTGGTTCATAGGACGTTGGGCAATATTACGGTTCACGTGTTTTGTGGTTGTTCGAACAATTCTGACCTCGAGGTGCAATCTTGAATATGTAAAAACTCCCATGGTTGCAACTTGCAATTTCATCTGGAAATATATTTTAAAACATAGCACCCTCAAGATCTCCATACTGTTCTGCTATATTTTTTACCACTACACCTTCTGGGTAATATTTCACCATTGTTGGCATGCAGCAACAATTGTCGTTATCGGTCTTTTCATGGAGTCACCAAAGAATGCGCCCCATTATTCAACCATGGTAATTTCCTAAAGTCTGTACAGGATGCTCCTTGTTTTTCTTGTTTAGTTTTTGTGGTCGATGCCATCAAGCAGCTAGTGCCCCACCACCATTGTTGTCAGTTCCCGTGACACAACTCTTCTCCTTTCCTCTCCCAGGGAAGTCTGCTGTTACAATAGATATTGTTCGGTGTCTTCTACAGATGATTCCACCTTGCATCATAGCTACAATAGCCCCTGGCCTTGGGCTCTTCACCCTTGCTGTACGACTAATTATGAAACTCCGTAGAACATCACTACTTCCGAAGAGATTGTGTTTGGATCTCGAGCAAGATTTAAGACTCCTATTTTGCTATGTAAGTAAAAATTGGTTACCGTCAAGGGAAGTCTTCTAAAAATAAAATACCTTATAAAGTTGTGCAAAGACTATTTACGTTTCACAATTATACAGTTTTGTTAATGGATTATGGGCCTTCAGTATGTGTAGCTTGTCAACAACCAGGCGCTCCCAATGAAAATAATTTTCATTACTATGCTGTTATATTGACATCGGAATAATGAATCGGTTTATTTTTTTCTTTAATAAAGATACGCAGAAATAGACAAATTAACATAATTTAGCGTACATCTATAACCTTCAACCCCTAACAAAAACTAGAATTGAATGAAGTGTTGAGCAGTAGTACGTTCACAAGCTACTGGCAGTTAATTTGTTTTCTGTAATTAGTTCTGAATAATTAAAATAGTTTAAACAATGTTTGCTTAAATTATTTTAAAAGCTGTTTCCAATGTTTTCGTTCGGATTACCATCTTCCTCTCTGGGCAGCGGTGCCGGGCAGTCTTGATGCGGCCTAATTAACTGTCGATTACGCATTGTTTACAACACTCGTGCGAGACAGAGTCTGTGGCCGCTGTGGGAGCCTGGCATGTGTAACACTGCGGCCAGGGAAATACGGATTGTGCAAACAACTCATTCCCATCGCACCCGTTAGAGGTCAGGCGTGTTTTTGTGGGGTATCCGAGCGTTTTATTTATTATGTGGGAACTAATTTATTTTACTTATGCAGATTTTAAAGAACAAAATAATAGAACAATGCGTTTTCTCCATGTTTAAAGACTCTTGTTTTTTCGTATTTCGGTAAATTGTAGACTCCCTTAGTGACACCATTAATGTAGCAATAACGATGTAGAATAACCTCTTTGCTTGATGTTTTGAAAATTAAGATCTCCGATAAAAACTTCTAATCGGGTAAAATTGCCAAAGAGATTACTTCATACAGAGGGTTTTAAAAACGGCGGGGCGCTGTGTATAAATAAATATCGCACCACATTTTATTTCTAAGTATTTAAATAAATTATGGACAACATTTTGAAGTGACCATGGGTACAATTTTCTGGCATAAACAGAATTTTCAGTTCTAAACTATTTATAAGTTTGAAAAAATCTCCCTATAGTTATAGTTGTTCAACATTGTTATGCTAACTCATTTAGTAGCTTTAATAATATACCATCATACCATTGTATTGCTGCACCCAGAGGTGTTTGTTAAGTTTATCTCGACGTCCTATTAACTATATTATCAGGGGAGAAACACCTCGTTTTACTTATGAACGGTTAATTTAATAGTGTTCAAATAAAAGTAGTTTCAAAAATTACCTATGGCCTTAAAATATTTGAAAATTTGTCTAATGATCTTTTACTGTTGTTGAAGATGAAAACCATTCATAAAAGAGTCGGGTCACGCCAGAGCAAGTTCTGCGTAAAGTGAATATACGGTTGGTGAAGAAGTTGTTTGTTCATATTCTTCATATTCAAATCTCGTCACTTCTGTCGTGTTTTTCTTAGTGTTTTAGGTACAGTCAGTGCATGGGAGTTTTGAAATATTAAGAATTCAAGCATAGCTTCCACCCTGCAGGACCTTTGTATTATAGTCCAATAACATCAATATATCATCAAATGCAATTTTATCAACTGCTTAGATTAGTTGTTTACCTATTGTTAGAGAATTTCCTTTGGAAAGTGAACTATTAGCATGACCCGCACGGTGATACTTAAGCCCGGGACAACCATAGAAGTTCCTAACGTGACCCCCTGAACACGTTTTGGGGGGTTGTTCAAAATTTTGTGTATATATATATATATATATATATGTGTGTGTGTGTGTGTGTGTGTGTGTGTGTGTGTGTGTGTGTGTGTGTGTGTGTGTGTTTGCACTCTAGCGGTAGCATTTTTTGTCCGATTTACTTCAAATTTGGTAGGGACGTTCCTTTCTGTAATCAGTTGGACAACTTCGTTGGGCAAAACAATCGGAAAACTCTAAACCCTCTTTTGGGGATTAATCTTTCAAATTTTGAGTTTTTGGGCCCAAAAAGGGTCAGAAAAGCCCCGGATCCAGAATTAATGCATATAAAAAGATGGGAATTAGTGAGGCGAAAGTTTTAAGCCCTCTCTCGTCATTCTAGCATAAATATTTACCGAGTTATTAAAGAAAATGTGTTTCGAATAAACACAGTACTTGTCTTATGGGGGTTTTACACTAGAAAAGCCTGTTATTCCTTTGTTAGAGTACTTTTATCATCGCCAGCAACTCACGCCTACTTTCAAGCCTGCCTGGACCTTCTCCTAACATTAAAATGCGCAAAATTGTATTCCCAGCATTGCAGGTAAATGAAACGAGGAGCATCAGAACAGCCAAAAAATCAATGTTTACAGATTTCAATAAAAATTGGAATACATGTATATTTTTACACAAATTTTTAGTTTTAAAGGTTTTTATGTGGAAATTCACTTTCCTCACGTCAGCGTGCTGCGTGCGAACTCGTTTATTTCTGTCATAGGTTGCATTGAACCGTATCACATTAGATGGAAGATGTAATATTATTCCATATTAAAATAACATGTAGTATCAATTCTGAGTTATATTTAATCGAGCCATACAAACAGTATTCGTAATACAGGGTGTTTTACAAAAACCTCAATAAATTACAATACATTTGTTCATATAAAAATTAAAATTAAATTACATACAGTAATACAGCAATAATTTTAGGACTCTTCTTTATAGGATTTTTTAAACTTTTTATATAAACAATCACATTCGAATGGTTTTTTTCACCCTGAACCTATATTTTAATACCGATATTTAAATTTAAATACATTAAAAACAATTATTATAAGCCGTTAACAACAGGAACAACAGGAATCAGTTAATAACAGGGTTTCAATTTTAAAACGCTTGTTAGTCTTTCTAAGAATAACCAATCGATACAAGACCCCTCGTGCTGACGCGGCGGCGACTCTTTCCCCGAGGGCCCTTGTGTTGGGGCCGCCACCCAGCGACGTTCATGCGTCCGTGCGTTCGTGGCACCGCGCGGACCTCCAGCCCAGCCAAACAACGCGGTCCTCCCACGGGTGTCGCTAGCTTCTCCTCATTATCAGACCATTACTGCAGTCTGACTCTCGATCTTCATCATTATCATTCACGCACCACTCCCTCCCCGGGCGTGATTCCTGGCTAGTGAAAGTCCAGTACTTTGCTAATGTTGAGGAATCTGTTATTGGGGGCTATTTAAACACCGCAGGAAGTTTTCAGTTTCCAATCGGCCAAGGGGTTTCACCTCACGAATCACTTTACATATCGGATCAATTTACTGATTCACTTAGAGGGAAAGGAGATCGATTATTTCGTAACAGTGAAGCGGATCGTCACTCTGTGAAATTTGTACCAAACAGATTAAATTTAAACAATTTATGAATTTAAGATAATTTGATCGTTTATATCTGTTGTGATTCTGTTAACTATTTTACCACACATTTCTTTAACGGGTTGGTAATATACATCTTGGCATTTTATATCAGTTTTTATCAAAGCATAAATAACTCACAAATTTATTTGTGGTTTTGATATCATTATTATTGTTTTTAGTTTTAAAAATATTGGCGTAAAAGGTAATCAATAACATTTAGAATTGAAAATGTTTGCTTATTCGTTATTAGTAAAATAAAACCGGTCATATGAAAAATTACCACTGTGGACTTCTAGAGACTTTGGTAAAAGTTAACTGAGTTAATTATCATAGAGGTATTTAAAATGAAATGTAAAAACAAATAAGATATAGGGTGATTTAAATACACCTTAGCAAATGCTTTTTTAGTCACATTACCCTTAGTGCTTGAGGTTCAAATATGCGGTTACAAACAAAATTATTAGATATTGATAATAGGTCAAATAAAAAAGATCTCCCTCGAGGCTGAATTGGTGTAATATGTATCATTTATTGAGTAGAATTGAGTGGTAATATTATGTATGTAGAATAATATTGAAGTGAAATAATCACCAATAAACCGTGAAACTGATTTGGGATTGCAGTAAGAGAAAGTCAACTCGGATGTAAACACGGCTGCCGTCAATTATAACGAATTCTTTACGTTATTGCAACAAGTCGTGACTACAGGCTTTGGCAAAAGTTGCTGCAAATGATAAAAACTAATAGACGATTATTGAAACACCGTGACTTGAGTTGCATAAGCGTCTTATTCAAACTACGATACTAACATTTACTACATCAAAACAGATCACAGTCGACTGTAGAAGATGTAATATTTATTCTAACTAACCATGATGGCGATTTTTACATTGTTTCCCAACATTAAAATTAGATTAATAGAAAACAGTGATATTTCCGAACCTACCCATCGTAATAGCCCAATTGAAAAGACAGATGAGTCAAGTTGAACCGTGGCAGAACAACATGACCTTCACGCTTCTGGAGGTGAAAGAGAGGGTATTCATAGCATTTAATTAGGCGGAAGGAATTTGTAATCCAAAATGGGAACGAGCGTGACCGCAGATGCACAACCTGCCTCCGTCTCCGAGGGAATCTTCGACAACGAGCGTGACCGCAGATGCACAACCTGCCTCCGTCTCCAACCTGCCTCCGTCTCCGAGGGAATCTTCGACAACGAGCGTGACCGCAGATGCACAACCTGCCTCCGTCTCCGTGGGAATCTTTTACAACGAGCGAGACCGCAGATGCAGTGGCGTAGATACGGGGGGGATTAGGGGGATATATCCCCCCATCTACGCCACAGCATCTGCGGTCACGCTCGTTGTCAAAGATTGCCACGGAGACGGAGGCAGGTTGTGCATCTGCGGTCACGCTCGTTGTCGAAGATTAAAAATAAATGCTGTTACTGAAAAACAAAAATTTATATATATGCAGTATCTCCAAACTATCTTATTTACATATTAAGAATATTATTCGTATACAATAAATAATAGCAGATGAATTGCACCGGCAGACACAAGTGAGACGTAAATCACCGAACAGCCTACCCTCACCCCTTAGTGGCCAGTTTTGTCAACTAGCGCACCTGACATTGGCCTTGACGTCTAGACGGTCTTAGTGATGTGCTTAACTTACGGTTACCATATGAGGTTTGTAATTTAATAAACTGCAGAGAGCCATAAATCTTAATCCTGATTTTCAGCGTTCCATAGTGGCAAATTTATGTAAAAGTAAACAGTATTTTCCGACAAAATAAAGCCAAAGAGTAACAAATAATAGAGGTTAGACTGAACAGGGAAACAGGGTTTAGCTTATTTGGCAATCGATGCATGACGATGAAATTGCAAACGTAAGTACATTTTCGTTCACGGATAGGATTTCAACACAAAATTTGCGTTTTTTAACACATTTTTGGAAAGAATTTCAAAAAGAGGAGATTTTTAATTTTTCACGGACATTCCCCGGAGCTATATTTTTAACCTTATAGATCCGGGGAAATTCGCGGAGACTTGGCAACCCTAACTTCACGATTACTTTCCAGTACTGACTATAACTGATACAAGTAATTTTTAGTCCTGGTTACTGATTATTACAGTACTTTGTATCAATGGTTTATGCGTCTTGGATGTGTAGGCCTATCAATAATTATGAATGTAAGGGACACGTCAATGATATCTTTAATTTTGCAGGTATACCGGTATCAGCTCTAGTCACGAACACAGGTTTTTGTTTTGCATTCCTTAATGAGATATCTCCCCCCTTGACAAAGGTCTATCTACGCCACTGCGCAGATACACAACCTGCCTCCGTACCGTAGGAATCCTCGACAACGAGCGTGACCGCAGATGCACAACCTGCCTCCGTCTGCGTGGGAATCTTCGACAACGAGCGTGACCGCAGATGCACAACCTGCCTCCGTCTCCGTGTGAATCTTCGACAACGAGCGTGACCGCAGATGCACAACCTGCCTCCGTCTCCGTATGAATCTTCGACAACGAGCGTGACCGCAGATGCACAACCTGCCTCCGTCTCCGTGTGAATCTTCGACAATGAGCGTGACCGCAGATGCACAACCTGCCTCCGTCTCCGTGTGAATCTTCGACAACGAGCGTGACCGCAGATGCACAACCTACCTCCGTCTCCGTGTGAATCTTCGACAACGAGCGTGGCCGCAGATGCACAACCTGCCTCCGTCTCCGTGTGAATCCTCGACAACGAGCGTGACCGCAGATGCACAACCTGCCTCCGTCTTCGTATGAATCTTCGACAACGAGCTTGACCGCAGATGCACAACCTGCCTCCGTCTCCGTGTGAATCTTCGACAACGAGCGTGACCGCAGATGCACAACCTGCCTCCGTCTCCGTATGAATCTTCGACAACGAGCGTGACCGCAGATGCACAACCTGCCTCCGTCTCCGTATGAATCTTCGACAACGAGCGTGACCGCAGATGCACAACCTGCCTCCGTCTCCGTATGAATCTTCGACAACGAGCGTGGCCGCAGATGCACAACCTGCCTCCGTCTCCGTGTGAATCTTCGACAACGAGCGTGACCGCAGATGCACAACCTGCCTCCGTCTCCGTGTGAATCTTCGACAACGAGCGTGACCGCAGATGCACAACCTGCCTCCTTCTCCGTGGGAATCTTCGACAACGAGCACCGAGGTTTGGTTCCAAACTCATTAGGTATTTTAAAACTTAACATTTTCGTCCAGCTTTAGGTCAACAATGTTAACCATGTTTGTCTAATTATAACTTTGTTTCAGTACTAAAAGGTTATAGTTATAGTAATACGTTTTCAATCTTGATTCACTAGTTAATAAACCAATTTGTAAGTTTAGTTATAATTATATTACTTATCGGGTGAAAACTAATATTTATTACTGCTTCATGACTGCGTGAATTTGTTGAACAGCTGAACGAGAAATCACCATCAACAGAGGTAGTTACATTTAATTTAATGTTTTTTAATATTTTGAATATCTTTTTTACCAGGCCTATATTTATTTTATTTTTTTAATATTCTGTTATATATTTAAAAAATCAACTGTATTTTGAAACCTGACAGCTCATTTAACTGAAGTAAAATAAACATATTAATATGCTTTCCCAACTCATTTTATTTAGCAGTTGTAACACATCGGCAAATCGGCATATTTGTTGAGCTCAAACGATTTTATTCTTGGAGACAACCAACATGATTTTGTCTATGAAATCCTCTGATTTTAAATAACAGTTATGTACATTTATTAGGCCTACTTCTTTGATTATCATAAAGTACCTAATTTTTACGATCTCAAATATATTTAATTTGTATTCTTCTTTTTAAGATATTACATGAGTTTGGTTCAATACAATGCGTTTCCGTGATACCGCTGAGTCATCTCCTTCACGGTTCGCCAGACAAGAAACGCATCAGCTAGTTTACGATGAGTAAACTCCAGTGACATAAATCACTTTCGCCAATCTCCCAAGTTCCGGCCTCCACGGTCCGAGGGGTCGGTCTGTCTCGGGCGCCTTCGGGCTGAACGTGGTATCAGGTGGGAATACTGCCGCATCTCATGGGAGGCGGTTCTATTGAATACAACCTCTGTAAGGCAATTTCCGGGAGCACATGCGTTTAACCATAGCCGCCTTTGTTAAAATTATTAGAAATATTTATTTTCAAAGTCCAAGTTTGTATTTAATACATTAATATCAGCACTGAAAAAATATTGTAAATAAAAGTAAAGATCCATTTTGATTTAGCCCTACCAAATTCTTTTCACACTAACAAGGAAGGTCACAGGTTTTAATTGTACATAATATTGATATACATATTGGCAAAGAAAGCATTTAAAATACACATATTGTAATGTGTTATTATAGTGACAATGCAGGAGGTTTTAGAGTCTGATGAGAAGGTAGACAGTCTCAAAATATATTAATACTTTTTGGAACAACTAACAAATCAAGACACGTAGCTTAACTAATTATTTTAATCTTATATACTAAACACTAAAGGTTGGAGTACAAATCAGACTATATTATCAGATCATGTACTCCTGAAGGGACGATATCACTTGAGCTATTGAACAAATAATCATTATCAATATGAAAAAAGAAAATAACCCAAAGCTGCTACTTATGTATGTATAGGAAAAGGAAATGCCAACGTAACATTCGGATCCTGTTAGCGATATTACCCCACCGTAGCAAGCCTGCGTAGCATTAGGCAACAGTAAACGTAATTAACATAGAACAGTGGCAGTGGGAGCCAAGATCCCGTAATGCCATTGCCACGGTCCAGAGAACGCACCTGCTGTAAGCTCACTGCGCATGCACCTGGGAGTTGTGAACTGAGTAATGGCTGCTTATACGTCAGTGGAGCATTATACGATCTGTTGCACTCGAGGATTGTGGTCCTTGCATGGTTAATGGACCAACCATCATCCATGTGCAAATATAATTGGTTTGTCACAGCTTACACATTTGGTAGGAACGCAAGGGAATCATTCAACTGCTACTCCTCTGCTTTATGTAAAATTTATGAAAATATATATATATATATATTTTTTTTCAATTATTCTTTATTCTCTACTTTAGCTCTCTCGAAGAAGTATAACATATATACAGCCACTTGTGTAACTCCCTGACTCGGGTATACGAATTCTAACCCACTTCTAGATAAGCTAGGAACTTGAAATTTAGCATGCACGTAGCTTAATGTTTGAAACCGCTAGGGAAATTCTCAAAATTTTCAATTTAATATTAGAATCACCTTAAAAATAAATAAAATTGATGTTGGTTCTCGTTTTTAAGGTTAACTGATGTCGGTAATGCAGTATGCAGCTCAATTGGTATGTTGTACTGGTTGTATTACGTATTTAGATATTTTTGTTGATAAACTTATTTATTTTTAAAAGGTTTCATGTTTTTGTACTTAGCCCAGACGTACAAATGCATTTCTTATAAACCCCACGGATTATCTAAATTAAGTATTCAAAATGAATAACTTATGTGATTGGATTCTTTTTTTAATGAAAGCTTCTCACGAACACGACAATGTGAAACGGATTCTAGACGATCTACTTAGAGGTTTCATCATCACAGATGATATTTACAAATTACTTTAATGAATTTGAAGTTTTTACTCTCAAACAAACGCTAGAACCCAAATAATTAGCACACTTTGTAGATTTCTTGGTTTTTGGTTTGTTTTGTTTCACATAGTTTGTGGGAAAATATTCACTACAAACATAATATGTTATATAGTTGTAACGTTTATTGATGGTGGTCTAATTCATTTAAAAAGACAAGTTGTTAAACAAGGGTAATATTTTAATAATTTCTTCTGAATTTTAATTTATTTCACGCACTTAGATATTACCTGATGACATAGTAATTATTAACACACGATACTTCCATACCAACACATCTTTCTTTAAACTATATCTAAATTCTTAAAATTTGGCATCCCATTTCTGAAAACTATGAAATTTATAAAGCAATTATCAAATGAACAATTTAAAATGTTTTAACCACCTCAAACAAAAATCTTAATAATTTATAAATATTTTTCATGTTTGTAAATTATTCTTCTGTGGAAAATAAGCCCGTTATGAATTATATTATATTAATTAGTTACAGATGACTTGTTCAGTGAGTAATTACATAATGAAAATTCTCTAATGTTACTTTAATGTAAAGCTACTTCTGCCTCTTATTAGTTTAAAGTCGGATTTGCGGCATTGTATTGTATTAATTTCAAACCTTTGTTTTAATTCGTGTAAAATATCTAAAGAGAAAAGGGACTTTAAAATCACAAAGTCAAAGAAAATTAAACGTACCCGCCTTAAAATACTTCATACCACTCATGACGAACAATTTAAACAGGTCGAGAAGAGGTATGCTGGGACTTATCTTAAGAAACATACGGAAGATTTCAATCGGTACAGACAACAGCATAGGAGAAAGCCAGAAAAAACGGTATTGAGGAGAAGTGGTCTGCAGTATTTTTTTTATGAGATTCAGCAGTCATTCTGTATATGAATTTATATGTAATTTAACGCCTGAAAAAATACCCCCGTCGCAGCAAACCTGCGTACTTAGTGAATTTCCAATGCACATATATGGCTTAATAACACATAAAGCCGCTTACCAAGTTTCATACAAATATATTCACAAATAAGCAATTTATAACATTTTAATTACTCTCCAGAAAAATGACACAGAGGATGAGTACTTAGGTTTGCTGAAACAAGGAACACAAACAATTGTTTTTATGCAAATATCAATAGAACTCAACTAGGAGAAGCCACATATCAAGTTTCATCAATATAAATTCATAAATACAAATTTATGATAGTTTAATTATTCTCCATAAGAATAACATGGCAGCTAAAAATTCAGGTTTGCTGAAACAAGGAAAAAATGGATTTTTATACAAATATAAAATAGCTCAACTAGGTAAAGCGACATACCAAGTTTTATTTATTATCTTCATAGTTAACGGAGGTAACATTTTACTTATTCTCCATAAGAATAACATGGGGGCTGAGTACGCAGGTTTGCTGCTACGGGAACTATAGTTTTTTCGTGCAAATATCAATAGACCCCAACAATATGAAGCAATATACCAAGTTTCATCAGGATAAGTTGATAAATAAGTGAGAACTACAATTGTTATTTTTCTCCATAAGAATAACATTGTACAACGCACTGTGTTTAGCACTTTCAATATCTATGTAACAAATATTGTAACAATATGTAACCAATACGTAGAGCAATGATAAAAACACCAAATTATTTGTTTTTTAATTTGAATTCAATGGTGAAAAGTGAAATTTAATTTACTAAAATCTGAAATGTAAAAAACTAAAAAAATTTTGTTTGCCGTACAAAACCCCCAAAATACTCCTTTGGATGGAGTGATCTGGCTGGTTTTCGAACTTAAAGTCATAAATGTTGCTTTACACATTTGTACCAAATTTAATCAAAATCGGACCATTTGCACGAGAGTACCCACGGACACACACACACACACACACACACACACACACACACACACACACACACACACACACACACACACACACGCACATATATATATATAAAACAGTTTTGAAAGGAAGGTGTTTTTGGCATATGGGGACCTCAAAACAAAAAGTTATCATGGACCCGAGCCTAGATCTTACCATGCCGATTACGGTAATAGCTTCTTCCCTATAGGGGAAATTCGCTAAAAATATATGTTTTTTATACTTGGCTTAGTATTATTGTATTTTAGGCCCACTTAAACGATTTAAGGCATTGTTTGTTATTTAGGCCACATAAACAACAGATAATGTATAGCTACCATATTTGTTATGTTTATGTCGTTTGTGATGATTTAAATATTTATAAATTTGAAAACTTCTTATTTAAAAAAACCTTTTTATTTTTGTTACGGATTTCTTTCTTTACAATTTTATGATATATGGAGGCTTGTATTTTCTCCCATACTATTTAGTTTATCGCTTCAAAACTAAAAATTATGATTGAATTCTTCTCGTAATGAAAGCTTCTCGTGATCACCACCGTATTCTGGACGATCTACAACGAGGGTTTCCCCTAAAAAAATCAGAAATAATGACATCCTGATGGCTTTTATATAAAAATGGCTTTAATTAATTTGAAAGTTTTGCTTAAAAAAACCGTAGAAGCCTAGTAATTAGAACACTTTGTGGATTATGTTTGGTCTTCAGAACTGTTTAGTCGCTTCAAACATAATATTTTCTTGTTATTGAAGGTAGTTTTTGAAGGTAGTTTAATCCATATAAAAATTTAATTTGTCATATAAGGGTAGTATTTTATCAGAGGCGAGGAGAAATGCCATAAGAAACTCTCCGATGTGTTTATGTTTATCATTCGTTCTTTTTAATAGTTGCAATATTAATTTTTGTTTACGGCAGAGGCAAGGGGGCCTGCCTAAAACAAACTCCCCATTTAATATTTTTATTTTCTTAGTTACTTTTATTTTATGTTTGTAAATAGATGGTTACTACGTTTTCCGGCCTCTCCGTTGGCGGAACTGGATATGCCAAGCTGCAACATAATGCGCTGGCTAACTAACAGGGAAACAAAATTTACTCAATATTATTAAATGCTTTTTACACTAAAAATGCAATTCCTTTACTACAAGTTATAGACTTAACTATATTTTATAAATTACTACTTCTATTCTTCAGGACAAGTTTACACATTTCAGCGGCACTATAAAAATACTATACATTATTTTTATATTATTTTCGACACTACCCTTTCAATTAAAAATTAATTGTTTATCCGATATTACTATCTCTTTATTACACCAATACGCATACGTTACAGAAAGTCACTGAAACTATAACATTCGTAATAATTATTAACACTAATTACCTTCAATATTTAATTATTAGCCAACGATTTAGACTTCTATATTGAAATAATACCTAAAAGACTATAATCCAATACATTAGGTTTTTTTCTACAATTACCAACACTTACTGCCTTTACTGTTTTTATTGTTTTCCACTATTACAACACTACCTCCTATCAGAATATTTCTCAGTCATGATTAATACTTCTATACAACAAATACAGTAGCAATTTTTACTATATAATTACTTTTTATATTGATTCCACTGTCCAACCAAATTTACCTTTACACTTTAGTAAATATCACTACATGAATTTAACATTAAACTTACTAAGATATGTTTAATAATAATTATCAACGCTACTTCCTTCAATATATCCTCCTTTGGTACTATGACTTTTGACCGTTTAATTATTGCTGGTTCAGGGCCACTTAATATCACACCAGTTTCACTTGAGCTACGTACCCAGGTCGTTGCCACGAGTACTACCCACCCGATAGCGACCTGGGGGCGAAGCCCCCCACAGGGGTCTGGGGGCGGAGCCCCCCGCGAGCGAAGCGAGTACTGTATATACAGTTGGTTTAATGCCTCTATATCACATAATACACATTTTTTATTTGTAAATATACTCGAATATATATGATTATTCACCTATAAAATAGCTGTGCGAAATTAATCGGATTACCACGTAAATTGAATATTGCAGAGTTGCTTTTACAACCGCACCCTGCAATAATTTACCGGATTAAAAAGGTATGTCTGTATTGGTTGTAAATAAATTGAAACCGATGTAACGTGCAATGGTAATGTATTTTATTAAAGTTAAAAACAATATTACAATATATGAGTAGCTAGCAAAAAATAAAGAATGTTAATTTTTACAAATCCAGGGAAATTGCTTCTGTTGCATTTACAAAAACAAATTATTTTAAAAATACTATAAACACGCATAAAAAATGTTTAAAACATGTACAAATTAAGCAACATAACACACAAGGTATTCAGTCGTGGAAGACAGATTGTAGTGAAATATTATTTCATTTTCAGAAGAAGAGATAGATGCATAAAGGTACTCTCTGTTAAATTAGCAGTGACACCGAGGCCAATTAATCAATAGCATCAAGAGTCCACAGGTAAAAGGCCGTAGGTGAAAGCATACAGTAAGAAAAAGAGGGTAAAACATTAGGAATTTGTTTATTCAGGTTTCTATCATCAAACCATTCGATAACAAAAGAAAATTGTAGATAAAGCGGTAAAACAGATACCGACAACAGCGGGCACGCAAGTCAAGTCAAAGACACTGTCACGACAGTAAGTGAGGAACAAGGAACAACGATAGTGCTAGTATTCCTTGCTCTTTGCTAGCACTAGTTGCCAGTGCTCCTTGCTAGCACTGCCTCTTTTGATACAGAAAGCAGTAGGCAGCAGTTACAACCAGTCAGTGTCATGGCGGCTAGGATGAGATGTTAGCAATAGTAGCAGTGGTAGCAGTGGTAGCAGTGGTAGATAGTGTCAGGGTCGCGAGGGCAAGTTCAGGGACAACGACCTTAGCCAAGAGTAACCTGTACTGATAGCGTTATCAGTGCACAGTAGGGGCAGCAGTTACAACCAGTCAGTGTCATGGCGGCTAGGATGAGATGTTAGCAATAGTAGCAGTGGTAGCAGTGGTAGATAGTGTCAGGGTCGCGAGGGCAAGTTCAGGGACAACGACCTTAGCCAAGAGTAACCTGTACTGATAGCGTTATCAGTGCACAGTAGGGGCAGCAGTTACAACCAGTCAGTGTCATGGCGGCTAGGATGAGATGTTAGCAATAGTAGCAGTGGTAGCAGTGGTAGATAGTGTCAGGGTCGCGAGGGCAAGTTCAGGGACAACGACCTTAGCCAATAGTAACCTGTACTGATAGCGTTATCAGTGCACAGTAGGGACAGCAATTATCTCAGAACTCCAACAGCTGTGTGCCGCGTTCACAGCTTTGTCCTTCCGCATGTCATATAACGTTTCCCACTAATTATGTCTCTTCTAATTGTCAATTGAATTTAACAAAAAATATTATTAATATGATAATTATAATCGCAAGACCAGTGATAATTTTAATGGCGAATTTGAATACAAATTATAATAATTTCAATGTGATATTCTGAATTTGAAAGCTTATTCTATTGAGACCACCGATACGTTTTTATTTCAAATTCAGAATATCACATTGAAATTGAAATACCAACTTTGAAGTACTATTAAGGTAATTGTTGAAAAATAATTTAAAATACCATTAATATTTGTAGCATTTATAACATGCAGCATATAATAAGATATATTTACTAACTAATCGTCAGTTGTTTCTTCGATGATAATTTCTTCCATTGTTTTATTTTGTTTGTATACAGTGTTCGTTTAATTTCTTATACCTGCATCTTTTTTGTGGTCTTGATACTGAACGTACGAAGTTTACCATTAATTATTGTTTAAGTGGTTTAGATAAAAAAGACAATATTATTATTATTCAGGTGATTTTAACTCATTATGTCCCTCTTGCCGACGCTTTATTTCATAGAAAAAAATTTAAAAATTTAGTTTAGGCTAATTTTTGGCTAACGTTAGCAATTATAGGAATTAAAAGTGACGTAGAAAATATAAACAAAAAGAAGAAACATTTCCTCCTAATTAAATGTTAACACATTCTAATGCATATTAAAAAAATATTTTTGCAGTCCAAGTTTATGAAAATAAAAACTAAACCTTGTAAACATTATTTAGCATGTAGGTATTCAAGTACTATTTACAATGTAAAATTTTAAACATGACCAAATCAAGTGGCAATCAATTGACGGCTACTCCCTTCCTACTACCGTTATAAAGATGAATGAAAATATAATTAATTGTCATTCATTTGTATCCACATGACCCAGAATGGTTGTTAAGTTACAGTGGTTAGATGCACAGAAGAAGTCTAGGTTCTAAATAAAACCTACGTCCTACTAAGTCATTATGACCAAAACATTACCGAACTAATCTACCAAGCGTTACGATAAAAAGTGATGATGACAGAAAAAGATGTACATGAGTTCGGTGGCCTTAATATTTTCCCTAATTACAACTAACTCATATCAGAACCACAGGTCTTCGCAAGATGAGGACACATGTATTATACAGAGCCTAATATTTCATATGTTTTGCAGCTGCAGAGGTAGTGGTGCGTTAAGAATATTTGTTATCCTATTTCAAAAGGAATTAGAGGATTTATATGTAGCTAACTTAACATTTACTTTAATTATTTAAGACCCTATTAATTTAATAACCTTAACCCTTTGGGATGATTTTAAATGTCTTTATTTTATATATAGCTAGCCGTTAATCCGTCGTAAAACTACATTTATAACATTCTTTATAAGTATAATTTTATAGAGAACTCAACACAGGATTGCTTTCGGCTTTCGGATTAAGATAAAAATAAAAGCACAACCTCATCTCTATTACTGTATTGGTTACACAAACAACGTATGAATAAACTTAGACCAACTCATTTTCTATATTGGTTGGATTTTTTACTATCAAGTCTTAGTATAAATAGATCCAACAAAAATAAAACAAATGGTTGCCTCCAATTTATTATATATTTTCTCATAAAACGTTAAAGAAAGCCATATCATTTTGGTGAAGAGTTCATACTGCTTCAATATTTAATCTAAGATTCACTCCTCATCCTGAAACCAAACCAATCAAAGGGTTTTAATTTATCTGTCAACCTTTTGAAATACTTTTTAAATATTTAGAGTCTCCTTTTTTAACTATACAAAATGTTACAGTATTTTGTCCAACAATTAAACAATCAGCTCATTCAGAGACATTTAAACCAATGTTATTGTAAGAAAAAGTCCTAACGCCATGAAATTAAATTCACAAACTTAACGTATTATAAAATAAACAGCAATAAAGACAGTGAACAGAGAGTAAAATAACAATTTACTTGTGCGAAACGGACGATTTTTACAGATTTTAGAATAAAAAATAACATAATGGTCATGTGTGTATTTGAGAAATAAATATAGAGAAAGAATGTTTAGACAGCCCAACCACCATACATGTTTATCTTCCTCACCTGGTCACAGGCGTTCGAGTATCGCATGAGCAAGGGTGCCACAACCGTTTCGGAATCCACTCCGAGTTCTTTCCTGAGTTGCGTGAACTGGAAGAGCGCATCTTTGTCGCACTCCACGCGACGCTGGAGGATGGCCAAGAGGATGGCGAGCGAGCGGTTACCAAGCGCCGGCTCCACGACGTTTAGGAGGGTCTTATTTTTGATCAGCCTCTCCTGGATGTCAGCTTGCCTCAATGAGAGTTGCCGCTGATGGGAAGCCTGTACAGGCGCAGGACCTTTGTTCACTCCGTCTCTTCGTCCGGAGAGGCTAAGTTCTTCTAGCTTCTGCAGAGCTGTTTTGTAAGTATCCACGAGGCGTTGGAATTCCACCTTCAAAGCGTCGTGAAGATTGGTCAAGGTTTCGTCACTAGTGCCAACAAGACCGTGCTGACCGAGCCCCTCAACTGCTTTATCCAATGATCTTCTCCGAAGTTGAAGACCCTTTCGCAGTTTTGGTTCAGAAAGAACAATAACCTTCAAGAGCTTCCTAGTGCTCCCCAACCATCTTTCAGCGCTGTTGTTGTTTCCTGTGAACAGTTTAACGAGTTGCATCAGTACCGCCTCGGGTCGCAGCATTTTCACTCCGCAGTCAGAACTCAAAAATACTTTTGCGTAGAGAGCTTCGAGAATACTGACGCTGTGGGGCATAGCCTCGACGAATACGTCTATTGGCAGCTGACTCAAGATAGCTTTGAACGTGGCGTGGCTGAGGCGGTTGATGAAGTTAGCCGCTTCGCGGTACTGAGCGTTCTCGTACAGAAGCAGAATCCTCTTCACCGCGAATCTCGGGCTGACGTCTGCGATGGTCATGGAGCTCACCATCTCCGGGAATCCATCCACCCACTGCGAGTTCCTCCACTGGAGCTTCTGCACGTTCATGCCATGCCGACTTCTCTCCGGCTTGATTCTCTCGACCCCTCGCACAGGCTCCGAGTTGTAGGAAGTCCATGTCGCTCCAGGGTCCGCCAGAGGGGGCGGTGGCAGTGTTAACATACCCGAACGTCGGGGGTAAGCCTCATAGTAACGATTCATCACGTTAATAAATACACTTAATCACAGATTTCACGACTTGTTACAAATAGCGAGAAAACTGACACGTATATGAAAGCCATTGCTTCCCTATAAATACCTCAAATATTAAAGTACCACTCGATCAAAAGAATATTTTTGTAGGTAGATAAATATACTGTTTACTAAAAGCTAGAGATTTAAATATAACACATATAAATATATAAATAAAGTTTTTGAAACACACTGTACAGTTTGATAAACGTACTATGTATACAACAATAAAGCAAGATATTTGTTTTAAACAAAACACGAGAGTCGCGAAGTGACGAGGAGTAGGAGCAGCGTCAGTTGCAGAGGCGCGGAGGAGACTGAGTGAGGATCCCGCGTCCACAGGTGGGAGGGGAACTAACAGGTCCTTCTGCTCCCTTCCTATTTGATACTCTTTACCTTTTTGCCGCATTCCAGTGACAACACAGGCCTATCTACAGCCTCGGGCCATCACATCACTAGTCCGTGAATTATAAGCGTTTAAAGCAGAAGGAAATCGGTGGGACGGGCACTATGAAGAGCTTTTTATGAGACTAGTTTAGCGATATAAACTAGATTCAATGTTCTTCTAGTTTAAAAATTCGAACACGGCCCTCTCCCTCCCTTTGGCAATGCTAATGTGAAGTTTGACTCACATTCGGTCGAGATTGTATCTAAAAATATTACGGCCCTCCTAACTGTTAAAATTGGGTCTCTGATAAGAGCAAACGAATTCTTTAATTCTCTCCACAGTTATACCTTACCGTGTTTCTTTTAAAGTGCAAAGTTAATACGCAAAATATAAAAAAAACTTTTACACTTAGCTGTTCAGTAACACTGAGAGCCCCTCCGTTTTTTTAACCAAACATGCAGTTATGTCAGTGTATTATAAGTGACCAATTGTTTGAAAACAGGTGGGAGTTTTCTTTTGCTAATTCTTCATTTTCCCTAGGATTTTAATTGGAATATGGTGCCATAACTTATTTTAGACACTCGTCATCCGTCAACTAACAGTAGATTGGTATATTGTGGAAAACGACTGTAGTAGATCACCACAATACTTATGGAAGCCCTCGGTATTTCACCAATAGTATCTAACATTGGAGTCCAAGCACATCGCGCATAGTTGACCCCTATTGTTGCAAAAGTCGGCAATAAAACACCACAGTGAGATGAGAAGCCCGACAGGCCGGTATTGTAAAGACTGCCCACAAATCACGGGACATTCCTGCCCAGTACCGTAACTACAGTCCCGGCTGACCCCAGCAGTGACCTCGGGAATCCCGTAGCATCTAAACAACACCCCACCCTGGGCTGCAGCTGCACTAAAGACTGCCTTTAAATGGAAATGCAGTATTTTGTTTCTGCTATCTTATAGTACGTCTTGGCAAACGGGTTCCATGGTGGATATCCATTTTGACTTGAGACGTACAACGAGCCCGTGTCAGTAATTACTTGTCTTGTAGTAGTGTCTATGGTATTACTTTAAAACCTAATATCATAAATTTTAAACATAATATGTAAACTTTTGACTTTCAAAACCTTAAAGACGTCATATCTCAAAGTTATCAAGGGTACCATAGTGCCACCCTTCAGATTGGGACTCAGCACATTCGTTTTCATTTATAATCAGTAATAAAACCCCTTATATATTACTCATTCGGTAAGTTAATTTGTTAGGCACCGGTATGCAAATTATCTGTAGAATATTTAGTTTACTTAACGTTTGGGTACTGCCTGAATGAAATTAAGTTCCCAGGAATATTTCATTTATGATTTACATCTAATGCATATACAAAATTACATATAAATAAACAAACTTCAGCTGAAGGTACATCGCGATCGTGTTACCCTATGGCAAAATGCAGTGTACTGCTGCCTTGTTTTTTTTTGTTATCTTTTAGCTCAAATAAGTGTATCGTTTCTCGAAAGCGAAAACCATTTTTCTTTGTGCTGCATTATTTGGAGAAACGAATGCACTTTTACTTGAACATACTCATGTTTATTTAATCATCGTCTGCTATTGATAAACAATAGTTCTTTTAAGGCCAATGGGGCGAAACCCTGAGAGAATTTGAGATATTTTCAGAATTTTAACATAGCAGTTTTTGAACATTTTGGTATGCAAGATGTTGGGATATCACGATAACACCGTCAAATTTGGTAAAACGGATTTCCCATTTGATAACATGCATTCCAAAATTCACGTTTTAAAAATAGACAGACATAAGAAATTGGATTATTTTTATAAGACCAGTTATTTATACGACATGCGCCAGAGTAAAAATCATTGACGTGTTTATTCTAAATTTATCCTGGTACAATGGTTAACATATTGTTATTGTAGGTTCTCGATCCGCCCCCACTTCGGTGGATATCCAGGATCAGGCTAAAATCCAGCTATTAACGTTGTGTGAAACCATGGCCCCCACATTCGATTGCGGGCCCTGTAACCAGGATCAGGCATGGCCCCCCCATATGTTCACGTGCTATGCTTTGTTTAAAAAATTGCATGGTAATTGTTTAACCCTTTAAAATTTTTATTTAAACTGATAATTGATAATAAGGTATAATTAAGGCTATCAGTTCAATCTAAAAACCAAACTTTATTGACAAAATTATTGCAAACATAAATTAAAGTACATCATTCACTTTTATTTTACTGAAAGTACATTTCCATTTTGAGATTGATTTCCCTTACTGACCAAGATTAAAATTCAATTTGACAAAATAATAAGATTATGACAAAGTTAGGAGCTAAACAATTAAAATTTTTTTGAAGTTTTTAATACTCTGATTACAAAAAGCTTATTTAATGATTGTTTGATAGTTGGATTGAGTGAAACAAAATCCTTATACTCAGTTTGGAATTCGAAGTAGTGTGACGCTATCTACACTTTAACGGTTTGATGGATTGTCATGAAATTTTTAGGATAACGTTTTTACGGTTTAATGCTTTAAATAAACTATAATTGGCGAATTATTATTACATTTTAATAATTATCAGTTTTTTTCATTAAACATTATTTCAGTACATATTTTGAGCTTTGTATTACCGTGTTGTTTGAAGTTTGAACTGTCAAAATACATCAGCTCAGCTGCTGTAATTTTGTTGATTGAAGTTTGTGTTCAGGTCAGAGCGGTTTATTTATTTAATTTGTTCTAAAACTTAGTGGTTCTACCTACCTAGACACCTTTCTGTTAGAAATTCAAAACGTGTCATTCTTTTGAGTTCAATAATAATTTCATTAATGTTATACCGTAGCAATAATCAAATGTAAATCTTATTTCCTTGCGAGTTCCATACACATAACCTATGTGAAGCACTTTGGTTCAAGTTGGATTTAATACGATTAAAAGTGTTTTCGGCGAGATGCCAACATTATACATCAGTACTAAACACAAACATACATTTTGGAGGTTTTCTCTGTGTTCTTTTGTAGATACAGTAGTTTTGTGTTCGAATAATACCCAGGTTTTGTATATTAGCTTACAGTCGTAGCCATAACATGGATGATTATAGCACAAGGTGTGACTAAAAACAAACTTTTTATGTTATTAATAAACTTTAAATACTGTCTACAAAGTTTTAATCGCCAAAACAGACAGTATCCTTTGACTAATTTAGGTAGGCCAATGATACTGTAGTTTCTCAAACATCACAAGTTGGTCAATCATCATACTATTTAAATTTTAGCCTTGCTGTAAGTTTATTCTAACCATAAGTCTGTCTTGGTAGTCTATACAGTGGGAATGTTATGATAGGCCTAGCTTATATTTATAGGCCTAGGTACCGCTTACGAATAAAATTAACGTAGCCTAGGCTAGGAAGGTTTTTTTTTTAGTGTATAGGCCCCATTCAATACCTAAACATAAACGTACGGTAACCAAACTTAATTAATGTAAACCGAATTAATGGGGTTTTTATGAATTAAGTAACAAATGCCTGACCGGAATACTCATATTTAGTTCTGATAGCACATCCAAACCTTACCTAATTGGGGGTAGGCCTAAAAGGCAAAAAAAATAAATTCTGGTACGTGGATGGTGGGTTTGACGTGTGTTTATTACGTTAAGTAACGTTGAGTTAGGTAAGATATTTAACATAAGTCTAAGCACCCCCAACCAACCATACCTGTAAATTGTTTGGTACTTAGGTATTATACGGATGCCACCCTTATACAGCGCGCTGCGGCAGTTATGTTAGGATGGGTTATCATAAAAATGATTGTAGAACTTTCCTTGTTTCGTTACAAATCGAATGATACCTGATGAGTCATACTTCCGGCCGCCAAACCCCCTCCAAATAGGCCAAGGTCAGGTCGTTGACCGGAGCGCGCGCATCAGCTGTCACCGCCTGTATCTGGGTCAGTGTCATGAGTGATTTATTGCCGTGCACTACGTTACATTTGTTTTCATAATGAGTGACGTTCTTTTGGTGTGGGATTTACCTCGAAATGAAGAGGAAACCGTACGTATTTTTATGATAACCCATCCTAACATAACTGCCGCAGCGCGCTGTATATTTTGCGGAGTACATGTGGCGATCGGGTGTGGCTGCTAGCGGCGGCGACGCATTCAACACGATCCTAGCGGACATCGCTGGCTTTTGGGAGGCACAACACAAAGACCGCTCATCAGAATGATGTAAAATTTTTACAGTAAGTCAATAAAAGTACGTTTTTCGAATTATGTAGTTATCCTTTGTATCCGGTAAAAATTAACCCCCAAAAATAGTGGCATCCGTATAATACCAAAGTACCAATTGTTTTTAAAACTTCAAAATAACTAAATAGACACAGGCTATTACAAATTGTTTGGTGTTTTCTTTGGTAATAAGAAATATGTTGTGAACAGTAGCAAATAAATGGAAAGCCAAAAAGGTTGTGCTGGTTAATTAACGGAAATTATACAAATATTCTTTTGATAGTTGTTATTAATGCACTTATAATCTAAATTAAATGAAAATAGAGTATAAACACTGATTACAGGCTTAACTGAACTGATTTTAGGTGTATAGTATGTATAGGCCTATATGCTGATGACATTTTTAACAAATAGGTGTGCCACTTGAGAAGAATATGGAGTAGTGATGTGCAATATGGTCACATTTCACGATATGGCTGAAGTGGTATCGCGTCACTGTTGAAACGTTGTGTTATCATGTTATCATGGTCCCGGACCTAGGTCTTACCATGCCGACTACGGTAATAGCTTCTTCCCTATTGGGGAAATTCGCTAAAAAGAGCTTAATATTTTGAACACAAGTTAACGGAGGGGGAAATACCTAATTTAATTTTAGCGAATTTCCCCTATAGGGAAGAAGCTATTACCGTAGTCAGCATGGTAAGACCTAGGCCCGGGACCATGATAACTTTTCGTTTTGAGGTCCCCAGACCCCAAAAACACCATTCGTTTGAAACTGTACATATATATATATGTGTCCGTGAGCACGATAACTCACGTAAAAAATATCCGATTTTGATGAAATTTTGTATAAACGTGTAAAGCAACATTTATGACTTTAAGTTCGAAAACCAGCCAGATCGCTCTATCCGAAGGGGTATTTTGGGGGGGTTTTGTACCCCAAAAATGGGTTTTTCGAATTTTTTACATATAATTTTGGAAATAGTCAAATTTTAGTTTTTACCATTGGATTCAGCTTAAAAAACCACACAATTTGGTATTTTGAACATTCCTCTACGTCAATTGGTTACCGAGATATTGAAAGTGCTAAACACAGTATGTTGTCTAATGATATTCTTATGGAGGAAAATAAAAATTTTATATCTCGCTTATTTATGAACGTATACTGACGAAACTTGGTATACGATTTCATCTGGTTGTGGACCATTGATGTTTGCTCAAAAAAACAATTTTTTACCAATGGCTCCCGTAGCAGCAAACCTGCGTACTCAGCCCCATGTTATTCTTATGGAGAATATGTAACGTGTTATCTCCCTTCATTATGAAAATATATTAATGAAATTTGGTATATGGCTTTACCTACATGAGCTATATTGATATTTGTATTAAACCCCATTTTTTGTGCTCCTTGCTTCAGCAAACCTACATACTCAGCCGCCATGTTATTCTTATGGAGAATAATTAAAATGTCATAAATCGTTTATTTATTAATGTATATTGATGAAACTTGGTATGTGGCTTTATGTGGCATTAATATACATATATATACATTGGAAATTCGTTGAGTACGCAGGTTTGCTGCTACGGGGGTATTATATGATTGGGATTTATTTATTTCAAAGGATCACACCATTTTTACAGATCGAAACACGCAGTTTTACAAGATGGCTTGTAATATGTTTGGCATGTGATAGGGTTGCCATGATTTTTAGAACTACATACTAAATACCCACGTCGCAGCAAACCTGCATACTCAGCGAATTTTCAATGGAGATATAAGTGTCCTAATACTACATAAAGCCACTTACCAAGTTTCATAACAATATATTCACAAATAAGCGATATATCCAATTTTAATTATACTCCATAAGAATAACATTGGGGCTGAGTACGCAGGTGTGCTGCAACAAGGAATACAAAAAATGGGTTTTTATGCTAATATCAATATAACTCACCTAGGAGAAGTCGTATACCAGTTTTTATTCATTTATGTTCATAATTAAGGGAGACAGAGCATTTAATTGTTCTCCATAAGAATAACATGGGGGCTGAGTACGCAGGTTTGCTGCTAGGGGAGCCGTTGGCAAAAAATATTTTTTTTTTAGCAAATATCAATAGACCCCAACGAGATGAAGCTGTATACCAAGTTTCGTCAGTATACGTTCACAAATAAGCGAGATATAACAATTTTCTTTTCCTCCATAATAATAACATTAGACGACGTACTGTGTTTAGCACTTTCAATCTATCGGTAACCAATTGACGTAGAGAAATGATCAAAATACCAAATTGTGTATTTTTTAAGCTGAATCCAATGGGAAAAACTAAAATTTGACGATTTAGAAAATTATATGTAAACAATTCAAAAAACACATTTTTGGGGGTACAAAACCCCCATAAAATACCCCTTCCAATGGAGCGATCTGGCTGGTTTTCGATATTAAAGTCATAAATGTTGCTTTACACGTTGAAACCAAATTTCATCAAAATCGGATCTTTTTTACGAGAGTTATCGTGCTCACGGACACACACACACACAGCAAACAGTTTGCTGGACTTTTAATCAAAAAAAGTTTGTTTTACAAAGTTTTGAAAGAAAGTAATTCAGGCTTTTTTTATAATGAAAACTATAGCCAGGCTATCTTTGCCGCTTCAAATTAAGGGTCTTTTAAGTCCCTTATATGAGGAAATAAGTTAAATTCAAATTATACGGTGCACCTAAAATGATACAGTATAAGGTGACGCGATACACATCATATTGCCATAGCCTATCGTGATATGTGACTGTATTGCACACCAAATTTGTTAAAAATGTATTCTTAAATATTAAATCTCACATAAAAACAATTCAGTTGAGCACTTTAAGCCTGTAAGTAGATTTTTCATTTAGGCCTACATTTCTCGCTGGACTTCATTCCTGTTTTCAAGTGTAATTAACTAGGTGCTATCACTAATGCAACTAGCTACATGTAATACAATGGAAGTCATGCTCTAGGTGAGACAATGGAAAGTCCTCAGTCAAAAACTGTCGCAGCGACGACTACGCGCAGTAGAAATGTTTGGCAGGAGAATTGTCACAGCCCCCCACCCTGCAGCTGAGGGGGGGGGGGGGGTTGTTCTCACTCTGCACATATTAACAGCAGGTCCGCTAACTTCCAGCATACAGTTTAAAATTATGGGTCCCTTATAAATTATGTGTTATGGACGTAAAATTAGAGTAACCTAATGTAACCCAACCGCCGCAGCGCGCTACATAAGTTTTTAGTCCTGCATAAAACTGTTATTGTTTACTTTTCATTTATAATTCAATAAGTTATGTTCAACTTTTATTCAATCAATGCTTTTCAGTTTACAAGGTCATGAAAAAAATTTAAATGTACTCTTTGAATTACTTAATTAGTTACGTAAGAACGTAAAATTATGTTCAAAGCGCCCAAAGAATGGCAAGGTTATGGTTTAAAATGGTCATATTTTATGAGTATACGACAATTTTCTTATATGTCTGTTGGCATCACTGATGGGGAGGGAGCAACCTTAGTCAAAGGGCGTGGTCTAATAGTACAGTAATGGTGGCGGCAGGGGTATGAACTCCATGAATGTACCACTCCACCAAATCTTTAGGACTGGTTGGAGTCGTCGCTGCAACACTTCCTGACGTGTCCAATTCTGCGCTCCCCTCTGGGTCATGCATGTGGCGTTTTTAGAATGGAAAAGTCTCAAAACTTTTTGCATTTCTAACTGCTTCCCCCATAAGGCCAATACTTTCAACATCCGTCCTGTGTTATTTGTGAATATATATTTTTAAAATTTAGAAAAAATGATGTGCTGGTGGTTATCTAGCAATTTCAGTGACAACATTTTCGATTTGCATTTTAAAATTCGATAGAAAAATAGAAATAAAAAATAAATTTGAAACTTTGCTCACTGAAATCGCTTTGTTATTTTTTTTCCTCCTGAAAAAAGCTATAAATCAACAACATCCGACCACCCATTGAGGCTGGATGGAACTTGAAAGAATCATTGCTCTTATGGGTTTAGGAATATACATGGATTAACTGGTATCGCCTCTTAAAAGATCTTGAATTTGAATTGTCAATGATAGCCTTGCTGTAGTTTCCATTTTAATAAAAAACCATTGCCGCAGGCAGTGATTTGTTTTGTGGCTTACACAAAACAACTTAGAAAACTAAAGATGTGGGTAGCACTGCACAGTACTGTATCAAGTCATGATTTTACGCTCTAAAACAACAAAAAACATAGGTTTAAAG
Organism: Allygus modestus; assembly: GCA_963675035.1. Lineage (NCBI taxonomy): Eukaryota > Metazoa > Arthropoda > Insecta > Hemiptera > Cicadellidae > Allygus > Allygus modestus. The sequence continues at coordinate 213,958,056 of OY776111.1, forward strand.
CAAACTTACTCAAAATACGCTATGTATTTATTAGTGAATTTCCTATGGAAAGTGAACTATTAGCATGACCCGCACGGTGAAACTTAAGCCCGGGACCACCATAGAAGTTCCTAACGTGACCCCCTGAACACGTTTTGGGGGGGTCGTTCAAAATTTTATATTTATATATATGTATATATATACGTTTGCACTCTAGCGGTCACATTTTTGGTCCGATTTACTTCAAATTTGGTAGGGACGTTTCTTTCTATAATTAGTTGGACAAGTTCATTGGGCAAAACAATCGGAAAACTCTAAACCCCTTTTTTGGCGATTAATCTTTTGAATTTTGAGTTTTTGGGCCCAGAAAGGGTTATAAAAGCCCCGGATGTAAATTTAATGCATGTAAAAATATGGGAATTAATGAGGCGAAAGTTTTAAGCCCTCTCTCGTCATTCTAGCATAAATATTTACGGAGTTATTAAAGTAAATGTGTATCGACTAAACACAGTACGTTGTCTTAAGGGGGTTTTGCATTAGAAAAGCCTGTTATTCATTTGTTGGTGTACTTTTCTCATCCCCAACAACCTCACACTACTTTCAAGCCTGACTGGATCCTCTCCTAACCTTATAATGTGCAAAATCGTATTCCCAGCATTGCAGGTAAATATAACCAGGAGCATCAGAACAGGCAAAAAATCAACATTTTCAGATTTCAATAAAAATTGAAATAAATGTCTGTGTTTACACTGATTTTGAGTTTTAAAAGTTTTTTATATGGAAATTCACATCCCTCACCTCAGCGTGCTGCGTGCGAACTCGTTTTTAGTTTTACTGTTAGTAAAATAGTATGACGGAACTAACTAACTGTAACCTTGATTAAGATATCAATTAGATAAGCTTTTAATTGTGAAAGTTTTATAACATTATCAATAGATGTGGGAGTGCGCCAGCTCTTAGGGTTGATATGTGTGAGTTACATAACCCCTCCCCTACATAACGCTACGCCATACCCCCTCCAACCCCTTAAGTGTGTTATGTAATATATGTGTATGGCCCCCTAGCATGTTTTTAAATGGAAAAATAACTAACGTAAAATGAGTAAGTATATAATTTAAATAGGCTACCAGTATAATCAATCCTATAAACAAATTAAAAACTTGAAAAATGATCATTTCATTGAATCATAGCCTATTTCATTAATACTTGTACTTCTCTGAAAACACATCAAACTACTTTAAAATATGTTCTAGACAGGTCTCATCCCCAGGACAAATCAAATACGGTAATTAGAAAAAACTAATTTTAAAAGTTAAAAAAATTAACATTGGGTTTATAGAGTTTAAAATCTAAACAAAGTAAATAACAGCAGTTTATAATCTGTGAGTTAATGTTCAAAGTAATACTCATGTTGTTGTTGTTGAAGTAGTACCCGAAGGCCGGGCTTTGCTCGGGGAAGGTCTGTCAGTTTGTTTAGATGACTTAATATTTCATCACATCCCGCAACTTATGAGTAGATTTTCTTAGCTCATTTGTCTCTTTTCTGGAGATATTTAAGGTCACTGCAGTTGTTATTATAGCTCAATGTCCCTTTGATTAATTTTGGATATGACATTGCCATTCTAATGTAATCTTCATTTTATGATTTTAGCTTATTTTAGTCACTGCTTTGAGGTAATCACATGTTAATACTTAAACTACAATAATTGTCTAATATATATACAGCCCCATGTGTAACACACCAGACATAAGAATTCTAGACCATTTCCAGACGAACTAGAAACGTGATATTTAGCAAGCAGGTAGCTTGTACAGTGGAGTCTCACAAACTCGACACAATGTGGACTAAGACCCTGTCGAGTTTGTGGAATGTCGAGTTATCCAGAATTACATTGGGAGGGGAGGAAAACACATTATTTAGCTGTAAATTGTTTACTGTATTAGATTTTACTTAAACACATTATATTATAAATGTATAATGTTACTGTATTACAAACTTAAGGACAATATAAAAATTAGATAAATACTTAAAAATTGAGAATTAATAACTAACTGTCCTCGTTTCCAAAATATATAGTCTTGTAATGCATGTACTGTTTAGTAAATGAGGTGTCGAGTTTCCCAGAGTGTCGAGTTATCGGGAGTCGAGTTTGTGAGACTCTACTGTACCTTGAAACCCCCGGTAAAATTGCCAAAATATACAATTTTAAATTTTAAAATCACTAATTTTGATCTTGAAAATTGGATATTTTAACATTGGGCTTATGGAGTTTCAAATAAAAACAAAAGAAATCGTAACAGCTGTAAACAAATATCCAGTAAACTGTCAAAGCAACTTTCACATGGTAGAGTATAAACAAATTATAGAACTATTGAACAATGAAAACATCTAGAGTGGATTTAACCATAATGAATCTAAATAGTATACTATGTAAAAAATACTTGAAGGGTCATTGACCAATAATAACAACTGGAGCGACCCGAAGCGGGGGTCTGGGGGCGGAGCCCCCAGCGAGCAAAGCGAGTTCACTATATACTTTGACAGTTCACTTATTTATCATAAACAGCTGTTATGATTCTTTTGTTTTGATTTGAAACTCCATAAAACCAATTTTATTTTTTAAATTTTCAAATTTGTTTTTAGCGAATTTCCCCTATAGGGTAGAAGCTATTACCGTAGTCGGCATGGTAAGAACTAGACCCGGGACTAAGTTAACTTTTCCTTTTGAGGTCCCCGGACCCCAAAAACGCCATTCGTTCAAAACTACATTAGAACCTCGCTAATTCGAACATCGATAATTCAAAAACCTCTATAATTAGTAATGTTTGTCTGATCCCCTCAGAAAACCTCTAAAATTTGAAAAATAATATACAGATAATTCAAAGTGATTTTTACGCTTAATGCAGCCTCTAAAATTTGAATTTGTATATACTCGAGCCTCTACAATTAAAATTTTGTTGCCGTAATTCGAACTGTTACCTCCAAAATTCGAAGTCAACCTCTACAATTCGAACTGCGTTACCGTTAGCCTCTGTAATTCGAATTCAGGACAAAAAACACGCCTGTTGAGTATTTTGTACAAGAGATGTGTTTGAACTACACTATTCTGTCTAGCTTTTAAAAAATAAACTTGGACCTCTATAGTTTGAATTTTATTTTGACCTCTCTATACTTAAAACAGGGACCTCCATAATTCAAATTTTATTTATTATGACCTCTATAATTCAAACCCTCTTTATTTCAAACTTCCCATGATTCAAAATATATTGTCTTTCCCCTGAAATTCGAATTAGCGAGGTTCTACTGTATATATATATATATTACAAAGGAATGAATGACAAATGAGCACGATAACTCTCGTAAGAATTGTACGATTTTGATGAAATTTGGTATACATGTCTAAAGCAAACTTTATGACTTAAGTTCGAAAACCAGACAGATCAATCTATCCGAAGGGGTATTTTGGGGGGTTTTGGACCACTAAAATGGGTTTTTAGAAATTTGCACATTTAATTTTTTTAAAAGACAAATTTTAGTTTTCACCATTGGATTCAGCTTAAAAAAACACATTATTTGGTCTTTTGATCATTGCCCTACGTCAATTGGTTACTGAGATATTGAAAGTGCTAAACACAGTACGTTGTGTAATGTTATATATTAATTATTCTCCATAAAAATAACATTGGGGATTAGTACGCAGATTTGCTGCAACAAGGTACACAAAATAATGGGTTTTTATGCAAATATCGATAGAATTCATCTTAGCGAAGCCACATACCAAGTTTCATCCATATACATTCATAAATAAGCGATATATAACATTTGAATTATTTTCCATAATAATAACATGGGGACCAAGTACTTAGGTTTGCTGCTACAGGAACCATTGGTGAAAAATTGTTTTTTGTGGAATCAACAATAAACCACAACCAGATGAAGCCATATACCAAATTGTGTCAGTTTATGTTCATAAATAAGCGAGATATACAATTTTTCTTTTAGCGAATTTCCCCTACAGGGAATTACCTAGGGTAAGCTATTACCGTAGGTCTCATGGTAAGCCTTAAGCCCGAGACCATGATAACTTTTCATTTTGAGGTCCCCAGATGCCAAAAACACCACTCGTTCCAATTTATATATATAAGTGGCCGTAAGCACGATAACTCTCGTAAAAAAGGTCTGATCTTAATGAAATTTAGTACAAATGTGTAAAGCAGCATTTATTTGAACGAGTTCGAAAACCAAATGAATCGCACCATCCGAAGGGGGTTTTCGGGGGGTTTTGTACACCAAAAATGGGTTTTTTCGGGTTTCCACATCTCATTTTATTTAAATCAAATTATAATTTGTACCATTGAATTCAGCATACAAAACAGACAATTTGGTATTTTGATCATTGCTCTACGTCAATTGGTTACTGAGATATTGAAAGTGCTAAACACAGTACGTTGTCTGATATTATTCTTATGGAGAAAAATAAAAATTGTATATCTCGCTTACTTATGAACATAAACTGATGAAATTTGGTATATGGCTTCATCTGGTTATGGTTCATTATTTTTTGCACAAAAAAAACAATTTACCTACTTGAGTTATATTGATATTTGTGTAAAACCCCATTGTTAGAGTTCCTTGCTTCAGCAAACCTGCACACTCAGCCGCCATGTTATTCTTATGGAGAATAATTAAAATGTCATACATTGTTTATTTATGAAAGTATATTGATGAAACTTGATATGTGGCTTTATGTGGCATTAAGATACATATATATGCATATTTATGCATTGGAAATTTGCTGAGTACGCAGGTTTGCTGCTACGGGGGTATTTATATATTAAGGTGTATACAAAATCTTGGACCTTGACACAATGACTCGTGGATTCTAAGAAGTGGGTCAAAGAGTTTTAATTTCTTCCTAGATTATATTTAACATAAGATACTACTTTTCTTTTCTTTTTTAAATGAGGCAATTTATTCTTCTTAAAAAAAAATGGAATGATTTAAGCCTTATTGTTTTTTAAGTTCTGCATTTATAGGTTGCCTATGTATTTGAACAACCGTATCAAGCTACAATAACAATGGGAGGCCTGGGGGGCATAGCCCCCCTCCCCCCAGTAAGGTTAATGTGTTACATTAAAACCTCTGGATTAGAGTTTAAAATATTTTGGCATTCAAAACCAATTGACTAATTTTAAAACGTATTGTTCATAAAGTTCTGTACTTATACTTATAGATTTTTACAGCAATATTAAGCTACAATAAAATAAATATCCTGATGGGTCCTCCAGTGGAACCAAAGTGTAAATAACTACTTTTAAACCACGTGCTCTCACTGATTGGGGACCTTTATTGCCGCCAACATATTATATTTTATCAAAATCTTCAGCTAATATTATTATGAGGGCCTAGATGATACAGCCCTCAGTGAGACTGAGGGGTGAGTAACTACTTCATATGCACTTTGTCTGACTGATTGACAGATTTCAGGCCTCATTTTTTGTCATGTTCTGGATTTGTGTGTCATTGTCAAGCTGCAGTTATAATGGAGGGCCCATGAGGTATATTGTCAATTGAAACTTTTTTTGGTATTTTACGCGATCACTCAATCCTTATACGCGATATAAGAGCGTACTCCTAGTACTAATATGCAAACAACAGTAACTAGCATGTACGCACCTAATTAAATAGTGACTAACCTAGAATCTAGAATTAATATTATTTTACTAAACTTTGACTTTGTAATAATTATATATTTGCATTTTTAATCTATGATCCGCTGTAAAATATTCTGCAATAAATATTTAAAAAAATTAAAACAGGGCTAGGCCCGGGCCCCCCGGGGACCCGGGCCCTGTGACCAGAGTTGCACCAGCCCCACCCTTGTGGGGGCCATGGTGGAAGCATTTGTTTTGTCATGGTATTCTCTTGGTTAATTTATTACTTGTTCGTAACGCTATGGACGAAGTAACATTTTAAATTATATTCTAAAAAAACTATATTCAACTATGTTACTAGCTAAAAATAATTTCATTATGAAGAAATTATTTAAGAAATATGACTCTGAAATATATTCAGAATAATATCTGTATTTCGTTTGCTGGTAGTAAAGTCTTTAAATTTGTATTCTCATAAACCACGTGCACGTGCAGTTCCTGTCCACTTCTACTACAGCATCATCTTTCCATGACCTTTCGCCCCTCACACTCCTTCCTGGCCGCAGCTAACTCGTAACCATGGACACCACAGATATCTGTCGAGGAGTCGCAGAGACCGATCCAATACCATCACCGTGAGTTGGTACCCCTGGACATCAGTGGTATGGTTTTGGTATTGTGCACACCGGGGATAGCCGGGGATACTGTCTGTGTGTATGATGCACTTGTATAGCGACCACATTCATTGAGCGAATCTATAAATTCGGGGACAAGTAACTATATATTTTTCAGGCATATTCAAATGGCCTTAGTGTCACTGCGGAAAAGAGGACATTAGGGCGCTTAGTTCAAGATTAATAACTAGGGCTTGCCTAGTAGTTTCTCCTTGGAATTTTCAATTATCAGAACAAAGTACTTTGAGGAGCGAGCTTTGCTCGGGGAGTCAGTTTGTTTAGATGACTTGGAGTAATATTTCGCCACTTCTTCCTATTTATTATCAGATTTGTATAGTAGTCCAGTCAAGTTAGGCATTAAAAAGGGTTCTTGCATGCAAAAGGTCATGTAGTTCTATTTTGTTAGTATGTTGTTAGGACCTATACCACAATTAAGAAACCAAGTTTGCAGCCTCGAAAGACCTGTGCTACTGGCGTAGTAGTAAAAAACAGTCAAGATGTTGTAATTTTTTCTGTTTTTGCTAAACATCTCCGAAGGTATGCCTCTGACAGAATATGTTGTCCTATCCTTTCTTAAACTGGATAAAATTTGCTAAAGTTTGAGACTATAAAGACTTCAGTACGTCTATTATTTACTAAGATACAATTCTTTACAAACTTGAAAAAATGTCAAAAAATTAAATATTTTCGTTATGGTCTATTATTTTTTAATATTTAAAAAATAAAAAACTATATCTTGCTTGTTTTTAAACATATACTGGCGAAACTTTGGATATGGCTTCATCCCTGGGTCTAATCTTTTGCCGATGGTTCTCGTCGCAGCAAATCTCGGCACCCAACCCCAATGTTATTCTTATGAAGATTAATTAATAGGGATTGAGGTTTCAAAGTATTGTATCTTAGTAAGTAATGGACGTACTGAAGTCATTATCGTCTCAAACTTTAGCAAATTGTATTCAGTTTAAGAAAGGATTGAACAACATATTCTGTCAGAGACTTACTTTCGGAGATATTTAGCAAATAAATACCCCAGTCGCAGCAAACCTGCATACTCAGCGAATTTCCAACAGAGATATAAATGTCTTAATACTACAAAAAACCACTTACCAAGTTTCATAAAAATATATTCACAAATAAGCAATATATACAATTTTAATTATTCTCCTTAAGAATAGCATTGGGGATGAGTACGCAGGTTTGCTGCATCAAGGCACACCTAAAATGGGTTTTTATGCTAATATCATTATAACTCAACTAGGTGAAGTCTTATACCAGTTTTTATTCATTTATGTTCATAATTAAGGGAGACATAGCATTTAATTATTTTCCATAAGAATAACATGGGGCTGAGTACGCAGGTTTGCTACTAAGGGAGCCTTTGGCAAAAAATTCTTTTGAGCAAACATCAATGGACCACAACCAGATGAAGCCGTATACCAAGTATCGTCAGTATAAGTTCATAAATAAGCGAGATATAAAATTGTTCTTTTCCTCCATAAGAATAACATTATACAACGTATTGTGTTTAGCACTTTCAATATCTTGGTAACCAATTGACGTAAAATACCAAATTGTGTGTTCTGTTAAGCTGAATCCAATGGTGAAAAAAAAAATTTTACTATTTCCAAAATTATATGTAACAAATTCAAAATACCCCCGTCGCAGCAAACCTGCGTACTCAGCGAATTTCCAATGCATAATATATGTCTTAATGCCATATAAAGCCGCATACCAAGTTTTATAAAAATATATTCATATATAAGCGATATATACAATTTTAATTATTCTCCATAAGAATAACATGGGAGATGAGTAAGCAGGTTTGCTGCAACAAGGAACTAAAAAAATGGGTTTTTATGCAAATATCATTATAACTCAACAAGGTGAAGCCACATAGCAAGTTGTATTAATTTATGTTCATAATTAAGGGAGTCATTACATTTTACTTATTCTCCATAAGAATAACATGGGGGCTGAGTACGCAGGTTCGCTGCTACGGGGATAATCAACAAAAAATCAATTTTTTGTGCAAATATCAATATACCAGTACTACGCGACCCCACGTGCCAAGTTTCATCAATATACATTCATTAATAATGGAGATATCAAATTTTATTTATTCTCCATAAGGATAACATTGGACAACGTACTGTGTTTAGCACTTTGAATATCTCTGCAACGGTTGGACGTAGAATCACAATTTAAACACCAAAATGATTGTTTTGTGGAGCTGAATTGATTGGTAAAAGCAAATGTGAAGTTTACATCAAAATTAACTTAGGAAAAGCCAAAAACCTTTTTCCCATAAGATTAACATAGGAGATTTTATGAGCAGGTTTTTTTGGATTTTCTCCGCAACCACTTAACCAAGCTTAATAATTCAAAATACCATATTATTTGTTTTTTTAAGCTCTATAACATGGTCTAAACCAAAATTAAGTGTTTTAAAAATTTTAGGGTAAAAAATGCAAAAAACTGATTTTTGGAAAATTTAAAACCCCCATAAACCCCCCTTCCCATAGTCCGATTTTTCTGGTTTTCGAACTTAAAGTCATAAATGTCAGTTTACACATTTGAGCCAAATTTCATCGAAATCGGACGTTTTTTACTCAAGTTATCGCATTCACGGACACATATATAGATATATATATATATATATAGATATATATATATATATATAGATATATATATACATATATATAAATTTGAACGAATAGTGTTTTGGACATCTGGGGACCTCAAAACAAAAAGTTATCATGGTCTCGGGCTTAAGTCTTACCATGAGACCTACGGTAATAGCTTCTTCCCTATAGGGGAAATTCGCTAAAACCCATTTTTGGGGTACAAAACCCCCCAAAATACCCCTTCGGATAGAGCGATCTGGCTGGTTTTCAAACTAAAGTTACAAACGTTGCTTTACATGTTTATACCAAATTTGATCAAAATAGGATAATTTTTATGAGAGTTACCGTGCTCACGGACACACACACACACACACACACACACACACACACACACACACACACACACACACACACACACACACACACACACACACACACACACACACACACACACACACACACACACACAGTTTCGAACGAATGGTGTACCAAGCCGACTACGGTAATAGCTTCTTCCCTATAGGGGAAATTCGCTAAAACTGAAAAAAGTGACAGTGTTTTGGCTACTACGCCTGTAGCACAGGTCTTTCGAAGCTGCAAACTTGGTTTCTTATTTGTGGTATAGGTCCTAACAACATACTAACAAATGAGAACTATTTGACCTTTTGCACGCACGGGTGTTTATTTTGACTGGACTATAGCTCAATTGCCTTTTTTCTGCATTTTAAGGTCACTCCAGTTGTTACTTATGGCTCAATTTCTCTTTGACTTATTTTGGATATTTTCTCTCTATCTATATAATCTTCACTCAATGGTTTTAGTCGCTGCTCTCACGAAACTACATGTTAATTTTAAACAACATGATTATTAATTTGACAGTTCACTGAATCCAAAGAAAGAATACATCTGTTTATAAACATCTGTTATGATTCTTTTGTATTGGTTTGAAACTCCATAAGCCAATGATAATTTTTTAACTTTTAAAATTAGTTGTTTTACTTAGTTCGATTTTTCGGGGGATAAGACCTGTCTAAAGCTTATTTTTAACCCGGAGATTTGTTAATTACATTTCCGAAGGAAATCGTTGGAGACATTTTTAGCAGCATACATACAAGCAAGCAAACCTTACTTAAATTAGAGTATAGTATGAAACAAGTTTTGATTTTTTTAAACATTCTAGAAAATAAAACATATTTCTATTATGCTTTTTTACTTTGATGGTCCTTTATACAAACCGTTTGTTTAGCAATCCTGAAAAAAGTATAAAATCAAATATTGGTTATGGTTTTCAGCTGCTACGTTTATAGAGAACAGTGTGAAAATATGTAGATTGTGATTTTATTAGTTTATATTTGTACTAAGAGGGAGTTCCGGGTGACGGATGAAGGCTGCCGGTAGCCTCAGAGCAAAACAGACAAATGGCTTCAATCCCATCCGGTAGGAGAGACTAGATTATTTATCAATCCCACTACAACATTGTAAGAAAGTAGGTCTAAGATTATTCATTAATTTGCAATACCAGTTTTTATGTACCGGCATCGTCTTACAAGAGTTAAGTACTAGGTTGACTCGTGTTTTCCGTTGATAGTTTCTCTTCTCACTAGAGCAGTCCCTTCGCCAACGATTATACCTTTTTTGGTTTACAAAGCAAATATTTAACCAATAGTATAAACACAGAATCCAGATAGCAATACATTGCTTTTATTTAGATGAAAACCTTAGGGCTTGATAAATTATAGAATGGCATTATTTTATTTTTATCTTAAACAAATGTTTAAGAGTTAAATCAGAAAAATACCAACTGTACTACCATGATGAGTTACAAATACAAATTTTTTGATATTCTTTACAGAAAATAGTTAAAATAAAGTCCAATAAGTACTCACCAAATAAAGCCACCAATATCTCATCCTAGTTATTTGTGTAGTTAAACTTCCTCATTTTCTAGTTCTTTTCACCTAACCTATATTCACTCATTTTTATTAGGTATTTATTTCAGGTAATTTTATCCTAGGTCTCCATCAAAAAATTCAAATCTACTTGCTTCTCCGTCCGGACTTGCTTAACTCGTTTGATTTTCTGAAAATGGCAAGTATAATTCGCTTTACATATTATAACTTAAATGTACAAGTGAACTGTATAACGGGTCTTAGTTTACATTAACAACGAAAATTATTTTTCCCCATCTACATTAAGGTTAAAAATAAATTCTTTAAGTAAATAAAGTAAATAATGTCTTCTGGTACCATCCTCGCTCTTTTTTATGTGGTGGATATTTCTAGAAAAATAGTTTACTGTATCATTTTCTTCATAATTATTTTATATTATATATTTAGTATGTATAGATAAATTAACTGATTAAAATAAGACTAAAAGGGCGAAATTATGTAAGTTTTTTATATTATTTATTACTCATATATAATGAATAAATGGATGTATGATGTAGTTTGCTAAATAACTGTAGGCCTCTAAATATTAAATTTCAATATTAATCATAATAACGTAACATTTTTGGAATTAAGAAAAAAAGCGAAACCAAAAAGGAATATATCAAGTAAAATTAATATCATAGTGCCAAGCACATTCAGGGTCAGTGTTTAAGACTCTAACATTGAAAATCTTAATGCAAAGTATCTTGTTATTAAAGCTATTTTTAAATACGCTTGTCATAGGGCAAAAGAAAGTGGAGTGAAAGGATTAATAATTAGTTGTGATACAAACGTCAGATTGTTGGTGTTAAGGAAAGTGGTTGGAATATGAAATGGCGGAGCAAGAGAATGTGGGCGGGGTCAATTAGCATTGTAACTGGTTCACGTTTTTGCAAGTTGAGCTGGCAGATGACCATCTTCGATACGTTTCATTGTTAACGAGTAAGAATAGCTATGACTGAGTGATATGATTAATTACTTCTGTAGTTTAAGATACTGGCCATTAAGTGCTACGTGGGCACGGCTAATTTTTGTTTTACTGTCACTTAGTTTGTCTATTTTGATTTTTAGAGATACAAGACCCATACAATGTAATACGTTTACACTCGCCATCTATACCTTTTTATGATTCAGTAACAAATGTAACGTTTATAAAATTAAACTGAAAATAAATATTTACGGAAAAGGGCTAGCGCAAACAGGGGTGCCATTTCTTTAAACAAAATTAAATACTGTCTTTAAAAATATTGTTATATCAAGATATTTTTGTAGAAAATTCATTCAGATTCTGAAAAGTAATTGCTTAGGCGTTTTGCGAAAGCAATATTTCTATCGTAAACTTATAGTTATACATTTCGATATAAATATTAATAAAACATTAAATATAACATTTTTGTGACCTAGGAAGGTCATTGTTATGGTATATATATGTAAAGGGAAGTAGACAATGTTTTACTATTAAGTAGATCGTAAACAACTTTATGATTAGCATAGTGCGTGTGGTTTTAGCTTCGGAATGTAAATACAGTAGAAACTGCGAAAACACTATAGTTAAAGTGTTGTAAGACGTTTAATACTACGTAGTAAACGAAATAGTAGATTGTGAAGTAATTGTTATAATGTACTACAGTACTAATAAACAAGGTTCGTAGAGCTTTCTGACCAGGTATGATTATTTCCATAAGAGTAACGTTCGCAGTGAAGACGTCTTACGAGAGCGTCCAGCTTATGCATAAATCAACAACATACTATAAAGTGTTTCCAACCTTAAGGGTATAATAATGGTACAGCTATTTTTAATATTGTCACAAGACATGCAGAAAGAACATTTAAACCCTTAATCCATTAATCTAATAATACAAACTAGTTGTCCTGTTGCTCGAATCCAAGCAATAAATATTGTGTTACCATTCCAAAGCCAACATGGCCTGCTGATTAACTGTGTTTACTCCATCCAGCTGATTGCTTAAAACTTATAGTTATTTCCCAATGTTAAGCTTATGGGAAAAACTCAACTTTAAAGGGCCCCAGGGTCTCACTCAAAAATTATTTATCTATAAAAAAATTTCCTGCACATCTTCACGTTAGGCTCTTTCCAATGGCACCAAAAACATGAAAATCGGTTCTTTAGTTTAGGAGGAGTGATTAGCACAAAAAACCTGCTCGCCTATTAAATAAGTAATAAATAAATCAAAATACTATATTAGTATCATAAAATAACAGCTGATCATAGAATGTAAGCAGTTAAAAAATGTTAATTTTAATTACAATGATGTCGAAAATATGGTACGCGTACGATAAATATCGTGTTTCCAGCAACACTGCACATTGGATTGGCGATCACGTGACCTTACAGCTGTTTTTACGAGGTCTCTTCCGGTTAACTAGAAAACCTTAAATAAATCGACTCAGCAAATCTGTACAAAGTGTATGGACCTTGACACACGTGATATATTTAATAACGCAGGATCTTTAATGTTGCGTATGACTGTCTATGAAATATGTTCATTAAACTAATAAGAGCTTTAAATTCTCATTTAAAATTGTTCAGTTTTCTGGACTAATTATTATATCTGAAAGCCTTATTTGTGTAGTCATTTATTAATTAATTTACTTATTTAAACGACATGACCATGGTGCAATGAATACAAATGTTATTACAATATACAGTAAATAATACTACTAAGAATAATAACAATAATAATAAGTGATAGTATGTGCAATGATAACAAACGGTAATACATTTTTACAAGAAGGACTATTTGCAAATATTTGATTTGATAAATTAACTATAAATTAATTAACAGTGATGTTGAAATTACAACAATAACCTAATAACAACAAACAAGAACAACACCGATAACAACAAAAATATAAACAATATCTTACTGAACAACAAACAGTTTTAAAGTAACAATGGTGGAGTGAACAATGTCAGATGGGTTTAGTTCACACACACGACCATTTTATTTGAAGACTGTATGCTCAGACACGGGCTTGGCCCTTTAAAGGCGCCACCTAAAGGTGCAGTCCACAATCACAGATGTTGACTTGTGACATGAGAACTATGACACTTAAAACTGGTGTGTCCATGTAAAGGCGCTACCTAAAATTGTGCACTGGACACAATCTTGACGCGTGTGTGAGCAGGGTTTTGCATCATTGTTGCCGCAGTCTAAGGAGACGTCCCTTGAAGGAGTCCAGCCAAGCATGGTCAAAAATGTCAAGTTTCCCTGTGATGAAGTTTCCGTGCCTCTGTATCCGTAAGATTGAACCGTTTTGGGCGCAATTTGTGGAAACGGTCGTCCTGGTGAAGAGGTTCTTGGATCTGATACCACTTGGAGTTCTGAAGGCGATCCGTCTCAAGAGTTCTGGGCAATCCAGCTCAAAGGTGACAAGACGACTTAGAAATAGAATGTCCTGAGTGTAGCGTCTGGCCTCAAGTGATGGCAAGAGAAGGGCGGACCATACTTCATTCAAAGGGACATAGGTGTATCTGTAACCAAGATGGGTGCCCACAAGCCGAAGAAAACGATGATGGCACTCACCAACTCATCCTTCAGGTAGGCCTGGTGAGGGAACCAGATGACTCCACAGTACTCCAAATGGGGTCTCTCAAGAGAGTAGTAGAGGATTTTCAAGCAATGGATACTCTTAAATGATTTTGCGAGACGGTGGATGAGGACAAGATTACGTAGAGCTTTACTACATACATCATGGACTTGACAGCTAAAATTCAAAATTGTTGTAAACAGAACTCCAAGGTTCTTTACTTCCGTGGATCACTTTAAGGCTATGCCATTAACTAGGTAATCTCGGTGGAACGGAGCCAGATTCCGATGGAAAGTGATACAAACACATTTATCGATATTCAGGGTTTGATTATTTCTTAAACACCAATCCATAATGCAATCCAGGCTACTGTTGGTGGTTCAGATCCTCCTTCGAAGAAATCTTCCTATATATTTTCAAATCGTCAGCAAACAATATGAAGTTGCAGTGTAGATCGAAAACGACATCGTTTATAAATATGTTAAAAAGAATATGTCCGAGAAGTGAACCCTGAGAACTCCAGAGGTGGCAACGAATTCTCTTGATAGCTCACCCCTGCAACGTACTTGGAGACGTCTACCTCGCAAGTAGCTAGAAAATGGCTGAAGGAGACTACCGATAAACCCGCAAGCTTCGAGCTTCTTTAAAATAATGGCATGGTCAACTCGACCAAAGGCTTTAGCGAAGTCAAGTTCGATCGCATCCATCTGACTTCTCTCTTCAAAAGCTTCAAGTTTTTAAATTGAAAAACCATCAAGTTTTTGCTGAAGAGCATCCACGTTTGAATCCATGCTGACAAGAGAAAACGTAATATTAAAACAAAAAGGAATATGCTGATCAAAAAGTTGCTTGATTTTATCTAATAATTTATTACGTGATATTCAAAAAGATGTTTTTAAAATATCACAAGTTTTTGTTTCTGTATTTAAACATATTAAATAATGAAAATTTTACCTGAGACTTTGCACTGAATGGCGTAAATGTTTAGTTTTCTAATATGAGCTCGCCTCATGGATTGTTGACCTTATCCCACCGGAGCCGCGTTGGCAGCGGTCAGTGTCAGTGCAAGTACCGAGGTCTGTTATAATTGCGCCCAGTTTACCCCAGGGAGCCCAGGCCGCGGCCCCCCCGATGTCCTGCCAACGGGACCGGTGGTTTGATTATCTCATTTGTCAACTGATTTGACACTTATTTTCAAAGTCACGCGTCTTATCTAGACTCCACCCACCACGGTGGTATAATATATGTTTTTATGTTAAAAGGAGATATAAATATTTTAAAATTTAGCTCGACTTTTACGAATTTTGATTCGAGAATGAGATTATAAATAGCCAAGTTACATGTATTTTTTTCTCTTTCCATAAAATTCAATTTTACCTTTAGAAAATTTACTAGACTTTGAAATCTAATACGGGGTTTATTGTGAACTGAAAACTAAGTGAAAACCTCTCGGGGAGTTGGGGTAAGGTGATTACTGAGACCATTTCTTGTAGCCTAATCCAGCGTCGCAGAATGTTTACTCACTGTACCGATGACTTAATCTTCTTCCTGGGTTTTTTTTTTTATTAAGTTTTCATTATTTATTTAGCCCAAAAATACAGGAATTTCTGTTCCTAGTATAAAATGCGGGCGCCTCAAAAGATAACGTTTATACCCGCGTTTTCTATATAAAACATAAGTTAATTATTAATCCTCTTAGCTTAATTTAATTACCTATTTTATACTGTCATGTCTATGTTAACATTATCTTTCTATGTTATTTCCCAAGGGTATAATTTGTCGGTACGCCAAATCTACCAAAATCGTTTATCAAACCTAATAATTGCCATCAATTTGAAGATTCTTCACCGCTGAATGCGAAAAATAAACAAGCAATTCAAAACCATCACTCCCTTACTTATTTTTTATCGTACTATAGTGCCACCGTCTTTCATTGATAAGGTAAATTAACTTAAAACAGACCTTTTACTGCGAAAGCTGCGCAAGGACGATACTAGTTATATTAAGTTCAAACTTAAACAGGGAAAACTATATGACGGTTTATGATAATAAATACCAATTTACTAATACATTCGAAGTAGAATAAATCATTCTCAAACATGACATATTTGCATGACCGAAACAAAGTTGAACTTCTAATCTTCAACTAACTTACACAGCTAACGTTAGTATACGGAAAGGACTTTTTAAAGATATTTGTATGTGATATTATTTGTTGACGCTATATTGTACTATATATTGTACTATATTGTACTATATTGTACTATATTGTATATTATATTGTACTATATGTTCATGATCGTTCTAAATTGATTAACCCACATTGAAGGCATAAGGTGATAATTTCATTTGGAAACAGAAAGCCTGAGCACACAGAGGAGGAGCTGCTGGGGAAGTGTCTAATTATGGGGCCGGCGGATATGTAAATTGCTGGTGTAAAAGCTGGCTGAGCGCAGCGGCAAGAATGTAGGTAAGTATGACGAGTTTTGAGGCATAGGTCACCGACAATCCTCATGCCACCCCGTCTCGGCCGCGGCCATGTGTGGGGTGCTTTGGGAGGCCCTATCTAGCAGCAGTTATAATTGAATAGCAAATTAGTTGCAGTTTAATTAAGGTTATATATAATATTATTTGTGCTAATTTATGCTTAAGCACACTTGGTTGGTGCCTGACATTAGTTATGAAGAGTTTCTTAGCTGAATTTGCAACATAGTAAAGCTCAATAAAACAATAATAAAATGCCGCCCCTTTAAAGTCGGTTTAAATAACTACGTTTGGACCTATAAAGATAATTTAAGCATTGTAGTGAAGCAAATATATGAGTTAATTAGAACCAAACGTATTTTCAGGTAATTTATATTAATTTGTCACTAATTAATTTTAATAAATATATTTATATGTATTTAATACAAAAAAACCACGTGTATTTAGTGCAAATATTGAATGTTTTTAGGACTGATCTTAACTTTCCAGAAAGCAAGATCGGTTTTAAATGTAGTTACTTTCAGACCCCCCATTACGAACTGGTTCATCCAACAACGTCGTAAAAAATAATTCGATCGATTCTAGTTAGTTAGCAGTAAATTGAATGTTACCATTGAATTTTTAAAATGCATGTTAATTTTAATGGTTATAGGCTACTTGTATTTTATGACTATAATCCTGAAAATGTCCAATACAAAAATCAAAACTGTTAAAACTTTCTACGAAAATGTTAATAACTAATCCAAATTTGACAGGCCTCCTGTTAACCTAACCTAGAAAACTGCTTTTTATTTTGGATTGTCTTCGCCCAATTAGAATTTTTTTAATATTTTTTATTGTTGTGACTGTACGGACAATATCTTGCAAGTTTTTTTTTCTTTATACAAACGTAATTTCTAAAACTTTAATTGATGAAATGAATCAAGAGTTAATATGAACATAAATCGTTAATATTTTGGGGCGTTTTAAAAAAATATTACGCTCAGTTTAGTAATTTGTAAAACTAAAGAGTTTTTTGCTGAAAAACGAAAAATATTAAATTATATTTATGACGGGTGAATGTTACTTGATTCTTTATCATTCATATTTTCGTTAGAGTTTCATAATGTTATTACCATAAAAAAAAAAACAAAAATAAATAAAGTAGAAAGTAGAAGTAGTATATTCTTACAAAAAGACAGACTTAATTTTCTGTTTAAAGTTATATGGCCGCTTAAACCTTTTGTTTCCAAAAGAAAGGTATATTATAGTAATTTTCTTGTGACCAGTTAATACAATTTATTTAAAAAGTAGTTATGTTTATTCAGAGATAATATGAAGCAGTTTGACAAAATACCTCACAGTGACCTACAAAAAACAAACAAGAAATATTTACCATTCCGTCACGCAGAGCCGATCGACTCAATTGTGCAGTCGGTTTGTACCCAGTAATTGATCAAATAATATTCATTCCAGCGATAAGAGCAAGCACACTTGGACATGACTGGGTTGTTGGCCACTTGGAGGCCGAAGGTCAATGATTGTTCGCGCCAACTGCGAGCCCGCCGCGCCGCGCCAAACCGCGCCGGCCGCCGGATCCGGAAAGTAGCCCGGCCGTCGCTTTCGGCAGTGCACTTCCACCGTCCAGCCGCTTGTCTCCATTTATTAGCAGGTCTACAATGATTAGTGGCTGCTTGTGAACCCCCGTTCGCATTCCACAGTCTTTCCAGTTGTCTGCACTTAATATGGAGTCCCCTAATTTTTTATGGGAACATCTGCTGCATGAATACGTCATTACAGTTCAGATTTCAGATTATTTACGTTTTCGTGTGACTTAGAAACGATTGTTTATGTATGGGTTTCACTCTAACCATTCCGTTATAACAGCATTAAACACCTTTGGTTATAAGCACACTAGGCCCTCGTCCAACAAGACTCGTTACTATGCGCAATATCGGCGGTATTTGTGACTTACGCACTATATTTTAACTTACTAACAATACTTGTAAATGGTACGCAATAATAATGCATTACATTCTTACGGTACGCAATATATGAAGGTGCTGGTCTGAAGACTAACTAGTGAGTTTGAATTGTCTTACCAACATTAACATTTTATAGTTCAATAATGTTAAATTTTAAGTACCATCTAAGTTTTCTCGTAATAACCAAAACAGAACATTTCAATGGTTTTAAACCGTTTTAGAATATTCAAAATCTGTTTAACTGTTGTTAGATGATTCCAACAAAAAGTTGCATTAATACGATTTAGATAAATTACAACGACGTAAAATATGAAATATAGTATTCGAAAAGTTCTCTCACGATAGAAAGGTTAGGAAGACTCTATACCTCGCAAGACGATTGCCAATAAACTACAGTAACAGTCTTAAACAAACAGGTTTACCTTCTCTAGACTCTAGACCGCCAGGGGCACATGCGGGCAATGCTAGAAGATGACTAGTCTCGGCGTGTGTTTGTCCCTTTAATCCAATAATTGGGCCCACTTGATCAGCCCGCACTAATCCTGGACACACAGCCATCCGAGCCATCGGGTAATTGGTAATGATAGCGATCCGGTGTAATTGTGAGGTTAGGTCGGTCGTCATTAGCCGCTATTACACCAGCTGATTCCCGCTCTCGGATCAGCTGATCTGACATTCTAGGCCAACTATATACGCGGGCGCATGCCAACAAGGGATCATTGTTATTACAGGTACACAGCAATTGTGTCATGTGGTGTGCTGAAGACCTATTTAGGTCGTGAGGGGTTGCTTGTTGTAAGGCGAGGTTTCATTGCTGCAGTGAATAAAATTTGGTTGAAAGAAAGACTATTCTCTTACTCCAACACTCTTACTATTTTAAATGTACATGTAGATACTAGCTGATTTATAACTTTATAACGAACTCCGATTATAAAGTATTAACGTTTTTATAAAAAAAACAACAAAAAAACAACCGGTTTGTTTCGTCACCCATTCATACTGTTATTATAAAGACAATTGGTCTCGGACTGCTTTATGTCTGCCCCGAATCTCTTAAAACGATTAAACCGATTTTATTCTTGAAGAACTATTGTTATGTTTTTAAAAGTTCTCAACATACGGCAGTAAAGTAAATCTCTTTTATTCATTCATTTGAACAAATTGGCAAAATACATTTGTATTAGTCATGTTAAAACACTTCTATAAACACTTTTATAATCTACAACTTCAGTACATCCATTAAACATAGTGTTATTGTTAAAACAACAAAAATTAAAATCGTTAAGACTTTATAGCTTTATTAAAACCATGAATACTCAGAAAACATTTCCGCTGGGAAAATTGTCAGCTATAAAATCATCCTGGAATGTAAATAGTTCTTATCCAGGAGTAATTTTTAAAGTTGCATTTTGAAGCTGATCACACCTGACTTCAACTTGTAAGGAAACGACTTCTGAGGGATTAACTAGAACTACTTAATACCATTGAATTGAATGTGTTTTTGGAAAAAAAGGTACGGAGTAAGATAGAATTTACAGTTTTGAACTATTGCGAAGAGAATAAGAATATGTTGAAATAGTTAGGAATTGTGAAAGGTTTTGCTCCATGAAAGTTAATACTTCAAATATATAAATTGAAGGAAATACTATCGAGTAGCACTGGTTCTCCCAAAACGTTTTGTTTTAATTCCTCAGAGAAGCACGAAGCACCGCATTGCATTCAATTCGCAATATTTGCGAGTCTGGGCTAAAAAAAAAGTTTTGCTAGTTTTCTGAACTATATAAATGTGTTTAAGCTTCGTTATTGTACAATAGTGTCTTCGTTTCGCAAATTCTCGACACCTTGGCAATGAGATCCATCAGTAACCTTCGATTTCGCTGAGGTCTAGGACAGCAGGTGACAGAGATCCAGCTGATGGCGTAGCCGCATAACCAAACAGCTGTTATGATTACCACAATGAGATCGGAACGCGACCACACTCTAGATAACAGGGGACGGGCCACGGTAAGAGATCAATGCGGAGAAAAACTCTAACAGAGAAAAGGGATGTGGAAAATAATAGAACCATTGAATCTATAACCAAATTTGCATTACTGTATTCTAGCTCTTCAGTATTCCGCGTGTTATCAATGTCCAGAGAATAACAAGAATAATAATATTCAGCAAACAAAAATAGGTTTTTATTTTATTGAAACAGAAAATAAGTGGGATCATCTCTTAAGACTTTTAAATTCAGGCTACATTTTCCTTTTTATAGTAATTTTTTTATGCTATAAACCGTATTTAAAAATACCAGGTTCTGATTTGTGAATCCACAACTTGACCAAAAACACCAAGAATCCTGGGTCATCTATGTAGAGCAACTATGATGACATAAATAAAGGTTGCACGATAGATTTGCGTGAGCAATTCCAGAATATCGTCATTTGGCAATCTAGTAAAAGATGATTGCATTGAATTTTTATTGCTTTAAAGCGAAATAGATATTAACTTGCCTTCATCTATTGATTATATTTTTCATCAACAAACATCCAAAGGACTTTGAAGGGCATATTCCTATGTATGTCTCTCCTCAGCGAGGTAGAAACATGTGCTCGCTGGTAGAAACCATGGGGAGCTCGCCACATGGACTGAAAACGGTCCGCGCATTGTCAGGCTAGACCAAAAGAGGAGGACACGGCATTACTGAGTACTCCCGAGCGGTGAGCGCGTTGTTGTTTACACGTTCCTGTACATATTAATAATAAAAAAACTAAAATGAAACTTACATGTTCCTGTTTTGCATGAATTTACGCATCCAAAAGTGTAAATATATTTTAGTTTAAAATGATGTGTAATTTTTAATAATGAAAATATTAGAGAGTTGTAACAGCATGACATGAAGGAGTCAGTAAGCGAGAACATTTTTTATTTTTGAGGTAGAAACAAACTTCCAGCGAGAAAGTTGTAGCTAATTAGATGATCTTAAATTCTTATTCAAACCTATTTTCGATATAACTTATGTTTTGTTCAATAATTCCATGTAAGTAACCGCTATGTTTAGTCTACGCGCACCGCCGCCGACGCTGACCACGGCTCCACGCTGGCGCTGTTCTACCACATTCAGCAAAGTTAAATGCTCCTCATTTTACTTAGATCTTCACCTAGAAAATATTAATTATGAACATTTAACTCAATATTGTATTGAGATTAATGTTTTTTAACATAGCTTTCAATTTTGATAGAAACCTCAGTTATCGAGATGTAATTAGGCTCATGAGGAATCTTATAATTTGATATGTAAAGTAAATTAGGCACTAAATAATTAGAGACTCATTTGTTAGAAAGAATAAAATAATATATGATAGTATAAATATATCTGATTATTGATTATATTTTGCTCGTGTAGCAAAAACCTGTTTTAATCAAGAATGAAATAAAATACTTTAGTAAGAAAACATAACGTTGCCTTTTTATATAAACAAAACCTACTTCCTTTTAAACTAACTGTTACTTAAATATTCCTCCCTCCAAATACGAAGGCTTCTTAGCCGTAAATAAATTGTAGCTACAAATGTAATTAAAATAATGAATAAATATATGTTTTTATATTAACACTCAAAACTAATCCCCTATATCATCAATATAACTAATCTTACAAAAATATGTTTGGCATTAAAACTAGAGGAACAAATAAAGGAACTTGAATACGAAGGATACTTATTTGTTAATAAACCTTTCTACCGAAAATATAAGGTAAATAATATAGAATCAATGTTTTTATGTCAAAACTCTAAACTAAGCCTCTCCAAAAGCCTTAACAATAGTTGTTATTTAGTTTGGTTTCATGTCACAAATTGAGGAATATATCGAGTAAAGGAAATATGGCAGTCATTGAGTCGTACATTTTTTTCGATGAAAATCAAGGTTAAGTACGTGAAGATCGAGATTTGTATACCAGTATTGATAACTACACGTGTTTTACATCATAATTAGAGGTTAAATACATTTGAATTTAGTACCAAACGGTAAAGAAGTTATTCAATAATACGATTCCGAAAACCATTGTACAATAACAAAATTCCTCGCACCGTAAACCTCATTTAACTGATCACGCGTCGCCAATAACCCACAAGACGCTGTCCTGAGCGTTGCGACGAGTCCTACACTTTGAGATGTGACCTTGAGCCTGGCCGGACCGAATTTGGTCTATTCCGACTATGGGCGCGAGCTCTCCATGGTTTCTACCTCGCTCTCTCTCCGTAGTGATGTTTAATGTCACCGGATTATTGAAGGTTATTTTGAATTGCACCGGATTTTTGAAAACTACCTCTAATATAGCGACTGTTATGACACCAACAGGGCCCCTCTGTCGATACCAAACGGACGCTTCCCACGTCACATGTGTAGTGTGTGTTAGCAACGGTCTGTCTGTTACGATCCGGTGCTGGAGGGGGCTGGGAACCGACCACGGCGGCGACAACCACGGCTACAGTGGCGACGAATTATGCCGATAATGTCCTCGATAACGTGTCCAAACTGTAGGGAACACACCGTGGCAAAAAATTGGGACAGACAAACAGCTAGCGGCCGTACCGCTGGGATCTGGGAATCCAACACTTGCCTGCAAAGTTACGGGATGCTCCAATAAATAAGCGTGGATATAAGTAATATATGAAAGGAAACCCCATTCACTGACTGATTACAGCAGAAATTACTAGTAATAGAAAGCTGAATCTTTGTGAGGAGGTTCCTCTTACCCCGTCGGTTAGGGGTACACATTGAAGGGATTTCGATAAATACACCTTATTACAATATAGAAATCAAGATTAAAAAAATGGCAACCAAGTCTCTATAATATGGTTATAACAAAAAGTATATACTGTACGTTAAGTATATACAGTGTGTTTGAACGTTCCGAAAATCTACGTATATCTGAGAATATCTTACTCAGGAACTCAAACATTTTCAATCCCTACACCAGTTGTGTTACAAATTTGTTAATTGATTGTTTGCTTACACAGTTTTAGCAAAATGCTGCTCAGTTGTCTCTTTGGGAGCGGTTTGCGTAGTTACAATCTATATACGGAGATACGGAGCCAGACGGGTGACGTCGTAAATGGTTTGCAGCACGGTGATTGTAGACAAAACCGCGGTAACCTTCTTTTGCAGTGCCTATATACGAGCCGCGCACTGCTACAAGCATGAACTACAACCCCCCAACCATAGAACTTAAGAGTTGTTACTTCTGGATTCAACCGCCCTATTTAGCGCCAGCGCTCTCTCATCTGTAGCTTGGTAGCAGTTACGCAATAGATGCAATGTCAAACACGGAAATGTCACCTCAACACGAAAATTTGTTGAATTTAATTTTTGTTGTATTGACAGTATAATTCAGTTTTACAGTCTAAAATTACAAAAAAAATAATAAACTAGGAAACCTGTCTGCTCTAGGGAGTAATTGCGTGGCCACGTTAGCTTACATTTTTAATTTATGAAAATGAAACGTTGTAGAGATCCGTAGATTACTGTTCTTGATGCAATAATTATGTCATAAACGGCAAAAGCTGATTTAATAATGTGTTTTTTATATAAATTTTGTAAAACAAAGTTAATTATTTTAAAACAAAAGTTATTTTCCAAAGCTAGTTATCTAATGTTAATAATAGTAAATAACTAAATCACAAGTCAGTTTGTAAGTATAGTAATAAAAAATTATAAGAGGAGGTTTGTTACAGTAAATCGTTACATTTTATATATATATATAAAATTTTGATTACAGCTCATTTATAAGTGAACCTATTCGGATCAAAAGAGTACTGCCGAAACCCGGGATCGAACCAGGGACCTTTAGATCTTCAGTCTAACGCTCTCCCAACTGAGCTATTTCGGCTCTGTAAGAATGACGCGCTGTATCACCGGTCGCGCTTAGTTACTTTCAAGGTTGCCAACGTAAAGCAGGTTAACATGCACACAACTTGGCCCTACCTCGTTGTTATTGAAATTTCAAGTTCGAAAAAAATACTGTCACTTGCCACATATCAGAGAATACTAAAAATAAAGTTCATAGTTGTTTGTTTAGAATATTCTTACAAAACCTTTTAACTTCCAACACATATTATTTCATACGTTACAGATATAAAATCAATAGATACATAATATCACCGTTATGGTAAATACAGAACGCTTACATCCCTTCATCTTTTGATTCATGACGTGTTTTTCAAGACTATTTATGAAAAGGCCTTCAGCAAGCAAGCAATGACTATGAACGGACAAAAACCTTTTAAGTTAGAAGTAACCAAGTTTATTTAAGACCCCAAAAATCTCTAGTCACCTATGCCTACACTGAATATACTTGTTATTTTCTGACTCAGAATGATCGGACCTATATTTAACGTAAAACAAGTTTGATAACACATGTTTAAGACTTTAAAGTGGGCAAATTGTATAATATACTAACCCGCAATCAAACAAATAAAACAATAAGCATTAAATTTTAAAATTGTAAATTATGTCGGTTGTTTTTAAAACATACACAAATAAATATCTAGTGCCATAAAGAACCAAACTAACAAAGATTACTTGAAATAATGTGATTTTAAATGGGTTTTAAAGAGTTTTGTATTATGTATAATGGAATCAGTTCCTTCAATATTTATATTTTAAATACAATCGATCACGCACTGGTGTGCTGGCAATATTTAACTTTGTATTATAATGTAGGGTGTACAGTAATATTTGAGTCTTGGAGATCGATAGAATTCGTATCGAGAGACTGAGGTTTTTTATCTTGTTGTAGGATAATTTTGTTAAGTTTCTTTAACCAACTAGGGTTTATAACCTAAAAATAATTGAAAGGCGGAAAAAGCACTTCGCTTGGGAACGCTCATCAGATTATTTCAATATATAGGTATATGGAGAAAACAATGTTTGATTTTGGATTTGGACGGACGTTAGAATTTTTGAAACAATTTGGTCGAAACGTCATGGATATTAAGAATATGTAAGCTACACATTATGCGTAATTATGAAAATGTTTAAGCCTTCTCTGTAAGTATTAGATTGTCTCTGCTGATTTTTAATAAGAAGCAATCAAAAAACATCGTGAGTATGTTAAGACTTAATTGATCAAAAGTATATTGCTCTGTAGAAATGAAAAAAATAATAGTCCATTAATAAACAAAAAATTATAGTGAAACAGGAGATAGTAGGTAGGGTCATGTTTTTTTTTAGGTAAGTAGATAATCAAAAGAAAATTAAGAGTATGACTGGTTAACCGCTTTACTATAAAACGGTACTATACAAATTAAGCGATTTTATGTAATAATACTAAGGAGTTTTGTTAAAGTTTAAATAGGTTAAGTGAAAGTCTTCGAAACTAGTTTTGCACCACCCCATTAGCATTACCGGTAATGCTCAGTAAAAATCAAGGATTTCAAATAAGTTGGTAGTTAATGCTTGTTATCGAGAGGTACTTATATTTACCAAATACCACTCACTGATTCTTATAGTTGCTGTAACTAAAAATCACAATGCCTATGAATCTGAAATTTTGCCCTTATCTTATGCTGCATCCTAACCTAACCTAACCTAACCTAAATATGTGCAATTAGGCTTGTTTTACAAAATTCCCAGCACATCAGGGCTC
Source organism: Allygus modestus (assembly GCA_963675035.1). Taxonomy (NCBI): domain Eukaryota; kingdom Metazoa; phylum Arthropoda; class Insecta; order Hemiptera; family Cicadellidae; genus Allygus; species Allygus modestus. Next base: position 213,984,546 of record OY776111.1, read on the forward strand.
CGCCCCATCGGACTAAAATATTTAAATTATACTATTATAGACATACAATTTGCATTGGATCAGATGATTACGCAAGAATATTAACGCCACAATCGCAGTGCAGTTTAAAGTCTGCAGTGCTTATTTAAAGCGTTGAGTGAATATTAGTAATAACAAACAGAAGTAAAGGTTGAATATCTTATCTACAGGATAATTATAAAATATGGATTTAATTTCGTAACTTTATATTTTATAAACGATAGACTGTGTCTTTATCATGAAAGTAGTATTTGAAAAAGAAGATCTAAAAGTTTACGGGGCTCAGCCTCGTTGGATCAGACTTGTTAGAGACTATCTCAATATATATGTTAATGTATAACGTCAACTGTGGATTGGACTATCGGGAGTAACCTAGCAATTCTGTCATGGTCTCCAAGATCACCTGTTCTCACGCAATGATTTATTCTCAGTTTGAAATATGAGTTACGATTTTGACTATCATTTAGACCCGCTCTGGATACCTGAGCAAACCAAACCACTGTATCTCAACAACCGCATACCTACGATGCTGACATGTTGTACCGTGGTTCCCCTTGTGTTGTAGATGTGCAATAAGCCTGGGTTAAAAAAATGTGTAGGGTTCCACCATACTAAACTTTTATGATAACATTTTTAGGACTCAGCCACACTCTGATCTTCGAAATACGTGTTTTAACTATTTTTGGCCTATTGAGGCTGAAATTCCGTATAGATAGATAGCTGGACATAACATAGGCAGCCTACTCCTAATACAAATTTACTTTAGGGGTCCGCCCCAATGGCCATATTAACCATCACACACCAACTACTGAACTGCTGGAGCTGAACTCGGTAGGAAGGGACCGCGTCTAGTTGTCACCCCGTCAAGTTGCCACCTTTTGAGGTTGGTGGCAACCTGTCGTGGGGACAACTTGACGCTGGTGTGAAAGGGGACAATCTGTCGGTAGCGTACTCGTCAAGTTGTCACCTTGGGGTTTTAAAGGTGACAACTTGACGCGGACGTGAAAGGTGGCGATGTGTCGGTAGCGTACACGACAGATCTTCACCTCAGAGCTAGGGAGGTGACAACTTGATGCCTGTAACCAAAATGCCGAGGTGACAACTTGACGTGAAGACAACTAGACGGTGACCCGATATTAAGATCGGTATACACCATATCCAAACATAGACGCTCCCTCATTCCGAAAGTACTTTGGGGATCCGCAAAGGAACTTAAAACTGGAATTTAATTTTATGTACGGTACCTTATCGCAGATATAATACTTGATAAAATATTCTTTAGCCTCGTCCTAGCTGGCCTTTTTTTAGCGATTTTCTTCTTTAGGGAAGAAGCTACTACCGTAGGTGGCGTATATTATATAACCAACATGAATAAAAGAGCAAACATTTTAAACTTAAAACGTATAGATAATCGTGAGATGGTAAAAAGTGATATTTTTCGGAATATAAATAATGACAAATGCAACAAAGTCAACCAGAACCAACACCCTTTAGATGGTCAACCAGAGTCTTCTTGGCGTGAGCAAACAAACAATCGAGAAGCAGCACGATGTTTGAATAACTATTTCTTTTGTAGTGAGCCACTCTCACCCATTCATAAAACACAGCTTTCATAGTCATGCTTTGCTCTTATTGAGCAAAAATCGAAGTATACTATTATTGTTACAAATCATTTTCATGGTATTTATAACACGTACAGTTATAAAAAAAATCCATATGCAAATCAAACAAACTCGTCCATCGAAGATATTTTCCTCGGCGTCACAAACAAATTGAAAGTTATAATTGAATTAAAAAACTAAAGTAATGAAAAGTAATTACTACACCATAGCCGAAAAGAAAATGTTAACATATATTTAATTATACTTTTAATAGTTTACAACGAAGACTGATGATAGGTGATGTAAAATCTGCAAATATACGAGATCCAATCGTCTATTTAATAGTTACAAACCACTTCTACATCGGTCTCGTTGAAGTCTCAGACAAACTGTCCAAATAACTGATAAAAGGTGAACTTTTTCCCTATGTTAAATGACATACGAGAGTAAAAAATCTTGGTTTTTCTATTACTTAACGTAAATATATACAAAATACAAATAAAATCTGTAAATACTCAAAGCTTTATCTTTCTTTTAAAACATACTGCATGTATATGGGTCCAGTGGAAGTCTCAGAAAACCTGTCAAAAGAATTCAGTTTTGCGGTTTAAAAATAGGCTGAGGAATATTGTAAAACTGCACACACGCAATATAGCGTGGTCATACAATTTTAAATGTTCTTATTTTCACCATATCTTTTTTTAAACCATTCATTTCATTCCTGCGGAACATTACCTCGGCGAAGCAACCAATGTCTTCCTCGTGATCTACATACATGTGAAAAGATCTGATGTAATGTTAAGTTACCAGTTTACGTTATATAAGTCAAGTTTGAATAATAATCTAAAATAGCTTCTTCCCTATAGGGGAAATTCGCTAAAAAAAGACCCCATCACATTCTGTATATTTTTGGCCAGTTATACAGATTTTTGGTATACTTATTTGGTGTTTTATGTCCATAATATGTTAACAATAAAAGTCTGCCTCCCGCTTCAGACACGTGCCAATCGCACTCGACATTGGCTCGTGAGATGCACCGGAGGAGATGGGGTCAGGTTCCTACTGAAAATAAGGTAGCTTGCCGAGGGTGGTTTGGAGACCCTGCGATTGGAGGGATGGCCAATCCAAATGACAGTCCCCAGGCACGTTGCCGAGGAAGCGCCTCCAGCGCCTGCAACGTATAGCGATCTATAATGGGGGCCCACCAAGCAGAACATTTTGCCTGAAGAGGCCGCAGATCGTGCGGAGTTTGATTTTTTTACTTGCCTCCACGGCATATACCATTTTACAAAAGTTTAATCTTAAGCTTGTATGTTGATTATATAACTAATATAATTGAACAATGACTAGTGCCGGATAGTATAACAACTTAAGAATGCATCAATACAAAGAAAATTTTTAACTACATTGTTCAAGATGGAATATAGTACTAATGTAATATAAAAAAACTCTACAGACAGGAAATCGCACCCCCCACTCTAGGCTTCTAACGTCATAAAAACAGCTGTTGGTTTAGGGTCAGTGCTATCACTTAATTTGTAACAAATTTAAGATCAATAGACATGGCGTAATGACTCAGTGGTTAAGGTGAGAATTTGGTACAGTGAAGGTTCCCAGTTTGAGACTGTATATTATAATTATCTTTTTGAAGACGAAAAAGTTGTTAATTGTAGTGTTTCAACTGTTTGAACCAAAACAGTAATATTATGCTAGTTTATTTATTTTTATATTTTTAGAGTATACTTTTTATATTTTTAGAGTACTATATTTTTAGAATAAATTGAGAAATTATCTTGTTAAACTTAGAAAACGCTGTAAAACGTTAAAAAATATGCAAATATTGAGAGCTCTTCGTTCCGGTGTCATCATCTCTATTCGTGAACGTTCGTTTATGACGGAGTAGGGTACTATTTCCTCTCTGTAGAGTCTTGTGAACTAGAAAAATAAACTTTGACACAGTAACTTGGCATCGATACAAAAAGGAACTAGAACAACAAAAATACGATAAAATGGCAATACATATTTTTTTTAGATTAGAGATTAATATATTATATCCACCCAATAACTGTAAATACGATATGATCAAAAGTGACCTCTGTATTTGTAAAATATAAAAAGCAACAAAAGGAAAACAACAACAAAGGCAAGAAATATTTTTACAAACAAAGAACAACAACTTAGAAATACCCAACAACTTTTACGATATATCAGTGGTATCTCTGCATTTAATGTTCATTCATGTCTTTACTAGCAAGCAGTAGCTAAATTTACCATTTCACCTTGATTTTGCTGATGCCAAAAGGGTTCACTCTGCTGCAGATGTCGTTACCAGTCGACCTGTCCACATCAGACAAGGGACGGAGCTATGTTGTCAATAAGCAGTTGGGTAGTGGAACCTGCTTTACTGGCTGTGTTCTAGACTGACGCGGAACATGAAAGGATAATTTCCCAAGTAGATCTGGACAATCTGTAACGCCATTTATAATGTTGTATACCAACATGGAGCCAAGCATTGTCCTTCTGTGGGAGAGTGGAAACAACCCCAAGAAACGTCTGAGTTGGTTGACAGGAACTTCATTATAAGGGAAGCCCCACCCTTAAACCGACGACACGGATGAAACGGGTTTAGGCTTTCTCCAAGGTGGAAATCAAGCCAAGTTAGTATAGGCTTCAGATCAAGGCATTTTTCTCTATTAAGGATCGCACTAGTGTACATAGAGAGTTTTTAAAGTTGACTCTGAGAATGGACTTCTAGTGGACCTAATAACATAACCCAGCACTGAATTTGCCTTAGCACAGCCATGCTGAATATGACGACTTAGATGAATGTCTGACGTGAAAATGACTCCGAGACCACGAACTTCAGTAACAACTCTTAGGTTTGAGTTTCGCTGCAGTTGTTTGGACGAATCTTTTCCTGTGATCTGGTGTAGGACATCATGGTACATTTATCCTTGTATAGCTCCATCTGAGCACCAGGCAAGACGTTTGTCTACATTGTTGTGAAGGTGGGTCTGGTCGTACTCAGAAAAAAAATTCTCTGAACAGCTCAAGGTCATATGCAAAAAATTCCACATCTAACGCATCTGACACACCATTAATAAATATATTGAAAAGGAAACGCCCCAACAGGGAACTAGGGGCATGCCAGATGTCGGAATAAAATGACTAGATAGAGCGGATGATGTTTAACCACCAAGGACCGTGCAGTCAGATAAGAGCTGAAAAATCCGAGTAGACGACCTATGATGCCATATGCCTTTAGCTTAGGTAACATGTTGGGATGACTGACTCTGTCAAAGACTTTAGAGTAGTCCAGACAAATGCAGTAAACTTGTTGCCCCTTGGAGAATGCAAATACAATGTAGTCCTGAAGAAAATCCCAATTTGTGCTGGTTGATCCTCCTCTCTTAAATCCATGTTGCTCATTGACCAAATAGCTGTCATATAGGTGAAAGTTCAGATCATCCAATACAAGACTCTCAATCAGATTGTCAATAGCCAAAGGTATGACTACAGGACATTGCTAGTTCGTGATATTACAAGGATCTCCCGACTTGTGGATAGGTTCCAATAAGTTCTGATGAGAACCAGACAGGAAATCTGCGAGGGCCAGCCTTTTTGACAGGACAGTTAGACTTGATGACACTCCTAAACACACAGCAAAGATCGGTGGAATACTGATCTGCATTGAGGGCATTCACTTCTGGGTAAGGTAAATGAGAGAACAAGTTGTAGACCTCTTGAGCGTTGCAGTGTCTCAATTCTGGTGTGGCAGTAGTAACCGATTGCTGTCGAGGGGTGAACAATAACACCATTCCCAGAGCTGAATGGTCAGGCTCTAGATAAGTGAGGTTCTCAGCAGTAAGCTTGACTGTGGCACTGTGTTCAGATGTAAAGATGAGGTCCAATAATACATTCCTAGAGTTTCTCACAAAATCCATTTTAAGAAGTTTATGGTAATTTGCCATGTAATTGAGACGTTGGGAACTGGTGTTCAGAGGAGAGGAGTCGGGATCGACCCAGTTTGTTCTTGGCTGGTTGAAATCACCGGTGAGAGCAATTGCATGAAAATGATATGATAAACAGACTTCCTCTACTGCATCCGATATGGAGGTATATATGCAGTAACAACGCGCATTAGTATGCAGGAAATAAATGTAACTTCTACGAAAATACATCCAATATTTACAACTACGATAAAAAACTCTTCATGACATGACGGTTTGTTACTATTACTTTTCTGTGCTGATATATATCAGAACACCAAAAAACGGTCCAGCTCCATGTCAATACATGTGAGAACTTGTTGCTTGTTTCAGAGTTCCCATCATACCTATATGTTGAAAAGCCATCCTGATCAAGGTCTGGATTACTGAGCTAGATGAGGTAAGGTTTACAGCCTGCTCTCTCGACACCGTGGTCAGAGGCACACACTTGCCACGGAAGGACATCGACAAGCTTCATGCAGCAGTTAATTAGCCGGTACAAGTGGTTGTTGAGTCTGGGGACTCCATTTCCATAAAATGTCAGTAAAATAAATGTCAGGTTTAGAGTTATGTTCGAAACTATTGGTTTAATTTAAAAAAATCATTTCCATAAAAGAATACCGAGACTTTAATATGCCGTCGTTATGGTTTGACTTCTTTGGCGAAAAGATGATCGTACGGAGTAGGGAGTGGGATGGTGACTACAACACAGTGGGAGGTGGGAGCGTCTGGGCCAGATATGACGCGGCCGCAGGCTCCTCTGAAGCTGAGGCAGGTATCGATGGCCCCATTAGACCGCACGATCGCTCTCTGAATTCCAAAAATCCGCCCGAGCAGCGCCGCGGGCTCCATACTTTCACGGAGGGAAAGTTTGGCGACGCCTTAGCCTTTCTTCGGCCCTCATTTATTGATTTTGTCTTTTATCTGCTGAATCTCTTTTGATTGGGTAGGGATGGAATTTGATCCATATTCCTCCCAGTGTTTTTCAGTGGTGAAAGGGAAGTAATGCCTGTGACTTTATTCATTCTTGGATAATCCCCTCTTCAACTTGATACCCCTCTTTAAATTAATGGATCACCGGATCGCATTAATGAAGGAAGTATGCTATAAATACGATCATGATACATAATTCCTTTTATTGTTTTGGTAATTATGACTTGGGAGCTTTTCCGATCTCTGTTTTTACGGTTATTGCATATTAAAATAGCCAAACATTTTATAACGAGCCTTAATTTAATTAATTTCTGATTACCAAACTCGTAGTCAATCTTTAAATATATATTATTTTCTTTTATTATGGTGTTAAAATCCATGAAATCGCACATTTTAACTATTGGAAGTTAAAGTTAAAACAATTTTTTTACTACGTTCGCCATAAAGGAATGACTAACTTCCGCCTTGATTTAATTGCCTTTGAAGTTAAAATATGGTCTCTTTTCTTTACACCAAGTTTCCTGCAAGTCCTCGGCACCAAACTGTGAGGAGTTGTTATGTAGGGGAGGGATGAGACAACGTCAGTACGGGCATTTAAATTTTAATTAATTAATTCTGGAAGCTCGGTACATCTTTTACACTGGTTAAGCCCCTCGATTTTGATTTAAATATTCTTTGAAACAGAAAGTAAGAAGTAAGTACGTTGAAATATTAGAGTATGAAGTAGTTAGTTAGTTTAACTGTAGTTTAATAATATAAGCAACTTCGTAAGTTAAAATAATAAGTCAAATTACCTTGCCTTGGTTTAAATTATAATCTTGTCTGTAACCCACTAGTAGTAGTACTGTAGAATCGATTTTCTAAAGACTGAGTGACAACAAACTTTGTTTCTTCAAAGTAGAGAACCAAAAAGCGAGTATCGTATTTCAGAATCCAAAACTAACCCATTTAAGCTCCCCACTAGTTAAATAGAGTAATTAAAATTTATCCCAACCTATCCGATACTAATTTCTTAAACAATTTTAAATACATAGTATATTGGTTCTAGTTTGAGCTATTAATTTTACATAAATTCTGCTCAGGAATTTGTCTTCTTTAAAATGAGTCATGAACGGTTTTAGATATCTGCTAATGAGCTGCTGGATTAAAGCCTTACAGTTAACATTGATATAACCGAAGAATCAGGTAGAAAGGCGGAATACTCCGTGACTGGAGCCTCCTCCTTACATTAGGAGCCAAGTGATGACAGTAGTTGCCAGGTATTGATGAAGTCGTTGATCGGCACGTTGTGGTGATGACGAAGACAGCGAGATGTGGTGTCAAAGCCGTTATAAATGCGACAAAGAATGTCCAGCCAATCAGATCCTGCGGACACATAATAGACTTTAATCGTGAGTCTCCTATCGGCGAGCATCGAACCCTGGATCCCAACAGTTCAGTGATCGGATTGACGTGAGTGTGCGTGTGTGAGTGTGTGATGTGTCGTGCGAGCCGAATTGCCTGGGAGAACAGACCGCACTCTCGCTCACATACGGGCGGACTAGACGTGATAACTAAACTTCTTGAACCGTCCGATCCTATTTATGAGTCTACTTAGCAAAGATTGTTGATTTTAAATAGGTTCTTGTTAAATGATAATTATGTTTGTCTGCCTTGAACACAGGTGTACCGCCTAATAAAAATACATTCAATTTAATAGTTACACTTGTCCAAAAGAACTCCTATTCTTGAGTATATATATCAAACGAGGGATGAGCTGTCTCAGTAGAAAACATCTTTTGGCTATGTATGGTTAAGATATACTAGTAAACTGTTATATGGAGAAAAATAACACCGGTATTATATTACGATTTAAAAGATTAATGTTTCAGGTGCACGATAAGGTCAGTTCAACTTCATATACATGGAAACTTTTAAGGAGGAGTGAATTACTTTTTTTGGCAAAAAAAATCCACTAAGTGTTACTTTTTACAAAGAAACATCCTTTATAGAATTCACTTGACAGACCCCGCCCAAGTCAATGAGCGCGGCTCGTGTGTGATCGCGCACCTGCTCAAGTGTGAGCACTTTCCCCGGCTGATTCGTGTCAGTGGCACAGGCGGCCGATGGAGAAAGTAGTGTCAGAGTGTTGGCGGAGCAACCCCCGCCCTTCCGACCGGTTCCCGCTCCCAGGGTCCACGAGCCCACGAATAGGTTGGGATCACAAGGGCAGTCGCACAGGCAATGCCGTCGGGACGACCTCCACTTCCAGGTCCTTCTAGAGCCCACACATAGGCAAGGATCACAAGGGAAGTCAAACAGGTATCAACGGGACGAGTCCTCCACTTTTAAGTTCTTCTGGTTCGGATCACAAGGGCAGTCGCACAGGCAATGCCGTCGGGACGACCTCCACTTCCAGGTCCTTCTAGAGCCCACACATAGGCAAGGATAACAAGGGAAGTCAAACAGGCATAAGTCCTCCTGGAGCCCAAACATAAGCAAGGATCACAAGGGAAGTCAAACAGGCATCGACGGGATGAGTCCTCCGCTTTTAAGTCCTTCTGGAGCCCACACATAGGCAAGGATAACAAGGGAACTCAAACAGGCATCAACGGGACGAGTCCTCCGCTTTTAAGTCCTTCTGGAGCCCACACATAGGCAAGGATAACAAAGGAAGTCAAACAGGCATAAGTCCTTCTGGAGCCCAAACATAAGCAAGGATCACAAGGGAAGTCAAACAGGCATCGACGGGATGAGTCCTCCGCTTTTAAGTCCTTCTGGAGCCCACACATAGGCAAGGATAACAAGGGAAGTCAAACAGGCATCAACGGGACGAGTCGTCCCCTTTTAAGTCCTTCTGGAGCCCATACATAAGCAAGGGTAACAAGGGAAGTCAAACAGGCATCGACGGGACGAGTCCTCCGCTTTTAAGTCCTTCTGGAGCCCACACATAGGCAAGGATAACAAGGGAAATCAAATAGGCATCAACGGGACGAGTCCTCCGCTTTTTAAGTCCTTCTGGAGCCCATGCATAGGCAAGGATCACAAGGGAAGTTAAACAGGCATCAACGGGACGAGTCATCCGCTTTAAGTCCTTCTGTAGCCCAAACATAAGCAAGGATCACAAGGGAATTCAAACAGGCATCGACGGGACGTGACCTCTTCGTGTAAGTCCCACGTATGGGATGGGCACAGAAGAGAAATCATTCAGGCATCGACAGGCCTTAAATGTTATTGCAGTTAAAAATGAGTAATTTTCCATAATTCAGAAGCAGTATTTTATGTAAACATTGTCTACTGAACATTTAGTTTTTTCGTAATTTGTTTTATTTGAACTGGTAAAGCAAAACAGCGTAAACATGTTTATGTAGGCCTAACTTAAATCATTTTATAGATTATTTCATAATTTATTTATATAGATTTAAAAGTCATGGACTAGTATACAACTAAGTAATTCATCAATTAATACAGATACAATTCGGGTCACAATGCTTGACGCCTGGTTAGCGTATGCTCTGGAATAACTTTTCGCCTTTATTGGGCTTCGTATCGTTAGTGTTACAGTATACTTTTGTCAACAGAAAACTAAATTATTTTATCTAATTTTAAAACATTGGTTTTGGTTATTTTCGTTATTGTCTGATTTTATTTATGAGAAATTGTTTCTCGCCTTTCCAAGGTGCCAAGCACGGCGGCCCGAACTGTACGGTAGTTCAGACAATAAATGTTTGAGTTACAAATAATTCCGAAAATTCTGAATTTTCGGCAGATTGTACATCTTATTCAGATATGTACTTTTTCTAAAGTCCCCGGTTTTCCTCCTTCCGCATTCCCTTCACCCACCTTAATGTAAAAAATACAAGCTTTGAACAAATAACAAAATATAGTTGAAATAGTTTTTGTTTCAATCCTGAATAAATTCATTTTAACAACTATCGAGTATATGTTTGTGATAAATCCTCTCAATTTTTATTTAATTTTTAGAGAACAACAATACTTTACAAATTATGATAGGGGATTTTATGTTTGTGCAATAACACACATAATAATTGGATTACGTTAATAATGTGTTAGAAAAACCTTTAGTTAACCGGTCAAGCGTGATTCTGTGCATGCTTTTAAACTTTTGTTATATCCTATATTAATAATATAATATCATTCACATATAGTGTATGTATATATTAATGCCCTATTTGTATTGAATTAAATTAAATTTGCGTCACAAGTTTTTGTGTAGAAATCTATATGTGTAAGTGCAGTATTATGTCTAATTTAATTCACTCTTAATTTAAATATAAAAACCCTTATACAGTAAATATTACTTCAAAGATTACACAATGGACTATTTGGCCTACTCAAGTTGTCATTCAATTCATATTAAAAAATCGATTTATAAAAGACTTATCTATTCGAGCAAAAAATCTTCGTTCTGAAAACCGCGAAAATCTGAATTATATTGATAAACTTAGTAATTCCCTCAGCAAAACGGGTATCCAAAACAGCTGATAGATAGGCAGAAATATAGCTAAAAAAACTCTGCAAACAATTCTTTTGGTAATGACCCAAAATTTTTCACTCGATATTTTTCTGGCTTATTTAAAACCAATAACCTTTTGAAAGTTGTTCATAAAATTCTTGAAAGCTCACTTTTGACTCAAAATTTATTTTCAAAATCTTCCAGGTTGGTTTACAAAAACACAACTCACAGCTCATAACTTGAAAAGCATACTTTCTAAACCTAAATTACCTGAAAGAAATCAACATTTAGGATCAAAGTCTGGCTGTAATCCTTGCAATAAATCCCGTTGTATCACTTGCAAGTCACTTGTTCCATCTACTAGTTTTACTAGCAGTCAGACTAACAAATCATATAAAATACATGGAAACATTAATTGTGCTTCTACCAATGTAATTTACCAACTATCCTGTAAAAATTGCCCTAAGGACTACATTGGTAAAACCACAACAGCCCTTACAGTACGCATGAATGGCCACAGGCATGATGTTAATCAACCTTCGATATAAAAGCCTGTTGCCATTCATGCCAGAGAACATTCACAACATTTTCAGGAATGTTATTCTCTATAAGGCGTATGTAAATTGGCTACTCACTGTCAAGATGTACAGAAGACAACTTGAGCAGGCCCATCAATTAGTCCTCAAATCTAAAACCCCATTTGGCCTTAACTTAAGATAACCAAATTGCATCATATTGTTTACTATTTATTTATTTTATCACCTAAACAATTCTTAATGCTATTTATTTATACTACCATTTATTCTATCTTGCTACTGTTAAATGCTTTAAATCTATGGGGTTTAATTTATTATTATATTAATTGTAAATGTTCATTTTTTATATACAAAACCCTGCTGCGGTATAACAATTGTGTATAGATAGGTAACAACCATCTAAATCATGTGTGGCGTTTAAATAAGTTAAATAAGTCGTCAGTTTTACTTTTATTTTTGTTTATAAATTAGTTTTTTGAAAGTTGTACTCCTGATAAAGGCTTAATCCGAAAATTTTAGTCTTATTTTAATAAACAAGAATGTGTATCAAGGTTGTTTGTGTTAATTATATGTGCCTGTTACAAGGATAGGTTTAAAATTCTTTTAAAATCATTATAATAACCATCTAGGCCCATGAGCTCCGCTTGATCATCAGATTTGGGTTTTAAAATCAAATATAAACCGCTGGTCTATCCTACTATAATATTATAAATGTGAAGGGATATTTGGAGTTCCATTACACAAAAACTAATGAACCTATTATTTTAAAACTTTGTATGAACATAATTTACGTGTCACATTAAAATATAGACCTGATAAATTTTACATCCAAACTTAGGGCCCTTTTTCTTTGGGCCCTGTAAGATCCAATGCAAATCTTATGGGAGGATTATCATTTATACAATTACCAGCTGCAGTTAAAATGTTTGCCAGTTACTGTAAAGGATGTTATCTGGCAAAACATAAACAAAGATTTGATAGTGCTGGCATTGACTATAAATACTGAAGGAGACATCCCATCCATATGGTCCAGCTGTCCCACTTTTAGTGTATGCTAGAATTTAAAATTGAAGTAGTTTGATTGGGTCACCGACAGATTGTGCTGATGTCAACTTTTTATTTTAATTATTTACGTTAACTTTTAAAATATCTCCACCCCAGAAAGCAAGTGATAATCAACTTATGTTTGCTTCCTGACACACCAACTGTTGCATTATCCCCTCCTCGAGAGGATAAGTAATAGTAGTAAGGTGCAAGTCAAGTTAATATTTCAAATGTGTTTTAATTCTTTGCGAGCGAAGCCACGGGTAACAACTAGTTGTAATATTTTTGAATGTGTTTTTATATTACTCTTTCATTTTACTAAATTATATATTTATTTTCCCTCAAGTATTCTCGCAAGGACCTTTAATTTTAGTACGATATTGATAGGTGTCAGGTTTTTATTTTACGGTTTCCTTAAAAGTTCATGTACGCTATAACGTTATATTGCAAAAATTCCCGGAGACATGTGCCAGGATACCTTAAATTTGGGTATAGTAATTTTAACCAAGGGGCCTTCATTTCGTACACACATTACAGAATGTTTAAGACTAACATTTATTTGATTATGTTTGTATTTGTATAGCTCTACAAGTAATTTAAGAAACGTAAAATGGTAAAAACCGTTCACAAAGCACAAACCCATATATTTTAAACTAATAGCCGCACTTCAAAATCCAGCATTTAAATTTTATGTTTACTTCATGAAAAATGTATAATGAGTTATTTATAAATGAGTTGTTAATTTTAAATGATAAGTTGGGTTAGTTGGGTTAGGACAACTGATTTATTGGTTACTTTTCTTTGCTCAAAACCCTAGATAGCAAAGCCTTAGCCGTTAGCAAGATAGCAAGGCCTTAGCTGTTTTTAATGATTGGTAGTTTTATAGTGTCAAGGCGATATAAATTCCAGTGAAGAGCGTATCATATCCTACAAACCCCCCCCCCCGAGGTATAACCATGTGATAACAACTTGTGATAGCGGCGGCGAGGCGGTACATGAGAAGACGCGAATCCGGAACCGGCGATCGCAGGAATCAATAAATCTGGTAGCGAAAGTGGGCCGAGTACTACTTATGCTCACGAGCGGCGGTGGGTGGGGGGTGGAAAGGGGGGAGGGTTGTATCTTCCGACATCAAGATTGACACGGTAAAGTTGGGATAAGCATCCATGCAAATGAGAAATATGGTTCGGCATTTGTAGTTTAAATATACCAGTTTTAATGTTTGAAAACCGTTTTATGTTTTTACGCTGTTTACTATTGTCACCATTCTGAAAAAAATACCCCCGTTGCAGCAAACCTGCATACGCAGCGAATTTTCAATGCATTTATCTGTTTCTCACTACCACATAAAGCCACTTCCCAAGTTTCATAACAATACATTTATAAATAAGTGATGTATAGCAATTTATTTATTCTCCATAAGAATAACATTAGGGCTGAGTATGTAGGTTAGCTGCTACGGGGACAGTCAACAAAAAATACATTTTTTGTGCACATATCAATATACCAGTACAACGTGAAGCCACATACAAAGTTTCATCAATATACATTCATAAATAATCGAAATATAAAATTGTGTTTATTCTCCATAAGGATAACATTGGACAACGTACTGTGTTTAGCACTTTGAATATCTTTGCAACGGTTGGACGTAGAATCTTAATTGAAACACCAAAATGATTGTTTTGTGGAGCTGAACTGATTGGTAAAAGCAAATGTATGAAGTTTAAGGTAAAATTAATTGAGGAAAAGCCAAAAACCTTTTTCCCATAAGATTATTATGGGAGGTTTTATGAGCAGGTTTTTTGGATTTTTTCCGCAACAACAATTCAAAATACTACATTATTATTATCTTTTTAAGCCCTATAACATGGTCAAAACCGAAATTAAGTGTTTTAAAAATTGTAGGGTGGAAAATGCAAAAACTTATTTTTGGAAAATTTAAACCCCCATAAACTCCCCTTCCCATGGTCCGATTTTTATGGTTTTCGAACATAAAGTCATGAATGTCACTTTACACATTTGAGCCAAATGTAATGGAGATCGGAGTTTTTTAATCAAGTTATCGCATTCACTGGCACACACACACACACACACACACACACACACACACACACACACACACACACACACACACACACACATATATAAATTTGAACGAATAGTGTTTTTGGCATCTGGGCATCATAAAGTTATCATGGTCTCGGGCTTAAGTCTTACCATGAGACCTACGGTAATAGCTTCTTCCTTATAGGGAAATTTCGCTAAAATGTGGTAAAAGACAATTGATGTCACCAGTCTTACCGGTCATCATCCGGTAGAAAACTCAGCCTGGTGTGATAAACCTGTGGTTGAAATTGATTCTCTTGTAACATTTTTACTTATAATTACTGTATTGTATGTAAGTATAGTATAAGTATAAATATAATTTGTAGTGTTGTGAGACTTGGTTCATTTTATCCTTTTTAATTGTAATAATACATATAATGCTACACAATAAATTGATTAAAACCACAAACACAGTAAACCCATCAGAATTAGAAAAATAGGTTTTTTAGACAAATATATTGTAATAGCAGAATTTATATTGAATCTCAAAGAGTTCCTGACTTTTTTAGTATCAGATAACTGATGTCTATTGAGTGGTCAGTGGCAAAAAACCTATACAATAAGCAAATATATTTTGTTACATTTTTGTTGTTGCTAAATTTGTAAATTGTTAAATCACGCGTTTATATATCGATCATGTATATAATTTATCGTTATGTTGACATACAGTGATACATTTCCCCTAATTTAGTTCACAAGAGGTAAATCTGCTAAGAAATATTTACGTCTTTACTGAGGAAGGTTAAATAAATAAAGATTTTTAAACTACTATATATGTCTCATGAAAGCTCACTTTTCAAACAAAACGTGCAATAGCTGAGCCTACATCCTATGGAAATTAACTTTTTCGTAAAACGTAAAAGATCAGTTCCAGTTTTAATGGCAAAAAATAAAAAATAATATTAGGTTCATTGAATGAAATAGAGATGATGAATGAATAACGAGTAACTATAACAGCCAAGTATTGGCCGCGGTTAATGGAAGGTTCCTTTGACGTACTTATTGTTGATCAGAAAAAATACAAATACTATATAACGTGTTAAACTTTCAAACGTGTTAATCTCTGAGCTCGGTTTTACTAAAAATGTTTGTGGCATCTTAAAATAAAATAAACCGTATTGAACTTGATGTTACTGATATGAATATGCGAGAAAGTCGATCTATAGAGGTTGTGTTTATTACCTAAGTGTCCTAAAAGAACATAATGTTTGATTTATTTTGTTTGCGAATGAATAGTGGAAGGGTAAATTTAAAAATCGCTGTAAGCTTTGTGTGGGCCAGATGGTTAAGCAGTTTGAAGTTGCATTAGAAGCAATCGTGAAATGTTACTTTCACAAATAACTAAGCTTTTCATGAGCCAAGAACTCTGTGAGAGAAAGGGACTCCTTCATATTTTCAGCCATCATTCTATACTATTAATCTAGCTGTAAGATGCTACGAAAAGTATATTTTTGGACACAATTCAATTTGTAGGTTTTACGTGGACATTATGCAGTTTTTGACAAGGTAGTGAAGAAACCCATCAACTAGAGCTCTGTGTTGTGTTACTGAGCTTCACGCTGGCGTCTGTCTGCCTACTACCCCTCATTGTTAAGCCTCTCGGTATTTATCGCTTACCATGTTTCAAACGCCGACTGTGCTGACATGACCTCTGTGCCTTTGCCACTTCTTTTGGCAGTACAAAGTTAATTAAGTAAGCTAACTCTAGCCATAAAAAATTATGAAATTCTTTATCCGATACTTTTGCAACAATAAAAAAACGAGTTCGCACGCAGCACGCTGACGTCAGGGAAGTGAGTTTTTTTTTTGGCTGTTCTGATGCACCTGGTTCTATTTAAATGCAGCATTGGGATGGCAATGTTGTGAATTGTAAGCTTAGGAGGATGTACCATCAGGATCAAAAATCGGTATGTGGGTGTTAGGAGTGATAATCAAGATATGAAAAACAGCCTTTTCCAATGTAAAATAAGACAACGCACTGTGTTTACTCAATTTTAATTTATTTAATAACTCGGTAAGTATTAGTGCTAGAATGATGAGGGGGGCTTAAAATTTTCGCCTTTTTACGTTCTATAAGCTCTTATCCATTAATCTTACATTTAGGGCTTATCAGACCCTTTTTGGGCCCACAAACTCAAATTTCAAAATTTAAAATCCTCAAAAAAGAGAGTTAGAGTTTTCCGATTGTTTTGCCCAACGAACTTGTCCAATTGATTACAAAAAGGAATGTCCCTACCAAATTTGAAGTAAATCGGACAAAAAATGCGACCGCTAGAGTGCAAACACACACATATCTCTCTCTCTCTCTCTCTCTCTCTCTCTCTGTCTCTCTCTCTCTCTCTCTCTCTCTCTCTCTCTCTCTCTCTCTATATATATATATATATATATATATATATATATATATATATATATATATATATATATATATTAGAGAATCAAATTCACAGTAAAGGGCTACTATAATATAAGTATAAAAACATGAAAATAACCATGAATACCCTGTTGAATACATAATATGAACAAGGCTGTTAGAAAAACCTTTGAATAATCAAACTACAAATTGGCTTTCAGAACCAGAAAAAATTCATTCCATCTTATAAATAAGCTCTCTAACAATATTAATAAAAGTATATAAAATAAATATGAAAAATGTGGCATATACAAAATCACCTGCAGTGACTGCCCAAAATACTATATTGGCCAAACTGGAAGAAGCTTTAAACGACGGTTCAGTGAACACATACAGGCAATCAAATCAAATAATAGGACAACCCAAAAATCTGCCTTCGCTGACCATGTCTTAAAAACAGACCATAATTATAAGAACTGCAATGAGAACATGTCAATTCTGGACATTATTAACAAGGGTCATAAAATGGACATAAAAGAAGAATTTCATATATACCAAAGCCAAAAGAAAGACAGAGATAATATATTAAATACCATGCAAATTCAATCAAACAACCCAATTTTTAATAAAATCATAAATATAAGAACAGGCTCAAAACGATTGCACCAATAAGGAAAAGTAAAACAGCTGTCTATTATCATAAGCTTATATTTACGTTTTTGTTGATAACACCAAGAGTTAGGTTAGCCCATTATGAATTAGCACTGTGATCATGACTTTAAGTCGAAACATGTTAGTGCAAGTATAATTAAAAAATGTATTCAACAGGGTACTCATGGTTATTTTCATGTTTTTATACTTATATTATAGTAGCCCTTTACTGTGAATTTGATTCTCTAATACCAATGGCTAACCACCCTAGTATCATTTACAAGCTTAAATACCTAACTCTAAAGCAAGAAACAGTAAAAGAAGATATTAAATTTAACAAGAAATGTCTGCAAGAAAAAATTGTACCAAACTATGTACAGTTAAACACAAAATCTACAACACCAGCAGCAATCAAAGCTATTGAGACAGGTAAGAAAATATGGATAAAAGAAGAAATTAACTTCCTATACGCTAAACTAAACTCTCTAAATGAAAATATACTATCAACTCAAGAAGAAATCAACAACACTTTTCACCCTGACTCTATTGATGAATTTACAGAGTATATTGAACGTTGGTGCCAACCGATATTAAAAAAGAAAAAAGTAATTCATGACAAGAAGATTCAGAAACTAATTTTAAAGCAAAAACCTATCGATAGCACAGAAAACATAATTAGTTTTCAGTCCAATATTGAGAACCTAACAGATATTGAATTCACTGAACAAGAAATTGAAATGCTGGGAAAGTCGATCAAATATAATATCAAATTAGATTTTCAACCTAACACCTTAGAAGATCAACTAATTGATTTTGAGGCAGCTATCAGGAATAAAAGTAAAGATGATCAAGAACCCATACGACATAATTTCATCCATGAGCTAGACCAAGCCGGTATTTGCACTAAACAAAACAAAAAATATTAAGAAAGCAAAAAATGACATGAATACAATAAGAAACATAGCAAATAAACTTGAATACAACAAAGCTATGATTACAAAAGCCGATAAAAGCAATACTACAGTAATATTAAAAAGAGAATGCTACAAAGAAAAAGTAGAAGACTTCCTAAATAATAACTCTTTTCAGAAACTCAATCATGATCCTACTCAAGAGTTTAGTAAACAAACAAACAGTATCATCTCAAAGAGTAAATTAATATCAAACAAAGAGAAAATAAAGTTAAAAGTCATCAAACCACAAGCTCCCAAACTAAAGGGACAACCAAAAACTCACAAAACAAATATACCTATAAGACCTGTGGTTAACTACCGTAATGCACCATGTTATAATTTAACAAAATACTTGAACGATAAATTAAAAAGCTATGTACTATAGAACAAAATTATAGCCTCACTAACACCTATGAGTTAATTGACAACATCAAAAATATAGAGATACCTGAGAATGCAATATTTGTTTCATTTGATGTTTCAAATATGTATTCCAATATTCCAGTAATAGAAACACTTGATATACTTAAAGAAAATATATCAAAGAATATGAATTTATCTCAAATCGATGTCAAAGATATTATATCCCTAACTAAAGTAGCGGTAGAGCAAAATTACTTTGAATATGAATCAAAATTTTTTAAACAAACGGAAGGATTAGCTATGGGCTCACCCTTATCAGGTTTCTTAGCTAATTTGTATATGCAGCATCTAGAAACAACAAAAATAATGAATAACTCTAATCCATTCAAAAGTAAAATAATTTACTGGTACCGATATGTGGATGACATTATTTGCTTATTCAAGAATGATGAATATACACCTGATGAACTGTTAACATATTTGAACACTATTTCTACATCTATTAAATTCACAATGGAAATTCAGAAATCTGAAATAAACTTTCTAGATATTTCAATTAGGAAAGAAAACAATAACCATACTTTTAAAATTTTCAGAAAACCCACCCACAATAACCTCATTATTCCAGCAAGTTCGAATCACCCGTGGCAACACAAAATGGCCACATTCCATTCGCTGATTAATAGAATGTTGAAGATCCCTATGAATAAACAAGATTACAACGAAGAAAAAGAAATAATTAAAACAATAGCCAAACTAAACGGATATAATACAAAGTTAATAGATAACATGGTAAGGAAGCAAATAAAGAGAAAAAAACAAAATATACAAGTAGGAAAATCCAAAGAAGAATACTTATGCTTACCTTACAGTGCTAATATGAACAAGGCTGTTAGAAAAACCTTTGAAAAATCAAACTACAAATTGGCTTTCAGAACCAGAAACAATTCATTCCATCTTATAAATAAGCTCTCTAACAATATTAATAAAAGTATATAAAATAAATATGAAAATGTGGCATATACAAAATCACCTGCAGTGACTGCCCAAAATACTATATTGGCCAAACTGGAAGAAGCTTCAAACGACGGTTCAGTGAACACATACAAGCAATCAAATCAAATAATAGGACAACCCAAAAATCTGCCTTCGCTGACCATGTCTTAAAAACAGACCATAATTATAAGAACTGCAATGAGAACATGTCAATTATGGACATTATTAACAAGGGTCATAAAATGGACATAAAAGAAGAATTTCATATATACCAAAGCCAAAAGAAAAACAGAGATACCATGCAAATTCAATCAAACAACCTAATTTTTAATAAAATCATAAATATAAGAACAGGCTCAAAACGATTGCACCAATAAGGAAAAGTAAAACAGCTGTCTATTATCATAAGCTTATATTTACGTTTTTGTTGATAACACCAAGAGTTAGGTTAGCCCATTATGAATTAGCACTGTGATCATGACTTTAAGTCGAAACATGTTAGTGCAAGTATAATTAAAAAATGTATTCAACAGGGTACTCATGGTTATTTTCATGTTTTTATACTTATATATATATATATATATATAATTTTGAACGACCCCTCAAAACGTGTTCAGGGGGTCACGTTAGGAACTTCTATGGTGGTCCCGGGCTTAAGTTTTACCGTGCGGGTCATGCTATTAGTTCACTTTCCATAGGAAATTCACTAACAATGTCAAGTATTCGTTTGTTAGTAATTTATTTAGAGTATATTTATTTGATAATTTGTAATATTAATAATTTATAAATTTTAGATAAAAATTCTTTAGAATATGTTTCATTTCGTAAATTAGAATGGTATCCTTACAGTACTTTATGTTAAGGTTAAGATCATATTTAAATTTTCCTGCTATACCAAATAACGTTTTGTAACTCCTAAAACCAATCTACTTGAACTTTATACTTCCTTCTGTGTTCGGTGCATAGTGCATAGAAATAAACTAATGCACTGGTACTGCATTAGTACTGGTGAAATAATAATTAACTTTGTGAAAAAACTAAACATAAAGCAGCTTATCAAGCTGTACACTGTACATTTGTTTACTAACGACTTTGGATAAATCAATTTAAAAATGATCGTAAAATAAATAATTCAATTACAAATTGTTTAATTGTTGAACTGGAATAATGTAGAAACAAAACATTCTCGATGTCATGACACTCCGGCGCATAATTTTCGATTCAAACAGTAGAATTTATTTTGTAATAATTATGCTAGGATTTAATAATTTGTTTACTTATCTACAATGATAACAAATTGTAAGACATAGGATATTGTTTATTTTTATTTTGCAGAACAATAAAGCCAATATAAATAAGTTGTATAAGAACTCAATTGTTTTAATAGTATAGACCACGCTTTTTTGTAAAAGTTACGAAATATATATGTTTCACTAAGCAAGTGAAATGTTAATTTTAAACCATGCTGTAATACTGCTAAATTGATTTTTATTGTTTGGTGAGGTGCCTGCAAATTGGTTTAGGCAACTAACCACACTGGTGTGTTTATCGTGCTAACAGCGTTCTGCAGGCGGTATTAAACTTCGGCTAAGCTCTGGGATGTCAGCATTATCTTTATTGAAAAAGACAATCCATCTATTCGAATCTCTAGTTTAAAATAATGCTGGAATATTTCAGCAGCTTTGCTTTTGAGCCTGATTTAAGTTTTATAGTCGAATCAAATCGAGCAGCTGATCAAATTATAAAATAAAAAAATGTGTTTTATCCTGACTATTTTATTTCATTTTAGGCTTTAGGATAGGTTTGATCAAACAAATTGTTATTTTTTCTCCAACTTTCTCAACAAGACCTTTTATTCAAGTATTTGGTTCACGGGTGTCAGACTTATGGTTTTTTTAAAAGTTCCTCTAATGGTTTGGCTTTATATATCGATTAGGTTTCGCCCTTTGCGTCCGAAATTTATTTAGCTCCTTGCTTTATTTAGCAGCTGAATTTACAAATAAAACTAGATTTGTGTAGATTAGTAGGTTTAACATTAGACATAATATTCCGAGTGGGATGATCGTACAGTGTTCAGTCTCACACAACAGCTTTTTACAGGTCATCCAAAGATATACTTAAAACCATATGATTTAATGTCAATTAATATTAGAATTTACAAAAGCAACTAGGGGCTTGTAGGGGCAAAAGCCCCTAAAAAACCAAAATACATAAATTTTTTATCAACCTTCATTGGTCATTTATAAATAAGCACTGATTTTCTAGCATTATAATATAATATTATTATACTGTCTTATGTTTTTAATAAAATGTCCATTCCTAAACAACTATACATTGCTGTAGTTTAAAAGTAAACAAACTGAATAAGTACAGCATAATATTCCGAGTGGGATGATCGTACAGTGTTCAGTCTCACACAACAGCTTTTTACAGGTCATCCAAAGATATACTTAAAACCATATGATTTAATGTCAATTAATATTAGAATTTACAAAAGCAACTAGGGGCTTGTAGGGGCAAAAGCCCCTAAAAAACCAAAATACATAAATTTTTTATCAACCTTCATTGGTCATTTATAAATAAGCACTGATTTTCTAGCATTATAATATAATATTATTATACTGTCTTATGTTTTTAATAAAATGTCCATTCCTAAACAACTATACATTGCTGTAGTTTAAAAGTAAACAAACTGAATAAGTACAGCTGGTATCAATATCAAAGGCTAATTTAACTCTGTGGCACAGCTGTTTTAATTTCAAAAGATGTAAACAAATTAAACCCCATGTTGTTTTAATGGGAAAAGTTTTATTCTGTTGCGAATTTATGGTAAAAAAATAAGAAAAATGAATAGTTTTCCCTCAAAATTCACGTCAAGACCTTTAAAATGATACCCCTCCCATCCTTCTACGGCCATCCAGTCACTCACAATTTCTTTACAAAAATTTGACTTACGGAATTATATATAGAGATATTAGACAGTTTTAGCGAATTTCCCCTATAGGGAAGAATCTATTACCGTAGAACCCGGTAAGACCTAGGCCCGGGACCACGATAACTTTTCGTTTTGAGGTCCCCAGATGCCACAAACACCATTCGTTCGAAACTGTATATATATATGTGTCCTTGAGCACGATAACTCTCGTAAAAATAATCCGATATTGACGAATTTGGTATAAACGTGAAAAGAAGCATTTATGACTAAGTTCGAAAAACAGACAGATCGACCTATCCGAAGAGGTATTTTGGGGGGGGGGTTTGTACCTAAAAACTGAGTTTTTTGAGTTGTTTACATATAATTTTTGAAAGAATCAAATTTAATTTTTTTCCATTGAAATCAAATTAAAAAGACGCAAAATTTAGTGTTTTAATCATTGCTCTACGTCAATCGGTTACTGAGATATTGAAAGTGCTAAACACAGTACGTTGTCCAATGTTATTCTTATGGAGGATAAGTAAAATTGAATATCTCGCTTATTTATCAATTTATCCTGACGAAACAATTTATATTCCTTCATTTCATCGTGGTCTATTGATATTTGCACAAAAATCCATTTTTTGGCCGATAGTTACCGTAGCAGCAAACCTGCATACTCAGCCCCCATGTTATTCTTATGGAGAAAGAATAAGTAACGTGTTATCTCCCTTAATTATGAACATAAATTAATAAAACTTGGTATGTGGCTTTACCTAGTTGAGTTATATTGATATTTTTATAAAAACCCATTTTTAGTGTTCCTTATTTCAGCAAACCTGCATACTTAGCCGCCATGTTATTCTTATGGAGATAATTAAAATGTTATAAATCGTTTATTTATGAATGTATATTGATGAAACTTGGTATGTGGCTTTATATGGTAATAAGATCAATTTATATGCATTGGAAATTCGCTGAGTATGCAGGTTTGCTGCTACGGGGGTATTTTTATGTATGATGTATTACATATTTCATTTCATGTTCTACATGTATGTATTTATTTTAGTAGTTAACCAAGTTATTTGACATCACAACAAATAACACAAACTCAATCAATGCTGGACACATCGGCATTGAACAAACAGATTCTGAACTGACGAACATCTTTCGGTAAAATGGCTTTTCCTATATCAAGCCAAAAAGAACCCATTCGTTTTATTCATATTACAAATGATTACAAATCGGAATAGTTTACTTTTAAAGATTTCTTACAGTTACTTGTTTTGTTACAGTTACAGTCTACTGAACTTGAAAAAAAGGACGAGGAATAATAATTACATCACTTTACGATTTGGGTTTGACAAATATTCAAGATGCAGAGTTTAATAACAAAATGTTAACTAATTTGCTCATCTATCTGCACCCGATCTCTAGTACATTTTTATGCAAGGTTAGGTCCTATGTTATACCCGAAGAGGCACAACAGATTTCCCGTTACTATCACAGCTTATCCATAAGACCAATGCAGGTCCCGTCCCTCCTCAAGGGATTATCGGAAGTAATTGGTTGACACACATAATTAATTAAATACCCCCGTTGCAGCAAACCTGCGTACTCAGCGAATTTCCTATGCATGAATATATTTGTTACTACCACATAAAGCCACTTACCAAGTTTCATAAAAATACATAAATAAATAAGTGATATATAGCATTTTATTTATTCTCCATAAGAATAAGATTAGGGCTGAGAACGCAGGTTTGCTGCAACAATGAAGATAAATTTTGTTTGCAATTATCAATATAACTCAACCAGGTGAAGCTACATACCAAGTTTTAATAATTTATGTTCATAATTAAGGGAGATATAAAGCTTTACGTATTCTCCATAAGAATAACATTAGGGATGAGTATGCAGGTTTGCTGCAAAGAGGATAATCAACAAAAAATCTATTTTTTGTGCAAACATCAATATCTCGAATAATGTGGCTGATTCTATTAAAGGCTACCTCTACATTTGGTGTGTAATGTATAGAAAGTAAAATTCCAGTATACCAGTACTAGGTGAATACCAAGTTTCATTAATATACATTCATAAATAATTGAGATATCCAATTTGAAATATTCTCCATAAGGATAACATTGGACAACGTACTGTGTTAAGCACTTTGAATATAACGGCAACGGTTGGACGTAGAATCCCAATTTAAACACCAAAATGATTGTTTTGTAGAGCTAAACTGATTGGTAAAAGCAAATGTGAAGTTTACGGTAAAATTAATTGAGGAAAAGCTAAAAACCATTATCCCATAAGATTAATATCATGGGAGGTTTTATGAACACGTTTTTTTATATTCTCCGTAACCACTTAACTTAGGTTAATGATTCAAAACACTATATTATTATTTTTTTCAAGCTCTATAAAATAGTTAAAATAAAAATAGTGTGTTTTAAAAATGTCATGGTAAAAAGTGCAAAAAACTGATTTTTGGAAAATTTTGTAACCCCATAAACCCCATTTCCCATGGTTCGATTTTTCTGGTTTTCGAACTTGAATCAATGTCACTTTACACATTTGAGCCAAATTTAATCGAAATCGGACTTTTTTACTCAAGTTATCGCATTCACGGACACACACACACACACACACACACACACACACACACACACACATATATATATATATATAAATTTTAACGAATAGTGTTTTGGCATCTGGGGACCTCAAAACAAAAAGTTATCATGGTCTCGGGCTTAAGTCTTTCCATGAGACCTACGGTAATAGTTTCTTCCTGTAGGGGAAATTCGCTAAAAATAAATACTCAGCGGTTACAGTTGGTTATTTATTAAAAATAAAGTTGTATTCTGTATGTTATGTTTATCATTATTATTTTAGATAAACATAAATTGTGCTCACTGAAATCGCTTGCTATGTCTTTCTGTAACATGAGTGCTAAACCAATGATATCGCATAATGCGTTGAGGAGGGTGAAACATAAGAGTTAACATTAGTTATTATAGTAGTATCATGGAGAAACGCAAAATATTTAGCCCCCTGTTACTGTAGTCGACTTTTGATACATTTTTTATGTATTAGTACACAACTTTATGTTATGTTATACCTCATAATAGTCGAAGGTGGAAACTGTCTCAACTAATGAAATATAACTACAATTATCAATGAAACTATAGTTCGACCAATGAATAAGCGGCCTTAATTATAGAACCTTTGCATACAGTATTTGCATCCGTTAATATATGGGGTTCGCTGATCCAATAAAATTGTTCCAATCAAAGGAGTATCAAAGGTTCTCTGTGAAGATGACTTGGTAAGTGGCACAACTTTAGCGACTCTTGTGGCAAACCATTGAACTGAGTGGGTTCACTAAATAACAGAGAACGTTGTCTTTGGTGTTTGGTCCTAGCGACTCTAGCGGGCATTCGTTGAACTTAATACATCCGTGGACTAAACAGAATACTGTATTGTCATTTATCTCGCCTTTGTATCATGCTTTTTAATATTCCTTAACATAATAAGTTTGGCTGTAATAGCAGCCCTATACTGTGAATTGTTTAGTAATATATATATTTGTTGGATATCATCATTATCAGTAGGCCTAGGAAAATACATCTCAATCTCAATGTTTTAATTAAACTGCTTTTATAATACTTAGTATATTTATTGGCTTTAAGTAGATATGTATTGGTGTGTGTTTAACGATAAAAAAGTAGTTATGCAAGTCGAAAAACTAAGGGTAAATCAAATATTTAGAACCCAAAACGAGTACCAAGTTCTTACAGTGGTACAGATTTAATATTGTGCCTATGATGAGTCATTTTAGCGAATTTCCCCTATAGGGAAGAAGCTATTACCGTAGGTCTCATGGTAAGACTTAAGCCCGTGACCATGATAACTTTTTGTTTTGAGTCCCCAGATGGAAAAAACACTACTCGTTTAAATTTATATATATGTTTATATATGTACGTGTGTGTGTGTTTCCGTGAATGCGATAACTTAAAAAAACGACCCATTTCGATGAAATTTGGCTCAAATGTGTAAAGTGAGATTCATGACTTTAAGTTCGAAAATCAGAAAAATCGGACTATGGGAAGGGGGGTATATGGGGGTTTTAAATTTTCCAAAATTCAGTTTTTTTCTTTTTTCACCCTAAAATTAAAAAAAAAACTTAAAACTTATGTGGTATGTGGTATAAATTGGTTTTGACCATGTTATAGAGCTTAAAAAAACAAATGATATAGCATTTTGAATTATTAACCTAGGTTAAATGGTTGCGGAGAAAATCCAAAAAACCTACTCAAATAATCTCCCATGTTAATCTTATAGGAAAAACGTTTTTGGCTTTTACTAAATTCACTTTAATGTAAACTTCAAATTTGCTTTTACCAATCAGTTTAGCTCCACAAAACAATCATCCGTTACAAAACAATCTCTACGTCCAACCGTTGCAGAGACATTCAAAGTTCTAAATACAGTACGTTGTCCAATGTTATCCTTATGGAGAATAAATAAAATTTGATATCTCGATTAGTTATGAATGTATATAGATGAAACACGGTATGTGGCTTCACGTAGTACTGGTATACTGATATTGCATAGCAAATTTATTTTTTGTTGATTATCCCCGTAGCAGCAAACCTGTGTACTCAGCCCCCATGTTATTCTTAGGGAGAATAAGTAAAATGTAATGACTCCCTTAATTATGAACATAAATTAATAATACCCCCGTCGCAGCAAACCTGCGTACCCAGCGAATTTCCAATGTGTAATATACGGCTTAATATCACATAAAGCCGCATACCAAGTTTCATAAAAATATATTCACATATAAGCGATATATACAATTTTAATTATTCTCCATAAGAATAACATTGGTGATGAGTACGTAGGTTTGCTGAAACAAGGAACACAAACAGTTGGGTTTTATTCAAAAATAAATAAAATTTAACTAGGCGAAGCCATATACCAAGTTTCATCAATATTCAATCATAAAAAAGCGCTCTATAACTTTTAATTATTCTCCACAAGAATAACATGGGGTCTGAGTAAGCAGGTTTTCTGCAACAAGGAACAAAAAATGGGTTTTTATGCTAATATCAATATAAATCATCAAGGTGAAGCCACATACCAAGTTTTATTAATTTATGTTCACAATTACGAGTCATTACATTTTCCTTATTCTCCATAAGAATAACATTAGGGCTGAGTATGTAGGTTAGCTACTACGGGGACAATCAACAAAAAATAAATTTCTTGTGCAAATATCAATATACCAGCACAACGTGAAGCCACATACCAAGTTTCATCAATATACATTCATAAATAATCGAGATAACAAATTTTATTTATTCTCCATAAGGATAAATTTGACAACGTACTATATTTACCACTTTGAATATCTCTGGAACAGTTCAGTGTAGAATCACAAATTAAACACCAAAATGATTGTTTTGTGGAGCTGAATTGATTGGTAAAAGCAAATGTGAAGTTTACATTAAAATGAACTGAGGAAAAGACAAAAACCTTTTCCCCATAAAATTAACATGGGAGATTTTATGAGTAAGTTTATTTTATTTTACCACAACCACTTAACCTAGGTTAATAATTCAAAATGCTATATTATTTGTTTTCTTAAGCTCTATATTATTGTCAAAACCAAAACTAAGCTTTTTAAAGATGTTAGGGTGAAAAATACAAAAAAATCTGATTTTTGGAAAATTTAAAACCCCCATAAACTCCCCTTCCCATGGTCAAATTTTTCTGGTTTTCGAATTTAAAGTCATGAATGTCACTTTACACATTTGAGCCAAATTTAATTGAAATCGGACATGTTTTGCTCAAGTTATTGCATATCAAACATATCAAATAAAATGTTGAAAACCAAGTATCATTGATAATATTTAAGTTTTAATGTTATAGAATCAAGGTGAATATGCACATGGAAAATTGTTGTAATCAACTGATTTACTCATTTACAACTAATACAAATACATAAATTTGATCGAATAGTGTTTTTGGCATCTGGGGTCCTCAAAACAAAAAATTATCATGGTCTCGGGAAGTCTTACCATGAGACCTACGGTAGTAGCTTATCCCTTATAGGGGAAATCCGCTAAAACTTGGTATGTGGCTTCACTTTGTTGAGTTATATTGATATTTTCATAAAAACCCATTTTTTGTTCCTTGTTGCACCAAATCTGCTTACTCAGCCCCCATGTTATTCTTATGGAGAATAATTAAAATGATATATATAACTTATTTATGATTGAATATTGATAAAACTTGGTATGTGGCTCCGCCTAGTTAAATTATATTTATGTTTGCATAACAAACAATTGTTTGTGTTCCTTGTTTCAGCAAACCTACGTACTCATCACCAATGTTATTCTTATGGAGAATAATTAAAATTATATCGCTTATATGGGAATATATTTTTATGAAACTTGGTATGCGGCTTTATGTGGTATTAAGACATATATTATGCTTTAGAATTTCGCTGAGTACGCAGGTTTGCTGTGACAGGGGTATTCTTCTTACTATTTAACACGACACAAGCTGACTCATGTAGACTTACAGGGTTACAAGTAGTTAGACCCAATAACGTTCTAAGCAATGAACTATGTTGCCAGGTATATCACCTATTCTTAGAAAATATAATTATCACTATAGTGATTTGTTTAACTGTTTCAAATATTCCAGTCGACGACCGTATAATATAATGAGGATAAGAGTAAATTTAATATTAATATAACTTTATTAGTTTAGATTCATTTTAATGGTATTATGACTCATGCAATACTTTCTTCCGAGAATTACAAAAATCTTACATCCAGTAGCAGAACAAGTGAAATGTTTTGATTGGCAAAGGTTGTCATTCTATCGGCCATCAACTTTCGCCATTTCCCGTTTGCCACTTGGACCCTTTGTCAATGTACACGAGAGTCGTTGTCACTTTCTTTGTAGCTCAGCACCTCAGAAATACATATTACTGTAAGGTTTACTCAAACAAGATATCTCTTGCTGTTACAAGATAGCAATAATTACAAATATACTGCTTAAACTTAATATATCTTAACGATTGTGTTTATTTGATTTCTAAACAGTCCAAAAGACTATAGGTTAAAAATGTAATTGTTATTTGTACTTATGTACAGCACACATGCAGCCCAGTCAGGTTGAAACAGTCTCGGATGACAAATGAATGGTAAATAAGAGTGTTACTGTGATGGTTTAGAAATTAATACAAATTTTAAATGTTCCTTATTACTATAAAACACGAGAAAAATGCCGTATGTTGTGCTAAGTTATATTAAGAAAACTGATCAGTACCTAAACTAATAACGCTAAAAACAATCTTATAAACTACATACTTAGCCCACATACAAACTAAGCTACTTGAAAACATTGCAATGAAAATAAATTATAACATCTCTTAGTTTGACAATTTTTATAACTTATAAACATCGATAAGTACCATACTTTGCTTTAAGGACTTCTCAAAGGAAAACGTATCGATTAAGGAGCGCTGCCACAGTAAACACAATACTAAATCACACGAGTAAACAAAGGCTATTCGTGTTTTCATAATTTATTTAAATCATGCAACAAATAAAATAACTGACGTGGATAAATATAATATAACTAATAAATCCGACGGTTAAAACAGTTGATTGAAATCAGCATTATTAATATTGTATATATTGAAGACTGTATGTGTAACTATTTAAATGTACTGAATTCTATGAGTACCAGACAACCTTTATTATCATATTGTTGATGCAAATTGTTTTTATGATTTTTGATTTAAGGGGACCTGAAATACAAATACAATTCATCAGTTTCCATGAAAGAAGAAGAGGAATCATAACTTTCATGTTAAACTGGTATGTAGATCATAATAATTCACTTCAAATGAGCTTACAACTAACGTATATAACACCTTTAATTGATACGACATCCAAACTGAATACACTTTAACTGGTACATTTGACTGAAATAGTTGTTGATTTAAGGGAGCAACGAATGTAACAATGTTCCGGAACCCAATGAAGTAAATAAAATATATTATTATGCATGTAACACAAAAGTGGAATAACTAAAACATATCAAATAAAATGTTGAAAACCAAGTATCATTGACAATATTTAAGTTTTAATGCTATAAAATCAAGGTGAATATGTACATGGAAAATTGTTGTAATCAACTGATTTACTCATTTATAACTAAATTATCTTTACAGAGTCCCGCGGGATAGAACAGGCGACTGTACAATAGGGGAGGAAAGAGTCCAGACCCCACTACGTCTATTAGCCATGCGAAATGAAGAGAGGGGTGAGGGGTATTGTTACCCATTTACTTGTTCAGATTGCATAACCGTTGGTGATAAAAACTTAGCAAACGGATACTTCGTTCTTTCTTTAGACAGAGGTAGTAATCGTTTACTGTATACTGTAGCCTAAATTATTCATCTCTCTCGCACCAATTCTCTTTTTCGTGGTATCAGTATCTTTGTTATACTGTACTGCACATTTGAATGCACCATAAAATAACCGAAGAAAACTTGAAACCTTTACCTTAACCCTTGAAAAGATCGCAATCGTATGTCCCTAATATTTAATGTTAAAGTTTAATGTTATTCTGCAACATGTGAAAATAACTATAGGCTTTAAAACATAAAATTTTGTAAATTTGAGTTAAATTTATAATTTTAGCTAAACACAGATCGTACAGCCTCGACTTTTATGATATGCAGTGAAGTATACAAGGGGAGAGGGCAGCTGGTGTAGGAGGGGATCGCAAAAATGTCCATAGAAATTACATATTAAACTATTATCATAAAACAATATCGTGCAGTTTACCGTATATTTTGTCTCCGAGGAAGGCGCCCAGCCAGGACGTCGTCATCGTATTAATTTTTGTGTTTACATATATGTATTGTGATCAATATGTAAAATGTAGAATTAAATCATAGTTTTTACCTCCAACAATAGATACAATTTAAAGTTATGTGAAATAAT
This sequence comes from Allygus modestus, assembly GCA_963675035.1. Taxonomy (NCBI): domain Eukaryota; kingdom Metazoa; phylum Arthropoda; class Insecta; order Hemiptera; family Cicadellidae; genus Allygus; species Allygus modestus. The sequence goes on from OY776111.1 coordinate 214,016,497, forward strand.
ATTAGTTTTATTTTATACATCTACACCTATAACCTTACATGTTTATAAACTTCCCCTTTCTTTTCCTTATACCTAACTGGAAGCAAAGACTAGAATAAATTTACCAGACGTTATCCGTTTAAGTTATAACGACGATGCAAAACTATGTGTTTTTATATTTATTTTCCGTTTCGTCACAAATTCTTGTATTTCTGAAATATATATCAGAACAAAAGAATCCTGTCATAAAGTAAAAGTATCATGATTAATGTTGAATTATTTAGTGTTATTAAAGATACAAGATCGATGATATACATATTGTGATAAGGTCCGATTGCTTCACATTGACTGAAGTTTCGCTTTGTGGTTTTGTAAAGAGCATGAAATTAATCCTGTAGTTGGTTTACGCGTGGACCAAAATAACAGGGATTTGTTGATCAAAGTCTTAGCAAACAACAACAGAGTAAGTTTTCTTTTACTGAGTGTAAAATCCCACGCTGTGCTTCAAAATACAGTAGTTGACAGTCATAAACACCACTAACCGTCTGGTTAGACCCTATTTGAAATATAACAAAGCTCAGCTAATTTGCTCGTGCTATAAAAAGTCAATATCAACCAAATTAAACTCTAATTATCTGAAGCAGGAATAAGCTAAACAAATATGTGCAGAAAATATAAACCCAATTTAAGCCCTATGCAATTTTTAAATGGTTGGCATATTTAAATTCGAGTTTAAATTTTTACGGCAAAGATATATTGTATAAGCTACCGATTGATACCTTTTTCCATCAGGCAGTTATATCTTTAAAACCTTCGTAAAATAAAATATTTTAATTATTTTGTAATGTACTAATTTATTTTATAACTCTTTATACTCAATAAAAGAAAACGTATGTGAGAACATTAATGTAAAATCGTTGTATGCTTTAGAAATACAACCGTAGAAAGGCTTTTAGAAGCATTAAAAAAAATAAATTTATTCACTTTAATTGACAGATGGTCTGGGCTGATTGTTTTGTGGACATTACAAATTATTTCTTAAACCTAAATTCCTGATAGGAAATCCGGACATGGCCGGGCCTAGGACACATCCATTTACGAAGATTAATTTCGTGTGTTTTAACTCTCAGCTTTAAGTAGAGAGCTGTAGAGGACACATTTTGATCCGAAAATCGTAAAGCTAGTGAACCCGTCTAAATTAGTCGGCAGTAATCTGGGAGAGGCTTTTGCTGAATCCACCACATTAGCTGTACATAATACGCCGGGGTTCGTTCAACAGACACGTCTTCTCTGTTTAATGAACATTTAAAAAAAGTTCAAAATAAATACGTATTTGAGATCTCAAATGTGATAAATTTTTAAATATTCACTTCATCAATTGAACCTGAAGCGTTCAAAAATCATGTCCTCGTCATTCACCACCATCCTATACGCCTACATACGTAATCGCGTTTGCAAAAATAGTATTACAAATTGAAACCCACTTTGCACAGAAACGAATCAGCACCATTTTATTTATACATTAATCATCCAAATCGGAAACAAAGTATAAGTTTCGTACATAAATTTCGGACATAAATGGTGGGAACCCCCTTTTTCATCCCCATGACAAGGAACAACTTTATTTAGATATATTAATATTATTATAGTAATTTTATTAATAAAGACTAATGTCGTGTCAAGTAATTATGATATAATTGACATAAAATCGTTTCCTATCATATGAAATTTGACCGTCATGGAATGATTCAGTATGTACTGTGTTGTATTTGTATCCATACACGAAATGGCGAATTAAGCTATTATAATAAGGTAGCGGAGCATCCTCACTCCCCCTCATGAGAAAATTGTGTTGTTTCTGGCAGAACCATTGTTCTACCTGGAACAAGTGCATTGTTGGCCAAAACACCCCAAAACATTGGAAAAGAAGATAAGCAAGAAAACAATGGTCCAGTGAACTTCTTCAATGCTCCTTTTCTCTATCTTAAACATATACAAGTCTAACTTTGCATAAGAAAGACCGAAATCTTAAGACATTCTTGTTTACTATAATGCCATTGAATACTAAACAGACGAAATGTCCTTGAATGAAATCGCCAACTCACCGCAGAGCCGCGCTTTATAGAAATCGAAACGGTACCGAGACCAGGGCCCCGCGGAATACCAAGCGGGGGCGACGCGGCGGTATCCGGCCACTTTCGTGATTGGTGGGGTGTCGTATATAGCGGTCACCCCGGGGCCATCACCTGACAGTCAGCTGGCTCGCCGCTCTTCAGCTGTGTATTAGTGACGATACGATCAGCTGACCATCAATCAAAACGATCATGGTGGACGTCAAGCTGTGGATGACGGGCTTCGCCCTCCTCGTGGCAGGCACTTACGCTCAGGACGCCCTGGACGATCAGATAGTTCCTGTACCTCACCAGGTGAATTTGTGTTATTTTTTTATCGGGATAAGCTTAACAAAGAACAATATGTTAAACAGGTGCTCGATCACAATTATTTTTGTCCGTGAACACTTTTACTAGACACTTGTAATACCTAGCGCTCCGAGAGGGAAAATTACAGATATATATATATATATATATATATATATATATATATGTACAATAAATAAATATATATACATATATATATGTTATATACATATATACATATAAATATATATATATATACAATAAATTGCACTATATATATAGTACAATTTTGGTTAAGTAACAGAATTCGTTAATCGATGTATGATTCAGTCATGCTAATAAGATTGTGTGGACTATTGCTAATTAAACTAGTTTTATTGAGCTATAAGAAACAAATATTGACGTTCTTAGGTAATTTAATTTGTTTCAACTTATAAACCAACTAAAAAATAACAAACAAAGACGATTCTGTGATTGCTGGCCATGTACTTGAAATTGGTCACTGAAAATTCCTTAGCTATTTTTCCATTATTGTAATGTTTAAAACTAGAAAATAAATCATTATTTTCATGTTATCAATTACTAAGAGCTAAAAAGTGTTTGTGCATAAAAGCTAAATTATATCTCTTAACAAGCAGGACCATTTAAAATTGTTAACACTGGATGCAAAACCAAAACTGTAAAATAAACATTTGTAGTAATTTATTTTCAATGATGTCTGATAAAATGGTTTCTCGTGTTCCAGATCCCATCCTCTGTTGCGGAAGACTCTGGGCGAGCCGCCCCAGGCACCGCGGCCGACCTGCTGCAGGGCCTCTACTCGACATGTCTGGAGACTGGGGACCTGTCCTGCGCCAAGCACAAGGTCCTGGCGTTCCTCAGCGCGGCCACCAGTCAGGACAAGATCAGGATCAGCAGGGACCTCAGCATCGTACGCAGCGACGCCGCTACTGTAGAAGACGAGGTAATGGGGGCTTAGATTTAGATATGTGGTATAACATGATGTAGGTTGCTGCAGTTCTGCGTTATGACAACACGTTATTGTGGAAATCAATCAATCAATTAGTGACGATCTCTCTGGTGATCTGGTTCATAATTAATTTATGGCCATCAGTTTTAAATATGTGGACGCCAGTCAATATAAGGACCATGGAAAACAAATGGCTCTATTGTTAAAAGGCATAGCAAAACAAAAAAGAAAAAGTAATACCGATCTTCCCATACGTTAAATAAATAAAACAAAAACAGTTTGACTCCTAACTCGACATCCGTAAAAAATATAACTTAAAACTATTGTACGTATGGAATTATGCACTGCAAACTAATTTAATTCTTCAAGAAAAGGTTATTAAAGTAATACACGCATTAATAAGCAATATATCACAAATAATCCATTAAAATTAACATGATGATGTTTAGGGCAACCGGAATAATCAGAGATTTATATTTACACTTAAAAATAAAAAATAAATTAAAAACGACAAAAACATATACAAATACTATTATATTGATCTATTGTTAGTTATAGTGCAAATATTAAGACACTGATCCATTATAAAATCGTCTATTGCTAACTTAGAGAATGTAATTTGTAGTTTTGTCCACTGCCGTGTTGTATATTTCCCAGAAACATTCAAGTCACTGGTGGTAACTATTATGTTTCCAGAACTCGGTGGACCAGGACGACTCCCAGATCGCGGACCCCGAGCGCCGCAAGCTCGCTCTCCAGCTGGAGCGAATGTCGCGCTTCCTGGAGTCGCACGAGCTGCGGGTCAGAGTGCCCAAGGAGGTGATGAGCCCGGAGCTGCTCGCCTACGTCCCACACTTCCTGCTCAAGAACTTGCCGCAGGAGATTCGCGTGCCTCTGGCCGACACCACAGTCGAAGGTAACTAAATTAGACACGCATCACTTACTAAATTAAATTGAAAATGTAATTAAATGAAAATGCAAAATTAACAACAAAAGATACGGCTTACTTCTGTATTCTTCGCGTATCTATGTTATACGACCTATTCAATATAAAACAGTACCATAGCCCAGGATTTAAATTAATAACAATAAATTCCAAAGGGTTGGAAGCATATATTTTCCGCTTGATTCTTACAAGCGTAACATCTTTTTAGTTTGATGTTACATTGTTTTACAATTTTTTTGACAAAATTTTTAAAAACTATTGCCGTTTTAGTTAAATACAATTGTTGTCTTTAAACCCCTAATTGAAATTATAACCAAGCAGTTTTGACATTCATACTAATTTTAGAATGATATATTAGCATGTTAATAAATTGATAAAATATAAGAATAATATCAGGACATGTTTAATAAACGAAAGGAAATATAACAGGTCAGGTACTCTTCTTTAAATATGTTAGCAGGGTTTCATGCAGCATTAGACACGATAAGAGATTATAATGCAATATTAGCATACATTCATGGAACAATACTATTTTACAAACAAAAATGTAGTTTAAAATAGTGAACTGTAATATTAAAAACACCGAAATTCTAGATGAAACATTTATATACCAAAGTAAATGCCAAATCAAAGGTGTAAGAGGGTAATTAGAGGTTTACACGTCATTAGTCAAATGGGACGAGTTATATTTGAAACTATCCATTAATCTGATTCCAATACTCATTTCGCTTGCAGGTCGCAGCCGAGGGGGTATGCTCCGCAAGGTGATCATCCCCTTCCTCCTGGGCATCAAGTTCAAGATCTCCACCCTCCTCCCCCTGGCTCTGGCCCTGATTGCCCTCAAGACCTGGAAGGCCCTCACCCTCGGCCTGCTGTCCATCGTCCTGTCGGCAGCCATGGTCATCTTCAAGATCACCAAGCCCAAAGTCCTCAACTACGAGGTAGTGCACCTTCCCCACCCCGCCCCCGTGGTCGAGCACTACGAGCACCACCACGGCTACGGCAGGGCGCTCGACGCGCACCCCCTCGCCTACCGCGCCTACTTCAAACAGTAGTACCCCCAACCCACCGAGCACCAGATACCTGCAGCGAGTTCGAGTGAACCTTTGTGTAAATAATTGGAATTGTCATCAAGCCTTACCATGTTGTAACTATTTATTTTATTTATTCAGTTGTAAATGTTTTGTCAAATAAATGTCTTATGATGGATTAAGTTGTTATCACATTGAACATACCTGAGTGCCTTCTTGTCTGCTGTCTTTTGTTGGAATAGTACATGATGCCATTTTATTCATCAAGCTATACAGTTTTAGTTTCATGGATGATAATGTTATCTCATAAAACTGCACAACATTATTGTAATTGCAGTAACATATTCAATAAACACATTTTCCTATCGTTCTTAATTTGTCATTTAGGAGTCATGGTTTTGGTTAATGAATATGGTGCACTCAACATTTGAGAAAATGCAAGAACTTTGGTTTGTAATAGTTAGAAATTGAAAGATGTGTAATTATCAAGATAACAATTTAAATAGTCCCTCTTAATGGAGCTAGTAGTTTATTTGACAAAAAATAGTTTTTCACTAAGTTATAACCAATAAAAATACATATTTCTTTGCTACAATACACCTACTCAGAACACACGACTAAATTGCAATAGATTGCAATAAAATATAAAGATCTATATATAAAATTGTTGGTCTCACAGATATGTTTGGTTCCATTTCCTTGCAATTAATATCGAAACGATGGCTGCCAAAGTTATCACAGTAAAACATACATAATTTAAACTTTCGCTTTTAAATAATATGAACTATCACTGTTGAACTTGTTGCTGTATTGGGTATTAGGCATGTTTAGCCTCAGTTTTAAGGTTATTGCCACAATGTTTATTTGCCTCTTATTAATAAAATAGTACATTGTAAAGAAACTATAAATATAGAGCAGGATGGTATATATTTCAGAATAATGTTCAAAAATATGTTTGTCTTATCGAATATTTAAATTTTACAACTGTGTGGTTGCACCAGTTTAGAAACACTGTTTCATATGGATACAAAAATAACTTTAATATAATTACCTGGGACGTAATTTAAAGTCAACATGTTTTACTAAACAGTATTTGAAAGTAACAAAAGGGTTTTACAATAACAACAGTATTTATGCACACAAAGAATGGATAGTTTAGTTAGTCAGCACGGCTAGTTAACCATTGCGGTGAACAAAACCACGCTATGTTACACCTCTGGACATTGTGGAGTTCCACATCTCTGAATTTCATATACAGAGATATGATTATACGGTCTAACAGTTTTTCATGTCTAACAAACAAACTCAAATTCAGATTTATAATGTCGGCAACATTTAAGCTTATCATATTCAAAAAACAGTGAACAGGGAGCAAATATATAATACCTTCTATTATACACAGCAAAAATTGTTTTATTTTAAAGTTTTATCTCTACTATATTTTTAGCTTATTTAAAAGTTTTTCAGACGTACTCCAGCATAGACTGGCTTATGGAGTAAAAGCAATTTTTTTCATTATCTGTAAAATAAAAAGAGGATTAAATCCCAATATGTCGGCTGTTATCAATATAATCAAATTACATAATTATTCTGTTTTGTGTGTAAATAAAAACTACAATAATTGTAAGTTATGATTTAATTTAATTAATACAATTTCCAGTTTATAAAATAAGTAAGCAAAATCTTAGATTTCAAAGCTCTACTAACATTTTGTGTATCAAACTTTTATTTTATTTATCTCCTTTTAAAATGTTTGTACGAGTTTTATGGCCTGACAAGCAAGTTATTGTTCTATGGATAAATAGTTATTTTAGAATTTTAAAAACTGTCAACTGTGAAGTTTGGTTGTATAGATATACCTGATAGAATGAGGAAGAAATATATCAAACTGGGAGAGACGAATCAAGTAAAATACCTTTGATAAAAGTAGTTTATTAATGTTATGTGCCTGTACTTCATATTCAATGCATAAAACTAAGCGTTAAAAATAATGGACAAAGTTGAATCCCCAAAGGAAGTCTTGGTGTCCCAACTTTTAAATTTTGTTTACGCCTAATTTTCTTGACAATTGGGTTTAAAACATAATTTTCATTTTAATACATAAAACAAAATCTTTATAAAAAATCATTAATTTCTTAACTTGACATATACGCTAAGTCTTATAGGATTTAAACCCTGATATTCAAATTGTTAAATTGTCTACTATCATACATATTTTTTTAGAATAACTACTGGATTCTGAGGTACATTTGGAGATTTCAAAGGAAGATAAAGAACAGTTTAGTTTCTATCAAATGTCTACATGCTTTTTATCAACTAAGTATTGTTGATTATATGGTATAGAAGAGTGGCTATTTACTTATCCAAAAACAAACAAAAAACATTATCCTAAGTTTATTCAAGTACCAGTCTACCCATTTTAATCGGGATGGTCAGAAGCGATGACACGTCTTCATTGTAGATTAGAGATTGTAATGTTAATGTGTTGACAACATTAAGAGTGTCAACAAAAAGCAGGGTTAATTTGATAGATCATCAATATTTATGAAATTGTTATTTATTTTAACTATTTTATTAATGTTATATAAACCAGGTATTTGGTTTTTGGTAACCCGAATGCCTCCCGGCCAGATTTTTTAATGTGAATGTTTAATTATTGTTAGATACAATCAAGAATACATCTTGCTTAATTTAAACAATATTTACGGCCACAAACAGCAATAAATAATGTTCTTGTTACACGCCAATTCTTAAATAAGCAATCAAATTAGTTGTACAAATGAAAACGTCTTGTTGTTTGGTAAGATAAACATTTGGCAATTTAAAAATGTATATACCTCGAGAATGTAAATCTTGAGTTACAGATGTATGCATTTCCTTTTTTAAACTTATAAAATAACCAAAATAATTAATTAAAATAACACCGACAAAATATAAGTAAAATTATTTTCCTAATATCTATACGCGAAAGTAACGAAAAAACAAGGTTATCAGCCAATAAAGGTATTATTATGTTTAAAATATTTCATTCGCCTTAGTTTATTGCAGTCTTCTTCCTACCAGACCAGATGTTAGACACACCACTAGTTCTCATTCTCTACTAAGTGAAACCCTTTATTATAGGGAGCAGGAAAGATGACAGCTGGGCTCCAGTTAATAATAAGGCTTTACGCTGTCACTGTTCCCTTTTTGCTATTAACAAATATCACTCGAATGTTATGCTGTTCAGCTGGTGTGCACTTTAGCAATTCAGCACATCTAGGATTGGCTAGGTCTTGGTTGATAGCCTGTGTAACCTACACCCTCAACTGTATATTATTCTGCTTGTGGGAATAGGTACGGCACATGATCAGCACTAAACATTATTTTAAATGACATTAGTATTTAGCCAAATTTGATGGAAGAACCAGGACATATCGGTGCCCCAGCTGGCTGGGCCCTCCAACTCCTGGATAACATTTCAGGGGAATATCAGTACCCAGGATGTGTTGGCCTTCCAAATAGTGTAGCTCGTTGAAGGGAACATCCCAGTGCCCAAGATGGCTGGGTCTTCCAACTCCTGGATAACATTTCAGGGGAATATCAGTACCCAGGATGTGTTGGCCTTCCCAATAGTGTAGCTCGTTGAAGGGAACATCCCAGTACCCAAGATGGCTGGGCCCTCCAACTCCTGGATAACATTTCAGGGGAATATCAGTACCCAGTATGTGTTGGTCTTCTAAATAGTGTAGCTCGTTGAAGGGAACATCCCAGTGCCCAAGATGGCTGGGTCTTCAAACTCCTGGATAACATTTCAGGGGAATATCAGTACCCAGGATGTGTTGGTCTTCCAAATAGTGTAGCTCGTTGAAGGGAACATCCCAGTGCCCAAGATGGCTGGGCTCTCCAACTCCTGGATAACATTTCAGGGGAATATCAGTACCCAGTATGTGTTGGTCTTCCAAATAGTGTAGCTCGTTGAAGGGAATATCCCAGTGCCCAAGATGGCTGGGTCTTCCAACTCCTGGATAACATTTCAGGGGAATATCAGTACCCAGGATGTGTTGGTCTTCCAAATAGTGTAGCTCGTTGAAGGGAACATCCCAGTGCCCAAGATGGCTGGGTCTTCCAACTCCTGGATAACATTTCAGGGGAATATCAGTACCCAGGATGTGTTGGCCTTCCAAATAGTGTAGCTCGTTGAAGGGAACATCCCAGTGCCCAAGATGGCTGGGCCCTCCAACTCCTGGATAACATTTCAGGGGAATATCAGTACCCAGGATGTGTTGGTCTTCCAAATAGTGTAGCTCGTTGAAGTGAACATCCCAGTGCCCAAGATGGCTGGGTCTTCCAACTCCTGGATATCATTTCAGGGGAATATCAGTACCCAGGATGTGTTGGCCTTCCAAATAGTGTAGCTCGTTGAAGGGAACATCCCAGTGCCCAAGATGGCTGGGTCTTCCAATTCCTGGATAACATTTCAGGGGAATATCAGTACCCAGGATGTGTTGGTCTTCCAAATAGTGTAGCTCGTTGAAGGGAACATCCCAGTGCCCAAGATGGCTGGGTCTTCCAACTCCTGGATAACATTTCAGGGAAATATCAGTACCCAGGATGTGTTGGCCTTCCAAATAGTGTAGCTCGTTGAAGGGAATATCCCCGTGCCCAAGATGGCTGAGCCCTCCAACTCCCGGATAACATTTCAGGGGAATATCAGTACCTAGGATGTGCTGGTCTTCCAAATAGTGTACCTCGTTGAAGGGAACATCCCAGTGCCCAAGATGGCTGGGTCTTCCAACTCCTGGATATCATTTTAGGGGAATATCAGTACCCAGGATGGGTTGGCCTTCCAAATAGTGTAGCTCGTTGAAGGGAACATCCCAGTGCCCAAGATGGCTGGGTCTTCCAATTCCTGGATATCATTTCAGGGGAATATCAGGACCCAGGATGTGTTGGTCTTCCAAATAGTGTAGCTCGTTGAAGGGGACATCCCAGTGCCCAAGATGGCTGGGCCCTCCAACTCCTGGATAACATTTCAGGGGAATATCAGTAACCAGGATGTGTTGGTCTTCCAAATTGTGTAGCTAGTTGAAGGGATCATCCCAGTGCCCAAGATGGCTGGGTCTTCCAACTTCTGGATAACATTTCAGGGGAATATCAGTACCCAGGATGTGTTGGTCTTCCAAATAGTGTAGCTCGGTGAAGGGAACATCCCAGTGCCCAAAATGGCTGGGTCTTCCAACTCCTGGATAACATTTCAGGGGAATATCAGGACCCAGGATGCGTTGGCCTTCCAAATAGTGTAGCTCATTGAAAGGAACATCCCAGTGCCCAAGATGGCTGGGTCTTCCAACTCCTGGATAATATTTCAGGGGAATATCAGTACCCAGGATGCGTTGGCCTTCCAAATAGTGTAGCTCGTTGAAGGGAACATCCCAGTGCCCAATATGGCTGGGTCTTCCAACTCCTGGATAACATTTCAGGGGAATATCAGTACCCAGGATGTGTTGGTCTTCCAAATAGTGTAGCTCGTTGAAGAGAACATCCCAGTGCCCAAGATGGCTGGGTCTTCCAACTCCTGGATAACATTTCAGGGGAATATCAGTACCCAGGATGTGTCGGTCTTCCAAATTGTGTAGCTAGTTGAAGGGAACATCCCAGTGTCCAAGATGGCTGGGTCTTCCAACTCCTGGATAACATTTCAGGGGAATATCAGTACCCATGATGTGTCGGTCTTCCAAATTGTGTAGCTAGTTGAAGGGAACATCCCAGTGCCCAAGATGGCTGGGTCTTCCAACTCCTGGATAATATTTCAGGGGAATATCAGTACCCAGGATGTGTTTGTCTTCCAAATAGTGTAGCTCGTTGAAGGGAACATCCCAGTGCCCAAGATGGCTGGGCCCTCCAACTCCTGGATAACATTTCAGGGAAATATCAGTACCCAGGATGTGTTGGTCTTCCAAATAGTTTACCTCGTTGAAGGGAACATCCCAGTGCCCAAGATGGCTGGGTCTTCCAACTCCTGGATAACATTTCAGGGGAATATCAGTAGCCAGGATGTGTTGGCCTTCCAAATAATGTAGCTCGTTGAAGGGAACATCCCAGTGTCCAAGATGGCTGGGTCTTCCAACTCCTGGATAACATTTCAGGGGAATATCAGTACCCAGGATGTGTTGGTCTTCCAAATAGTGTAGCTCGTTGGAGGGAACATCCCAGTGCCAAAGATGGCTGGGTCTTCCAACTCCTGGATAACATTTCAGGGGAATATCAGTACCCAGGATGTGTTGGCCTTCCAAATAGTGTAGCTCGTTGAAGGGAACATCCCAGTGTCCAAGATGGCTGGGTCTTCCAAATCCTGGATAACATTTCAGGGGAATATCAGTACCCAGGATGTGTTGGCCTTCCAAATAGTGTAGCTCGTTGACGGGAACATCCCAGTGCCCAAGATGGCTGGGCCCTCCAACTCCTGGATAACATTTCAGGGGAATATCAGTACCCAGGATGTGTTGGCCTTCCAAATAGTGTAGCTCGTTGAAGGGAACATCCCAGTGCCCAAGATGGCTGGGTCTTCCAACTCCTGGATAACATTTCAGGGGAATATCAGTACCCAGGATGTGTTGGCCTTCCCAATAGTGTAGCTCGTTGAAGGGAACATCCCAGTACCCAAGATGGCTGGGCCCTCCAACTCCTGGATAACATTTCAGGGGAATATCAGTACCCAGTATGTGTTGGTCTTCTAAATAGTGTAGCTCGTTGAAGGGAACATCCCAGTGCCCAAGATGGCTGGGTCTTCAAACTCCTGGATAAAATTTCAGGGGAATATCAGTACCCAGGATGTGTTGGTCTTCCAAATAGTGTAGCTCGTTGAAGGGAACATCCCAGTGCCCAAGATGGCTGGGCTCTCCAACTCCTGGATAACATTTCAGGGGAATATCAGTACCCAGTATGTGTTGGTCTTCCAAATAGTGTAGCTCGTTGAAGGGAATATCCCAGTGCCCAAGATGGCTGGGTCTTCCAACTCCTGGATAACATTTCAGGGGAATATCAGTACCCAGGATGTGTTGGTCTTCCAAATAGTGTAGCTCGTTGAAGGGAACATCCCAGTGCCCAAGATGGCTGGGTCTTCCAACTCCTGGATAACATTTCAGGGGAATATCAGTACCCAGGATGTGTTGGCCTTCCAAATAGTGTAGCTCGTTGAAGGGAACATCCCAGTGCCCAAGATGGCTGGGCCCTCCAACTCCTGGATAACATTTCAGGGGAATATCAGTACCCAGGATGTGTTGGTCTTCCAAATAGTGTAGCTCGTTGAAGGGAACATCCCAGTGCCCAAGATGGCTGGGTCTTCCAACTCCTGGATATCATTTCAGGGGAATATCAGTACCCAGGATGTGTTGGCCTTCCAAATAGTGTAGCTCGTTGAAGGGAACATCCCAGTGCCCAAGATGGCTGGGTCTTCCAATTCCTGGATAACATTTCAGGGGAATATCAGTACCCAGGATGTGTTGGTCTTCCAAATAGTGTAGCTCGTTGAAGGGAACATCCCAGTGCCCAAGATGGCTGGGTCTTCCAACTCCTGGATAACATTTCAGGGAAATATCAGTACCCAGGATGTGTTGGCCTTCCAAATAGTGTAGCTCGTTGAAGGGAATATCCCCGTGCCCAAGATGGCTGAGCCCTCCAACTCCCGGATAACATTTCAGGGGAATATCAGTACCTAGGATGTGCTGGTCTTCCAAATAGTGTACCTCGTTGAAGGGAACATCCCAGTGCCCAAGATGGCTGGGTCTTCCAACTCCTGGATATCATTTTAGGGGAATATCAGTACCCAGGATGGGTTGGCCTTCCAAATAGTGTAGCTCGTTGAAGGGAACATCCCAGTGCCCAAGATGGCTGGGTCTTCCAATTCCTGGATATCATTTCAGGGGAATATCAGGACCCAGGATGTGTTGGTCTTCCAAATAGTGTAGCTCGTTGAAGGGGACATCCCAGTGCCCAAGATGGCTGGGCCCTCCAACTCCTGGATAACATTTCAGGGGAATATCAGTAACCAGGATGTGTTGGTCTTCCAAATTGTGTAGCTAGTTGAAGGGATCATCCCAGTGCCCAAGATGGCTGGGTCTTCCAACTTCTGGATAACATTTCAGGGGAATATCAGTACCCAGGATGTGTTGGTCTTCCAAATAGTGTAGCTCGGTGAAGGGAACATCCCAGTGCCCAAAATGGCTGGGTCTTCCAACTCCTGGATAACATTTCAGGGGAATATCAGGACCCAGGATGCGTTGGCCTTCCAAATAGTGTAGCTCATTGAAAGGAACATCCCAGTGCCCAAGATGGCTGGGTCTTCCAACTCCTGGATAATATTTCAGGGGAATATCAGTACCCAGGATGCGTTGGCCTTCCAAATAGTGTAGCTCGTTGAAGGGAACATCCCAGTGCCCAATATGGCTGGGTCTTCCAACTCCTGGATAACATTTCAGGGGAATATCAGTACCCAGGATGTGTTGGTCTTCCAAATAGTCTAGCTCGTTGAAGGGAACATCCCAGTGCCCAAGATGGCTGGGTCTTCCAACTCCTGGATAACATTTCAGGGGAATATCAGTACCCAGGATGTGTCGGTCTTCCAAATTGTGTAGCTAGTTGAAGGGAACATCCCAGTGTCCAAGATGGCTGGGTCTTCCAACTCCTGGATAACATTTCAGGGGAATATCAGTACCCATGATGTGTCGGTCTTCCAAATTGTGTAGCTAGTTGAAGGGAACATCCCAGTGCCCAAGATGGCTGGGTCTTCCAACTCCTGGATAATATTTCAGGGGAATATCAGTACCCAGGATGTGTTTGTCTTCCAAATAGTGTAGCTCGTTGAAGGGAACATCCCAGTGCCCAAGATGGCTGGGCCCTCCAACTCCTGGATAACATTTCAGGGAAATATCAGTACCCAGGATGTGTTGGTCTTCCAAATAGTTTACCTCGTTGAAGGGAACATCCCAGTGCCCAAGATGGCTGGGTCTTCCAACTCCTGGATAACATTTCAGGGGAATATCAGTAGCCAGGATGTGTTGGCCTTCCAAATAATGTAGCTCGTTGAAGGGAACATCCCAGTGTCCAAGATGGCTGGGTCTTCCAACTCCTGGATAACATTTCAGGGGAATATCAGTACCCAGGATGTGTTGGTCTTCCAAATAGTGTAGCTCGTTGGAGGGAACATCCCAGTGCCAAAGATGGCTGGGTCTTCCAACTCCTGGATAACATTTCAGGGGAATATCAGTACCCAGGATGTGTTGGCCTTCCAAATAGTGTAGCTCGTTGAAGGGAACATCCCAGTGTCCAAGATGGCTAGGTCTTCCAAATCCTGGATAACATTTCAGGGGAATATCAGTACCCAGGATGTGTTGGCCTTCCAAATAGTGTAGCTCGTTGACGGGAACATCCCAGTGCCCAAGATGGCTGGGCCCTCCAACTCCTGGATAACATTTCAGGGGAATATCAGTACCCAGGATGTGTTGGTCTTCCAAATAGTGTAGCTCGTTGAAGGGAACATCCCTGTGCCCAAGATGGCTGGGCCCTCCAACTCCTGGATAACATTTCAGGGGAATATCAGTACCCAGGATGTGTTGGCCTTCCAAATAGTGTAGCTCGTTGAAGGGAACATCCCAGTGTCCAAGATGGCTGGGTCTTCCAACTCCTGGATAACATTTCAGGGGAATATCAGTACCCAGGATGTGTTGGTCTTCCAAATAGTGTAGCTCGTTGAAGGGAACATCCCAGTGCCCAAGATGGCTGGGTCTTCCAACTCCTGGATAACATTTCAGGGGAATATCAGTACCCAGGATGTGTTGGCCTTCCAAATAGTGTAGCTCGTTGAAGGGAACATCCCAGTGTCCAAGATGGCTGGGTCTTCCAACTCCTGGATAACATTTCAGGGGAATATCAGTACCCAGGATGTGTTGGTCTTCCAAATAGTGTAGCTCGTTGAAGGGAACATCCCAGTGCCCAAGATGGCTGGGTCTTCCAACTCCTGGATAACATTTCAGGGGAATATCAGTAGCCAGGATGTGTTGGCCTTCCAAATAATGTAGCTCGTTGAAGGGAACATCCCAGTGTCCAAGATGGCTGGGTCTTCCAACTCCTGGATAACATTTCAGGGGAATATCAGTACCCAGGATGTGTTGGTCTTCCAAATAGTGTAGCTCGTTGGAGGGAACATCCCAGTGCCAAAGATGGCTGGGTCTTCCAACTCCTGGATAACATTTCAGGGGAATATCAGTACCCAGGATGTGTTGGCCTTCCAAATAGTGTAGCTCGTTGAAGGGAACATCCCAGTGTCCAAGATGGCTGGGTCTTCCAAATCCTGGATAACATTTCAGGGGAATATCAGTACCCAGGATGTGTTGGCCTTCCAAATAGTGTAGCTCGTTGACGGGAACATCCCAGTGCCCAAGATGGCTGGGCCCTCCAACTCCTGGATAACATTTCAGGGGAATATCAGTACCCAGGATGTGTTGGCCTTCCAAATAGTGTAGCTCGTTGAAGGGAACATCCCAGCGCCCAAGATGGCTGGGTCTTCCAACTCCTGGATAACATTTCAGGGGAATATCAGTACCCAGGATGTGTTGGCCTTCCCAATAGTGTAGCTCGTTGAAGGGAACATCCCAGTACCCAAGATGGCTGGGCCCTCCAACTCCTGGATAACATTTCAGGGGAATATCAGTACCCAGTATGTGTTGGTCTTCTAAATAGTGTAGCTCGTTGAAGGGAACATCCCAGTGCCCAAGATGGCTGGGTCTTCAAACTCCTGGATAAAATTTCAGGGGAATATCAGTACCCAGGATGTGTTGGTCTTCCAAATAGTGTAGCTCGTTGAAGGGAACATCCCAGTGCCCAAGATGGCTGGGCTCTCCAACTCCTGGATAACATTTCAGGGGAATATCAGTACCCAGTATGTGTTGGTCTTCCAAATAGTGTAGCTCGTTGAAGGGAATATCCCAGTGCCCAAGATGGCTGGGTCTTCCAACTCCTGGATAACATTTCAGGGGAATATCAGTACCCAGGATGTATTGGTCTTCCAAATAGTGTAGCTCGTTGAAGGGAACATCCCAGTGCCCAAGATGGCTGGGTCTTCCAACTCCTGGATAACATTTCAGGGGAATATCAGTACCCAGGATGTGTTGGCCTTCCAAATAGTGTAGTTCGTTGAAGGGAACATCCCAGTGCCCAAGATGGCTGGGCCCTCCAACTCCTGGATAACATTTCAGGGGAATATCAGTACCCAGGATGTGTTGGTCTTCCAAATAGTGTAGCTCGTTGAAGGGAACATCCCAGTGCCCAAGATGGCTGGGTCTTCCAACTCCTGGATATCATTTCAGGGGAATATCAGTACCCAGGATGTGTTGGCCTTCCAAATAGTGTAGCTCGTTGAAGGGAACATCCCAGTGCCCAAGATGGCTGGGTCTTCCAATTCCTGGATAACATTTCAGGGGAATATCAGTACCCAGGATGTGTTGGTCTTCCAAATAGTGTAGCTCGTTGAAGGGAACATCCCAGTGCCCAAGATGGCTGGGTCTTCCAACTCCTGGATAACATTTCAGGGAAATATCAGTACCCAGGATGTGTTGGCCTTCCAAATAGTGTAGCTCGTTGAAGGGAATATCCCCGTGCCCAAGATGGCTGAGCCCTCCAACTCCCGGATAACATTTCAGGGGAATATCAGTACCTAGGATGTGCTGGTCTTCCAAATAGTGTACCTCGTTGAAGGGAACATCCCAGTGCCCAAGATGGCTGGGTCTTCCAACTCCTGGATATCATTTTAGGGGAATATCAGTACCCAGGATGGGTTGGCCTTCCAAATAGTGTAGCTCGTTGAAGGGAACATCCCAGTGCCCAAGATGGCTGGGTCTTCCAATTCCTGGATATCATTTCAGGGGAATATCAGGACCCAGGATGTGTTGGTCTTCCAAATAGTGTAGCTCGTTGAAGGGGACATCCCAGTGCCCAAGATGGCTGGGCCCTCCAACTCCTGGATAACATTTCAGGGGAATATCAGTAACCAGGATGTGTTGGTCTTCCAAATTGTGTAGCTAGTTGAAGGGATCATCCCAGTGCCCAAGATGGCTGGGTCTTCCAACTTCTGGATAACATTTCAGGGGAATATCAGTACCCAGGATGTGTTGGTCTTCCAAATAGTGTAGCTCGGTGAAGGGAACATCCCAGTGCCCAAAATGGCTGGGTCTTCCAACTCCTGGATAACATTTCAGGGGAATATCAGGACCCAGGATGCGTTGGCCTTCCAAATAGTGTAGCTCATTGAAAGGAACATCCCAGTGCCCAAGATGGCTGGGTCTTCCAACTCCTGGATAATATTTCAGGGGAATATCAGTACCCAGGATGCGTTGGCCTTCCAAATAGTGTAGCTCGTTGAAGGGAACATCCCAGTGCCCAATATGGCTGGGTCTTCCAACTCCTGGATAACATTTCAGGGGAATATCAGTACCCAGGATGTGTTGGTCTTCCAAATAGTGTAGCTCGTTGAAGGGAACATCCCAGTGCCCAAGATGGCTGGGTCTTCCAACTCCTGGATAACATTTCAGGGGAATATCAGTACCCAGGATGTGTCGGTCTTCCAAATTGTGTAGCTAGTTGAAGGGAACATCCCAGTGTCCAAGATGGCTGGGTCTTCCAACTCCTGGATAACATTTCAGGGGAATATCAGTACCCATGATGTGTCGGTCTTCCAAATTGTGTAGCTAGTTGAAGGGAACATCCCAGTGCCCAAGATGGCTGGGTCTTCCAACTCCTGGATAATATTTCAGGGGAATATCAGTACCCAGGATGTGTTTGTCTTCCAAATAGTGTAGCTCGTTGAAGGGAACATCCCAGTGCCCAAGATGGCTGGGCCCTCCAACTCCTGGATAACATTTCAGGGAAATATCAGTACCCAGGATGTGTTGGTCTTCCAAATAGTTTACCTCGTTGAAGGGAACATCCCAGTGCCCAAGATGGCTGGGTCTTCCAACTCCTGGATAACATTTCAGGGGAATATCAGTAGCCAGGATGTGTTGGCCTTCCAAATAATGTAGCTCGTTGAAGGGAACATCCCAGTGTCCAAGATGGCTGGGTCTTCCAACTCCTGGATAACATTTCAGGGGAATATCAGTACCCAGGATGTGTTGGTCTTCCAAATAGTGTAGCTCGTTGGAGGGAACATCCCAGTGCCAAAGATGGCTGGGTCTTCCAACTCCTGGATAACATTTCAGGGGAATATCAGTACCCAGGATGTGTTGGCCTTCCAAATAGTGTAGCTCGTTGAAGGGAACATCCCAGTGTCCAAGATGGCTAGGTCTTCCAAATCCTGGATAACATTTCAGGGGAATATCAGTACCCAGGATGTGTTGGCCTTCCAAATAGTGTAGCTCGTTGACGGGAACATCCCAGTGCCCAAGATGGCTGGGCCCTCCAACTCCTGGATAACATTTCAGGGGAATATCAGTACCCAGGATGTGTTGGTCTTCCAAATAGTGTAGCTCGTTGAAGGGAACATCCCTGTGCCCAAGATGGCTGGGCCCTCCAACTCCTGGATAACATTTCAGGGGAATATCAGTACCCAGGATGTGTTGGCCTTCCAAATAGTGTAGCTCGTTGAAGGGAACATCCCAGTGTCCAAGATGGCTGGGTCTTCCAACTCCTGGATAACATTTCAGGGGAATATCAGTACCCAGGATGTGTTGGTCTTCCAAATAGTGTAGCTCGTTGAAGGGAACATCCCAGTGCCCAAGATGGCTGGGTCTTCCAACTCCTGGATAACATTTCAGGGGAATATCAGTACCCAGGATGTGTTGGCCTTCCAAATAGTGTAGCTCGTTGAAGGGAACATCCCAGTGTCCAAGATGGCTGGGTCTTCCAACTCCTGGATAACATTTCAGGGGAATATCAGTACCCAGGATGTGTTGGTCTTCCAAATAGTGTAGCTCGTTGAAGGGAACATCCCAGTGCCCAAGATGGCTGGGTCTTCCAACTCCTGGATAACATTTCAGGGAAATATCAGTACCCAGGATGTGTTGGTCTCCCAAATAGTGTAGCTCGTTGACGGGAACATCCCAGTGCCCAAGATGGCTGGGTCTTCCAACTCTTGGATAACATTTCAGGGGAATATCAGTAGCCAGGATGTGTTGGCCTTCCAAATAATGTAGCTCGTTGAAGGGAACATCCCAGTGTCCAAGATGGCTGGGTCTTCCAACTCCTGGATAACATTTCAGGGGAATATCAGTAGCCAGGATGTGTTGGCCTTCCAAATAGTGTAGCTCGTTGAAGGGAACATCCCAGTGCCCAAGATGGCTGGGTCTTCCAACTCCTGGATAACATTTCAGGGGAATATCAGTACCCAGGATGTGTTGGCCTTCCAAATAGTGTAGCTCGTTGAAGGGGACATCCCAGTGTCCAAGATGGCTGGGTCTTCCAACTCCTGGATAACATTTCAGGGGAATATCAGTACCCAGGATGTGTTGGTCTTCCAAATAGTGTAGCTCGTTGAAGGGAACATCCCAGTGCCCAAGATGGCTGGGTCTTCCAACTCCTGGATAACATTTCATGGGAATATCAGTACCCAGGATGTGTTGGCCTTCCAAATAGTGTAGCTCGTTGACGGGAACATCCCAGTGCCCAAGATGGCTGGGCCCTCCAACTCCTGGATAACATTTCAGGGGAATATCAGTACCCAGGATGTGTTGGTCTTCCAAATAGTGTAGCTCGTTGAAGGGAACATCCCTGTGCCCAAGATGGCTGGGCCCTCCAACTCCTGGATAACATTTCAGGGGAATATCAGTACCCAGGATGTGTTGGCCTTCCAAATAGTGTAGCTCGTTGAAGGGAACATTCCAGTGCACAAGATGGCTGGGCCCTCCAACTCCTGGATAACATTTCAGGGGAATATCAGTACCCAGGATGTGTTGGCCTTCCAAATAGTGTAGCTCGTTGAAGGGAACATCCCAGTGCCCAAGTTGGCTGGGTCTTCCAACTCCTGGATAAAATTTCAGGGGAATATCAGTACCCAGGATGTGTTGGCCCTCCAAATAGTGTAGCTCGTTGAAGGGAACGTCCCAGTGCCCAAGATGGCTGGGTCTTTCATCTCCTAGATCTAATAATTTACAAAAACTTTTTTATTAGCATATTACGTGTTGTTATTACTTACGGTATGTAGTAAAAGAGTCTTACAACACTTAAGTTATATTTATACTTATACTGATTCACATACAGACGGTAAACATATATAAAATATGGTACTAGGCTATCGATTTCGACCAGTCACACCAGTCATCATCAGGCCAATGAGAGAACAATGAGGAGTTCTGATGATGACTGGTGTGACTGGTCGAAATCGATAGCCTAGTACCATCTTTTATATATGTTTACCGTCTGTATGTGAATCAGTATAAGTGTAAATATATCTTAAGTGTTGTAAGACGTCTTTTATTACATCCCGTAACTAATAATTTAGTCAATCAAACATGGTAAAATGTAAAGGGTAAGTAAGTCAAGTAGTTAACTTTAAGAAATGAACTACAAGAACAGGTTCGTTGCAAATTAAGTAGTACCAAATCTGTTATAGGCAGTAGTTGGATCTTACATATGATGCCAATGTGGTTGAGCATATTGTTAAAAGGAAACTTTTGAAATAATATACTTCCCTTATAGGTGACAATAATTTGTCAGGTATATAGGCTGCATACTACCTTGAGTTAGAAGTTCACCACGTGCTGTGCCCATCACTCACTGACCTATTCACTCATGAGGTCTGGCTGTAAATAAAACCCAGCACACAATTTTAATAAAACACATAAATGACTTTATATTCGGCTATTTTATTTAACAAGTCAAATAGTTTCTCGATCAACTAATTGACATCCAAATAACTGAACTCATAGTGTCAGATTTGAACAATTAATTCATAAACTCTAAACTGGAGTGAAGTATTTTATGATGAATTTAAACCGGGTAGTAATTGCTCTGAGTCAATGCCTATTTATTCAACATACAATCATATTACGAGGTAAATTTATAGGACAATGAGGTAGATTCTTGACGCATTAATTACCATTACAACAACTCCCTTTAACATAATTAAGCAGGGGAAACAGCGTAAAATTGACATCGAAATAGTTGTATAAATGAAATAGTGGTCTTCATTAAAGTAATCGATCCCTACAGTCATGGAGTGACCGGACGGGAGGTGTCACCTGATCTGTATTCCCGTCACCTCTGGGCCACTTGGCTGTGCGCGTCGCTGCTTAGCATTCCCGCAGCGGCCTCCAAGGTCTAGGATCCCCATTGTCACGGTCTTCACTTTCCAATTCGGGATCGAACTTCTGGGTTAACTACGTTTCCTATCGGTCGCCTTTAAGCTCCGGCGCGGCGTTCGCAATGGCCCGCAATATGATGAGTTGTTAATTTCTCCACTGTGCCTACTTTCGTTGCCTCACTTAACGCTCTTTTTTAAGAAAATCCCTCGTGAAATTAATTACAATGTAATTTTTATTTCAGTACGGAACAGTTGAATTTAAATGATCTGATACAATTATAACAAAAAACGTGAATATTAAATCTGTTGCTTAAATTGTGGACAAAGTTACCAACAAAAGCGAATTATACCAACCATTGCTACATTCTATTTCTATTTTAAATGCACTAGTATCTATATTCAAAACGCATTTTCTAATCGTTACGTTACGATTCGTTACGTATAAAAACGTTTCTACATATATGTAAACAATTTGGGAAATGCCAAGCATTTCCCCAGGGCTCATCCAATTGCCTTTAAAAGTTTAAATATTTATCTTTTTCAGACGATTATTTTATTTGGTGACTGTCTAAACATATGCAGGTTAGTCGTAAAAGTTCACCGTTTCCCCAAAGAACGCAGCTCAAAAAAATTTGTTTATACCTTCATGAGTATTTCCGGTGTAACTGGGTTACTCAAGCCTAGTTAATATTAAATGATAGGGGAGATTAGCTCTTTGTTGAGAGGGAGTTACATTTCTATACATAAATTCCATTGGTGTTCTGATTATAGTTTAAACACAACAGGATAACTTCTCTAGTGATGATGAAGGCTCCGAGAAATCGATCTGGGGTCATCTTAATAAAAATTTAAGTGACCAA
The DNA here is from genome assembly GCA_963675035.1 of Allygus modestus. Taxonomy (NCBI): domain Eukaryota; kingdom Metazoa; phylum Arthropoda; class Insecta; order Hemiptera; family Cicadellidae; genus Allygus; species Allygus modestus. Next base: position 214,038,970 of record OY776111.1, read on the forward strand.
ACCTCAGGCAAGAACAATTACTCATTCAGCGCATTTTCATTTACCTTGCAATAACAAGGAATTGCCTACGAATGAAGTAGAGGCATGCAAAGTGTTGAAGTAAAAATCAAATCAAATGCATGTTTTGAAATAAGATTACATCATATTTTCTGATGGTATCTACTAACAGCAGTAAAACTGTGTGGGAAGGAGGGGTGTGAAGCCACCGAAAAAAAATAAATTGGGAAAAAAGTCTCTCAAAGATGAATAAAGGAGATGATAAAATTAGTCTGTTAAATAAAATACAGCCGTATAAACCCCGTATCAGGCCGTATAAGGTCATTAAACTGTTAACCGGAATAATCCTGTTTATTAAAGGAATATAGCAAAGTCAATGATCATGCAATACTCATCATACTAATATTTCATCATCCAATTAGCATTGATAAGTAATTTGAACATTCCAAGAAATAAAACTATCTAATGAGTAAAGATTAAAAATAATATTAAAAAAATTAAACAATCTGTGACTAGGTTCGTCATTTTATAGATCAACAGATGTACAACTGGAACACGTACACAATTATAACACAAACAACATAAACATATTAATGTAAAATACACGAAAACATGCATGAACAATCTTTTACAAAAATTCATTCCTATCAAACTTGTTCTTTAAAATTGTATATAGTGCCATAGTCCTCTGTCTTTAATATTTGCAAGTTGTCTAAAGAAGGTATTTTCTAACACCGAGACTATGTTGCAATCATCCTGCTTTTATAAACGGAAAGGAAAAATAATGCTTAAAAAATATAACATGTATAACACAATTGAATAACAAAATAATGCTAATAAGGACTTAAGGTAGGATTTTTCTTGCATTATGACTGATCGAATTCGTTGTAAATGTATACTAATTTCCTCCTGCAAAATAATTCAAAATTAAAGCAAACATGAACTCTCCTAATGTAGCACGGTGTTCAAGGTATCGCACCAGTCTTTAGCTTTAGATAAGTTTCAAGTATATAGACCGTATATTATGGAGTAGCATCAATAACAGTCGGGAGGATCAATTAGTATTATTGATTTAAAACAGAATAGGTAAAGCGATTTTAAATGAAACTAGATGAAGCCGTAGCAATTAGTCATTAGACAGGTTTGGGACTGTTATCTGCCATTTTGACATCGGTGAACTATTAGAAGTTGTCACAATAGTGGAAGTCGTCTTGGCTATCCAGTGGGTCCAGCTTCCCTGATTTAGCACCCTATTTTTACCTTGGTCTCTCCTAGTCCTCCTTAAAATCTGAGTCTCCCAACTGAACCAAGGTACCTATCAAGTATCCTTAGGGGAATAATGAATGTCCCTTGCCTGTCTTACGACATCTAAGGGGTTTCGGGAATGGAAGGCTCTTACCCGAAAAACTATTAAATTCTGTATTCAGTTTCAGGCAAGATAGAACGAACCGAACTAGAGGAACAGTCCTCCAATCAACGTGGATTAGTGGGCTCCATGGGAGGGAAGGTCTTTGCCTGATTTTTCAAAAAGGACGTCGGGGTTAGAGTGCGAATCAACTTGGGGTTGCCCAGGTCTTAGCCCAGGTGGTGGGTAGGTTAGCGGTATTCGATATCTCTTAGTATATGTCTAAGTGGGATGTGCCTATCCGGTCATTTCTGGGGCACTCTAACCGTTTAAAGCTGGGTTTTCCTAGCCACGGAACTTTTCGGCAGCGGAGAGCGGAACGCGGAGAGCGGAGTACGCTGGCCTCTCCTCATCATGTAATCAAATGGTGCTGTTTTCCTAGAGAGCGGACTTGTTCCGCACCGCACCTTAGATTTGGTTACATGATGAGGAGAGGCCAGAGTTTTCCGCTCTCCGCTGACGAAAAATTCCGCGCCTAGGAAAACCCAGCTTAAATGAAATATCTAAAATAATTGGTCATTTGAATAACCTCTGCCGTTATAAAAATTAATAATTATAAATAATATTATAAACGTGTTGAATAAATTTATCTTAAACATTCGATAATCCAAAGGATTACATACGCTAGTAGTTAAATTTTACTGTCCATATGTAAAGTAATTACTAGATGTATATATCTGTCATCAAACATATATGGAATTATATTCATCATGTAATTACATATGCTTACCTATCTGTAATTAATTTAATCCTGCTTAGTCCCTTTGAAATGAATACAGGAGCATTTAGGAACCGCAATATAAATTATAGATTCTCTTAGGTTGTTTCATATTGATGTTCATGTTTGAATTGCAACGAGTGGTCAGCATTGTTCCATTCCACCGCTTGTGCATATTTGTTTGAATGAATTGTTGAATGGCTTGTATGTTGGAATAAATAAAAGACATCAAGTACAACCAACAAGTTAAAATAAGCAAAGCCAATTATAAATGATAAATACTATTTATAACAATCATTAACCAATCATACATGCCAAAAACGCAGAATTAAAGCAATGCATGCCTTAATTATAGTGTGTTTCAGTCCGAAGCGGGAAGCCATCGAGTATTTATTTTTGTATAAAATTGTCACCACAGGTCTTCCACATACAGTTCAGAAAGACCGCACATGGGAGAGCGTGGTTGAATTACCAGCATGCACTAAGTCCCGGTGTGTTCATGGCCTTGGGTCCTAAACCGGAGCTATCCCTTATATAACTAGTGTAATTATTTGAGTCCTACTACTGAATAATCTCATGCAGGGAAGCAGCTAAGCCTACTAGTAGTCAAGAGCGTGACGTCGGAACTGAGTCTAGGCAAATGGTCAAACTAGGTCTACTCTGGTTTGATCTGATTAAACAGTTATGTTCGTGCGGAGATCGTAATACAGAGTTATGTTTAATATTGGCCATACATAAGCGCATTGATCTATGAATGGTACTGGACTTGCAATATTGTAAAGTATTGAAACTTGGTATAAGAGCGTCAACTGGTTGACAGAGCTTAGTAATTGCATCTACCCTCGAAGTCCTTTGTTTGATCTTCCTCTTAAGAAGGTGCGGCCAAACTCTAAGGACTCAGACTGAGCCATTACTGGCCACTGTATTCCTTTCATATGTTGACGATAGTTTTCATCGTTGTGTATATTACTTCACTTTACTGTAACCATATTGAGTTAGATAATTCTAATTACGTAAATCCATCATTTCCAAATATTTGAGTAAATTATATAAATGACAATAAAAATCAGAAAATAGAGGATGGGATATGTAAATTTTATGTAGCTAAATACTAGTCGTGCTACCTGAAAAACATGGATTTTCTTGGTCAAAAAATATATAGAAGAACATAAAAATATTAGAACAGGGTGTTTTTCTATTTTTATGCTAGTCAAATACAATTGTAAAACAAAACAAAACAAATTAAATTGCCTAAATTAAAAAAACAAAAACAAAAAAAGTTTTTATGTATCAAAATTAACTCTCTAGGATACCAAAGTAAAAACTGTTTTGCTAATTTTTAATACTATTTGAGAGAGTTTTCACCATAAATATTGTAGATTTCCAAGTTAAAATTTGAAAAAGAAATTCAACTTTTTTTTACTGACATAAAAAACTACACAGAATATCATTGACGAACGTCTCATCAAACAAAAGAAAAATAATGCTAATTTGTAAATAGTGAATAAACATAATTTTTTTAACATACACAATTTTTGACACTGTTAAAACTAATTTTCTATCAGAAAAAACGTTTCTAAAATGAAAACAAATGACTCTATTTGTATGTTACTATGCAAGTGAGGTAGAACATTACACAGGACTAATGCAGGATATTATGTCTGATGTTCTAAGAAAGAGGTTTTGTGCTGTGGAACAACTAGAGACAGGGCCTGAATAAGAGGTGTGGGGCCCATAGGCTTGAGTTTATTTGGTGCCCCCTCCATGACTATTGAAGGGGGATGTGTGACTAAGAGACTCAATAAACAAGTGTCTGGTCACAGCCCGACGTACCTTCATTTTGTGGATATGTTATTTGTTATTAGGAGATACCAGCGTCTTTTTTATCTTCGTTCTTCGTTTTTTACTTTCTCCCCCTATACATAGTATATGGAGAAAGTATTGTTTTCGTAAAAATTTTCGAATTTGAGTTGTTAGTGGAAATATTCGTTTTGGTGCTCCCTGAACCCAAAAAAGTGGTTTTTACGTGATGTCTGTCTGTGTGTGTGTGTGTCCGTGTGTGTGTGTGTGTGTGTGTGTGTGTGTGTGTGTGTGTGTGTGTGTGTGTGTGTGTGTGTCTGTGTGGATGTTTACAGAGCTAGAGCCCTAACCTATGGGCCGATTTTTATGAATTTGGTACTAATCCACGATATCTCCAGGCGTTTTTTTCATTTTTTTGAATTTTTGATTTTTAAGGGTAATTATCCCCCCAAAACCGCCAAAAAACATGAAAAATCCAAATTTCTTAAAAACGGCTCTAACGATTTTGATGAAACTTTCGTGGTTGTAGAACTTTAGGTTTCCAACAAAATGACACCACCCGCATTTCTGGAAAAATTCGGGTTCAGAAATTACAGGACTTAAAACATCAAAAATTCAGTTTTTTTGGATTTTTAATAAAAAATCATAAATGTTAAAAAAGATTACTATTCACCATTAAAAAGAGCTCAAAAAACTAAATAAATTAGTATTTTAAATTACTATTCTACGATTGCTAGTTGCGGAGAAAATTGAAATTTTCATTTAGCAGTAAACACAGTACGTTGTCCAATGTTATTCTTATGGGGAGTACAAAAATTACTATTTCTCTCTTATTTACTGATCAATTTCATTAAAATTTTATATGCAGGTCAAGTTAGCATTGACCAACAGATGATGTTCGAAATGTGTTGCTATTTAACCCTGGAGGGGGCAAGGGGGCATTTCCCCTCTCAAAACTACTGTGTGTAGCAACGGACTCTACAGTGCCTCCAAAAAAGCAATTTGGGTGGATATTTCTGAAAAAAACTATTTTAGACAATTTTCTGTACATTTATCTATACTTCATATTCTATATTTAGTAAATAACAAATATTTTTGTCATTAAAGTTTGGCTAAAAGGGAGAAAGTATGTGTCAGTTTCCTGATACCGTTTATTTATTGTTCTTTTAGCGAATATCCCCTATAGGGAAGAAGCTATTACCGTAGGTCTCATAGTAAGACTTAAGCCCGAGACCATGATAATTTTTTGTTTTGAGGTCCCCAGATGACAAAAACACTATTCGTTAAAATTTATATATATATATATGTGTGTGTGTGTGTGTGTGTGTCCGAGAATGCGATAACTGGAGTAAAAAACGTCCGATTTCGATGAAATTTGGCTCAAATGTGTAAAATGACATTAATGACTTTAAGTTCGAAAACCAAAAAAATCTGACCATGGGAAGGGGTGTTTATGGGGATTTTAAATTGTTCAAAAATCAGTTTTTTGCATTTTTCACCCTAAAATTTTTGAACGACTTAATTTTGGTTATGACCATATTATAGAGCTTAGAAAAACAAATAATATAGTATTTTGAATTATTAACCTAGGTTAAGTGGTTGCGGAGAAAATCGAAAAAACCTACTCATAAAATCTCCCATGTTAATCTTATGGGAAAAAGGTTTTTGGCTTTTCCTCAGTTTATTTCAATGTAAACTTCACATTTGCTTTTACCAATCTGTTTAGTTCTACAAAACAATCATTTTGGTGTTTAAATTGTGATTTTACGCCCAACCGTTGCTGAGATATTCAATGTGCTAAACACAGTACGTTGTCCAATGTTATCCTTATGGAGAATAAATAAAATTTGTTATCTCGATTATTTATGAATGTATGTTGATGAAACTTGGTATGTGGCTTCACGTAGTACTGGTATATTGATATTTGCACAAAAAATTGATTTTTGTTGATTATTCCCATAGCAGCAAACCTGCATACACAGCCTCCATGTTATTCTTATGGAGAATAAGTAAAATGTAATGACTCCCTTAATTATGAATATAAATTAATAAAACTTGGTTTATAGCTTCACTTGGTTGATTTATATTGATAATTTCATAAAAACCCATTTTTTGTTGTTCCTTGTTGCAGCAAACCTGCTTACTCAGCCCCCATATCATTCTTATGGAGAATAACTAAAATGTTATATGGCGCTTATTTATGATTGAATATTGATGAAACTTGGTATGTGGCTTCACCTAGTTAAATTATATTTATATTTGCATAAAAACCAATTGTTTATGTTCCTTGTTTCAGCAAACCTACGTACTCATTACCAATGTTATTGTTATGGATAATAATTAAAATCGCTTATATGTGAATATACCGGGTGTCCACAAAGTCTTGGCCTGATTTAATAGCTTTGCTGTACGAAAACCATTAGAGCCACACTTAACTTCTATGCCTTGTTTTGAAGGGAATTTAATCAAGTTTTATTTCATTAAGTTGGTAACACCTAAACACAGCTGATTGACAACAATACAGTTATGATTCAATACAATAACAAATCAGAAATGGTAAGTTTACAAGAGAAATCACAGTGTGTTTTGTGGTTTCACGAAACCCAATCCCCTATAGCAGTTCGACGACTTTTCACGCGAACATTTGGAAGACCTGCTCCTGATGGAAGAAGCATCAAGAGATGGTATTCGAATTTTAGGGAAGGAGGCAGTGTATGCGACAAGAAACGCACTGGACGCCCCCGCACCAGAGAAGAAACGGTAGATGTCGTGCGCCAAACATTTTAGCACAATCCTCGTCAGTCAATTCGTAAAGCTAGCCAAAAGTTACATATCCCACGTTCTACTATTCACAAAATTTTGAAAAAGGAACTTCAATGCTTATAAAATGCAGGTTGTTCAAAAGCTTGAGCCAAATTATTTTCCCCTCCGAACTGCTTTTGCTACCCAAATGCTAGATTCATTGGAACTTGATGACAGTTATTTGAAACGTATATGTTTTTCTGATGAAGCTACTTTCCATTTAAGTGGGAAGGTTAACAGACACAATTTTAGAATTTGGGGGAGTGAAAATCCCAGGATCGTGATTGAACATGAAAGGGACAGCCCAAAACTAAATGTTTGGTGCGGTGTAATGCATGATGGAATCATTGGACCATTTTTCTTTGTGGAAGAAAATGTGAATAGGTTTGATTACTTGGATATGTTGGAGTTGTATGTAGTCCCTCAATTAGTAGAACTGCAACCTATGATAATTTTACAGCAAGATGGTACCTCGCCTCATTGGGCTAAATGTGTGAGGGATTTTTTAAATCTCCACTTCCCCGGACGCTGGATCGGGCGTGATGACCCGACGAAATGGCCACCTCGTTCCCCTGATGTAACCCCCATGGATTTCTTTTTGTAGGGATTTGTCAAGGACACTGTCTATTCCTCCCCGGTTCCTAATTTACAAACACTGAGGGAGAGAATCATAAATGCTGTGGCGTCTGTAACCCAGGATATGCTAACTAAAACCTGGGACGAACTGAAAAGACGTCTAGAAGATCTGCAGGCCACTGGAGGCGCACACGTAGAGGTGTATTAAGTCTGTACATAGTTATAAAATCTTAAGAAGTTGCCTGTTATATCTGTAAATAAATCTTTATCCTACTATCACTCGTTTTCATGCTATGCGGTTTCCTTATCAGGCCAAGGGTATTTTTATGAAACTTGGTATGCGGCTTTATGTGGTATTAAGACAAATATTATGCATTGGAAATTCGCTGAGGACGCAGGTTTGCTGCGACGGGGGTATTTATCTTTGTCTCTTTTAAACGTATAGCTCCATCTCTTTCCAACTAGTGAGTGGTTTCCTGAACTCAGGGGCACCGCTGGTATCCCCATAAAGCATATTGTCTGATGGAAAGGGTTTTATATCTCTCGGGTTCAGTTCCATAAATAAAAATATGACTTCTTCGCGTTACATCGGCCGTAAATGACAATCTTACCGCAGATAAACGGTTTGATGATATAATTCTGAGGTAAAGTAAATCCCGCCCAAAAAACGGGATTATTTTTCGCTGAAAATTTACGAAATTTTGAGACAGGTCCATTCCTAATCACGAGCTAAGGAACAACTAATTTAACCTTCAGTCAAACTGTCAAACTGAGAAATAAAGCAGGTGTGGCGACGGGAAAGGGCGGGGCGCAGAACTAATTCCCTCTAGCAATTCATCACAAACACTTCCTAGTCTGAAAAAATTGAGCCTCTTGGATGAGTGGCGCCCTATGCTGCAGCCTAGTCAGCCTAATCAGACCCTGACTAGAGATAATTTATTTCTAAGATTGGAAGTATTAGCATTTGTAATATTGAATAAATCTTGGTTTTTCAAGAGGAATGTAAGACATTCAAGAATATAAATGCTGAAAAATGTTGACAAATTTTGAAAATACACGTCTACATGAACTAAGCTTATGCATACCAAGAACTATTCAATCAGCTTTTTTTCTGCAAGAGGAAAATTCTTTTAGTTTTTGATGATTCATAACCCCAGATTGCAACTCCATAGCATATTTACCAGCTTTTAAAAATACTATTTATCTCCTTTCCTTACTTTATTTAAAACTTAAGGGAGTCATTATGTCTATTGCCATTTTAGTTTTAGATAGTAAACGTTGAGATCATGAAAAATATGATCATTCTTTCAAACAAATTAAAACACGAAAGTATCATATACCTTTCAGTAACGAATAACAAGCTTTGGTATTCTGGATTGAACCAAGTTTTAATTGACCGCTATGATATTCCCAGGTTTGAGTCCCTATCATAAATTTGCTAAATTTTAACACTGCACTTAATTTTTTTTATCACGATGAAAGTCTTATCAAATTCAAAACATATCGATTCTCAAACACTTTGTATGTGGTATCTTGATTTTGCTTACAATACAAAATTAATTCGCCATGGGCAAGTGAGAACAATGTATTTTACATTTACGCTATTGTTAAATAACCAAACAGTTTAAACATCCTACTTATAAAAGTAGTGTTTAATGTCAGAATTAATTGGACGAGTAAGTTTTGAAAAAATAACTGCTATTACGTGAGGCATCAAGATGCTTGTAATTTAATTAGGAAGCACGATTAAACTTCTTATCTTCAAAGTACTTGGTAATAGTCGTGCAATTAATTCTCTTAAAACCATAAATCTAAAGTACAAATTTACTTCTCATCATTATAAAGCTTAAGAGTTAAATTAGTGTATTGAGAATTATTATTGTCCGTCTAATATTTTTGGAGAACGTTGATATTTTAATTTAGACATAAATTCAGTATTTTTTCCAATGACGTGCTTATGGGGAATACAAATATATGACTTGTCCCTTATTTACTGATAGATTTCATAAAATATGTCATGTAGAATTACTGTTAACATTGCCCAATAGAGGATATTCGGAATATGTTGCCACCTGTCACTGGGGGTGGAGGGGGATTTCTTATCTTAAAAACTACCATGTGTATCAAATGACTGTAGTGCCTCCAATAAACATTTGTAGTGTTGGTGAACATTTATGATAAAAATAGTTTACTAGAAGAATCACGTGCCGTTCTTTATATTCCATATTGATTAAAATAGAGCTATACGGGAGAAAGTATGTGTTAGTTTTCTAATCCTCTTTATTTCATTTACATATCTATTAAACTAAAAACAGAAAATCAGAAAAGTGCAGCAATAAACCTTTACTTGCTGCACAGTTAAATAATTAATAACTGCATGGTAATGCATTGCATATATTGTTTTTTAACATGCAGTAAAAGTAAATATTTTCCTATAAAACCTGAAATATTTATTTATGAAACTTTTTTGCTACCAAAACAATGATTTGTTAACTAATTGACAGTCTTAATATTAATACGTAAATAGCTAATGACTAAAGGTACCGGTAATTAAAAACTAGTTAAAATAATAAATTTGTCTGAATTATTGTAAAAGTAGATCATTGATTAAATTTATAACAAGGTAAAACTGTGCTTACAACGCAAACGGAACAGAATATGTGGTATGAACTGTAATGTTGTTCATATAAGGTTCAGAGACGTCGAACGTTCAGGAATGAGGCGGCGACGGGCTTGAATAGGCACGGAAGTGACTAAATTGACGTCCCATGTGTACGATTGGGAAGTAAACGTTATAGAAATGTTGTTGGATATAACTACCGTTTATCATTTAAATGAGGGACTCTCCCGTAAGGCTGATTAACTGAGCAACTCTACAAATACGAATTTGTATGACAAATTTAGTTCCAGGAATTATTTCGATAGGTTTTAACATAATTTGTATGCGGAGTTTTGTAATTTAAGCTTATACTCGTCTTATGACGGACAACAATCTTTATAATGTAGTTATTCTAACCTTTTAAATTGGATTGAAAGCCAGAATATTTTTTAAGGCGTTAGTAAGGGGTTACATTTCATTGATAAATAACCGAAAATTTGGTAAAATGCTTATAGCCAAGTAATGTGACCTTTAGGATATATTTTTTCATCAGTAGAATTTTTATACTGATATATAATTATTAGTAGAATATAATTATTATACTTAGAAGAGAGAGAGAAGAGACAAGAAGCTCTAAGCACTAGCCAATGTCCAAAACAGGTCACGATATAACTTCTTCTGATTTACCAAATTAATTCCCTTAAGCGCAGTAAGTGTTTCCTAATCAGCCCAAATGTTGTTGATATAATATTTTTTAGCTCTTTTATAATGTATTAATGGAAAGAATACCTCTAGACACATTTCCTATTATTGTGGTAGAATAAACTCTTAAATTTCAAAATAAATCTTTAAACTATATTTTGGTATGTGGTAAATGACTACAGTGTATCACTAACATATGGAAACAACATACTGCAGTGATACATACACTAGGCACATGCCATTCGGCTCTGCTCGCTATGTCAATTTTGCATTTTCCACGTGGTCAATGAAACTGACGTGTTTCACGGAAGCTGTTTTTGCTACTACAATGAAAGCCTTAAATAAGGAAAGGAATAGTTAAAACAATATGCCTTTAGATATTTAAACCTCCTTTCCAGTTTCCAGTTTCAGAAATGGATCAAATAGCATAATCTTACATACATCTTGATAAAATTATAAAATTCATTGAGCCTCCTAGTGTTAATTTCCTTAATTTCGGTTGTTTCTGCAAAACGTATAAGTTTTGATAAAACCGGACAGTGTTATTATTAAAATATATTAATCTTGAAAACAATATAATTAATAACGGAGCTCATGCAAACTGGTTAGCATAACTGGTTAAATAAATAATACAATTAAAAATAAACACTTAGCAGCAAAATAGGAATCTTGCAATGGCATCATAACTAGTTCAGACAAATGTCTTTATGTAATATATGACCTATTTATTTATAATTAATGACTATGTAATCCTAAAAGAACCAAACTTAAGTAATGAGAATCAAATGTTGTAATTTTTGGATCTAGCGCAAAGAAATTATATCAAGATTAGACTAAAAAACTATTTTTGTTGTTGTTTCCCAGACAGACCAATTAACTGTTACATTTTTCTGAATGGAAGCTGATCTCTGCTTGGAGTCTTATGAAACCTCACCGACTCGACACTAACTTTAATAGTTCCTGGTTTGCATCAAAACTGAACGTGCCCTTAAAGGTTTTTAATACAAATATTATAGTTCACTTACAAATTGATAGAGAATGAATATGCCATACGATTTACGTCAAACAATAAGTCTATTATTAATTGGAGAAATATATGTACAATACCGTAATTCATATTCATAGACACTATGTACCACATTTTACTATATTTATACACTTGACGCATCACAAAACACAACAGAATATGTGTTGGGGTATATTGTGATTACTTCAAAAGCTGTACTTATTGTATTATTAAATGTTTTACTGGACAAATTGAAATGATTTCAGGCAATACAGTTGTCCTCAATAATTCTAAATAATTTAACATGCATAAATCGTTAAAAAGGACTTGGTTTTAGCTGAATAATGATAAGGCAGGAACTGCTGCTTTTAGTTCAAAATACGGAAACAGTTCTATAACATATTTACCGTTCCTGAATCTGACACTTATTTACCTACAAATTCTAGATTTCTTGGCTGAATCATTGATAATCAATTAACTTGGAAGGAAGAAAGGTCATCAGTTCTTAAACCATTAAGAAATATAATATTAAAAGCTGTCTAACTCTAGTACTTGCTTCAACCTTTACTACGTGCAGATTAATTAAATAAAAGTGATGTATCTTACTGATTTATTTTTTTTAATAATTCATATTTAGTATAAATGTTTTTTATTTAGCTGATGAAAACTTAAATTAGCCACAGATTTAATACGATATTTCTCACGTAATTAATTTATACTGATTGACTTATATTTTTACTTCTAACTAGCTGATAGTCGCAGGCTTCGCCCCGCAAATGATTTATACAAACTATTACAGTTGTGTGTGCTGCATTCTGTGCTTAGCCTGTGGAACTACTACGAATCAAAATCAGCTGTTTGAATTTTGTCAGCTCAAACAGAAATAAATGTCCATAAGGAATACATGGGAACTTTTTCGGGGTCCCTAGCGGAGCCCTAAGGTCAGATCAGGATGAAAACCATTTAGTTTTCCTATTTTATGCCTAAAGAATCAGTGTACAAAATTTCAGCTCTCCACCTACATGGGAAGGTGGAGAATTAGTGATGAGTGAGTCAGTCAGTCAGTCAGGGCTTTGCCTTTTATAGATATAGATTTTACTGTTAGATGGTACAAGTCATTGGCCGTTTAATCTCTTGAAAATGAACTTATGAACTTTTTCTCTATATTGTAAATTTGTATTATTTTGTTGATAAAATATTGTTTGTTACTAATTCAGTTAAAGCCTTACAAAGGTATAACTGTTAAGATAACAAATAACCACGATTACGTAGCAATGCAATTTTTAATAGTTGTTTTGTTTTTTATACAATTGTTATTTATACTTTTTTGATTGTGAAAAGTGCAAATCCCCAGTTGTCTTTAATTACTTGTCAATAAACGGGAGCAGAGGAGCTCTCTTTTAAAAATAATTCTGGATTTTTAGGTACAAAGATGCCATTCATAACGAATTACCTTTATACAGTATGACTCGTATTTACAAATTAATTGGAAAATTGGAATTGGCGTTTGCTAACTCCCGGAAAAGGCAACGGTTTCATTTACATGAGACCGGACTTACAGCAGAGAAGGTCACAACCACACAATTGCCTTTACATAAAGAAATATCTTATACTTTTGAACCTTAAGAATATAATTTAAATTAATTTAAAAATATAAGTTCGAAAAAGTTACAAGATCAAGTCAACAGTTAGAAAAAAACTACTTTTAACAGAACGTTTACCAGAAAAAATCATAAACAATATAAATAATATAGCCTACTGTAAAATGAGTTAATTATAAACACAAAATATTAAAATTATTGGGATATATATCCTACTTTGCATTAGGAATTATAACGAACTGTTGTTTATCAATTTTACATTCTTCGTGTACGGATTTAGAAAATAATATTTCGTTCTTAAAATAAAGCTTTGGTCGTAAAGATAGTAATCAGCTGCGTATTATTGGGATGTGAAGCTTATTTGAGCTATTCGCATAAAACAACCCATTGATCTAAGTATATTTTTAACACATACTCAAGCTAGGGTGCTTTTGATGCTTTATGTTTTTAAATGTGCCGCGTTCTTTGATGTGTCCTAAAGCCTCTGTTGTGTGCATAACGTTTGTTTTATGAAAATACCATTATCACCTTCCTGACAAGGATCATATAGCGTACAACCTTTCACTGAATTTTTAATCTAAACATTCGCCTGAGCTTCTATGCTGAAGATTGGCGTTTAAACTGTAATTGTTTATGACTGATGGTTGACACAGTGTTTCCGATGAGACAACTGTTGAATTAGATAAATAAAATAAACTGTTTTTCGAACAAAGTAATTCAAATCAAAATTTATAAAACTTAATTTTTATGGGTCTGTTTAGTGGGTCTAGTATAAAGATAAATGTCAAAATCTTGGTGGTTTTTCGAAAGGGGTTATGACAACGAGATTACAGGTGACGTAATCTAGAGTCTTAGTATCTAGAGTCTAGAGTCTTTTCTTTTTAGTTCACTGGTCAATCGTTTTAAATTTAATTCTAAAACATAGGGAATTTAAATTACATCTAAACTGTTCCTTTTTTACAACAAATAATACTAAATTTCGAGTAATATATAACACATCTAAATACAGAACTTTAGTTCGAGAACAGTAAAAAGTAAAACATCAGTTTAAGAGGGGGCTCCAGTCATCAGCTTCTAACTTCTTCTCTCATAACGCCTATGATAACTTTCCAAAATCGCTGATTTATGGTCAATAAAAAAAACAAAGAAGTACCTAGCGGTTTCATTGAGCAGGACTTCCATATCACAAATATAGTTCACCTATAAACAATTGTAAATTTGGAATATATGGAAATTTTATCGAACAATTATTATTTAAGATATAGACATTTTTCTCACTGAAATCGCTAGTTATTTGTTCACTCGTTAACATGGGCTATACATCAACAATATAGAATAATCCGTTGCTGAGAATCGGGCTCTAAATGGTAACGTTGGCCTTATAAGGAAAGCAGGTAGAAACTCCAAACGTTTCGTGATGGTGCTCCTCTTAACTAGCAAATCCGCTTAACGCTGTATTTTAATATAAAGGATCAAGTGGCTTATCTGTGAAACAATAAACGGTATCTGGAAACTGACACATACTTTCCACTTTAGCCCAACTTTAATGAATAAATTACTTTTTATTTAGTAAATACAGAATACAAAGTACGGTCGAATGTACGGAAAATCTTGTAAACAAGTTGTTTTCAAAAATATCCACCCAGATCCCTGTTTAGGAGGCACTACAGAATCCATCGCTACACACGTGGTTTTGAGAGGGGAAATGCCCCCTTTTCCCCCTCTCAGGGTTATTAAGGGGCAACATATTTCGAATTTCCTCTGTTGGTCAATGCTAACTTGACAAGCATATCACATTTGAACTGAATTGATCAATAAATAAGAGAGATAGTAATTTATGTATTCCCCCTAAGAATAACATTGGACAATGTACTGCGTTTACCGCAAAATGAAAATTTAAATTTTCTCCGCAACCAATTATTGTAGAATAGTAATTCAACCTACTAAATTATTTAGTTTTTTAAGTTCTTTTTAATGGTGAATAGTAATATTTTTATATTCATGTATTTTTTTATGAAAAATTCAAAACTGAAGTTTTGATATTTAAGTCTTGTAATTTCTGAACCCGAATTTTTACAGAAATTCGGATGGTGTCATTTTGTTGTAAAACTAAAGTTCTACAAACGACTAAGGTTTAATTAAAACCGTTAGAGCCGTTTTTGAGAAATCTTGGTTTTCATGTTTTTTGGCGGTTTTTGGGGGATAATTACCCTCAAAAATCAAAAATTCAAAAATAAAAAAATCACCTCGAGATATCGTGGATTAGTACCTACCTACATACCAAATTTCATAAAAATCGGACCATTGGTTAGGGCTCTAGCTCTGTACATATCCATACAGACAGACAGACAGACACACAGACATCACGTAAAAATCACTTTTTTGGGTTCAGGGAGCACCAAAACGAATATTTCCACTAACAACTCAAATTCGAAAATGTTGACGAAAACAATACACTCTCCATATACTATGTATAAGGCGGAGAAAGTAAAAATTTAAGATTTTATGGCAGCGAAACCCGTCATAGTACTTAAACTTGTTCGTTAAGAATAAAACTATTATTAAATTCAGAATAAATTTAAAAATTTTTGGAATACATATGACATTCAGAGTGAATAGTACCTTATTCATCTAATGGATGTAATCTACACAGTCGGATGAATATAAAAAAATTCCCAATTTAGTAGAGCGAGTGCATAAGGTTGACCACACCTTCTAGCGTCCAGTGCCATTTACCATCACGCAAAGGCAACTAAGTGTAGCGAAATATTCCCTATTAAACACGAAGCATTTTAGTATACTTTTTTGGCGTAACAGAGTTCATCAACGTTAGTTATTTTAAAACTATACACACCAAGTGTTTAAATCCCTATGAAAGTAAGTTTGAGCGATAGGTGGCGTCGCGCCGCTTCTGCCGCTAATTTCTCTGGGACATTAAGAGTCCAAGCAGGCGCGCGCCTTATGTGACCGGGAGCCAAGTATAAAAGCTTCACCCGGGGTTTGTGTCGTCAGTCACTCCCTCACCTCCTTCACAACGACATGCAGACCCTGGGGCTCGTGGTTCTCCTGGCGGCGGTGGCTGCGGCGGCCGTGGTGCCCTCTAGCTCGGCGCCCCCGCAGGGCTCCCTGTGGCGAGGGACGGCCATGGACGGCGTCGTCCAAGACCTGGAGGCCGCCTGCAACGAGAAGAACGACGGCATCTCCTGCATCAAGTACAAAGTCCTCAACCTCATCGACCAGGCTCTCATGAAGGATTCTTTACAGGTAATGTCTAACGTATTGTCACCCGAAGAAGACGAGATCTGCAATGTTTTATCCAAAGAAAATTAGATGTGCAAAAGCAAAAATAATCAAAATCACATTAAATGCAGCTTTAGCTTAATCCTCACTTTTTATATTAGTATTATAAGACAACAGAATAACAATTATATTCATCTTGGTAACGCAAATTTCACTTTCCTTCTAAATACAATAATAAAATTTGCTCAGTGAGTTCAAAAGAGCCGTGTAAATAATCATCTATATTATTAATACGCTACTAGCAAACTTTTAAAACAATAAGAATTTTTTGTTTTAAGACTTACCCCCACATATTATACACTAAAACGCGCGTCTAGGTGTGCAGATGTGCAAACTGGTTTTAGATTTTCGATTTAGACCTCAGGGCTCAGCCCCACGGGACTTCCAAGTCCCCATGTTATTCATATTGATGACAGTTTCATTTGGTTTATGTCACATGTGTTTTTTATTAATTTAATTAATTAAAATAAGCAGCTATTATAAGGACTATATCTAACTAACAGACTGACATTGTTTTGTTTACTATTATTTAATTATTTTCGCTTCTCAAAACGGGATGCGCAAGCTGCGCACAGGAAATTCTAGTATTACATTAAATGTAAAATAAATTGTTACTTGTATTGTGGCTTAAATTTTTTTTAAAATTCCAAAGTAACTAAAGCCACTTAAAATGATATTTTGTATAACGACAACACAACGATTGTTGATGATATTACTACCTTGCAATAATTTTATCCTGCACACATTGCAATAGCCAAACAATATTAACATAAGTTAAGAATGACGTTTGTGGTGTCTGAAGTTAACCTTATATAAGTTAATCATCTAAAATAGATTATCGACGTTTGCTCTCGGTAATATTGAAGCCAAAAATCTATAGCTTATTGATTTAAACCGTTACAAACTAAAAACAGTTTAACCTATTCGTTATTAGGACGAAATTATAAAGTGGTATCAGATGATATTTTAATTATAATTTTAAATTAAATCATTTAACGTTATTCCTTGATACAAGTTGAGGGCAGTTGTTTTGATTAAAGCACATTTTCACATTTTGGAGAGTCTGGAAAATTGAACCTCTTTAATAAAGAAACTCAAAAATACTTTGATATTATTGCTGAATGTTAGGTAAAATGATTGAAACTTATAGTACTTATAATAAACTCACAGTAACCAGTGTAACCAGTGTATACACATCTGCATTAACTAAAGGTGCAATTACGTAAATCCAAACTAAAGTTAAATAATACCTAACAAAGCAATGTTGACTGTGCAAACAACTAAACAATAGTTTTCGTACATCTTTATTTCTTAAAGCTATTCTTAATGTTACGCGCTCTACCAGTTATAAAAAGTTGACTAATCTTCTTTCCTAACTGCCATCTAATTAATCTCACAGAAAGCTACTTCACTAAGTAATACAATTGATGTGTTTCAACTGGCAGGTGTCCGATGGAGTATCTCTAGTGAAGAACACCGAGTTGCCGGAGTCCCAGACCGTCGCCGAGGAGGGCGAGGACCCCGAGAGCCCCAAGAGCTCTGAGGGCCGCGGGTTCCTGGACACCCTGGAGTCCTACGTCCAGAGCCACGACATGCTGGTGCGCCTGCCCCGCGCCCTGGGTGGCCACACCCTCGCCGTCAGCGCCCGCAACATCGAGGACAACGAGATCGCCCTGGCGCTGCGGGACAACCCCGAGTCAGAGGCTCAGGTCGAGGAGAGGAGCCGCAAGCGTGAGTGACTCTTGGTGTAGGAGATGTAAACGGCGAGGTTTAGTACTGTAATACCAGTGACAAACTAGCTACAGCTTTTAAGTTTGCCCAGAATATAAAGTAACTGAAGTGGAAAGTGGAAGTAGAATTTGGTATCCTCAAAGCATTTTGATACCCAATCAATTGTAGTTACTTATTTGTGCACGCGAGAAATATTTTAATGGAATGTTGGTTGTAGAGCTCAGAAATAAGTAAATAAACTCGGAACCTAAAAATTAGTTTCTAATTTATACTTTTATCGAAAAATCTATAAAGGTCTTTCTGTTGACAATTTCAATCCAAAGCAATATTATTTATATTGCTGTTAAAACAGCGTAATAACAAACGATTTCATAATTAACTTATATACGTTACGATACTTAAAGTTTCACTGACCTTTATAATCTAACTGATTTAAAAGTTCGTATAAGGGTATCTCGCTATCATAAAGGCTAGAGTCTTGGAATTCGGTTCGAATTCCTGGGTGTTCACAAAAGTTTGAGGGGCTTGGACCGCTTTACCTATAACGTTTGTGTGCTCTTTTAACGAAAATGCCGTTGGCAATGAAATAATAGATTAACAAAATAATAGCAAACAACAAAATTTTTACAGTTGATTTAATGTTTAAATATAAACAAGCCACTAATTACATAAAACACTCGAAACAGTTTAGTCTGTGGTGTTCCAGGCCGCAAGAACAAGCTGAAGAAGATCCTGGTGCCCATCCTCGTCTTCGTGCTGCTCAAGGCCATGACTCTCATCCCTCTGGCCATCGGCGTCCTCGGGCTGAAGGCGTGGAACGCTCTGCAGCTCAGCTTCTTCTCCTTCCTCATCTCCATTAGCTTGGCGATGTTCCAGCTGTTCAAGAAGATCGCCAGCAGTGACGCGCCGCCCCCGGCCGCCGCCCTCCACGCCGCCCCCTGGCAGGACTACAGCCAGTACGCCGCCGCCCGCACACTCCTCGTCAACTCCCAGGAGAAGGACGTCGACGCTCAGCAGCTCGCGTACAACGCCTACACCTCCCAGTAGCCAGGTGGGTTGAACGTAGGCTGTATGATGTGTCGTATAGAATTTGTATTGTTTTACACAATATACGTTTGAAAATGTACAATATTGTTAATAATGGGATTTTTAAGGTTGAGATACCAAATTTCCTTTGCTTACCTACTTAGGGGTTCTGGCTGGATTCTTTTAATTTTAAAGTGATAACGATTTATTTTTTCCAGACAATAGAATTAAACTAAATGTACTATTTACCAATTCCCTTGAATATTTCTGATTTACCAATTCCAATTCTTTCATTTACTAAATCGAATGAGTAGAATGTAAGAAAGAAGATAATTTTGTTTGATCGAAAGAATTAGCAAGCAACTTTGGTAATGAATCTTGTGTTTAACATCAGAGCCGATGTAGTTTCCCAATACAGTTAAACCTTTGTAATATTTAAATTCATTCCTTCATTTTATAATTCTTTGAACTTTTTCCATTCACT
Source organism: Allygus modestus (assembly GCA_963675035.1). Lineage (NCBI taxonomy): Eukaryota > Metazoa > Arthropoda > Insecta > Hemiptera > Cicadellidae > Allygus > Allygus modestus. The sequence goes on from OY776111.1 coordinate 214,058,717, forward strand.
AAAATACGATTACGAGTACAAGGAAAATATACTGTAAGAAATATAAGAACAAGTAATATTATGTTTGGTAAATTAAAAATTAAAAGTTGTAGTATAAAATGTTTACAGTTTAATAAGGACAATTTTAACCATACTTGAGTCTTGGGATAATTGATTTATCTTTTTCAGGTCCTGAGGAGACTGCACTGTCTGGAGTTCCCACTTCATCTGTCATCAGAACCATTATTTATTTTCCTTCTTAATTTATTTAATGTTGCCTGTGTATAGTAAGCTATTTTTGTAAATAAATGAACTAAACTCATTTGATTTGTATTCTTAACCTATTATAAAATTCGATATTGACTATACTCACCATCATTATTTACTTTTCTAAGCCACTGTAAATACTTGATTATGTACATTTTTGCTACACTAATCTTCCAATATGAGTATAAAAGTGTTTGACATATTAAAAAAACATAATGATGTTGAACAACCATATTTGCATATCAAAGGAACAAAGTAAAAACTGGCTAAGTAAACTAAATCGAATGCCATATCAAAGGGATCAATTATGTGCAGTACTGATATAGATAGTTACCTCTTAAGTAATTATTAACTTTGCTTGAAATCGCATTCCAGAAGCCTCTGATCTATTTATAGCTTTTATGTTTTTCACCATTGATTTGTTATTAAAAAATATTAACTATTTATGACAATTTAATGAGATTTTAATACGCTCGAGTTGGAATGGTGGTCAACATTTATTTCTTTGCTAATAAATTTTATTATACTTCTAACTTAATCATACCAAATACGTCAAAAAACTTTCTAAGAGAAAATGTTAGTAATGTATATTAAAATATTTCGATATCCTGATAAAATAACATGGTATGTGATAATGTTCGTATCTCGATAATTTAACAGCATGCAGACGTCAATCTAGCCTTAATGAGAAATTCTATATTTTTAATGTTTGCACATCGGTTAACATGAGAATATAATAAGTCTGTAACAAAAACTAGCACAGAGACATCATACTTATATCTGAAACCCCTCATTTATTATCTGTCAAAGTTTTGTGGACTATGACATATTGACACCAAATCTGAAAGCTAGGATTAATTAATTGCTAATGACTATATTTTATGTCACCGAAAGGGGTAACCCTCCAGCTTGGTATAGTACGGTCTTATGTAGGGTTTAAAACTGAGTATCTTGCAGGGAAACAAATATGCTAATTAATAAATATCTGATAGTTAATCTTACATTTAAAGTAATCACCAACATTTCTGCGAGAAAAATAACGTTAATTGTTTTAACCACCAAAAAGGCCAAAAAAGCAGGATTGTTTTTCAGGCTCAATCTTTTATTAAAAGCAAAATGTTCTCGACCCTGTTAAACATGTATGCTTTTGGGTTAGCAGGATCAAACTTTAAACTACTAATAATCATTATTTGCCATAATTTAACTAGTATTTGATTCTTTTAAACATTTAAAAAATGTCAAAACTCAATAAATTATTATTATTGAAATATTTTATTTTTTATTGAACCTAGAAACAAATAGAAACATTTTATAAGCATAAACAAGCTATTTCAGTAATGGGGTAGGTAATAATTATACTTGTGAACTAATGATCATAACGTTAATATTCTGTAGTCCGGGGAAAACTATTATTCCTGGTTACAAGGAAAGGCCTTCTCCAAAGACGATTATAACTTTGTACGTTATGCCTTATTTGCCAAAAATGTCATTTGTTCAGAGAAATGACATGTTATGTGAACAATTTTTAAAATTATTGACGTAGTTTTAAAACGCAGGGCTGCATGTTAATGTTGAAAGTTATTTCAACTAGCAAACCATAATGTGGGATTATTGGGAAACATAACATAGGGATTTACCTTGCTCAAATACATAGGTGTATTGAATTTTCAACATTTTTAACTACAGCAATGTTGAAACCACTAAGTTTAAAATATTTACATTTTATATTTTTATTGCTCACTTAGGTTTAGTAGTTACGAAGAAGAAAAATATGTTCCGTAAAAAAAATTAAATACGTTCCATTACTGATCATTTTACAATGGAGAATAAATACATGGTTTATCCCAGTACCAATATCTCTTAATTTTTGATTACCAATACTGTTTTTTTAAGCAATAATTTTAGCATTTGTAAGCTTTTTTCACATCAAGGCATTGCCAAGATTTTTTAATTGCTCAAATATGGTGTTTAATGTTAGTTAAAAATAAAAATAATTAATTAATTTGATTATCTCCGATATTTATTTTTTTTTAAAGAAAACCCGACGGGATTTCATCTGCCTGTAATTATTTTATGTAATAAGAATGAATATATTACAACCAGATCTATTAACGGTGAGAGAAATATGATCTAGGTGGTAGTGACCACTTGTGTGTTATCAACATCCCCCTGTGGGTATTGAGAAAATATCCCCATCACAGTAAACCTGGAGCTTGGTGTCCTTCTTCTGGAGAGTTATTAAAATTTATGTGATGTATGGTAATTTTTAGAAAAAACTTAGTGAGTGACTTAATACGGTTGAAAACTAAAGATATTTCATATTTCTAATTTTATTGTTCCCTTAGGCTAATTCGATATATAGTGCAGGGACATTAGGGCCAAAGGCTAAATAAAAGTAAAAAAATGCAGGCTTGAATATTTTTGATGTAAAGTTTTACCAAGGATTCCCTAATTCAAAAACAGTAACAAGTATTATATTCTGAGCTTTTGTCACCATATTTGACTCACTCTCTATTTATATAGAAATGGGGGCTCTTAAATTGAACACTTGTTGCCCAATATAGATTTAACTTACAGTCTGCGTTAATCTTGACTACCTTGGCATCATCACTTAATTCATTGAGGATGGCTTTGTAAGGAGACTCTCTGTTGCTTTTATAGACCTGACCGCAGCTTATGACATTATCTGGAGACAGGGCCTTCTGGTTCGGTTTTATAGTCTAATCTCATGACTTTCGATTTTGAGTCTCCTCAACTCAATGATATCTAGTAGGTTAGTCAAAGAATATCTAGGGAGCAGGGAAAGTACTTTTACTCAACTCAAAGATAGTCTGCCGCAGGGATCAGTGCTTGCCCCTCTGCTATTCATTGTGTACACTGCTGACATTCCACTTACTCGGTCCAAAAAGTTCATCTATGCCGATGATATTGCCTTGGCGTATCAGCACAAGGAAACACAGGATGTGGAGACGGCACTAACCAACGAACTTGCAACCCTCAAAACATATTTTAGAATCTGGAAGCTAAATGCAAACAAAAAAAACTGAAATCTCATGCTTTCATCTAAATAACAGGTTGGCCAACATAAAACTTAAAATCATATTCGACGGTGTACATGCTCAATGTGCAATGACCAACCGAAGTACCTGGGTGTCATTCTAGATCGGCCTCTTACCTACAAAAGCCACTTAAAAAAGACTGCAGACAAGGTATGAACCAGGGCTAATATTGTGCATCACCAGGGCTAATATTGTATGGGGAGCCAACGCACAAGTTCTGCGCACTAAAGCTTTGTCCCTGGTCTATTCAACGACTGAATACTGTGCTCCCGTGTGACTGAACAGCGTCCATGTTCGAGAGATCGACCCAATAGGGTCATAAGGGCGACCAGTGGTACACTGATGGCAACTCCTCTCCCCCTGGCTCCCAGTCTTGTGCAATATCGCTCCTGAGATCAGACGGAAGGATACTCTGTTGAGGGAATACTATAAGATTTTATCTGACCCACAGCTACCCATTCATAACTACCTACCTCAGAAAGTAAGTCGATTGAAGTTCGAAAACCACCCCTACAAACAGCCTCCCAGTTGAGGACTTTTGTCCGCAAGCTGACTGGATTTCCTCCTAGGGATCTTTCAACGGTCGGAATATCTTCCTGATATCCGACTCTACTTCAGTGGTAGGTGGCATGAATCTTCCTCGGAAGCAGCGGGGTTTACTCAATTGCTTTCTCACTGGGGGTGCAATACAATTACTGGATATTTAGGTGTACAATAACTGGAAATTTAAATATGACCATACTGAAATTTACTGTATGACCATAGAAGAACTTACATATAGAACTCTATTAATTAATAGAGTTCTATAGATATGACACACGATCAGTCTTCTGAACGTTGGGTGGAGCGTCAAACTATGGACCACCTAGTTAATGACTGTCCTCTGAGCGCTTTCCCTGAAGGGTTGGCCAGCCTGCACGGAACAAGTGAAGCTGGACTACAATGGCTTCTCGCACTGGATTTGGATCTGTGATGTTAGATCATTAATTGTTTGAACTTAATTAACGCAGGTAAATCACACCGAAGTTTTGTTTTTGTTTTAAACTCCGAAATGGAAGACAGCTGTGTAAGCCATACGATTCATATACCTTGGCATTAATACAAGAAAAAAAATACAAATATCTCAGAAATATAGAAATGTTATAAATTATTACAAAAATCAGCTGAGATCTGGCAGGAAGATAGACTACACCAGAATAAAACATGTGTGACTTCCGTTCGGAAAATCCAATGGGGATCCATCCCACTAGCATTTAAAATTATTTTTGCCATCTCGAACCTATAACTGGAGAGATGGATGTTTTTGCGATCACGTGTACACTACTGGACGACTGGTATAGGTAGATAATCAGTCTACCACCTCATAAGCTCAAAGCGCACATGACCCTACTTAAGCCTAGTCTCGTTCCTATAACGCTCAAGGTATTGGGCATCAATGTTCCCATGTTCATGTTTTGGACAAAGGTTTGCTTTAATTACTAACATGGTAACAGTAACTATACTGTATTGTAAATTCTAACAAATTGATTTAATTCGTGGTTGGTGCCTTCTCTCTGTAGAGAAAGAGACTCCAGCTAGAGTAGGAATATTCGAAACACAAATATATACGTTCTTATTTCAATACCAACAAATTGGAAATGTATTTTAAATTGTAAACTAAGGCAAATTTTAGAGATTAAATACGCACTACAAAGACTGAAGAATACATTTATTTTATACTCTCTTCGTCTGTTCCTGGTATTAAAACAGTCTACCATATACTCTTGTAGAAATGTGAGATACATTTACAACCGAAAGCTCAGGGCTTCTTACTCTTTAATAACATTAAAAAATCAGGTTTTTAGGGGTTTACATATTTTACAGGTGACAATAACTCAAATCATCCTGGCAATTGGATTTATTCTAGGTCAACTCAATTCCGACAGCAAGATATCAATAAATAAAACTAAAACGTTCCGGAAAATTTTCTTCCGAGATTTCTTGTCGTTGATGATTTACCATAATTTACGTACAGAAAGTGCCACAAAATGTGGTTGTCTGCAGGAGAGGCCTCCGTCTGCCACAGACATACCGCATGCCACATACCATAGCGTGCCGGAACTTCGGCATCCGCCCCGCTGACACCGTAGGAGAACCGCGTCACACTTCCGAGGCTCACTTGTCACAATATTGATTAAATGAACGACCGATAAAATTTCAATAATCATAGTTGATAACCATTATGATAATCAGTAAATAATTTGTTTAAGTGAACGTAATGTTACTAAAAATCTAGGTTTATATTTAATTTGTTCGCATACAAAATTTTATATTGTAAACAAATTCTTCACTACAAACAAATTTTAAATACTTTTAAAACTTGTACTTAAAATTTTTTCTGTTTAAATGTAATCGTAGATCAATACCATGCCATGTTTTGTCCTACTGCATTACATAAAGCTGAAACTGCATTATATTCATACCCTGTAAGACGAAAGAAACTAAATGTATCTCATAGTTAATTAATTATTTGTGTATTCTTAAACAGATAATATAAATTTATTCATTATAAATTATTCATTAAATAAATACCGTAATAATCTTAAGTTAATTCACCTGCAATAAAGAAAGGAAAACTGTGAACAAAGTGAAAAGTTTTGATGTAGAATTCATCCACCACGCTTCAACATGCTGATAAATTATACTGAACAATTATACTGAACGAGGAGTCAATTGTTCATGATATTTTGCGTAATTATGTAGGAAACCAGCAAACTAGCAAAAAGCAAAATGGGAGTAAGTATAATATTACTATATTTGTTAGCCAGTTTAAAACATTTGACTTTTAACTGAAGGTCTAAATAATTAGAATACTCATCAATTCAAATAAATTTGTGCTTCTAACCACTACTGAAGGTCAAATCGTTCAATACCAAAAAAACCTTTGGTAAAAACTAACCAACCCCATTCTCACTTTAATTGATTGAATTAATGTATTAATTAATTTAATTCTTCTGAACTATATATTATATACTTTTAGAGAATCAAATCTCAGTAAAGGGCCACTATAATATAAGTATAAAATTGTAAAATAATATATTTTCATGTTTTTATACTTATATGACATATATATACTTTATGGTTATATTTTTAATAAAGTAATATAAGATATCATTACTGCGATTAACTGGAAATAATTATTTCAGTTTTTATTTTACGACAAGAAGTTGCAAAGGAAATACAAAACTGTACTATGGTGTTCATTTGTTGTCTTAACGAGTAATGTGTTTTACAATGATTCTTTATCTAATGATTTTTGTCAAATTAGGTACATTCGCAAAGGCAGTTTTATATTTTAAAACACACTAAATAGAAAAGTTTTAAGAAACGTATGAAAAATGTTTGGTGGTATTAGGGGGTTCCTACCACTTCTATAAAAATGTTCATATAGTTTAAAACGATAAAAAATTTTACAATTAAGTCTAATTCAATGATAGATAGCTGAAAACCATATATATATATATATATATATAGGTGCATTTATTTAATCAATAACTCACGGTTAGTTGAATTAATCTTGTTTTAATACCAGACAGCGTTTGTGCTATCTAAGCAAGCACTAAAACCTTTTTTGTAATAATTTTTAATTTCTGATTTGTTAAGAGGTCTGTCTTTTTACCTTTTCACTCAAGATATTTCTGTATTGAAATTATTTTCCAGCTCATAATTAAATGATACAAATTTTTTAATTGTATGCATTATTGCAATATTTATGCAATATTGGGTATGAAATATTGAAGTAGTAGCTCAATGTATCAATAAATGCGTTGAATCTTTTCTGAATTGTAATCTGTTCAGGTCAGTTAATTCAATTGATGATTTTTTGTCTGCCTTATTTGTTTTGTTTTTGTTGCTTGTTTTTAAAAATTTTATTTGGAAATGTGATTTATATTGCTTGATGGTCCGGTATCATCGGTTCAAAGTAAGTGTCTATTCTTGAAACATTTTTCTTATGATGTTATCATTTGTCAATATATGTGGAACTTGTATTCGCACTTGTATCAATAAGCCTAATGTGCGAATTTGGCGTTAGTATCAGTCCTTTTAAATTATTTATAAGGGATTAGAACATTGAAGTAAACCATTATCCTGATACCGTTTTTTTAATGTAGGTTTTGCAAAATGGCTTTACACATTTTACTATTTTGTTGTAAATACCAGGGGTCTTCTTTAAAGTAGTTGTTTGCTCATATGATCAAAATGGAAAAATATATCAGTTTAATTGTATTTTTTGATACAGTAAATTGGGTTATTAGTGGTAGCATAAGTTCCTAGCAGAGTTTATCAGTCAATGCAACTGAACCTGCACCACGAATTGTACGACAATGAGCCAGCAACCGAGGTGGTAAAATAGCGAAGCGTATTTCCTATGCCTGTTGAAATTATCGGGCCCAAGGTAACACACAAAGACGAGTAATTTTAAATACAAATTTAAATTCTCCATGTTGTTTAACTGTACAATATATACAATATACAGTGATACATCCATGAAAAATTCCTACGTGGATTTTTCGTCTGTTTTTATTACAAAAAACACTTTAAATAATAATTTCTCATAGATATTCTATAGTAGTCATATGAAACAAAATTCGTTTAAATGTCTAACGGGCACTTAAACAAATAAATGAAACATCTGACTTTGCTTGGGTTCAAGCAACCGGTCCCTTTCTAAACATTTATTAAAAGTAAGCAAATTAATAATAATAAAATCTGTATATTAACAAACAATTAATTTTTCCTTAACGGATGATATTGCGTTTCTACATTAATATTGCGTTGTAATGTAACCTTCTCCAAATGGCCAAAAGTATAAGAACAAAATGGAAAATAATGTAAAAATAAGTAGAGGTAAACTGGCAATTTCGGGCATACTTTCGTCTGTTCTTCTCATAAGAATAACGTGGGGATCAAAAGTTGCGCACTTGCCCGATCCTAAATGTATACAAATTTCATCTTTAGCCTATACTAGTGTCCAACCCTTGCCTATATTAAATACATTTTTCCAAACTCAATCCGTCCCTTATATTAAACAAATTTTCAATATCAGGCTAAAAAACTAACGTTGGTGTTTATGGTCCGATTTGTCTGCAATTTTGATATGTTATTGTCCTAAGCTAATGTATTAATAAATTGCACATACATTTTAAAAATTCAATATTACGGTAAACAAATATTTTGAGAAATTCTGCCAGTTTCCAAATTCTTTATTTACTGTCCAATTTGACTGATTTTGGATATGTTATAGCGTTAAACTATTATTTGTATAATTACCATATATAAGTTCCAAATTTGATACTTTGTATAGTTTATATATTATATATAAACCAGAAAAAACTAACTTTGGTGTTTATGGTCCAATTTGACTGATTTTTTTATATTGTCCTAAGCTAAAGTATTAATAAACTCCACATACATTTCCCAAATTCAATATTACGGTCAACAAATATTTTGAAAACATACCGCCAATTGCCAACTTCTTGATTTACTGTCCGATTCGACTGATCTTCGAATATGTTATCGCTCTATTATAGCTAAGAAAATTACTACTATAATTTCCGCTACCCCCTAAAATACAGTCAAAATTTGGTGTTTGTATGTTTATTTCGTTGCAATCAACCAAAACCTTTGGTGTTTATGATCCGATTTGTCTGAAATTTGGGTATTTTACTGTCCTAAGCTAATGAAAAAGTAAATGCCGTCTAAAATTTCCAAATTTAATATTTTGTAAATTACTGCCAAACGCCAACTTCATTATTTTCCGTCCGGTTTATTTTCGGATATGTTATAGCCCCCAACTATTATACCTAAAATTACCGCATATTATTTCCAATAACCTTTTAATACAGTCGATATATTTTATTTTGTCGAAATCACGCTAAAACTAACTTTGGTGTTTATTGTCCGATTTGTATATAATTTGGATATGTTACTGTCCTAGGCTATTGTATAGGTAAATACCCCATACAATTTCCAAATTCAATGTTAGGGTTAAATTTAAAAAATAAATTAAAATAGTGCCAAGTGTAAGCTTATTTACCATCCGATTTGTCTTTATAGTCCGAATCAATAGTTATTAGGATATGTTACTTTCTTAAGCCTATGCATAGGTTTATTTATGATGGTTAAGCCCATCCGATTTGATTTTTAGCGAATTTCCCCTATAGGGAAGAAGCTATTACCGTAGATCTCATGGTAACACTTGAGCCCGAGACCATGATAACTTTTCATTTTGAGGTCCCCAGATGCCAAAAACACCATTTGTTCAAATTTGTATATATGTATATATATATATTCCGTAAGCACGATAACTCTCGTAAAATAGGTCCGATCTTAATGAAATTTGGTACAAATGTGTAAAGTACCATTTATTTGAACGAGTTCAAAAACCAGATGAATCGCACCATCCGAAGGGGGGTTTTGTACCCCAAAAATGTGTTTTTTGGGGTTTTCATTTGTATTTTTGTATTTAAATCAAATTTTAATCTATACCATTGAATTCAGCTTAAAAAAACAAACAATTTGGTATTTTGATCATTGCTCTATGTCAATTGGTTACTGAGATATTGAGAGTGCTAAACACAGTAGGGCCTACGTTGTCTAATGTTATTCTTATGGAGAAAAAGAAAAATTGTATATCTTGCTTATTTATGAACATATACTGACGAAATTTGGTATATGGCTTCATCTGGTTGTGGTTTATTGTTGTTTGCACAAACAAATAATTTTTCGCTTATGGTTCCTATAGCAGCAAACCTAGGTAATTGGTCCCCATGTTATTCTTATCGAAAATAATTAAAATGTTATATATCGCTTATTTATGAATGTATATGGATAAAACTTGGTATGTGACTTCACTAAGATGATTTCTATTGATATTTGCATAAAACCCCATTATTTAGTGTTCCTTGTTGCAGCAAACCTGTGTGAGTACGTCTACGTCTACGTCTGTGAGTACACAGGTTTGCTGCAACAAGGAACACTAAATAATGGGGTTTTATGCAAATATCAATAGAACTCATCTTAGTAAAGTCATATACCAAGTTTTATCCATATACATTCATAAATAAGCGATATATAACATTTTAATTATTCTCCATAAATACTGTAAATACTGTTTTCCATGTAACTGTAAAAATTACAGTTACATTACAATAGTAGTATCGAAATGGGAATAAAAGATGGGCTATAACATATCTGAATACCCCCGTTGCAGCAAACCTGCATAGTCACCGAATTTCCAATGAATATATAACATAACACATTAAAACACTTAACAGGATTCATAAGAAATACATTCACAAACAAGCGATATTTAAAATATGAATTATTCTCTATAAGAATAACATTGGGGATGAGTATGAGTATGCTGCAACGGGGGTATTCGGATATGTTATAGCCCATCTTTTATTCCCATTTCGATACTACTATTGTAACTGTAATTTTTCAAAATGCTACTGACTTTAGACGATTTAATTGATTGTTACATATGTTGTTGTCCTAGGCTAAAATGCATATAGTTATCTCCAAATTCCATTATCATGAATTTAAATCACTACCAGCTTTTTTATTTTGCCATATGATTGTATCGATTGTCAAGTATCTTATAGCCAACAACTATTATCTGGCCCCAACTTGAGGCCCAAATACTCTACTCATTGTAGATTATATATATAATAATAATACTTATAATATAATAATAATAATAATAATAATACAATAAGTAATTTATATATATATATATATATATAATATATGCGGAAAAAACTAAATTTGGTGTTTATGGTCCGATTTGTATACAATTTGAATATTTTACTGTCCTAAGCTAATGCATTAGTAAATTACACCAATAATCCCCAACGTTCAATTTAACCAATATTTTGCAAATTAGTGTCAAATTAAAACTTATTTGTTTACTGTCCGATTATCGAATATGTTATAGTTCTTAATTACCATTATTCCAAAATTCGATGTAAAGTGTATATATTTTCGCAAAATACTTGGGTGTTTATTAATGGATATGTTTTTTGGCTATGTGTAAAGTGAATATAATTATGTCCCAATTCTTAACTTATATAAATTATAGCGTCAAATATCTTTATTGTTCCACAACCTTCGCGATATTTTAGAAATTGGTTAATAAACATCTAAGTTAGTAGTATTTTGCAAAAAGATACAATGTACACTTTAAATAGTATCGCATTCTGGAATAATGGTAATTATAAATATCGAATTAAGGGCTATAATATATATGAAAATTAAATCGGATAGTAAACAAATAAGTTTTAATTTGGCACTAATTTGCAAAATAATGTTTAAATTAATTGTTGGGGATTATTGGTGGAATTTACTAATGCATTAGCTTAGGGCAGTAAAATATCAAAATTGTAGGCAAATCGGACCATAAACACCAACGTTAGTTTGTTCCGGATATATAATGTATATTACTTCAAATATTATTATAATATATATATTACCACAATGAGAGGTAGTTGAGAGTAGTTGGGGCCGTACAATAGTTGTGGGCTATAACATACTTGAAAATCGATAAAATCATATGGAAAAATAAAGAAGCTGCTCGTAATTTAAATTTAAAACGAGTTTGAAGATAAAAACTTTTAAAACTCAAAATCAGTGTAAAAACATACATTTGTCCAATTTTTATTAAAATCTGAAAACATTGATTTTTGGCTGTTCTGATACTCCTGGTTTCATTTACTTGCAAAGTTAGTTTTTGATTGGTTAAAACGAAACAAACAAACGAAAAACAAAATTTTGACTGTATTATAGGGGGTAGCGGAAATTATAGTATTGTGGTTATTCTTAGCTATAAGGGGGCTATAACATATCCAAAAATAAATCAAATTGAACAGTAAGTATTGTTTTTTTTCAAAATATGTTTTTATTTGACCGTAGGCTAATAATGAATTTGGGAAATGTAGGTGGAATTTATTAATGCATCAGCTTAGGACAATAACATATCCAAATTGCAGACAAATCGGACTATAAACACCAAAGTTAGTTTTTCTGGTTTACATATATATATATATATATATATATATATGTATAAACTATACAAAGTATAACATTTGGAACATTGCAATTATACATATAATAGTTTAAGGCTATAAAATATCCAAAAATCACTTTAATCGGACACTAAATAAAGAAGTTGGCATTTTGCACTATAGTATTTTTCAAAAAATATTTGTTAATTATACCGTATTATTGAATTTGGGAAATGTAGGTAGAATTTAATCATGCATTAGCTTAGCTTTTGTTGATTGCACCGAAATAAACATACAAAAACCAAATTTTGACTGTATATTAGGGGCTAGCGGAAATTATAGTAGTAGTTATTCTTAGCTGTAATAGAGCTATAACATATTCGAAGATCAGTCGAATCGGACATTAAATCAAGAAGTTGGCAATTGGCGGTATATTTTCAAAATATTTGTTGACCGTAGTATTGAATTTGTGAAATGTAGGTGGAATTTATTAATACATTAGCTTAGGACAATAACATATCCAAAAATCAGTCAAATCAGACCATAAACACCAAAGTTAGTATTTTCTGGTTGATTGCAACGAAATAAACTTACAAACACCAAATTTTGACTGTATTTTAGGGGGTAGCGGAAATTATAGTAGTAATTTTCTTAGCTATAATAGAGCGATAACATATTCGAAGATCAGTCGAATCGGACAGTAAATCAAGAAGTTGGCAATTGGCGGTATGTTTTCTTGAAGAGTCCGGCCCCTAATCTTGATCCAATACTCTAACTCTGTCTCATTTGATTTTTTAATTTACTCTTTACTCGCTGAGGAATGCCAAACAAAGTAGACAGTTAATCGCATGTTTTAATGTAAACATAGCAGACGTGTTTAAATCCCATGCTTTTCTTATGGGGGATGTTTTACGTTATTTCTTGTTTGCTGGTAAATTTTTGGAAATGCTGTTATTTTTCCAGAGTCCCTGGGATTAATAGGTACCTTTAATTTGAGCCGTCTCCCATCATCATGCGTTTTGCCAAACTCTCACAATTTGGACTTAACAATTTCGCTTACAGAATTATATATATAAATAAAACTATACAAAGTATCAAATTTGGAACTTAGATATGGTAATTATATAAAAAAAAATTAGTCAAATTGGACAGTAAATAAAGAAGTTGGCAATTGGCAGAATTTTTCGAAATATTTGTTTACCGTATCATTAAACTTGGGAAAGGTAGGTGGAATTTAAAAATGCACTAGCTTAAGACAATAACAAATCTTAATTGCAGACAAATCGGACCATAAACACCAAAGTTAGTTTTTTAGCCTGATTTTGAAAATTAATTTTTAAAAATGTTGGGGACAGATAGGGTTTGGAAAAAATATTTAATATAGGCAGGGGTTGGACACTAGGATAGGCCAAAGAGGAAATTTGTATAGATTTTTTTATTTGGATCGGGCTTGTGCTTAAACTTTAATCCCCATGTTATTCTTATGGGGAAAACGAGATAAAACATATTTTAAACCGTGTATTGTCACTAATAAAATAAACTCAAATTAAGGAATATAATATCAGAAAGAAATGATTAAATACGGCCAGGAGAACAAACTTTGAATTCAAAGACATATTAAAAAGTCTCAAATAATAATTACACATTGCATTCCGAGTTAATTTTGCTGTGAAAAATAAAAATCAGCTTATCGCGTCAGTTATTAATCTAAATTTATACAATAATAATACGTTTCCTTTTGAAATTATAATTGACTGATCGGTTTAACTTGATTTGCCATTCATAACATAATTTAACAGACAATAAGAAAATAAAAGAATTATAAGAGATGTTTATTCGAATAAAAATAAGAACATTTTTGTTATAGAAGCCAGTAAAAATGTTTTATAAATATCAAAGGTTGATCTTCCAAAGACACATTGCTTGAACGGGCAGTTGGGAGTAATGCTATTTAACACATTACCAGATTCAAATGACCAAATCGCAATATAAATATACCCACGTCACAGCAAACCTGCTTCCTTAGCGCATTTTCAACGCATGTATATATTTCTCACTCCCACATAAAGCCACTTACCAAGTTTCATAAAAAAGCATGAGTAAGTAAGTGAAATATAACATTTGATATAACCTCCATAAGAATAAAATTAGGGCTGAGTACGCAGGTTTGATGCAAAAAGGATGATAAGAGATGGATTTTTTTGAAATTGTCATTATAAATCAACCAGGTGAAGCTACATACCAAGTTATATTAATTTATGTTCATAATTAAGGGATATATATAAAACTTTACTTATTCTCCAAAAGAATAACATTAGGGCTGAGTATGCAGATTTGCTGTTTCGAGGATAATGAATAAAATCAATTTTTTCTTACATATATATACCACAACTAGGTGAAGCATCATACCAAGGGTCATCAATATAAATTCATAAATAATCGAGATATTAAATTGTATTTATTCTCCATAAGGATAACATCAGACAAAGTACTGCGTTTAGAACGTTGAATATCTCTGCAACGGTTGGACGGTTGTACGTGCCAAATTTAATTTAAATCGGATCTTTTTACGGCCATTATCGTGTTAACGGTCATTAAAAAAGCTAAAAATTCTGTTTCTAATATAAACATATGTACAAAATTCAAACAAATAATGCTTATCGAAGTTAAATATGAGTTTCCGACAAAAAATTGTTTTATGTCTGAAATCTACAGGTGAAAACACATCAGTTGCAATCCAAATAATATATGTTTGCCAACGGTACCCTATATTCTACTTTTACCCTCCCACGATGCAACTAAATGAAATAGCTTCTTTCCTATAGAGGAAATTCGCTAACAAAATATTAGCTCCAAAAGAAATAGATTGATGCAAATCAAAATGAAATATAATTTATTTTTGATATATAGTATAGTGTGAATGTCATAGTATAACATATTTTTCATATTTTGATGGACATGATTTATGCTTTGCTTAAAACAAGTTTTCACGCTCATTTTAGTGAATTTACCCTATTGGGAAATTAGTGTCCGTTTATTAAAATTTCACACAAATGTGAAGAATAACATTTATTACTTAAGATCGAAATTCAGAAATATCGGACTATGGAAAAGGGGTTTTATAGGGGTTTTCAGTTTTTAAAAATTCAGCTTTTTGTAATGTACTTTCGACCCTAAAACTGTAAACCCACACATTTTTGCTTTGTACTATTTAGAATAGCCAAAAAACAATAAATTTAATATTTTGAATCATTAACCTAGGTTAAGTGGTTAAAAATAAAATCCAAAAAATTCCGCATGTAAAACCGATGGGATAAAGGTTTTTTTGGAGGTTATTAAGAAACTCACTTTTGGTTTTACTAATGATTCAGCCATAAAAACCGTAATTTTGGCCTTTCAATAATTTGTGTTCTACATCAAGCCATTACAAAGATACTCATAGCGCTAAAATGCAGTTTAACATTTTTCTCTTCGGTCACCGGGTTTTGTATGCTTTGCCTAAAATAAACATTTTGAATATATATTAGGCGTGATTTTGTTTTAGGCAAGTAGCATGGAAAACTGTGATTTACACAATCCAAGAAGGGACGTATAGAAACTAAATACCCCCGTTGCAGCAAACCTGCGTACTCAGCGAATTTCCAATGAATATATATGTTTTAATAACACATTAAGCCACTTACCAGGATTCATGAGAAATATGTTCGCAAATAAGCGATATTTAAAATATGAATTATTCTCCATAAGAATAACATTGGGAATGAGTACGCAGGTTTGCTGCCACAAGGAACCAAAATAATGGGTTTTTATAAAAATATCAATAGAACTCATCTAAATGAAGTCACATACCAAGTTTCATTCATATACATTCATAAGTAAGGGATATATAACATTTTAATTACTCTTCATACGAATAACATGGGGACCGAGGTTTGAATACCTAGGTTTGATGCTACGGGAACCATAGGCTAACAATTGGTTTTCGTGAAACCAAAAATAAACCACAACCAGATGAAGCCATATACCATGTTTCGTCAGTTTAATAAATAAGCGAGATATAATGTTTTTTTTCTTAAAAAATAACATTAGACAACGTTCTGTGTTTAGCACTTTCAATATCTCAGTAACAAATATACGTAAAGCAATGGTCAAAATACCAAATTGTTTGTTTTTGTAAGCTGAATTCAATGGTGAAAATTAATAAAATTTGATTTCAATAAAAATTACATGTAAAAACCCCAAAAAACCTATTTTTGGGGTACAAAACCCTCCAAAAACCCCTTTTTCCGAGAGTTATCGTGCTTACGGACACACACACACACACACACACACACACACACACACACACACACACACACACACACACACACACACACACACACACACACACACACACACACACACACACACACACACACACACACACACACACACACACACACACACACACACACACACACACACACACATACATACATATATAAATATATACAAATTTGAAAGAATGGTTTTTGGCATTTGGGGACCTCAAAATGAAAAGTTATCATGGTCTTGGGCTTAAGTATTATCATGCCACCTACGGTAATAGCTTCTTACCTATAGGGGAAATTCGCTAAAACAGGGGTTTAAGTCAATTTCCCAAGAGAAGAGACTATGCCCGCAGTCGGCATATTAGGACCTCACTTTAGACCCGGAGCCATGACAACGTTTCGTTTTGAAGTTTCTAGATGCCTACTTCTTCAAATTTAGTTGTCTTAAAGGTATGTGTGTGTCCGTGTGCGCAATAACTGTCAAAACAAAGACATACAGAACCCGCATCCAAAATCGGCTTTTTTATCCAAAAAATAGTTATCGGATATTATATTTATTGTTATAAAATTAAAATTTAGTGTGCAACATTGAATTTAGCTTAAAAAAAACATTTTAAATTATTGCTCATCGTCAATTGGTTATTGAAATACTAAAAGAGCTAACATAGAATTTTACCTATTTGTAATCTTATGGGAAATAAGTATGACTTTACCCATCAATTATTAATCAAAATGAAACTTGGTAAGTGACTTCATCTTGTTTTGGTTTATTCATATTTGCACAAGACCCGATATTTTTCCTTTTGGCAGCAAACCTGAGTTCTTAGCTGGAATGTTTTCTTATAGAGAAAAATAAATGTCGGTATTTTAAAACTCACATACTTATGAATATTTATTGATACAACTTTTTTCTTAATATAATTGTGGTCCTTTGATATTTATATTAAAACATAAATAATTCCTGTTGCAGCAAACCTGCGTAATTAGTTCTAATGATATACATATGGAGGATAAATAAAATCCTCCACACGTATCTCGTTTGTCACATCTCGTTTATTAATGAGTATACTTTGACGACTCTTGGTAAGAGACTCCAAATGGTAGTGCATATTACATATGTGCATGTTAAATGAGCTGAGGTCACAGGTTTTCTGTGATAAGGGTATCATTTATGCATGTTTGTAAATTTTAAATTCCTATCTGAAACTGAAGAACCTTTACTATAACTAATTGTTATACAAGTTTCATTTAAATTAAAAGAAAAAGTTAGATAAGGTTAATTATTGTGCAAAGTTTCGCTCAGCTAAGACCTAAAGTGTCAGGAAGGTGTTGCATCCTATGGCTATGCAATTTACATGACGAACCTAACAACACATATTTAGAATTTTTCATTTGACAGGTTTTTATACTAACGTACTAATATGACGATTAATAACTGTTGAAAAATACTCGAAGAAAGTCTTGGATAAAATACTCATAACAATGTTTTGTATTCATAAAAAACCTCAAGAAACTAAAATAATTCTTAAGGGCAATGTGTGATGGTCTCTAGTGATATTTGAAAGTTTACTGAAAAGTGGGATTTATCACGTACGCTCTTGATATGCTGGATATTCTCGGAGAATATGGTAACGATATTTTCTTGTGGAACAATTTTATATTTAGGTTTGAACGTTGTTTTTATCGATTTATATTTGATTTTATGTAAAAACAAAACATCCATTTTCGGTAATAGTTTTATTATTTTAGAAGTTATGTTTTCTTCTCTAATGAAAACTTCAGTCTATAAAATCTAAATTCAGAGTAATAGCTGGCTGTTACCTGGTATCTACACAATTATTATAACAAATGTAATAAACATATAAATTAAATAAACTATAATCATACGTATAAGATCGGCTGAAAAAATACTATATTGCAAGTACAAACATTTTTTGAATTAAAAATCATGACTTCTTCTTAACATACCGCCTTCATAACTATTCATCGTTATTTGAAACGCTCTGAAGTTAGTGTTAAAATATGATTAGTAAGAGGATAATAATAATTGGCTTCAATTATTATTAAAATCTCTAGGTATTAAGGTGATTGCATTTAGGTCAACCAGATAGGTATGAAGAAGAGGAATCACTTCAAAGTTTGAATTTTGGAACAAGGAGTCTATTGGAGATTTCCGTCTTGTCAAGAAATGTTTTAGACATTTTCACTTTTTCTTTATAGGACAACTAACTGTGTTGCTAAAGCCAATAAATACAGTTCTAAAAAATAAATATATAATAAATTAAACTGACAATAATTGAACTTACTAGTAACCTCAAAGATATAAACACAAAAAACAAATAGTGAAAACAAACAGGAAAAAGTCTTTATTAATGAACAAAATTTAAACCGAGACAAAAAACGTATAAATTTTTACTATAACAGACTAATTTATATTTTATAAAAATGTCCAACATTATAAATCATAAAAGTGACATAATAACCATTTAGAGATATGAAACGAGTAAGGTTATAGTTTTACGTGTTCTTTTGCTATACGAACAAAATATTATATTACTGTTTTAAAACCACGAACCTACTCTGAAGAGAGTAGGCAAAATTAGGTAAATAATACCCAAACGATTGTATAAAGACACATAACTTGGACAATGTATTTTTAGATACTATTAGGGTACTGCTAAGTAAACAAAACTCTCGATAAAGGTGATCGGAAGAGGAACGAACGATAAAGAAAGTTAAACAGAAAGTAAGACACGGTAGCGCACGCGCGTAGGCCGAATGCCAAGTAGCCCGTTATCAGTACGTATAAAAGCCGAGGGTCAGCCATCGAGGCCATTCATTGTCACCATGCCACGAGTACTGTGGACGTCCTTGGTCCTGGGAGTCCTAGGAGTCCTGGGGGATAGTAACCACATCCCTGGCAGCTCCAGGAGTATATCCTCCGGCGACGAGCTCGTGTCGACCGTCATCGACTCTTGCTTCGACGGCGACGACTCCGTCACGACGTGCATCAAGAAACACGCCTTCAGCTACCTCGACCACCTCACGAAACCTTCAGAGGAAGCGAGGTCTTTCGGCGAAGAGGAGAGGTCCTTAGAAGACTCAGCAGAGCGATTGGACGACTTGATTCTCGACAGGACGAAACGGTTCTTAGACACTCATCAGTTCAAGGTTCAACTGCCCGAGTTATTTTTCCAAGAAGCGGTTCTCACCTTCCGGCCGTCTAAGGGTCTCGACTTCGACGTCAACTTCCCACCGACCGTTGAAGGCGAGGGAAGAGCCTACTCGGAAGGTAACTCTAGTATGTAGAATTTTACTTTTCAATTTTGGTTTATTTTGTTTTTACATCCTATCCTATACATTTATGAAAGAAAGGTGGTGTCTGTCTGTCTGCCGACTTGTATGTTTTAACGTAAAAACTACTGAACCAATCGAGCTGAAAATTTGCATGTAGGTAGATCATTTGTCTATAGGGATATCCACAGCAATCCCTTAGGGCCAACGCCCCAGTGGCCCTTAAAGTTACAACGTTTTTCTCAGGGGTCAATAGGTTATTATAATAGGTGTTTATAATGGATCAGAAACATATGTAGTTGCAGCAGGATTGTAATCAGCTAGTTCTCACAAAAAAGTGACTAAATATTCGTATATTTAATGTTATAAAATCATCAAATATTGCTACATGTCATGTGTGAAGTTTTTTTTTTCAAACAATTCCTTTCAAAGCGGATTTTTTAAAAAATTCTGAAATCAAGAGCTAATTAAAATATAACTATTGTCTCATGAAAAACTTATATTGTTTTGTTTACAAATTTGTTTAACAATATAAGGCATCTAAAAACCGTCACGTTTTTTCGTTTGTTTTTAATGTGAGGGGGAAAAATTAAGTTAAAAACGGTGATTTTAAGTTTTAAGCTACAGCCTTTTTATTTTCTAAATAACTGCAATTAAGGTGTAGTATTAGTATTTATTCTAAGGGTAAATACAAATAATAAATCATAAGATGATGTTCCTTCCATGAAAAAAAGTCAAATAGATTTTGCGGAAACCGAGTTTATGAGGTTATATCATATGAACATTGCATAAATATGATATAACCTCATAAACTCTGTTTCCGAAAAATCTGCAGCCTTTTTATTTCCTAAAGTACTGCAATTAATGTGCAGATTTTGTATTTATTTGAAGAGTAATTACAAATAACAAATCATAAGAAGATTACCATGGACAAAAGTCAAATAGATTTTGCGGAAACCGAGTTTATGAGGTTATATCATATGTCGTGTTCATATATGTTATGAAATATTTTGGTAGTAAGTCTGGTTGTATAGTTAAATAAGTATTCTACCGAGGGGCAGTTACTTTTCTGAGTTAAATTCGAATAGAAAATCGAAAAATATTGTTCTAACACTGTTATATCATAAGAAACACAATTCTAAGCTGGATGAATTATATTATTTTGTTCTATAGAAAAAAGGCAATATCTTAACGTCGAATAGCACAAAACCGACTGCAAATTTCAAACAATATAAATTTTTAACCAAGAATTCAAGTTAAAATAGCCTATCACTAAGAAAATTGCCTCGAAGTAAGGCAACCATAATTGTTGATTTCATATTTTCGAATTTGTATGTGTATTTTTTTGCAAAATAAAATGATGTTTTAAAACTATCGAACTGTCATATTGTGTTTTTTAGATCCCTCTTTATAACATAAACCTCAGTTGGACTTTTAAAGACAATATTGAACACTAACCTATACTGTGTTAGCACAGCACAAATAATGTCTAATTATTTTCAACATTTACATTTTTTCACTTTTTATTACTGGGCAAACTGTTTTAGTCAGCGGTCAGCGTGTTTTGTTGCACATTCCGAAATAATTTTTGCCCCGGTGTAGTCAATTATAGAATTTATGTGAATGCAGTTTAGGTGGAAATCCAAATTTCAGTTTAAAGCTAAGCATGGCAAAACATTAAACTATTTTAGTATTCTGTTATGTTTTCCAATACTTGCATGTTAGATTGCAAGAATACACTTATGCGGCTATATATTTAAATAATCATTAGGAATGAATTCAGAACGATGAATTTATTTGTCCCCAAATGTTAAAAAAAAACTCTATTGCGGTTGTTAAGATGCTGTTAAGATGTTAAGATGATTGTTAGGTATGCAAATTAAATGACTCTGAGCTTTTTTACATTTGTTCGAATTTGCATTGAAGTAAAAATATGGTAACTGCCAGAAAATTATAAAAATATGATGTTTCCAGCTCGTGACATGATGAAGCAGAAGATGCTGCTACCACTACTGTTGCTGCTGAAGTTGAAGCTGAAGGCGCTGACGCCGCTGATGGTGGCCATCGTGGGGATGAAGGCGCTGAAGGCACTGATCCTCAGCAAGATCAGCATCCTGCTGGTATTAGGCTTCTTGGCGTCGCAGCTGCTCAAGAAGGCGGGCATGAAGGACATGATGCCGTCGATGATGGTGGAGCCCACGGCGTACGGCGCCCCGGCAGCGCCCCCCATGACCGGCTATGGCGCCCCGGCGGGCCCGGCGCCCCCTGTTACGATGTCGTCGTACGAGCCGAGCTGGGAGCCCAGCGCTGGGGGCCCTTACAAGCGCAACTGGGAGCCCCAACAGGTCGTCTACAGCGCCTACCAGCCCTCCACGCAGAACAACCCGGCCTCCGTCTAGTCGGTCAGTATTACGGTTAATCTGATAAAAAATTGTTATAACGCAATATTTAGCAAAGTTGAAAAAATACGGTAACTCTCTACTTTTAGGAACCCCCGATATCCGGAATAGGCTCCAGTTTTTAATTTTACAATTCCGTATCACCTCGTAAAAATTTATGGTTGGTATAGGGAAAAAGAATTGTTGCGAAGGTCTGTAAGATTCCCGTTCATGTCTATGATAACTATATTAAAAATACCCTTTAAACGACATTTATTTGATATCTGAAAGTTAAGGCTCCGGTCTACACTACGGAAACACCTGCGCCGCCACTTGAAAATACATTGTTAATTAATATAGGGGAAAGGAACGTTGCGTAGGTCCGCAGGATCCATGTTTGCGGCTATGATACTGCAAACGGGATTTGACAGAAGAAACTAAATTCTACTCATGCTCGTATTTAGAATTTCAAAATAATGTTTCCGTCTTAAGTTGTTGTAGTTTGAAAAAAACTCATTTTTGTACATTCAAAAGGGCTTGTATTAAAGGGTTTATGCAGCAGCTGTTAAGAGGGATCCTGTAAACCCCCTCCTGTAGACCGGAGCCAACGCCACATTTGCTATTAATTAGGTTAACTTTTTTTCAAAATAATTAATCCGTCTTAAGATGTGTTAGTTTGAAAAAAAACATAAGTTTTGTTAATTTAACGAAACCAAATAAAAAGGTACAATAGAAGGTAAATAATGTATTCCTTTTTAATATGAGAGTCTAACTTTAGTTAAAAGTTTTATGTAGCCACTATTAAATGAAATCATGCAAACAATGCCATTGCGCTACGTAGCAGGGTATACCGAAGCATCTCTCGATACATGGAAAACGTTTCATGCAGATAAATATAAAATCGATTTTAATGATTTTTGTTGTGACTAATGTTTATAAGAGTAGTTACAGTGTTTTCGAGAGAGAGAGAGAGGGAGAGAGAGGAATGCTTTTTAATCCGCATTGAATATTGAAAAAATCTACGGAATTTAATTAGGCGTTGGAGAAACTTTTTCGGTTTATAATAGGTAAAATATGGACAACAAAAACTGGACCTTTTTACTTTCCGGGTATTAATGAAGTTACGATACTTTTTATTTAGCAAAGTGACAATTCTGCCTTTAATATCTTAAAGAATATCCTGGAAATCTGTGAAAACACCAGCTGCTTGATTTGATTTCGAAGAGGATTACATTTTACTTTAAGCAACATTAAAACAAATTGTAACATGTGTTTTGAACATTTTTACTCTTTTACGTTTCAATTTTTACACGTATTTTTATCAGAACCAAACATAAAGAAAATGGTGGAAATTCATTTAAGAAGGTAGTAGATTTCATAAGCCTTCATAAGTATAGCCTTCATAAGCCTACCATAATCATGTTTTATAAGTTACATTATGATGTCAAACGGTTTTCGTTAAAAGAAACTGATCATCAGACATTGGCAGCTTCTGACATCACTTTTTTTAAATATTGTGTAAAGGTTACTGACATGTTTACTGTATAAGATACATGAATCAAGGGAGGATTTATAAAATCGCTGGTAACAAGGAGAAGTTGTATAACAAGTGACTTGCTTTTTCTTTGTTTCAGACTGAAATCATCGAGCAGTCCTATCTACTACCTTAGTTTATCCTTCTTTTCGCTGTAAAATTTCCTTTGTTATTAGCTTTGAATCTTTTCTGTTTTCCGTTCCTTAACCTGTCTCTACCTTTATAATTTATTCTATTAGTTTTCAACAACCAAAGAACAGTCAAGACTGAATCCATCGACTTAGAATCATGTTAATTGCAATAGAACTACCACCAAAAAGTCAGCAATTGTGTATATGTACTTTATTTATTAAACGTATTTATTTATAAGAAAAACAATTTATTATAAACTGTCTTATTCGTCCCCATTCCCTCTCTCTTTAAATGGGGTTTTATAACGACGAAACATTTATAAAATAACCAACATAGCGCTTTCGATGCAATAACAACCCTATTTTAACCATGAGTTATCTCTATCATGGGTGTTTCCAAACTCTGGCGAAAAATACATACACACATGTGCCTAATCCACTCAATTATCTTATATCTGAATGTTTTGCAAACAAATATATCACTATCCTACAAATCACTTTAAATATTTACTTTAAGCTTGGAAATTGTATTATTCATGTTAAAAGCCAATTTTTATACTCAATTTCACGTTGCCAACTTCTGTCATTTCAAAACTGCAGCAATCTACTATTTTTATAAGGTAAATATAAAATACCCCCGTCGCAGCAAACTTGCAAACTCAGCGAATTTCCAATGAATTATAACATGACACATTAAGCCACTTAAAAGATTCATAGGAAATATATTCACAAACATTCGATATTTAAAATATTAAATATTCTCCATAAGAATAACATTGGGGATGAGTACGCAGGTTTGCTGCAACAAGGAACACAAAATAATGGGTTTTTATGCAAATATCAATAGAACTCAGCTAAGTGAAGTCACATACCAAGTTTCATCCATATACATTCATAAATAAGTGATATATAACATTTTAATCATTTTCCATAAGAATAACATGGGGACCGAGTACCTAGGTTTGCAGCTACGGGAACCATAGGCGAAAACATTTTGTTGTGCAAACAACAATAAACCACAACCAGATGAAACCATATACCAAATTTCGTCAGTTTGTGTTCATAAATAAGCGAGATATACAATTTTTCTTTTTCTCCATAAGAATAACATTAGACAACGTACTGTGTTTAGCACTTTCAATATCTCAGTAACCAATTGACGTAGAGCAATGATCAAGATACCAAATTGTTTGTTGTTTTATGCTAAATTCAATGGTGAAAATTAAAATGTGATTTTAATAAAAGTTACATGTGAAAACCCCAAAAAACCCATTTTTGGGCTACAAAACCCCCCCAAAACCCCCTTTTGGATGGTGCGATTTGTCTGGTTTTCGAACTCGTTCAAATAAATGGTACTTTACACGTTTGTACCAAACTTCATTAAGATCGGACCTTTTTTACGAGAGTTATCGTGCTTACGGACACATATATATATAAATATATATATATATATATATATACATACATAAAAATTTGAACGAATGGTGTTTCTGGCATCTGGGGACCTCAAAATGAAAAGTTATCATGGTCTCGGGCTTAAGTCTTACCATGAGACCTACGGTAATAGCTTCTTCCCTATAGGGGAAATTCGCTAAAAGCAAATTTTTTAAACCCAGCAAAAAGACTTAAATTTTTGCAAAAAATAATTGTGTAAAAGATTACACAGCCCTATAGATGACTACGCCAGATGCAATTTAATTTGATAAAATCATGAAAGTTGTGTGATATTACCATCTATCAACACAATTTCAACTATAAAACATAATTTATACTGTTATTTTGGTGCAATTTTAAATATAAAAAAAAATATTGTAACTCGTAAACCAATTATAACAGTAGATTTTAAATACATACATTACAACAAATGCATTAAAGATTTTAAAAAGTGAATTTTTAGTTATACTTGATGATGATCATAACGTGTAGAGCGGGCGTGTTCCGCAAAGCGGAAGTGTTGCTGTCAAAAGTTTTCGCTTAGCCCAAGACTGACGAGATGATAAATTAATGCCTTCATAAGTTTGTAAAGCCCAAAAATCACGTTTTAGCGATTTTGTTGTCGTTTTTGTTGCTGTGCATTTGAGTTCACTTGGATTAGGTTAGATTTTGTACACTCTCATACTAGTTAAGTTACCTTTATAAAAGTTAAGTTTAGGCCTATACAATTATAGTATACAATTTAAACTTTATCTTAATACTAGCTTTACCAAGTCACAGCCTTGTCCGCAAACGCAGTAAAGCGTTTGTATAAATTATATGATAAATAAGAAAAAGTACTAGTAGTAAGTATAAAAAGTAAATTTATTACAATAAGTATAAATTGTATGTTTTATTAAATATCAATTATATATTCTATATATAACCCTGTTAATAAACTACATTCTCAAAATGTTGTTTACATAGTACCATGTAATCACATATTTAAGTGTTTGATTCTAGACTATGATTTACCGTCGTATTAAATTTCAGGATAATCTGTCCAGTAAATATTTAATGTAAATGAGGGACATGGGCATGGTAAAACCCAGATGATCAAGAGCTCAAAGGATTCAGGGAATGGAAGCAGGCTCATGTTTGATTGTGGTGCATTGCCTAACTTCCTCCGAATTTGTAGCGCAGCCAATCTTGTATTTGGTAGGGTGATGGTTAACATAGGAAAGGCCTCATTGACGTAGAGACAAACAATAATTTTAAAATTGTAGAATGTCTATGCTCGATTCTAGTGTATTATTAAATTGATCAAACCTATATATATATATATGTATAAGATTAGCAAGAAATCATTAAAGGCAGTGTGGCAGATCACAAATAGATTTCCGGAAACGGAGTAGGCCTATGTGTTTGTCATTTATTACGATAATGTTTAGCTCAGTTGGACGGGTAGTTAGTTGGTGGCTCAACATGCAAATTTTTAATATGGAAATATAATTTGCTATATTATTAACAAATTTAAACTAAACCGGCCAGGTATTTATTGGTCCAAAATTGCAACCATAGCAAATCTGAATGCCAGGAAGGCGGAGACCCAAAAGATTTCCGGCACAGGAGTAAGCTTCTTTGAATTTTGGTGTATTAGTTATCTTCCTACCGAATTTTGGTGTATTAGCTATCTTCCTACCGAATTTTGGTGTATTAGCTATCTTCCTACCGAATTTTGGAGTATTAGCTATCTTCCTACCGAATTTTGGTGTATTATCTATCTTCCTACCGAATTTTGGTGTATTAGCTATCTTCCTACCGAATTTCGGTGTATTAGCTATCTTCCTACCGAATTTTGGTGTATTAGCTATCTTCCTACCGAATTTCAGCATCATCGTTCAGTATCAGGTGAATTTTAGCTAACATAAACATTCTGAATGCCAGTAAATTGAAGACACAAAAGAGTTTCGGTGTAGGAGTGGACCTATGTTTGATTATCATGTACCTATATTCCACCTGAACTTCATCTCCCTTATTCTAGTATATCTTTATGTTTAAAACACAAACTGTTTTATTGTTTTGTTGTTTAAGAGAGGGATACAGTGAACCACTGCTCAAATTTTAATGCTTGTTATTTCAACTAAACGAGGACGGTGTGTGGATTCAACGATATATTAAAGTAATAATACAGTTTATGAATATATTATTCCAATTAATAAGCTACAGCTTATTTTACAACAAAATATAATCATATCGTGAGTTGAGTTACATTATGTGGCCTCTTGTCAAACCCTCATCAAAATGAACGCAGCGCTTAAGATGAAGGTTGTGCTTTTTGCACACAGTTTCCCCCTCGGTAAATTCCTTCCTAAGGTCTGCGGATTTTGAGCCATGAGTGGGTGAGGAATGAGGGAGCATTTACGATCTGTCGAGTCTATGTGTGTAAGGTTATCTATCCTAGTTATTTATATATTAGTCTAGGACTATCAGTATTCTAGAATCAACCAAATCGGAAGT
Source organism: Allygus modestus (assembly GCA_963675035.1). Taxonomy (NCBI): domain Eukaryota; kingdom Metazoa; phylum Arthropoda; class Insecta; order Hemiptera; family Cicadellidae; genus Allygus; species Allygus modestus. The sequence goes on from OY776111.1 coordinate 214,086,646, forward strand.
ATGTTATATTTTTGGAGTATTGTACAAGATAACGTATTTGGCAATGGCAAATATAATTTATACATACATAGTTTTCATGAAAGAATGGTGCGATTTTGACATTAAGTCCAAAACGAGTTCGCACGCAGCACGCTGACCTGAGGGAAGTGAATTTCCACATAACAAAATTGTAAAACTCAAAACCATTGTCAAAAAATACATTTATTCCAATTTTGTTGAAATCTGAAAACATTGATTTTTTGGCTGTTCTGATGCTCCTGGATTCATTTACCTGCAATGCTAGGAATACAATTTTGTGCATTATAAGGTTAGGAGAAGGTTCAATCAGGCTTGAGAGTAGGTGCGTGGTTTCTGGGGCTGATACAAATAACCGACACATGAATAACAAGCTTTTCTAATGTTAAAACCCCATAAGACAACGTACTGTGTTGAGCTTTATACATTTTCTTTAATAACTCGGTAAATATATATGCTAGAATGACGAGAGAGGGCCTAAAACTTTTTATTCGCTAATTCCCATCTTAATGCTTGCATTAATTGTACGACCGTGGCTTATCTGACCCTTTTTAGGCCCAAAAACTCAAAATTTGAAAGAATAATCCCCAAAAAAGTGGTTTAGAGTTTTCCGATTGTTTTTCCCAACGAACTTATCCAACTGATTACAGAAAGGAACGCCCCTACCGCATTTGAAGTAAATCGGACAAAAAATATGACCACTAGAGTGCACACACACATATATATATATATATATATATATATATATATATATATATATATATATATATATATATATATATATATATATAATTTTGAACGACCCCCCAAAACGTGTTCAGGGGGTCACGTTAGGAACTTCTATGGTGGTCCCGGGCTTAAGATTCACCGTGCGAGTCATGCTAATAGTTCGTTTTCCATAGGAATTTCAATAAAAAACAAAATAGGTACAACAAAAATGTTTTTTGTTTGTTTGTTGAAATGTTTATAATTGTTTGAATAAAAAAAACAGTTGATGACTAGTAAATTTCATTATTTTTTAGCTCTGCAGACATCCAAACGAAGATGTAATTCAACACATACACGGTGCAACATGCCCCTTTGTTACTGCGGGTACTGTAACTATATATTTTACAAATCCTCACATGGAGTCAAGTGTGGGCTCCTGGGTGGACATGATATGGGACCACTTCTACCTATCCCCTTTGAAACATGATTGACTAGGTAGGCAACAGAAACCTGAATATAAATTTTGTTACAAAACAAAATGGTAACAATCAAACGCCTATTTTTACAGTTGTTGGAAACAAAACTATTTGAGCTGTAACATCTAGTGCTACCAAGCTTGATTTTAGAATATTATCTTGTTATATTTTTATAATCAGTCAAAACCGCACAGTTCTTTTATGAAAGCACTGCATATAATAATAAAATAATTCAAAATTTCGACTTTGATTAACTATGTGTTACAATAAAAAAAAAATCATACTAGATGTTTTATAAATTGTAAGATAAAACTTGTACGAAATAGTAGACGTTTGCACATGTGTTGGTCTAGGACGTTAACATAGCTGAGAAACAATCAAATCGAAACATTAACACTTATGTTAGCATTTTTGGAATAATTTTTAAAGGGTAAAAGATATCCTATTTAGGTATAATATATAAATTGAGGTCCAAAACCTATCCAAAACCTTAAAATAATCAGACCTAAATCAAATTAATTCGTAGATGTCATTATTTTGTTTCTAATGAAAGCATACTAATATGAGTTATATTGGCTATCAACGCATTAAAAATTACCCAGGTCACAAACATTGTGGTCAATATTTTGGAACTAGTAGTTTTAAAATGATTTATGAATTGTACAAAGTATTTGCAGATATTCTAGCCAAGGAATGTATAAATTACCCTGGATTCAACCAAATAGAAGAACGAATACCAATGTCGGCAATTGTCACAACTATTTTACAAAGTTTATTTTTTATATTTGAAGTAAGATCATATTAGATTTTTTAGTAAGAATATATACACATATTAGTCTTGGACAGTAAAATATCCGAAAATAATCTAAATCGGACTATAAAGAAATAAATAAAATATAATAGAACACTGAAGTATAATTTGTCTCTTTTAGCCAGATTGTAATCCATGAATTAATTTTATATTTACTAAATAGAGAATACAAAGTACGGGAGCATGCGTAGAAAAATCTTCTAGGAAAATATTTTGTCAGAAATGTTGAGCTAAACAATTTTAAATGTTCTACTTAGGCATTTCATACTCAAAGTGGATTAAGAAGGAAATCCCCCTCAACGTGGCAACATAATCCGAATATTCTCTTTTGTACAGTGTTAACTTCAACTACATTCCAAATTTTAATGAAATTAGTCAGTAAATAAGAGAGGGGGGCTTATAATGATTGTATTCATCATATAAAAGAATAACGTTGGATAGCATATAATGTTTTCACCACTAACTGAAAATCTACCATTAAGTCGTAGAGTAATAATAACAAATAATTGATTTAGTATATTAAACTTTTTATGGTGATAATGAAATTTTGTTGAAAGCTTATTACAAAATCGCTTATTAAAAATCAGGGGGCGCCAAAACGAATAGTTCTACAGATAACAACACTTTTGACGAATATTTTACTAATGGCGAAAACAATAATTTATTTATAAACGTATCTATAATAGTGGAAAACATTTAAATGGGGAGGTCTTCTCGCAGGTAACCTTTGCGATTTGTAAAGCTTTTGGCAGGTAACGTTCACAGTCACTTGAATTTGAAAAAGTGCAAACAGGGCGTGGTTGTTATTACCAGCGACAAACATGGCCACACGCGTTCTCAAATCCGTATTACTGGTAACGTTCGCTCTTAAACCTTTCCTACCGGAAAGGATCTCGCAGGAAATAGCTGTCACTAAACATGTTTCTAAATTGTATGTTTCTAATGTTGTAAATTGCTTCTAATTTATAAACCATAGGTATTTGTAAATTTGTCGTATTTGTAGAGAACCAAATTTGGGAGTAACATTTGGCAATCTTACATATTCTAGTCGAAGGTTATAAACATGTCTAGAAACATTGGACAGTAAATAAAGGCGGTTAGAAATAGTTTCAATAATTTTATAAAATTAGTTTTAAAATTTATAGTAAGATGGAGTTTTTAAAATCACAAGAAAATCGACCAACTAATATAAAATAAGTATATTTGGATTCATATTTTGTAAAGGATAAAAAAATACAGACCATTGAATTGCATTACATTTGAATTGAATTGAATTGAATTACATTAACATTGAATTTGCTATTAATGAGTGATATTTTTACATACGCTAGTCGAGGTTTACAACATATTAGGGATGAAATTAAATCATGTAGTAAATCAAGAATATGGCAACTAGCACTAATGTCATTGACTCAATATTTTGTTAATTCGCAGTAATATTGAATGTAGGAATTGTAGACAGTATTTACAAGTACAGAGCCGAAGAAAATAACAAACCAAAATCACTGCTTAATCGTACAATAAACACTCCGATATAATAAGTTAATAATAAGTTATTATTTGGGGGGATTTTTTAAATTAATGTAACAAATATGGAATAAGGTTGGGAATCGGATACATGCAATATAGAACAATATAAACCTTTCAATATAAAATTTAATAATATTTATATTGTGCATATAATAGTGCAGTTTAAATAAAAAACTTAGGTATAGTAATTATTAATATAATATTATATTTCTCCTTATTGCTGTTGTTCATATCATATAAACAACTCAATAATACTGTTCTTGAAACCAGTCGTGGAGCGCCTGCACTTTTTGTCACAAAGTCGTACAGATGTGTGAAGTTGCGGTATCACGTATAGTGTAGGCTATTCAACCTAGAAATTAATTTCTAAAGGAATGTAAGTCATTTGTTCGTAACCAACGTTATGTTTGTGAATTACTTTAAAAATGTTATAATAGTTTCAACATTTAATGATTAAAGTAGCTGAAATCTTAACATTTGTCTTTTTATTTTGTCTGTATATGTTCATGGGCTCGATTTAATCAGATATTGCAAGAATATTGGGACCTGAATTAAAATTTCTTAGATGTGTATACAGTACAAATTATTTAAACAGATAATGTTTAATTAATGTTGCAAATTCGTACTAATTGCATGTATCTTAAGATAAAATTAAGCTAGAAAAACAATTTTTGTAAAAACACAATTCGTAATTTTAAAGAAATAAATCAAGAATCTTAGTTAGCATAGGAGACAGTAAAACATGTATACAAGTAATTTAAATAATGCGCTTGTGTTATGTAGTGAGTTAAGTAAAAGTATTGCCATTGCCATGTGAACCTGTGAAAGGTTTTAAGCTATATTCATTGTACAATTGTTCATCTAGTTGGCTTTGCGAGATTGTTTACCAAAGGACTGTTTTATGACTGTTTTAACCCTTCGTACACTCTTTTAGCCGATGAGGTTTTAATAAAAAATTAAGCTCATACAGAAGTTGTAAAATGTTGGAGACAAAAACAGACGAAGCGAATTCACCAATATTCCACACAAATACGGTAATCAGTCGTAATGTAAGACCTTTGCCAACATTGTTTGCCAAGATAACCTTAAATAGTCTTTTGAAACTGTCAACTTTATAATTGATTTGCAAACGACAGCATAATTAAAATACGTCTTAACTACTGGAAAAGCTTTCAACTCTTAACACAGTCGCTAGTATGACTTTTCATCATAAGTATATAAATATATAGCGTTATAGTGTTTTCTGTTTTGTGTGCTAAAAAGGGTTGAGATAAAAAATATTTTTGAAACTCAACTAAATTTTCAACTCCAAACATTGTTATCAAAGTGAACTGATGTGTTTGAATTGATAATTATGGTCCTCATTAAAGAATATGCGCTAGTTGGATCAAGATTTTCCTGTTTTATCCACAAGAAGTCAGAGGCATGTGTTGATAAATCACAGGATAAACACTGGCATGCGATCAGACTCAGTAAGCTGCAAGGGATTCCGTGTAATTTAACAGGCATTAATTATTTATAAGAAGGTTTAATAAAGCGCTTTTACATTTTAGCAAAGGTTTATGCAACATTTGAGACAACGTTTTAATATTTGATTTATCGTTTTTGCATAAGGATGTGTAGGTAAATAATTCTTTTGTGTGACCTTTATGTTCTAATTTAATACAAATACATTACACATATATGAGATTCTCTGTTTTTTTTGTGTCTACTGACAACATAAAATATATTTGTTATAAACAATCTAGTTAGAGTAGTCTTTATACAGTGTCGTTAGCTACAACAATAAAGGCTTACGGTAAGGGCGCAGTGAGAAATATGAATTCCCTCCCCATGTACTTAAGGCAAATGAGCGAAGAGCAAATTCACCGGGGAAAGATAAAGTAGTAATGAATTACCCTTATCTAACAAATGACTACATAGAATAAATAAATTAACTCAATAATAAAACAATAAAAAAACCGTAATATGCATTAAAATTATGATGTTGAACAAAATAGAGTTTAATAGAATTTTATTTAACTCATTCCTTAAACTTTTAAAATGTTTAATAAATGGTGGTTAAATATTTATATTTAAAAACATTGAATGAAGTAAATTTCTGTAAAAACTGATCACTTTACTCTTAAAAATAGAAGATTAAGTAGAATTCAAGGAATAACGCAAGCAACATTAATCACACACATTATATCACAGATCATATCATATATTTTGTCTAAAAGAATTATTGAGAAATCACACAAAAAATTGAGTGTCATCTTTGACAAGGTCAACTGTTTGACGTGTCGTGAATAAGAGGAACATTTCCAAATCGAAAACAATTAACTACGTAGTAAACGATTGTTACTTGCAATATATAATCATTCTTGCTGAGTCTATCAATTATAGTTTTAACCTCTTAAATTACACACAATCCAGACATTTCTTACAGCTAGACAACAAGCTGCCAAATTATGAAACCGACATTACTATGGAAAGTAAACTAATTACAATCTAATTTGAAGAAATATGTATTACAACACTACTTGAGGAAATAAATAAATAACAATACTCACGTGACCTCCTCATTGTTCAAACCTCTAACTTCTAACCTATTAGTTGCATTTGAAGTTTAATTTATATTTATAGTCAATAAAAGTTGACTTAAGTTGGTCAATGTGAAGAGTTAAAATTTGTTAGTAAATTTTAAAGGTAGAGTTATTCTAAAAATCAGTCGCACTGTACATACCGTTCTCTTTGTAGCGCCTTTTGATGAGAACAACTATCGTGCATACATATATGCCAAGAGTCGGTATTCGTCGTGTTGCAGGCGTTTCAAAACAACCAAACACGAATTAACCTTACCATTATTTTTGCAGAAGGTTGTAGTTTGCCTCTTTGTATAGAAGTTTAATTAAGTTACAACTTTAAGGGTATTCATCACCGAGAGATGACTGACGTCATCTTCTAGTTTTGTTCCATAAGACAAATGTTAACTTCGTGCCTCCGTTTCCCCTCAGAGACCTCACTCGATCACCACATACATTTTGTTTGGGTGTTAATTAAAGGTTTCATCATCCTCTAATAATTTCCACTTAAGTATTAAGAATGTATTAAAAGTTGATTGAGGAATCGTACAACAATAAAACTGAAAGAAAAATTTAACTATTATTGTAAAAACAGAAAGCCACAATTAAGAACATAGAAAATGTAACTCCCTTGATCATTATTAGACCCTAAATGGATGTTTTGTGTTTTGTGATGATTGGGTGAGGATTAATGGAGGCACAAAGTTAACATTGGCCTTAAGGAACAAATATCCAAGTTCACGTCTAAAAAACTTTCGGTGATGCAGACTCTTCGGTAACTGCTTTGATAGTAAAATGAAAGTAATTAGAATGGATTAATTTGAGCATGTATTTATTTGTCCACATATATAATTTAATTCAAATTCAGTCTTGATCGAAGTCTGAACATAAACCTAGCTAATAAATACAATTGTTTATATCGACACCCAAGTGTTAAGTTAACTAGGCTAAATGATTTATAAACAGTAAAATAATATGTAGAACATTCTGTTCTCAAGTAAAGACTGTCTACATTTATAAATATTTATCTTAATAGTATATTGGATTTTAGAAGTTTTAGTTGATACTTTAAAGAAGCGATTTGTCAGAGAAAAACGTTCGAAGGAGGCTCCCACGAGCGTGTTTAGATTGTCACCGGAAGCCATTCTTAGTTTTACCCATAACGACAATAGCAAATTTCAGTAAGAATTATTTCTCATTTGACAGTCAAAGATTGAATATTGTTTTAAATGAAAGTTGTAGTAGTTCTGTTACAAGTCGAGTTAATATATTTAGTAATTGTAGTTAGACCATAAAGAGCTATAGACTTGATTTAAATCGTCTATTTCATTAACAAAAAATGAACTTAAAAACATGGCACTAGAGCCTATTGATGTATAATCAATGCTATTATACGGTTTTTGCCGGTAATAACATAAAAATAAAACTAAATACATTAATAGTCATCTTTGATAAGGTCAACTGTTTGACGTGTCGTCCATTTACATTTGAATGCTTGAGGGAGGAAAGAATATGTGGGACCTCAGCTTTGTATGGGGTATAAATAAGTTTGTTGGCGTTAAGGAGTTCTAAATACATTGGAGTTAATATAATTATTAATTATAAAAAAAATTAAATAGACAGTGCAAACTGAAGTGTTTAATAATACCCCGTAGCAGCAAACCTGCATACTCAGCGAATTTCTAATGGAGATATAAATGTAATAATACTTCATAAAGCCACTTACCAAGTTTCATAAAAATATATTCACAAATAAGCGATATAAGCAATTTTAATTATTCTCCATAAGAATAACATTGGGGCTGAGTATGCAGGTTTGCTGCATCAAGGAACACAAAAATGGGTTTTTATGCTAATATCAATATAACTCAACTAGGTGAAGTCATATACCAGTTTTTATTCATTTATGTTTATAATTAAGGGGGACATAGCATTTAGTTATTATCCAGAAGAATAACATGGGGCTGAGTATGCAGGTTTGCTGCTACGGGAGCCTTTGGCAATAAATTATTATTTTGAACAAATATCAATAGAACACAACCAGATGAAGCCGTATACCAAGTTTCGTCAGTATACGTTCATAAATAGGCGAGATGTAAAATTTGTCTTTTCCTCCATAAGAATAACATTAGACAACGTACTGTGTTTGGCACTTTCAATATCTTGAGAACCAATTGACGTAGAGGAATGATCAAAATACCAAATTGTGTGTTTTTTTTAAGCTGAATACAATGGTAAAAACTAAAATTTGACAGGTTCAAAAATTATATGTAAAATATTCAAAAAATCCATTTTTGGGGTACAAAACCCCCCAAAATACCCCTTCGGATAGAGCGATCTGGCTGGTTTTCGAACTTAAAGTCATAAATGTTGCTTTACACGTTTATACCAAATTTCATCAAAATCGGATCATTTTTACGAGAGTTATCGTGCTCACGGACACACACACACACACACACACACACACACATACACACACACACACACACACACACACACACACACACATATATATATATATATATATATATATATATACAGTATCGAACGAATGGTGTTTTTGGGGTCTGGGGACCTCAAAACGAGAAGTTATCATGGTCTAGGGCCTAGGTCTTACCATGCCGACTACGGTAATAGCTTCTTCCCTATAGGGGAAATTCGCTAAAACTAGAGAATCCTAGCCTAACGTGTTTATACTGTAGTCTGGGGTGGTTCAGCGTGGCGTTTGACCTTTGGTAATGATGGAACCGCTGCGGCCACCGTTAAATGATGGCGTCCCATCAAAACGGTTTGGTTTTAAGTTTAATTAATGACGATTAAAATTCTTATTATATAAATTTATAATATTTAATTTACCTGTATAAAACTAGATTTCTTAAACGAGCGAATGACGAGGAACGCTTACTGGGTGAAAATCGCTGTTATGAAACCAACCCCGCAGACTACCTAGCTCTATCTTGCAACTCTGTTGTAATTTAGCAACAGTAAATGTCACAATACGAAGCTAAGGAAACAATATTTCAAGATTGCGTACATGCAAACAATTTAATTTGTTGATACAGTAACAAATACAAGTTATGTATAGCAATTGATATCACACAACAAGTTAACATTTCGTCGTTATATGTCCAATTGGCTACATTAAAAATAAAAGTAATATTGAGTGATGTTGGATTGTTTCTCATCTTAAAGAGTAAAGTTATCCGTGCTTTTATTCCATAGAAGTAGTGAGTAAATCACTCTTTTACGACTTTTATGAAAGTCACTTGTATCTGTGTGCTGCGATTCTGCTGTGCATAAGGGCCTGTGATAAAACGCGGCATCGGCAAAGCGCCTTGCATGGTGGTGGTGATTCCACCATAAAACTGGTTATGTTTGTTTAAATTACAGCCTTGTAAGTTCTGATATTTGTAAAATGTCATAGAGAATACCTAGATATGCTATTTATGTTGTTATTGGTTGGTATGATTGTTTAGTGTATTATATCTGAGTAAATGTGCACATCCTCTTCATGTAATAACAGGCATTAAAATAGTTATATAAGCGACCATATTAAACCAAGCGAAGATATTAATGGTTTTGAAATCTGCGGATTTCCCTGAGTTCTCTTAAATTTCAACCGTCACTTTTCCGTAAATAAAATTTATATATTTTTAAACTTAAAACTCCATAACTTAAAATATGTTGATAATTACAGGTGTTAGGCCATTTGTACTCATTACTTGCTACTGCAAGTAACATTATTTGTATTTCAGTAATAAATTGAATAAAAACAGTATACAAATTATATAAATTGAACTTGTAATTGCTCGCCTAAAAGTTTCATAAGTTAAAGGCGCAGAACTCATCACTAACATCGAATCCACATTCTTTTTTTATTTGTATTAAAATATACAATTTCTGTTACAGTAAAAAACAACTTTTCAAAATAACTCAACATAGATATTGGAAGTAAAGACAACATGATCTACAACATTATATAAATGTATTATAGACTGTAAACAAAATGCAAAATGTATGTTAGTTTACGTAGTCTTACTGAAGAAGTGTCGATATCATTTACCTCATGATATTTAGCTCATGTTTGTCTCATTGTGTTTCTGTCAACCTCCTATGTAATACTAGCTGAAATTCAAGTGTCATAAAATACAAACTCGGTAGCTCACAGCTGCTTCACTAGGGGCGCTATTATCGGTCCTCAACGCAATAACTATGGTCGTTCGACACTGGAAGTTACTCTATGAAGTTATAGTTTATGTTCAGCACAATAGGGGCGGTGGTAATGCTTTGATGCTACCCACAGCGCTAAAGGTCAAAGCCGTTATTAAACAGTAGCTTGTTGCACGTTTTGCACCCGACACCAAGTTATAATCAGTGAACCTTCCACACTCAACGCACGACTACACATTGGGAGGCTCCACTAAGCTTTCTGGCGGTAACTGGTAACTGGTAACTGGTATTAGCTTTATAGTATTATGTCTGACAATCCCAGTTAAACTGGGAATATAAAAATTGTATATTTAAATAATATTTTAACATATTTAAGTGAATAAATCAAGTCATCGATTGTAGTTGACAAACATTAAAACTCTCCAAGGCCAATGGGGCGAAGCCGTAAGAGATTATCTAATATTTTATAAGGGATGGTTGGTATACATCTTTATAGGAAGAAATGGAGGTACTGTATTGAAGAGATTTAGATCCGATGTGGGAAGGCCAACTTTTAGAAATCAAGGTGGAGTCTCTAAAATAACTGTAAAACACTAAGATGCGTAGAGATGGCCGTGTAGAAAATATCAGGTCACAATGGAAAGACCAATCTCATCCGACACGTGGATACCACTCAATATATCTCCTGCCCTCAATGATTTGGCGGGAAAGTGGCTCAATTTAACGCTGTTTTGGAGCAGGATAATTGTCCCTCTGCGTTTCGTCTTCGTTACCAACCGTATCTAACGGACTTACACAGCCTTCTGTTGTAGCCTTCATTATGGAGGGTTGTGGTGCATGATCTCGAACCACTATCAGTTTTGTGTATTCAAAGCAATCTACAATTATTCTTTAAGTCTCTAATAGCTGATTAACAAACCGAAAAGTTTCAAAAATTACGATACTTCAAACGAATTATATAACTATCAACTTTTAAAATATAAACAATTGGTAGTCAAATAAAACATATGTGAGGGGTTTGGATTTCTTTCCCTTAAAAGCATTTGTGATGTGCTCTTAAAACACATTTTTTATGTGATAGTAATAATTAACATGAACGAACCTATTTTTTCTCTAGAAACTACTGATTTGACTTAATTTCTAAGTTTTACTTTTCAGTTTCAATTGTGGATGGAGATTATTATAATGTTTTAGAGATCCCCTAAAAGTCTTAATACGATTTGGATGCAATACATGTAAAAGGAAAGACAAAGCACAAACACCCGCACATTTAGGCTAATAGTTAGACGTAAAATAAGAAAGAGGAAGCAGTTCACAAGAGAAGGATCGTTGGTATAAAATTAAAAAAAATGAATGAAGGTAATGATCAGTTCCAGTGTACTATAAAAATATCATCAAACTTTAAAGAAAACAAAACTAGAGTTGGTTAAATGTGACGTTTCCCAATGCGGGGAAAGTTAAGCTTAAAATACACACCGGAATTTACTTATCGATAAATATTTGTATACTTTGGCCTTCCAAAGATGTTAGTTAATTTAACAATATGAAACAAAAAACCAATCACTGTAAGAACTAGATACGTAAATGCTCGGAGTTTGACTGAACTATCTGGTCAATATCAGGTCGACCAATGAATATGCTCCGGCAGGAACTGACGAGCTTTACGACAAATTTATGTCTGGTAGAGTTTAGCTTAAATAGTAAATTAATGCAGTGTTTGTAACACTGAAATCTGAGGAAGTGTCTCATCAGTTTTGACACACACCTAGAATATGTCAATAGAAAGATATGCAATTTTATGTTTGCAGTTTTTCTTTAGACATTTTATCAATCCTTAGAACTCCTTATTTTAAATCATTGTGGAGCTTGGACTTATGGAGGGAAGCTGTAATTCGCACAAGTTGTGAGAGCTATATAGTATTGTTAACTGGTAGTGGAGGTATTACAGAAAAACCCAAACTCAAACACTCAAGTTTGGTTAATTTTGACCGTTAGGTCTCCTGAGGTAAAAGTATGACAGTATACACACAAACTCAAATGAACTAAATTAATTCACTTTGAATTAATAATACAATAAAACAACTGGGATAAAAAGTTTAATGACTGAAGTGAGTTCATCCGAAATTCATTGAAATGAAAAGGCTACTTAGAAAACTTGCTTAACATTTCCTCAAAGGCTATTAAATGAAGCGCCCGCTACACAAAGAGGCGAACGAGCTAAGCGGATTAGTTCACGCTGAAAGGCTAGGGTGGTAAATTAACAAAACATTTTGACAATATATTTTTGAAGACTAATATACCTAAGACAACAAAAATTTCAATAGGTTATGAAACTTGTTAAATGAGTAATCCTGTATGTAGGTTTCAATCAACGGAATTTACCAGTTAACTTAAAAAAGACGATGTAACAAGTTGAAACTAAAGTGTTGAAATAACTGCGGAGAAATACGGAGAAATGAACTAATAATTAACTTGATGGTGCCCAGGGCCAAGGATTAAATCTTTCGAGCTTTTAAATTTGCATTTAGAAACCATGAAGCCTGTCCCAGGTGGCAAGTTTGGCCTTAGACTGCGCTTATGCTATTATCTTTCTTTGTAGTGTTTGATCATTTAGGATATTTTTATGTGTACTTAGTTAGTAAACAGAAATTAACGCAAAGGGGACAGTAATTTGTTACATTAACACCGTAAAAGTTAAAATTAACATGAAAATAATGTGCAATGTATTGCAGTCAAGTTTGCAAATACGTCTACTATAATTATATATCCCTTGCTACTCTATTAGCGTTGACAGAGTATCGCCTCCTCCTCCACAACAATAGGCTTAACTACAATGCATACCAGGCAAAAAGCATTTTGCACTTATTTTGTATTTATTTATTTTTTCCGGTTTTTCTATGTTTAGTAGTAATATTACATGGAAATTATTGTCTAACAAATAAAATTAAATGTAAATGCTGTACTAAATAAAATTACTGTATTGCCTCCAGGGCTTCAACAAATTAAATTAAAACTAGAAAATATCTGAAACTCATTGTAGATTTTCATTCAGTATTCCCTTTTACGAAGACTCACATTTCCTTCAAAATTATTGGAATCGGTCAAGATATTGTATCAGAATCTTTGGTTAAAAATAGTGCTATTAAATATAGAATTATTAAATTCATAATATATAGGGCATCATTTTTGGTTATTACTTTTGAAGGCATTGACTTGTACACCAAACAATCTGGAATGCCAATGCCACACTAGCCCTATTAATTTTGCAATCACAATAGGTGTGTAGTTTACACTTGTGTTTTTTGAGTTCAACTACACGTTAAATTCCCCAGTTAGTGTAAATACCTTTAAGTATCCTATATATATATATATATATATATATATATGTAATATTACTTCCCTTAAAATAAGATTGCGAAGCTAAATTGTTGTGATGTGTGGTTCAACAATAACGTTACTAGTGTAAACCCCCTCCAAAGCGACACGGCCTGGCAGCGGCAGCGGGTACTCTGGAATTTCTCAACCTCAGCCATGTCAGAGTTATAGGCCCAATAAGGTCACAGGTCACGTGATCTGGCGGCCCGCCACCGCCGCGCCGCCGCTGTCAGTCATGCATCACACCTGGCAGGGAGGTCTAAGGTGTCTCTGTCTCTGTCGAGTGGTTCGGATTGGAGTATGAAATTTAAAATAAATCCGTCCAGTTACTATAAAGTTTGTTTGTATTATACTAAATTTCTAATAAATATAGCATTTTCATTTGGTCCCTTCGAAATTAAATTAACATTACAAAATGTGTTGACAATTTAATAAATGGAGTAAGTGTTGTCAACCAGTACATAACGGCGTATCTTTTTAAAATCAGACATCAATTCCTAGTATTTTTTGTTTCTTAACTCTTATTATACGTACAACATATTGCGGCGGTTCCAATAACGAACAGATAAGAATAAAGTATAAGAATCAAATCGAGAAATTCCTATTAAAACTTACCATACATTGTTTATGTGAAATGTTTTAAAATTAAAAGTGAGGATGGGACTAACGAGTGTTTTTGTTAGTATCAGCCAGTATGTGTTCATTACACATTATAGTCTTGTACAGTGTATTGAACTTATTTATATTTAATTATGCTCGCTCTGCACAACGGGCTTCAAATATATTTTTACATTTTAGCACATATCATAAAAGAATTAATATCACTAATATATCATTTGTGAATAGATTACTTTAGCCGTTTATTAATTTTGGTTTTCCAAATTGTAAAGTGGAACTCTCCAAATATCTGGAAGAAGTTGAGTCCTTACGTGTTATAATAGCAACGGACAAAACCTTATGCACTGGAACAAAAATTAATATTTTATACTTTAGTATAAACAAAAATTGGTTTGAAAAACATTTATATTTATAGAAAATAATAATTTATGTACAAGGTTATGATGGAAAGTTTTAAAGTAACAAGGGTTACATAGTTAATTTCTAAAACACAAAAGCAGCAGATTCCCACCAGGGCTGCGCGGGAGTGGCGGTTGCATAATGGCGGGAACAATGTCGGATTGGCGCCATAACCTTGAGCCGCAACTTTCACCCGCCAGAGCGCAGTGATAAATGTCACCCTGCCGGGGCCACAGGCTAATTTGTAGTAATTATTGTTGCATATCATACTCCAACGTTTGGCGTGTAAATCGTACCGGCGCTCCTCATGCATATTCTGTCAAGCAGCACTGTCATTCACCGGTAGCTTCTTATAGTAGATACGGTGTAGGAGTAGTGGTGGCAACCACGAGGGTGTATCATGCTTCCAGATGTCAGATGTCAAAACTGTGATTTGGAAGGACCACTAAGCCGATCAAGGACAAAGTGGGCGGGCAAAATCTGATCTGACGCTCGCAGTAGTGTTATCTCCAGTTACTACAAGTTGTATCAAATTTACACATTTTAAAAGATAATCAGGGTTGTGAAAAAGTATAAAACTTCCTGAGCGTATGTTAAAAAGTTGTGTTCTGAACTTATTATACTTTAGTCATAGTCATAGTGTCGTTGTAGAGTGCAAAATTTGTATATTTTTCACGATTTGATATGCAGTACTCATGCACTCATCCCCATTTTAAAGAGTTAATGTACTATAAACAGTATTATATAAACATAATTATTCTTTTTTATTTTGATTAAATACTGTATAAATGAAATACCACTACTAACTGTAATTTGATTGAAATAAATATAACAAAAACTTCTTGTCTAAATTAATAATGTTATATCACAGTGAGTAACCGTTCAATTTATATTTCACTAGCTGGTACCCGGCGCGTTGTTGCCCCAGACGTGGCATTGAATTTGTTATGTAAAATACTCGTTCATTTTCAATATGAGCTCGTTCGCTTCGCTCTTTCGCCTCCCGGATTAGCTCGTTCGCTTCGCGCACTCGCCTCCCGGATTAGCTCGTTTGCTTCGCTCATTTGCCTCCCGGATGAGCTCATTCGCCACCCGGCTGAGCTAGTTCGCTACGCTCACTAGCCTATTGAAAAAAGAGTTAGAGTTGCCATTCAAGTAGTTTTTTATTTCCATTATGAGAGTTGCCATTCAAGTAGGTTTTTTATTTCCATAATGATAAACAGCTGTTTACAATATTTTAAGTTATAGATATCATCTGATAAAATCAAAATAAATCTTTCTTCCATAATATTAACGTTGAAACTTTTAAGTCCAGTGGGGCACAGCCCTAATCTCCTAGGACTTCGGTTAATGGCCTATAACCTTCCCAGGGTTAACCTGGGTTACTATGCAAAATTGCAAAGCAATCGGATGAACGGTATGGCAGCGCACAAAATACGAACGGACAGACGAATAGACGTACAAACATTGATTTTTATATATTAGATAAAGGGATATATAAACATAATTATTAGGTTAGTTAATTAAGATACACTTCCTAGGTTACGGTACTAGCAGCTAAAAAATCACATGAGCCACTGGAAACGGAGTCTTTGCCCCCGGAAGGAAGCCGAACTTGCCCGACGACGAACGAACTATCCTAAACAGATGCTTTATTATGAGAAAACAGTGAAATGTAGTATTTTCAAATGTAAACAGAGGAAACCTACTTATATTCTAAAGAATTACGCTACATTTACGAAAACATTACAGTAAAATAACCTAACCTAACTCCGCTGAGCGTTGTATGGCGGCTATTTTCTTTGTAACATATTACAAAAATGGGTTACTGTAAATTATAACAAAAATTGGTACCTCAAAAAGTAAACACTGAAAGGTAGAATTGAATCTAGGACCGCATGATCGTGAATCCAGTACCATATCCGTTAGACTACCATAGCGTATCGAACTAATTAAAAGTTACAATTCATCAAGCAGGAGACAGCGCTCTGATTTTAAAATTGGCCACGGGTAGCGCTCGGTGTGATTTCAAAGTTTTACTCTTGGCAGCGCTCACGTAGGAAATGTCTCCGCTTCCAGTGGCTTGTGTGTCTTTTTAGCTGCTACTGGTTACGGTAACCTACATATTTAATAATTTATTTTGAAACAAGTTCGCACGCAGCACGCTGACATGAGGGAAGGCAATTTCCACATTAAAAACTTTTAAAATTAAAAATCAGTGTAAAAACATACTTATTCAAATTTTTATTGAAATTTGAAAACATTGATTTTATGGCTGTTCTGATGCTACTGGTTTCATTTACTAGGCTAATCAAATTAAGGGTAAAAAAGGTTTAACATCAAACTAAACGTAAAAGAAACAAAGAAAGGTTTTTTAGACATGGCATAAGGTCCCAAACAACATATCAAAGGTCTACCAAAATCCACGTGGGGGAAGGCCGCCATATTAGCCGCCATCTTGATTTTTTTAAATCTGAGACTTCTGAGGCTTATGGCTCTTTAACGGCCAAATATCAACCAAATGGGGCAAACAAAGTGTCTATTTAATATAAAATTTAACCAGCTTTCTAATGATGTATAACTCGTAAATATGCTACAAGCGGATTTTTGGCAAAGCCTCTAAACATTTGAAATAAATGGTATTTCTCAACAAATTTCCTCTTTAGTCTCCAACTAATGATCACTCAGCTCTTTTGCTGGTTATAGGTAGTGATGAATAACGGTTGTTACTTGAAAATCTAAAACATAATTTGCGATAACACACAGGGGCGTCGCACGAGAAAATGTTTGGGGGGGGGAGAGACCGAAATTTTCCCAACTTTTTCCGCCGATTTCCAAAAACGTAAGCTTATATCATAATAAGATGAACTATCACACATAATATAATATTTGATGAAAACTTACAAACGTATCATAAAATTAGATTTAGTAGAGGTTTGGAGATATAAATTGTAAGATGAATCTGTTTTGATACTATCATCTTTAAAACAATATACAAATATCAAATCGAACAGAATTTAAAATGTCTGATCATTAAATATTAAATATGTGATTAGACCTATAACAACTTACTTAACAAACAATAAAAATATATCTTAATACAAATTTATTTAAACATTGCTGGAGGCGATAATTTTTAGATTTGACAATTTTGGGTTATCCACAGTTACTTGTTAACTTTATATTTTTAAAAAGAAACATTGCACTTTTGTGGCAAGCCGATATTTAGCTAAGACTTTATACTTTGAAATAAACGGCATTTTTTACAATTTTCCTTTTAGTTTCCTGCAACTAAAAAATTGCTTAAGTTTTCATTTTATAAATTTAACAATAATTTACGCAACATATTAAAAGCATTCTAGTGGTATACAGATCGTCAAAATTGGTTTAACCAAACTACAGTGATCCAGCTTTCTAATACTATGAACACTCAGCTCTTTTGCTAGTTATAAAAGCGATGCGTCGTCTTAAAGGTAACTGGTCGTGGAAAAAACACAAAGTAGCAAGGTAGTGTCTGGTGAAATAGTGCAATAATGATTGACTGTTGTGTTGGGTATTTGTTTTGGGTTTGATTTAACAAGATAATTACCCACTTAACTCAAATTTAATACAATTGACTTAAAATTAAGTTATAATACTTTCATTTCTATTTCCACGTATGTGCCCATTTGAGTTTTTTTAACATTGCAGCTCATTATAAAATTTTAAACAGAACGAATGTTGTAAGAAAAATGCAGCCAAAATGTGAGAGGCTTTAAAGAAAATGATTCGGTTAAATAAAAAAATCTGTACATAATGTTTTAAAATTATCTTAAAGTTGTATAGGCCTACATAGAAATATACAACTGAAACATTTTCATAAAGTGGTTGTGATTTTTCCAAGGCAGCGTCTAACAAATATTCAAATTGCATATTTTATTGATTTAACTTAAAAAATAAATCATTTTTAGGCAAAAGGGACCTTACACGAATTACGTTACCCACTTTTTTGTAAACTCAGAGCCTCCTCTTCCCCCACATAACACACCATAAAACCCTATAAAATATATTATAAAAAACATTAAATAATAAAAATAACTTTATAATTTATTTTCTAATCATTAACTTCACAAAAGTGCAATGTTTCTGTTTAAAAATATAAAGTTAACAAGTATTAGAAAAATGGTGGATAACCCAACATTTTTCAAATCTAAAATTTATATCTTACAGCAATGTTTAAATACATTTATATTAAGATATATTTGTATTGTCTTTTAGGTATGTTGTTGTTATAGGTATAATCACATATTTAATATTTATTGATCAGACATTTTAAATTCTGCTCAATTTGATTTGTGTGTATTATTTTAAAGGCGATAGTATCAAAACAGATTTATCTTACAATGAATATCGCCAAAACTCTACTAAATCTAATTTTATGATAAGTTTGTAATTTTTCACTAGCAACATTTTTTGTTCCTATCCGATCACCTCCCCTGACGATGATCGGCATGAGTTACAGCTTGTAAAAAATATTTGCTATTTGTTTTTCAAAGTACGATGCCATGATTTAGCTCGGACTCGATCCATGGAAGAAAATAAAGCATCAATGGGCCTAAGGCAGAAACTGAACAAGTTAATTTTATTTAATCACACTAAGATCTCTAAGAGCAACTGTTTAGTCTTATATTGTAATAAAATATCGTTTAAAATTGGGTTTCAAATTAATTTTGAATGTTAACCTGTTCCCTGTGTCATTTTACATGCTACCGTATATGTTGGTTCCACTTGTGATTCAGTTTATTTAATACAAAACAGCGGTAATGAAACATATATCTATTTCCAAAATAAAAACAAGAGTGGCTACCATAGACCACTTACTGCCTGTAAAATAATGTCATAGTTCAGCTTGTTAATACAATCAAATTCGTGTTGTATAGCAAAGTGTAGCGTCAGTTAGCTGGAATGAGTGCGGCGCGAATCGGTTTGAGCGCGGGAAACGTTAATACCTTCTTTTCAGATCAAATAAATCAACTTATGAAAAAACGTTTGGGCTAAAAATTGTGGATCAACTAATTATCTACAACTTTTCCGCTGGAATTTTCTTTTCAACCCCAAAACAAAAAAGTTTACGATTACAGACTTTTTCGTGTCACACTTTTAAAACACTAAATAGTTTTCATTACTACAAATAAATTAAATTACCAAACTGCAAGAAGTTTATACCGTTAGATTCTGTAGTTCATGCAGATCAATAATATATACACTTTATTGTAATTACATGAATATGGCGAGGCACAAAAGCGTGTAAACGATAAGGCGCACAATGCTGAAATCCACTGAGCGGCCGTGAGTGCCTAAGAAGGGGTGGGGGTAAAGACCGATTTCTTGACACAGCCCGAGCGTTCCAGGTGTATTTTCTATGGTCATAGTTCATCTTATTATGATATAAGCTTACGTTTTTGTAACTGACACACATCATCGTGTGTAGTTTTTGTTTTTATTTTAATGTTATAAGTAGTTTGTAATATTAATTTAAAATTATCAGACATGTTAATGCTTGATGCAATTTAATATGTGTTTATTTCTTCAGGTGATTTTGTAACAAAATGTTTATTTTTAACATGTGTAAATAATATGTTAGCCTATTTCGAAACTTTATTATGGCAGTTAAGAGGTTTTAGCTAGAAAATCATCTTGAAACAGTAAAAAAAATCAATTTGAAATAGTTGGGAAATCGGAGTAAAAAATTGGGAAATTTTCGGTCTCTCCCCCCCAACAATTTTCTCGTGCGACGCCCCGTGTGTTATAGCAAACTTACATTTTAGCTTTTCAGGTAACAGCCGTTATTCATCACTACCTACAACCGGCAAAAGAGCTGAGTGATCATTAGTTGAAGACTAAAGAGGAAATTAGTTGAAAAATACCATTTATTTCAAAAGTTTAGAGGCTTTGCCAAAAATCCGCTTGTGACATATTTACGTGTTATACATCATTAGAAAGCTGGTTAAACTTTATATTTAATAGACACTTTGTTTGCCCCATTTGGTTGATATTTGGTCGTTAAAGAGCCATAAGCCTCAGGAATTTCAGATTTGTTAAAATTCAAGATGGCGGCCAATATGGCGGCCTTCCCCCACGTGGAATTTGGTAGACTTTTGATATGTTGTTTGGGACCTTATTCCATGTCTAAAAAACTTACTTTGTTTCTTTTACAATTAGTTCGATGTTTTTTCATAATTTGACTAATCTATACCTGCAATGATGGGGATACAATGTTGTGCATTGTAAGGTTAGGAGAAGGTCCAGTCAGGCTTGAAAGTAGGCGTGAGGTTGCTGGGGATGATGAAAGTACATCAGCAAATGAATTACAGGCGTTTCTAATGTAAAAACCCCATAAGGCAATGTACTGTGTTTAGTCGATATACATTTTCTTTGATAACTCGGGAAATATTTATGCTAGAATGACGAGAGAGGGCTTAAAGCTTTTGCCTCACTAATTCCCATTTTTTCCACGCATTAATTTTACATCCGGGGCTTTTCTGACCCTTTTTGGGCCCAAAAACTTGAAATTTGAAAGATTAGTTCCCAAAAAATTGGTTTAGAGTTTTCTGATTGTTTTGCCCAACGAACTTGTCCAACTGATTATAATCTATAGGAAGGAATGTCCCTAACAAATTTGAAGTAAGTCGGACAAAACATGCGACTGCTAGAGTGCAAACACACACATTTATGTAAATATAAATATATATATATATATATATATATATATATATATATATTATTTTGAACGACCCCCAGAACGTGTTCAGGGGTTACGTTAGGCACTTCTACGGTGCTCCCGGGCTTAAGTTTCACCGTGGGGGTCATGCTAATAGTTCACTTCCCCTAGGAAATTCACTAATAATTGTGTTTTACACCCAATACAGGATACCCTCAATCGTTAATACTAATTAATACATCAGTTATTGTGAGCATTTTGGAAAATAATGCATGAAATATTTATCTATCATGCACACAAATACGTCATATTAAGCGAGATGCAATATAAGAACTTAGATCGTCAGATTTAAACCCATTGTTTTAAAGACCCAATGGAGTTTTGTAAAACAAAACCTAAAGAGCAGAGCTACAGTTGGTTCAGTCTTTTGAAACTTTAAAGAGGAAAATTACAGCCGCAGCCGAAGTAATCCCTAGAGATCCTTTTGCTATGCGGAGGATCAACGGTTCAACAAGTATTTTTAATTTAACTGCAATAACATTACCTCAAAATTGAGTTGTTGTTTCAAGGTTTTATTTGATTTTAAAGTTGCTACAAAATATTATAGTTATGCAAAGTCTCCCGTGGTTCCAGTGGAGTAATAAAGCGTGGGACGCTCACTATTTCTCTCCATCTTATAAAACAGGGTTATCTTACCAAGACAAGCCTTCTGAGGAATAACTGTTTTTGATATCTGTATTATTTACACAGTTCATCGAAAATAATAGTTCCCGAACGTTTAGCTGACCAAAGAAAGCCGTTCAATTTAAATTTATCCTGCTAATTTTGGGGTTTTTAGCGCACACACTTCCGTCTTTTAGACAACCATTACTTATATCAGTTAAATAACAGACTAGTAATTACACTGATTAATGTAAAATTGTATATATATATATTTGTTAGACTGAATATAAAAATGTCATAAAGAGCCGCTTGTGGCTTTGTGATATGTATTGCGTTGCACTAAAAAATAGAATACAGCAAACAAAAATTTTGAATCAGTTGAGCTCTGCCTTGCCTGTCAGGGCAGGAGTCCCACAGGGATCTGTGGTATCTGCAACTCTGTTCCTCATTTTTATCAATGACCCCCTTGAATGTCCTTTCCACGGCCAAATCAGTGCTTTTGCTGATGATGTAGCACTATTCTATACAAACAAAGATACTAATGTGTTGTACGAGCAAATTAAAGATGATTTGAGTTTACTAAATTCCTGGTGTGTAGCTAATAAAATGCAAGTGAATGTAGATAAGACGAAGTACATTAATTTTGGTTTAGCAAATAGTTTCAATTTTCAGTTTAATGTGGCCTACCATAGCTCAAACTGTAATTTAAATATGTGTAATTGTGAAACTATAGAAAAGGTCAGCAGTTTTCGATATCTTGGGGTAGTATTGGACGAAAATCTAAATTGGAGTAAACATGTTTTTGCTTTGCATTCTAAAATTCGATCTTCTATAAGAATATTTTACTTTTTAAAAAATATCTGTAGCGCCTTTTTATTAAGAATACTTTATTTCGCTTTGATAAATTCAAGATTGGAATATGCTATCAGTTGTTGGGGAGGAACATATAAATGCTACACTGAAAAATTAAGAATCACACAAAATCATTTTTTAAGGTTAATTACTAACAGTCGTAAGACAGATAGTTCTTTTCCTTTATTTTTTGAATTAAAAATACTTCCTGTCCAACATTTGTATGCGTATAAAGTGCTCAGACTTTTTTATTTCAGAAGTGGCAATACAGGTACACAAAATATTTTATACAATACAAGAAGTAGTAATCAAGCCGTATTTAGATTACCCAAAGTAAACAAAACATTATTTAGGCACTCTTATCAGTACAACGGACCTAAATACTTCAACCAGCTCCCACAAGAAGTTAAAAACTGTTTGAGTCTTAAATCTTTTTCTGTGCAATTAAAAAAATGGCTTTTCAAAATTTCGAATGTTGATTTCATGAATAATGAATTAATTTAAGCCATATTTTATTATTGCACTACTATACTTAAAACTTATATTGAAACTATTTTTTGATGTCATTTATATACTAAGTGTGTTAAAGTTTACTATTATTTGGAGAGATAAATATTAAGTTGATGTCATGTCAGACGCCACGGAGAGCGGCAAGATGTGTTTGTGCATAGAAGGACTGGACTCAGTTGTTAATGTAAAGTTTATTTTGTTTGTTTTTTCAACGTTGTCACAATAACTGGTTGATGTGACAACGTAATTCCAAGAAAATTAATGTGTTTGAGTGTTGTAAGTTTGGGTGGAATAAATCATTATTTCATTTCATTATTTCATTTTATTTCATGATATTATTTTTTGTATGCCTGATGTTAGCACATATTACTGAGCTGATATCAAATCCCAACCCTTTCACGTTTAGTTTTATGAACAGTAAATCTATCAATATAAAACGATTTGAAAGTAATTATTTTCGTGGCCTGATTACTAGAACACATGTTCATATATAATGTAGCCCCAATTTAAGTTATACATTGCAATACACCACGTGGCTTGGCTTTACTCAAATTAATTAAATTAGCTTTTTAAACTCGGATTTTTCTGGTAAACCCAGTTTTCAGAAGTAATAATTTAGTGATGTAACAAGTTGCGTAAGTAAAATAATCAAACGGGGTATTTGTAATTTAGTATTCATTTGAAATTTAACATGAAATCGTTTATAAACTCATCTACAATGTTGATAACCAAAACCATATAATTATCATAAGCAAGTAAGTTTATTGATATATTATGCAGAGATCTATTTTACACTTTATATAAACGTATTATATTGATCTATTATGCACTTTTGTCTAAATTATTATAAAATGAAGGTGCTGTCTGTCTGCATATGTGTAATCTAAGCATAAACATTTGAACCCGGCGAGGTGAAATACAGCTTGGAAGCATCGTGGCTAACCACAGGCCCATTCGCTCTTCTAAAATGCTCACGGCTCCTCTTTATTCGCCTTCAAAGTTCCAGTGTTTCGTATATGAGTATTGACATTGACATTTTTAACGATTACTTTAAAAACAGTACTTTTAATGATAATATTATCATTGTAAGAGATCTCAGTGTGTATTCCTGGCCAGTCCAAAAAGTTCAATGTTGTTGCCTTTCTAGGAAGCCCGGTCAGGAAAAGGCGGGAGAAGGGTAATTTCGTCGCTAGAGAGGAACGAAAGGATGAGTGAAAAGTAAGCGCCTTGGCGGCAGCTCACCTTGGCTATGTGGGCCGAGATCGGCGGGAGCAAGGACCTCTGATCCTGGGGCACCGGTGCGACCACGGTGGCGGTGGCGGTGGCGCGCAGTGTTAACAAATTGTATAACCTCCCCCCTCCTGGAAATGGGCTGCCAACTAAATAATTAAGCTTAAAACACTAGTTGTAACAAATTCAAGAAAATCTGTTACGTTTTTATTTATATACGAAGACAATGTCAAACAGAATACAAGATGTGTGGGTGTTATAATACACCTTAGTAAACTAGTAGACATTTGTTTTTGGTCTGTAAATTGGTATGATTATTAAGATAATTTTAACATATGTGATAAAAAAAGCTTTATAAAAAACAATATCAGAGTTCGAACTGATTCCTTTGAAAATTTCAAACCCGTTGGTATACACGTTTGCATAAACAAATTGTTTTTACCAATTGGTGATAATATACTTACACAACCACATTTTAAGGTGAAGTTATATAGTATACTAGCTCGCCCGACAGACGTTGTCCTTTCCTAATGCCACTGAATTTGTTTTATATCAAATAATAGTTCATTTTCAAGATTAGCTCGTTCGCTCGCTCACTCGCCTCCCGGATTAGCCAGTTCGCTCGCTCACTCGCCTCCCGGATTAGCTCGTTCGCTACGCTCACTTGCCTATCGAATAAAGAGTTTGAGCTGCCATTCAAGTAGTTTTTCCCATAGTGACAGTTACTATTCAAGTACTTCTTTTATTTCCATAATGAACTTATGTTTATGCCTTTCAAGTATGTTTACAGCTGTTTGGTGCAACTAACTGAACTTAGATAAAATAAATGGGAACTTTGAAGGCCTGCAGGACAGAGCCCTTTGGTCGGATTAAAAATTTTATTTTATAAGAGCCTTGACATGACATTAGCCAACACAAAAAAATAATTATTCAATTTGGTGCACTCATTCTCAAGTTATGACGTGACCAAGGGAAATAGGCATTCATTTTTATATATTAAGATTTGTTTATTGGTATCCCTGAGAGGAAGGACGTTGCTATTTACAGGTACGTGACAAATTTAAATATTTGGAAACATTACATCTTTCCTGCACCAAACAAACGTATTGCAGTTTTATAAAATTATATTCCAGTAAATATTTTTACAAGTTCTTTTTGCAGTGACAACACTGACTGTCACTGATCCGCCAACACCATGGCAGCTGTACCCAAACTTCACGAAAGCCAAATAAACATAGAAAGACAATGGAATTGTTCAACCAACCCTCCTACTCTCTAGTGTAAACTAGTTTGTTTGCTTACAAGTGTTGCGTTATGAATCTTTCAAAATGTTGTCAGAAACTTGTTTTTAAATTAAATACAAATAATAAGTAGAGTAGACATTGAAATTTTAAATTCTGTCACTTTAATAGCTTTAAATATTTAACTTTGTGAACACTATTTTTAAGTGGAAAAAGAAAGGCCAAATAATAAATTGAGAATTTTTATTTCATGGGCTGTATCTTTGTAGTTACGTTCCCAACACTGTTTTGATTATGCACTTAGTTATGTTATGCAGTGTAGTGATCTATGTTTGTGCTATCAGAGCAAAGTATTTTAAACAACGATAACAATAAAAATTAAATATTATCTTATACATGTTCTAAATACCAAATAACTCAGACTTATTTCTATATTTTATCAATTCAATAAGTAAAGAAGTAAATGAAAACCCAATTATTTTAGCATCAATCTGAGGTTGAGCTTGGTTGATAAATAACTTAAAGTATCGTTTAGGCTAAATAAGTATAATAATCTATAATGTAGATTAAATATTGCTTAAGAAATGAGTGCGGACGTTTGCCATCAACGGTTGAATTAGTTGAACGGCGTTTTGGGATCCTGTGTTATGTTATATGAGTATTTTTCACGCAAATATGTTCATAACTTGATTACAGTTCTTAATAAATAAGATGTTTTCATTCTATTAAACTTTTACGAAAGTTATGTCTTCATTAGTTGCCGTTTTTGAAGGTAACTTCCCTTTGTCAGTTTGTTGGTAATTTTAATAAGCTTCTATTTTACATGGTCAGAGATTGTGAAATGGCCATGCAGATGTTCACTTAACTTGGACTAGGATTCTTTTAAATACTGATTTAACGAAGAAACGAACAAAGCAACAGATAGACACAATACACAACCAGATTAGCCGAAAATAAAGAATAATTTATCTGGTGATCAATATTTATCTCTCTGGCAGGGAAATTACTATAACATATTATTGGAAGGTGGGAGGGGAGCGATATAAAACATTCAAACCATCTTTAGCAGATTTCCCAACTTGTTTGTTTGTTAGTTAAATTAGGCCCTCCAAAACTCCTAGCCCAAATGAAGTGAAAAATCCGTATGACCGATTGATAATTCCTATCGATTGATAATTCCTTAAGCAAATAGAAGTTTATTAACATTACCAACAAAATGACAGTACCTCAAAAAATTCAGAAGACAAAAACCTAAAAATAAATGGCGTGTAATGAAAACGAAACTTTTGCAAAAGTTAAATCTCATAAAAACTTCTTATTCATTAAGTAAATAACACATTCAAGTGAAGAATGTATTACCTGCTATAAATTTATATAAGAATATTTAGTGTTCAAGAACTTAAGAAAGAAACGTAAAAAATAACCTAAGAAGAATATACTCTTAAAATTCAAAAAGATCTAGGTATTAGTCAGAGTAACGTTCTGCAGACACAGTATATCAGTTCTTCCATCTGGAAATTAAGCTTGTCCTCTTCTAATCGATGTGGAAACGTTAATTTTCTTTTTAGTTATTGTTACGTACGAAGACGAATAGGAACAATCACTTTCTACCAACAGACCATCGCCGTGGTAACCAGGGCAGAACCAGTAAATGGGTAATGAATTAGACACATCATCTATAGCACCGAGTTGTAGGTCGATTGTTCACGTGGTTCTGAGATCGATCGTTCTACAAAATAATGATGGCTACAAGTTGTGAGTTCACAAAATAAATCTGGGGGATATATCAACAAGCCCTGCATTTGTGTGGTGAAAGCCAATTAAAATTGATATATTGGATTAAACCAGCGTAATCAATGGATTTAAAATTGAGCATTAATATACTCAAGAACAACTTATATATACTGGGCTAAAACTTTTACTTGTTTTTAGCGAATTTCCCCTATAGGGAAGAAGCTATTACCGTAGTCGGCATGGTAAGACCTAGGCCCGGGACCATGATAACTTTTCGTTTTGAGGTCCCCAGACCCCAAAAACACCATTCGTTCGAAACTGTATATATATATGTGTCCGTGAGCAAGATAACTCTCGTAAAAATTATCCGATTTTGATGAAATTTGGTATAAACGTGTAAAGCAACATTTATGACTTTAAGTTCGAAAACCAGCCAGATCGCTCCATCCAAAGGGGTATTTTGGGGGGGTTTTGTACCCCAAAAATGGGTTTTTCGAATTTTTTACATATAATTTTGGAAAAAGTCAAACTTTAGTTTTTTTCATTGGATTCAGCTTAAAAAAACACACAATTTGGTATTTTGATCATTTCTCTACGTCAATTGGTTACCGAGATATTGAAAGTGCTAAACACAGTACGTTGTCTAATGTTATTCTTATGGAGGAAAAGAAAAATTTTATATCTCGCTTATTTATGAACGTATACTGACGAAACTTAGTATACGACTTCATCTGGTTGTGGAACATTGATATTTGCCCAAAAAAACAATTTTTTTCCAAAGGCTCCCGTAGCAGCAAACCTGCGTACTCAGCCCCATGTTATTCTTATGGAGAATAAGTAACGTGTTATCTCCCTTAATTATGAAAATAAATTAATGAAATTTGGTATGTGGCTTTACCTACATGAGTTATATTGATATTTGTATAAAACCCCATTTTTTATGTTCCTTGCTTCAGCAAACCTGCATACTCAGCCGCCATGTTATTCTTATGGAGAATAATTAAAATGTCATAAATCGTTTGTTTATGAATGTATATTGATGAAACTTTGTATGTGGCTTTATGTGGTATTAAGATACATATATATGCATTGGAAATTCGCTGAGTACGCAGGTTTGCTGCTACGGGGGTATTAAAAATTGAGGTCGGACCATAAAATATAATGGTAAAACAAAAAACAAAAAAACGAATGAAAGTAAAGGTAACATACGCTTCCATGCAAAAATAAAAATTACTGATATTTTAAGTTACTCAATAGCTGTCAAAGTTTTTTGTGTGATAATCCTGGTTTTCAAAAGGGTTATATTAAAAATAATGCAACCATCATAATTATGTATTGTTTTACAGTACCAATCTACATGGACCAGTTGCTATGAGGTAATGTGCTATTTCCTGGGTGAACATATTACTTTGGTTCAGTTTACCTGGACGCCAATCGAGTAATATTAGTGATTTAAACCTCCCATATAAGGAATCTGAGTTAGCTAAGCGACTTATTTTAACTAAAATAAATACCCCCATCGCAGCAAACCTGCGTACTCAGCGAATTTCCAATGCCACATAAAGCCACTTGCCAAGTGGGACCGCGTCTAGTCGCCACCCCGTCAGATCGCCACCCCGACAGATCGCCACCTTCTCAAATTTTAAGGTGGCGATATGTCGGGGTGGCTACTTGTTGCAGCCGTGCGAAGTGGCGATCTGACAGTAGCGCACCCAACAGATCGCCACCTCGGAGTAAAGAAGGTGGCGATCTGTCGGGGTGGCGACTTGATATAGCCGTGCGAGGTGGCGATCTGTCAGGTACGCTAACGACAGAACGCCACCTCGCACTCGCACGGCGGCGACAAGTAGCCACCCCGACAGATCGCCACCTATTTCACAAAGGTAGTAGAATTTAAGGACTCACCTACAAGTTATTTACACTCGCAGAATCCCTAGTTTTTTAGAATATGAAGATATAAGTTTTGCCAAAGATTTTTCTGATAAAAAAATAAAGTAACAGAAGAAGTAATTGAACTATAAACGGATGGTGAAAATAAGACATATCATGGTCAGAAGTAGAATAAGGTAAATACATAGAATTCTGACGTAACACAACGAGGCAAGTAGAAACATATAAACAATCTATACACGTACAAATTTTGATGGTCCTGACTCTTGTTATAACCATATCCTTACTTCTATAGTAATCTTGTTTTGTTTTAAAAGTACTAAACAATCACACTGCTTTAAATCATATTTTAAGGAAAAGGTTTTGTTCTAGTTTTATGTACGGTGTGTTTATAATTTAGTACTGTTTAAAAAAAATAAATTGTAATATAAAATGCATGAAATTGATTAATGAACAATTTTAAACTCTGTAGTCATTTTGTCCTTTGAAGATAATAGTTGTTTAAGATAGTCCATGCACTGAGCGCCCGGTTATTCCGTTGGTTATATTCAATACTTGGTAAGATGCAAATATAAAACATGTTTAGACAAAAATATGTTGTGGATTTATATACAAAAATAGGATTTGAGGTGCTATTAACCAAATCTGCTCTTAATTATCCTGTTCTCATCCTCCAATTGACCAATTAGGAATACATTATACTAAAATATGACTGAAATAAGTTAATAATGGATAGTAAATATTTTAACTGGATAACTGGATATATTAACTGGTTATTATATCAACTGTAATAGCTTGATTTTTATAACAGACCATTCGCAGGAAATCTGTACACTCAATGCATTCCGAATTAATTTTTACAAAATATATTTTAGCAAATCCTTCGCCTTAATTTTACCATCTTTCAAATGTTACCAGATTCATCTATTTTATGTAAACGTTACACTTCCTCTCCTCAAATTCCCTCCTTAGCTATTTTCGTACAACGTACAACATTGTCGCATTACTGTCACTATGTGTGGAGTATGTTGATAACAACAAAATAATCTGCTCCAACCCACTTATATGAATTTATTAAAATGAAGTATTCACAGTTTTTGCGTTAATTTCTTCTGCAAATACTGCTTTGCGGATTTTGTACACTGTAATCGCTGTTGACTTTCATAAAGTCCTGAACGATTACTTCTATGAAGGTAATATAATAACGTTACAACGATCGAAACACTGTGTCATGTGGGAGCGTTCGCTCAATACCACAAAACATGTTTCTTGCTCTCTGTAATTATACTTTATATTTAAAAATTATGTTTTTCATTACGTTCAGTTAAGTTAGAAGTTACAAAATAAACAACTAAACTAAATATTCATGAAAAACTAGTGAGAGATGGAAAACTTTGACGATTTATGTTTTCATTTCTTTATAAACTACAGTAAATTGTAACTTGATGATGACAGTTTACAATTAGATTATATCAGTATCTAAATAAAATTGTATCTTTAAATTATTATTTTAAATATTAATTTATAACCTGACAATGTATTTTGCTATACAAGTTTGTCTAGGATACCGAAAAAATATACCACAAATAAACATGAAAAGGTATCTGGTATCACAAGTTTAAACCAGAATTAAACTAGTTTCTTTTATAAGTACTTCCTACTTGCACTTTTTATAAGTACATTTCTTTCTCAACCACCCAAGTATTCCTCCTTGGCCTTAAAAATGCTTGCTCTTGCCCTTTCTTCAAACGTATAACTTTTCTATTCCCCATGGCTTTTCTATCAACGATCGTAGTAAACAAAAAATGGAAACTCTATTAACTGGTTTTATGTTCAGTACTCATATGAATGAGTACTATAAAACTGTGATTAAAGTTTCGAAAATACACTTTCACAAGGATTGTTAAACACTGGTCCATTGCCGAATCAGGGCCACATTTTGAAAGGAAAAGGATTTTTCTGACACAAAGTTTTCCTCGATGTAATCTACAAGTTTCCTTACTTTCCGAGATGCAGGAATTTCGGTCATCACGTTAGTATATATGAATAAGACGACAACTCTCATACCAGAGGATATGAATAAGTGGGTTAGTTACGTAGTCATGACGTTCTAGCGGGTGGGAATACCCTGGCCCCCTGTAGCTGCTGTAAAGCGCTTGGGCCCTTTTCAGGGGTTGCTCATAATTCCCGAACCGCACTCTTTAATGACAGTGCAGCTTAAAGGCGGCCCTGTTTCACGGACGAGTTAACTTCCCCCATACTCGGGGAATATGATTACAGACATTATTCTGTTACATGTAAAACCGTTGCGATACGTCCATTTTACATTAGAATGTGGGGAAAGGGGAATTTGTATAAGATTTTAAAGTATAATAGATTAACACATGTGTATTCATTGTAATAGTACTATCTGACAGTTGTCCCACCTAAAAACAAACAACAGCCGTACAGCCGTTTTTTTTTGTACATTGGCTCTGCCGTTGGATAATAAATCAAATCAAATAAATAAGCGTTACACTAATTTTACTGCATAAAGTTTGTGTAATTCATCAGATACCTGTTATCTGCTAAAATTACAACATGATACATGAAAAACTCTAAACATTCGCCATACTATTAAAAAAGGGCACATGCAAATTAATTTATCATAAAACAAAATATTTGTCTTCTAAAATCAAGCCGTTAGAGCCCGACCTCACGTAAAATTGCGCGATTTATTCATAACTCATATGGCGTCTAGTAACTGTTTAGACATTTTTGGAGCTAGTTTGAAACAACCAAGAATAATTAAAACTTGATTTTCAAACAAACCCACATATTAACAATTTTAAATTAAATTACTGTCTTCATAGTCCTCACATTCAAAACGGAATATCAATGTTTACAGTTATTACCCCTCCTGCCACTGATTTACAGTACCTACAAGAGTCCAATACTATTTTTAATGTAATACGAAACCTGTAATCTTGATTTCCTTTTAAACTTAAATTTATCCAAAAAGTTAAACTTTTATATATTCAAAAGTTATCTCACTGTCATACGTTCTAGAAATTTATGCAAATCTTCATGACGTTGAATCTGCACAGGGACGTTTAAGATTATTGATATAGGCTACTCACTGATTATTATTGTTCGGCATACAAAATAAGTTGGAGTCTCAACACGTGCATAGAAGATATTGTTCAAAATCGTCATGGAATAAACATTTTATTCTGTCGTTATAATACTATGGGCTATTGGTAAACTATATATATCACACACAAAAAATCAATATTTTGATCAATAGTTTTAAGACGTCTCTATAATTGAGAAACTAATGTTATTTATTGTTATTGTTGTTGTGTGTCATTTTATAAGAGTGCAAGTTGGAGAGAACAAATGATTAGAATAACCTGACTTCTTTACTCTAATTTACAAAACAATATTTTTCACTTAAAAATAAAATAAAAATTAATTGTCGTGTTTTAACACCAACTCTAGTCCTCGTGCTCATTATACCGGTTAGACCAACAACATTTTGGTTAAATTATTACAATTATTTACAAATTAAAGTTCGTTTACGCCACAGCATTGACTATAATAGTTGATGGACATAAAGAGCGACGGTCATTCAACTGCTGTTGCCAGTTTGTAGGCGACTCTGTTGTAAATGAAAGTTTTATTGTACTTTTTGGTATTTTTCACTTTCACAAAAAATCAAATAAAAATTAACCACTGTCCTCATTATACCGGTTACACCAACAAAGGTTCGGTTAAATTATTACAATTATTTAAAAATTAAGGTTCGTTTACACCACAGCATTGACTATAATAGTTGATGGACAACAAGAACGAGAGTCAGTCAACTGATATTGCCAGCTTGTAGGCGACTTTGTTGGTTTAAACGCTGCTTTTGTTGCAAATCATTTAGGTTTCAAGACTTGCCTACTGTGGGCTAAAAACCAGTCCAATAACAACAACTACCACAATACCGGCAAAAAAAAAAAATCTTTATTATTATATGATTTTTTTGTGTTTGCGTTTTTAGTGGTGCCCAGAGGATTAGCGACACTACCACCCCACGTGCACTCACCCTCACACATTTCCGGCCTCCCTGCTGCTAACTGTTCCTCGACGAGTCACATACTTGTCAGCAAAACTGCAACTTTAAAACAATCGACTTTATTTTATTCGTATTGTATTATTTGCATTTTCCACATTATTCCATGAATATAGAATCCTAACATGGCGTAATTATGATATTCCTAAGAGTTTGTAATTCAAGTTTTATATTTAACTACCTGACCCATATAAATGCTTGGGCATATTTTCTTTGTAACGCTGTAAAAATATATATATAATATAAAGTTGAGCAAAACAAATTTTGGTCGAACATAATTCTAGTCTTGCACGCTTACATAGGATTCATATTCCATGCTAGGAGCCCGGAAATATGTAATTTGTTATCTACAAAATTAAGTGCTGTTCTTAATTTTTTAATTAGCTAATTAATTTTGTTTATTTTGATATTCAGCCTACAAGCCATGTGATTTAATAAATTAAATGTAACTATAACATAGACATATTTTTACAATTACTCTTTGTTTGCTACAATATTGGAGTATGCACAATTTTTAAAGTAGCAGATTGACTGAAAGAATTATTTGTTTAACAAACATTCTTCATATGGATGAAGAATGCAATTACTAACCTGTATTTGATTATTTTGTTTGGAATACCTGTGTCGTATTATAAATAAAGTAACACTTTTATAAAGTACCGCTTTAATGATTTTCTTAATGAGTTTGAAGCATTTCTTCACGTTTTTATTTTTCATTTTATAAATGTTAAGTAAAGATTAATTGTACTTTTAATTTTTTTAATAAGTAATATAGTATCGATTGAGTGAAAAGTATTCGGACATTACATTTGTGTGTTCAAAATTCAGAACAACTTATTAAACAATGAAAAATAAGTTTATAAATGTTGTACTTTTGTGTTAGGCTTTAGTTTAACAATATTCATTTTCCAAACAACATCAAAGGTGTCACATCAAACGTTTAAAATATTCTAAGGTAACTAGAAATAGTTTTTTGAGAGTTCACTAAAGCTAAAATTTTAACCATAATTGAAAAATCCTTTCGCCCCTTTCGTACACTTGATATTTAGGAGGAAGTGTAAGAGGAA
Organism: Allygus modestus; assembly: GCA_963675035.1. NCBI lineage: Eukaryota > Metazoa > Arthropoda > Insecta > Hemiptera > Cicadellidae > Allygus > Allygus modestus. Next base: position 214,121,301 of record OY776111.1, read on the forward strand.
AATACTGAACGGCTTATGCCCAACTTATGCACGTAGCGCGAAATATGATTCAATGTAAATATTTAAAATCCCAGACTACACAACAGAGACCCAATTATTTGTTTAATATTACTTTATTTGTATATCAAACTGTACTTTATCTCTGCGCACGTTGTTATAATATTTGTTTGGTGTTAAAACTGTTTAAGCGTGCAACAACTGCCACGAAACTCGTTGGTAGTTTATTTTGTTGTTCTTATACTACGATTATTTTATTTTTAATAATAGTATGCTTGAGGATGATTTTGTCCTTCGTCTTGGCAGACAATATCTACACTCATTAGAGTTCAGTTTTTATAATGCGGGGAAGTAGGAAAGAAAGCTTTGATGACAAGGAAATTACAAGGTCTCAAGACGCTAAGTGTCAAAATTCAGTTGTGGAATTGTTGTATATAACAAAATGATTTGCAACAAAAGCAGCGTTTAAACCAACAAAGTCGCCTACAAGCTGGCAACATCAGTTGACTGACTCTCGTTCTTTATGTCCATCAACTATTATAGTCAATGCTGTGGTGTAAATCTGTGAGTGAATTTATGTTCGTTCAAGGTTTTTTCAAGTAGCCCCCAAAAATCAATTATGTAATAATATTTGTTTGGCAGCCTAGGGATTCAAATAAATGTTTATAAATTATAACATTTTCAACTGATAACAGTGGTGGATAGTCGTGTATTGTCCCCGTCCAGTTGCTTTTTCTATGAAGGGGGTGGCGATCTGTTGGGGTGGCGATCTGTTGGGGTGACGATCTGTCGGGGTGGCGACTAGACGACGGCAATGATATTTCTATAAGACATTTTAAATTTTACGAGGTGGCGATCTGTCGCCTATGACCAAAATGCCGAGGTGGCGATCTGTCGGGGTGGGGACTAGACGGCGACCCTGCCACGTTTCATAAAAATACATAAATAAATAAGTGATATAGCATTTTATTTATTATTTATAAGAATAACATTAGGGCTGAGAACGCAGGTTTGCTGCAACTAGGAAGATAAAAATGTGTTTTTGTTGCAATTACCAATATAATTCAACCAGGTGAAGCTATATACCAAGTTTTAATAATTTATGTTGATAATTAAGGGAGATATAAAACTTTACGTATTCTCCATAAGAATAACATTAGGGATGAGTATGCAGGTTTGCTGCTAAGGGGATAATCAACGAAAAATCAATTTGTTGAGCAAATATCAATACACCAGGTCTAGGTGAAACCACATTCCAAGTTTCATCAAAATACGTTCATAAATAATCGAGATATCAAATTATAAATATTCTCCATAAGGATAACATTGGACTACGTACTGTGTTTAGCACTTTTAATATCTCGGCAACGGTTGAACGTAGAATCACAATTTAAACCCCAAAATGATTGTTTTGTAGAGCTAAACTGATGGGTTACAGCAAATGTGAAGTTTACTTTAAAATTAATTGAGGAAAGGCTAAAAACCATTTTTCCATTAGATTAACGTGGGAGATTTTATGAGCACATTTTTTGTATTTTCTCCGAAACCACTTAACCTAGGTTAATGATTCAAAATATTATATTACTATTTTTTAAGCTCTTTAAAATGTTCCAAACTAAAATTGTGTGTTTTAAAAATTTTAGTGTGAAAGGTGCAAAAAACCATTTTTGGAAAATTTTTAAACCCCATAAACCCCCTGTCCCATGGCCCGATTTTCCTGGTTTTCGAACTTGTCATGAATTTCACTTGACACATTTCAGCAAAATCTCATCGAAATCGGACGTATTTTACTCAAGTTATCGCATTCACGGACTCGTATATAGAACTAAATGAAACTAAAAAAGGGTACTTGTTTCAATCATTTTTACAATGTTAATAAAAGTAATACATAAATATTATATATATATATATATAATATATTATAATAAGTACTACATAATATATATATATATATATATATATATTTGAACGAATGTGTTTTGGCATCTGGTGACCTCAAAACAAAAAGTTATCATGGTCTCGGGCCTAAGTCTTACCATGAGACCTACGGTAATAGCTTCTTCCCTATAAGAGAAATTTGCTAATAAAGGCGAGTTCTATCACTATGATTCGAAAAAAGAATGAGAGAATAGGGAAAATTAAGGGTAAACGTTAATTATACTTATTGACCATCCAAAATTATAATTTAGGAGTGCAATCCCTGGATACCAATGCTTTTTAGCAAACTTCCCCAATAGGGAAGAAGCTATTACCGTATGTCTCATGGTAAGACTTAAGCCTGAGACCATGATAAATTTTTGTTTTTAGGTCCCCAGATGCCAAAAACACTATTCGTTCAAATATATATACATGTATATATGTGTGTGTCCGTGAATGCGATAACTTGAGTAAAAAAGTCCGATTTGGATGAAATTTGGCTCAAATGTGTAAAGTGACGTTCATGACTTTAAGTTCGAAAACCAGAAAAATCGGACCATCGGGGTTTATGGGGGTTTTAAATTTTCCAAAAAACAGTTTTTTGTATTTTTCACCAAAACAAATTTAATTTTGGTTTTGATCATGTTATAGAGCTTAAAACAAAACAAATAATATAGTATTTTAAATTATTAACCTAGGTTTAGAGGTTGGGGAGAAAATCCAAAAAACGTGATCATAAAATCTCCCATGTTAATCTTATGGAAAAAGGTTTTTGGCTTTTCCTCAGTTAATTTTAATGTAAACTTCACATTTGCTTTTATCAATCAGTTTAGCTCAACAAAAAATCATTTTGATTTTTAAATTGCGATTCAACGCCCATCCGTTGCAGAGATATTCAAAGTGCTAAACACGGTACGTTGTCCAAAATTATACTTATGGAGGATAAATAAAATTTGATATCTCGATTATTGATGTATATTGTATATATAATGTATTTTGATGAAACTTAGTATGTGGCTTCACGTAATACTGGTATATTGATATTTCCACAAAAAATTTATGTCTTCTTGAGAATCCCCGTAGCAGCAAACCTGCGTACTCAGCCCCCGTGTTATTCTTAAGGAGAATAAGTAATATGTAATGACTCCCTTAATTATGAGCATAAATTAATAAAACTCGGTATGTGGCTTCACCTTGTTGAGTTATATTTATATTTGCATAAAAAAAACTTTTTTTGTTCCTTGTTGCAGCATACCTGCTTACTCAGCCCCCATGTTATTCTAAAGGAGAATAATAAAAAGTTATATAGCGCTTATTTATTATTGAATATTAATGAAACTTGGTATGTGGCTTCACCTAGTTAAATACTATTAATATTTGCATAAAAACCAATTGTTTGTGTTCCTTGTTTCAGCAAACCTACGTAATCATCACCAATGTTACTTATGGAGAATAATTACAATTGTATATATCTCTTACGTGTGAATATATTTGTATGAAACTTGGTATGCGGCTTTATGTGGTATTAATACATATATTATGAATAGTAAATTCACTGAGTACGCAGGTTTGCTGCGACGGGGGTATTAATTATTTGTTGTACAGATTCCAAATTAAAGGGTAGTAAAATAAACCTTATAACAAAGTTAAATAACATTTAATAAGAGGTTATAGAATACCTTATTTGAAATACGACTCGACTGAATTGTAAAACTACAGTATATAATAATAAAATCTTCATGATGACATTTAATGAAGCATGATAAGTAAAACATAAAATCTGTTATGATTTATGAAAAAAACTAACAGCAAATGTTTACACTCAAATCTATTCAGGTTGTCAAAATAATAATGAAAACTTTGTTTATTTTAAAATCAGTGTTCAGTGCAGTAATTTCTAATATCTCTGAATCAATGTTTGATTAATGTAGTGGAATGGTTTCATTTACAGAGAACGATTAATTTATTCGCATAATAGCCTCCTGATCACGGCCTTTCGTGTACCGACGTACCCGGAAAACTTTTGTAATTAAAAGACTTATAATTCAGATGAACATTTAAATTTTGAAGAAAAACTACAGTAATTAAAATAAAATATATAGCAGTTTTTTTACATATTTTAGAGTTTCCTTGCTCTTCTTGACGCAAACAAATAAGTAAAGTCGTATAATATTTTTAAGTTAGCCTACTTATTTTGATTTGTTTGTTGGCAGATTTTTTAAGTTATATAAATTATTGCAGCAAAACTCATCAAATTTACATTACCTAACCTATATATATATATATATATATATATATATATATATATATATATATATATATATATATATATATATACATATACATATGTTTTAGATTCCATATGATTTTTCTATCTGTTTATTTTTTGTTGCTAACCCATTTTGTTTAGTTTTTTGTATAACTATGTACATATTTATACACCTTTTTTAAATTTATCACAAGATAAAATCTCTACTTTGTATATATATGATATATATATACATATTTAAGTCATAAGTTGATTGATAATTTATTTATTTATTCATGTTCTAAATACATCATGTTTCTATTGTACAAATTTATTACTAAAATATAACCAACCATTTCTCCAAAACCATTCAGTTAAGTAATGTAGGGAAACTGTATTTGGCTTAGTCAAAACCTAATTTTAAAAACGTATTTATTTTAAATAAAAGTAATCACAAGTTATATCTTAAAAGACACAAATTGGTTAAATGTATCCATGAAAACAATATAACAGCTACAAGATGTACTATAATTGCAATGCAAAATAGTATCTGCAATGTTACCTTAACCATCTTTAGACATACACATTTTCTTTCCACATACAAAATAAATAATATGCCATAAAAACAGCTGTAAAAAGAAATCCCTCAAGCAGTTAAAATTTTTAGAGCGTCCCTTCACAATCTGGATTCAAATCAAACAGTAATGGACTCAACTAATGATCCAACAACGCGACCGATCGACGCTCGCAATGGCTTATCGATGCTGCCGCAAGCTAGAATTAATGCCGCTTGTTTACGACCCCTTGCTGATTGCATCACTCTCAAAACCTTGCTTTGAGTTAATAACTGAGCATTTACGTATATAGTTTTGTTCTGATTTAGAAATTTGTAATATTACCTAGGTTTGAGGGGACACTAGTCCATCACTGAGGTCTAGAGGTGTTCAAACTAGTCTACCGACGTATGTAGATGTGCATACTAGTCCACCAAGATTTAAAGATTTTAAACTTGTCCACCGACGTAAAAAGATGTGCACTCAAGTCCACCAAGATTTATAGGAGTTTAAACTAGTCCACCGACGCGTCACGACGTGTAGAGATGTGTATACTAGTCCACGGAGGTTTAGAGGGATTTAAACCTCTCCACCGACGTATAGAGATGTGTATACTAGTCCACCGAGGTTTAGAGCGGTTTCAACTTGTCCACCGACGTATAAGGATGTGCATACTAGTCCATCGAGGTTTAGAGGGGTTTAAACCTCTCCACCGATGTATAGAGATGTGCATACTAGTCCACCGAGGTTTAGAGGGGGTTACATCTCTCCATAGAGATGTGCATACTATTCCACCAAGCTTTTGAGGGGGTTAAACCTCTCCACCGGCACGACGTATAGAGATGTGCATACTATTCCACCGAGGTTTAGAGGGATGTAAACCTCTTCACCGAGGTATAGAGATATGTATAGTAGTCCACCAAGGTTTAAAGGGGGTTAAACCTCTCCACCGGCGTATAGTGATGTGCATACTAGTCCACCGAGGTTTAGAGCGGTTTAAACTAGTCCACCAACGTATAGAGATGCGCATACTAGTCAACCGAGTTTTAGAGGGGTTTAAACCTCTCCGCCAATGTATAGAGATGTGCATACTATTCCACCAAGGTTTAGAGGGGGTTAAACCTCTCCACCGGCGTATAGAGATGTGCATACTAGTCCAACGAGGTTTAGAGGGGTTTAAACCTCTCCACCGACGTATAGAGATTTGCATACTAGTCCACTGGGGTTTAGAGTGGTTTAAACTAGTCTACCGACGTATAGAGATGTGCATACTAGTCCGCCGATGTTTATAGGGGTTTAAACCTCTCCACCGACGTATAGAAATGTGCATACTAGTCCGAGTGGTTTGAAATAGTCCACCGATATATAGAGATGTGAATATTAGTCCACCGAGGTTTAGAGGGGGTTAAACCTCTTCACCGACGTATAGAGATGTGCATACTAGTCCACCAAGCTTTTGAGGGGGTTAAACCTCTCCACCGGCGCGGCGTATAGAGATTTGCATACTAGTCCACCGGGGTTTAGAGTGGTTTAAACTAGTATACCGACGTATAGAAATGTGCATTCTAGTCCGCCGATGTTTATAGGGGTTTAAACCTCTCCACCGACGTATAGAAATGTGCATACTAGTCCACCGAGGTTTAGAGGGGGTTAAACCTCTTCACCGACGTATAGAGATGTGCATACTAGTCCACCGAGGTTTAGAGGGGATTAAACCTCTCTACCGACGTATAGAGATGTGCATACTAGTCCACCGAGGTTTAGAGTGGTTTAAACTAGTCCACCGACATATAGAGATGTGAATATTAGTCCACCGAGGTTTAGAGGGTGTTACCCCTCTACACCGAGCTATAGAGATGTGCATACTAATCCACCAAGGTGCAGAGGAGGTTACACTTCCACTTACAGAGGTTACACTTCCTCCTCTGCACCAAGGTTCCTCCTCTGAACCTTGGTGCAGAGGAGGTGTAGAGATGTGCATACTAGTCAACCGAGGTTTAGAGGGGGTTAAACCTCTCCACCGACGTATAGAGATTTGCGGACTAGTCAACCGAGGTTTAGAGGGGGTTAAACGTCTCCACCGACGTATAGAGATGTGCGTACTAGTCCACCGAGGTTTAGAGCGGTTTAAACTGGTCCACCGATGTATAGAGATGTGCATACTAGTCCACCGAGTTTTAGAGGGGATTAAACCCCTCCACCGACGTATAGAGATGTACATACTAGTCCACCGAGGTTTAGAGAAGGTTACACCTCTCCACCGAGGTGTAGAGATGTGCTTACTAGTCCACCGAGGTTTAAAGTGTTTTAAACTAGTCCACCGTCGTATAGAGATGTGCATACTAGTCTACCGAGGTTTATAGGTGTTTAAACTAATCCACCAAGTTGTAGAGGTGTTCAGACTAGTCCACTGAAGTGTATATGTACTCCCTTTAAACCTCTGAAATGTAGAGGTGTTGATAATAATCTACCAAGGTTTTTGAGATGTTCACATGGAAGTGTAGAGGTGTTCATGCTAGTCCACTGAAATGTATATGTACTCTCTTTAATCCTCTAAAATGTAGAGGTGTTCACACTAGTCTACTGAGGAATAAATGTGATCACACTGGTCCATTAAAGTGTGGACAGGTTCCCACTATACTCCACCGATGTGGATTTTTACTGACTGGGATTTGAGATAAGATTTTGAAATTTTAAAAGATACCAATTAATGAACGAAAGGATCGATTAAACATGGTTCATGAATATTAATATTTTAGTAGCGCGTAGTAAGTTTGTTAAACAAATGATCTAATTTGTTGCTTTAAATATTCGTTGGTCAGTATTTTTTATTATATACTTCAACATGGTTAAGTTAGGTATTGCAATATTTGAGTAATTATTAATCGTAATTTTCCATGGCCAAATGATTTGTTAGTGCTCACATGAAATACCCTTAGGGGACTACTAAAATAGACGTGGACGTGAGATGCTAGAAAATCAATAATATTTTCAACTTATTAAATACATAATAAAATTCATTGGTCTCGGAGAAATTTTTAATGATTATAAAATAATTAAAACTATCAAATAACAAATTGCGATAAAGATTATTGTAATCTGACTAATACAATCAGAAAGCAATAAATATACAATTACAATTTTTAGTCATCAAGTTGGATTAATGCGATTGTAATCAAAACGAATAATTGAGGCTATTAGTAAGATCACTGCAGCTGATAACAAGATAAATTTTCCAGATGTATCCGCTAGCGATCTTTATGAATAGTAATGCTTACTTCAAATGAAAATTGAATACCCTCGATATCAATTTCATAAACATATAAACTTGTGTAATATCTCACGGCTTGACAAATTATATTACAATTTATGCTCATTTTAATTAAATAGAGTTTTAAACTATAAACACAACTTAAAACAAAACAATAAACCTCTAATATAATAAAATTAATACTTCATTATTTTCTTATTATTAACCCTGATTTATGAACTTAATTATTGAATACCTTGTTAGTATAGAGGAATAATCTTTAATAATAAAATTAATCTTAATACTCTGTCTTTTAAATTTTCTAATGGACAAGAGAAATATTATCAGAGGAGATTTTAGTAAGGATACCAAAATAACAGTGTTTTTTTTTACTCACAGTTTAATCAAATAACGTGGATTATTATAAAAGCAAAGTGAATAACGTGCATAAGAGACGTTTGTCGTTAAAAAATTTTAAATTATAATTTCATACAAATGGATTACTCTATTTTTTTATAAATTCAGGTTTAATTCAAACTCTGGTCTGAAATCTTATCTCCGTTAGTCTGAATTGGGCTTAGATAATGCTGAAACGACCCCCTGTGGGGAGAGGGTTTCTAAAGTGAGAACTAATGCAGTTTATATAGGGATTTGGAGAACTATTGCGGCCACTAACTATAGCAACTGGAGTATACATCCGTCATTTTGTACGCTAATACTTACAATATAATGCTTTCATAGAGTTTAAAATATATAAAAATCTAAAAATGTTAACCATATATTTTATGGATCTTGGCAATGCTCTTGCTGTTTTCATCTTGTGCCAAATTTCATTTTGACATCCTAAGAATACTAAATAAGTCGTCAAAATACCGGTAATTATTTCCACTGCATTATGACATCAACTTATTTTTATTTGTATGAGGTACCTCCGGGACCCTCAGCTAAATCCGATGCTATTCAAACTTTGTATATTGAAGGGAGGAAATTTATCTGAGGCGAATTAATCTTTGAATGATTCTAACGATTTAAAATCTTTGGCCTATTAGTCAGTAAACACTCTCCTATAGTTCCAATACAGTATTATGTTTTAGTAATTTTCTGAACAGCTTGACATAATTAGTTAGCTAGGTATACTCGCTTATGAAGGCTTTCTTTTTCTATTTTATACTTTCGTTCTGCAACATTACTTTCTTCTGTTGGAGCACAATATTCCAGAAAAGATTACTTACCTGGCTGATCAAACCCTACATCTAGCTTGTCCAATATGTTTGCTAGTGGTTTGTAGCTTTTACTAAACTTATACCCGTAAAATCTGTGTGTATATGTTTAAACCATTTTACTATACCAATTTATATTATATATTACTATATATTATTTATATTTATACTATATTTTTAATTTAATTTATATTTTGGATTACCTTTTTAAGTTGACCGGATGATTAATTGTCTTTGAGTATTAAGGGCTTAAATAATTGCTAAGAAAATAACAGTTAAAACAGATTTCTGGTCAAAAAGATTGTCTTCAAACTTGTTTAAGGATATAAAAATTATTTTAGTAGTTGTAGTTCAATCAATCTTTTGCAATACTGTTTCTAATTTTACAATGTTTTATGACATAATTTAAATTTGTTGTATACACTTCATTATTATATTATCAAATTAAGCAACAATAGTTGTTAACTGGGTAATAACATCTTCAGATTTTACCTCACATTCGGTTTAAGGACTTAACATCAAGGAATTTATAATAACACAAAACTCAAAGAAAACCTCTTTCAGAGACAGCATCTGTTTAATATAAAGTAGGCATTGCGATTTCCTCTAGACCATCTGTACCATTATACAGAGGGTCGGCCCTTTTTAAGTCTGGTTATAAGTTATTACTGTAGAATGCCACTCCTGGCTTATTCCCAAAACCACAGATTGCAGCACCTAGTCCATTGTTAACAAGCCAATCCCCACCCAGTATTACTTATTGAACTCTTTCTCCTAGCAATGTTTAATTCATACCCTCTAGCAAACCCAGACCACTCGATCTTCTTTCATGTCACCACCAATATTAAAGAAGATTCCTGTTAGTGTCAGAGGGTAACGTATTACTCTATTTTTGGGGATGAAAATATGACCCTTGTAGGAAGAAATATAGTGTTCTAAGTATAAAATAATTAGGTGTGCGTTCAAACAATAATCCTATTGCGACAACAAAGGCATAGCTCTACTCGTGAAATTAAGGAAGAAACTTAATAGTGTTTTTGTCTACTTATTTATTTACTTGCTCAAAGCTTAGAAACGCAAGTACCTAATGTCAGTGTTGACAAATAGCATGGGTTAACTAACTGAAGAACAATGCAGCTAATTGTTAAGTGAAAATGTGAACTGCAACTGGCAATAACTGTAGATTACTTGGTTCACCGATACCCTCATAGAGAATGAGAGTGATTGCACACCAAAGACATTGATACATTTATCTTTATATTAATAGGCAAGCACAAAACTGTTCCTCCTTTTTTCTCAGCTTGTGGGCATCGTAGGAGAAATTCACGCGTACTGTTAGAAAGGTACTGTCCTGTAGATGAGAAAAAACCCATTATAATTTACATTGGCCCTCAAAGCTACGCCCCACAGGCATTCAAAGTTGCAGTGCTAATCTTATGAAATGACAGTAAATGATTGAATTGTATATTTGACAGCTGTTGATATAAAAAATTCCAGCAAAACAGCAATCTTTAGGCTTTAAACAAATATTAATAAGCTAAGGAAACTTTTGTGTTACCGATTTATCGGATATGCGGCATCGTAGAATTATGAAACTTGGCACATTTATTTAGTATTATTTAGGGATGTGCCTAATACAAATAATTTTGTTTTTGAATGTGTAGGGTTGTAGCCTTTTGGCTTTCATAGTTTACATTTTATCCTTATGGTTCTGCTTTTCGTTATAATTTTAATATAATAAACAGCTGCGTTATTCAAATAAATATGATGTAGCGCAACAGCAAGAACAGATGATTTATAAATAGAAATATTACTGACTACTGGAATGTTAACACCCTTCTCTTATCCGTTATAACTCCACATAAAAAATAAACCTTTTTGTGAGTGGGGGGAGGGAAGAATAGGGACGGGGAGATGATAAGGTGGAGAGGTTTCAGGCATAAATAAGAAGGCTACTGATTACTGAAACTGGAATGAAAACGCCCTTCTATTTGCTTTAACTCTCCATTAAAAAAATTACCTGGAGCTGAGGATGAGCGAGAGTGAGGGAGAGCGAGAAAGAGAGAGGGAAGAAAGAGGTTGAGAGAGAGATGAGCGCAACAGAACCAACTCGATATTACACTTTTTACATGTACGTCGACTTTATATTAAACAAATATTTGGCCGAATTTCGACCATTGGGCGGTTTCTAGTTTTGATAATTAAGTGAGTTCAAGTGGTTGGGATCCATTTAAAATGATACCTTAAAGAACACATTTGAAATATAAATGTATACAAGTTTATTAGTTTATATACTTTAATAAAACTTAAGTTGCTTTATACGCTAGGAATACAAACATGTTTTCATGCATTAAAAACCACACATTACATTTACGAAACAAATTTAACATGGTTTTTTGCTTGCGATTTGTACAGTAAACAAACATAACTTAACGATATCAAAATGAAATACCATGTTTTAGTGATTAAATGTTTTCAGAAAATCACCATTCTGATCATTTGGTTGACTAAAAATGAAGAACTGAAGAATATATTTAGGATTCAAAGATGTATATACGTAATCACGTATACCACCAACTATGTTACTATTTCGTTTAAGTAAATTTGTTTAGTTTCGTTTAAGCAAAAACCAAGGGGGGAGGGTACTCCATTTAGCTATAACAATTAAATAAATTTCAACTGAAAAAAACAATAACATTTTCATGAAATATTACTGTTATACGACCGATATTCCATACAATTATTTTCTACATCATAGAATGTAAAGTGGTGCTGTGTACTATTTTAATTGGCCAGAATAAAAAGAAAAGTATCAGTCTACTACTGAGAACTCGCATTGAAAACTTTGAACTTTTGGATATTAGAAAACTGTATTCCTATTGATAATATTCACAGTATACACAAAATTATGTCAAAATTTACACAACGAATCAAAATTAAATTAGACGGTTATAATTAACAGGACAGTTCAAAACTATCCAGAAGACGCCTTCCGTGTATCTGTGATAGATTACTCCATTAGTTCTGTTAGAGTTGTAAGACTGTAATAAGTCAACGCAACTGCGCAGCCACTTTCTGCGTGAGGCCTCAGGACAGTATTACACTAACGGCAGAAAGTGCCTCAGTTGCCACTGCAGCGTGCGCAAGTTTCATAACGCTAATTTCCCCGTCCATGATGACACTGCAAGCGCCAACCCGCCGCGTCGGTGACGAAAAGTGCTATCATTTCCTAACCACATCTAAAAATATTTCTTCAATCAAAATTAAGTTATGAGGTATAAACTACGTTGACGGTTTCTTGCAGGAAAATTTAGCACTCAAGGCATGATTTCTGACTTAGAACTGCTATACAATTTGTTATAAATAAAAATGCCATAAAGTTGTTGAAAACATTAGTTTACAAACGTTCTATTTAAATTAAACGTTATTTAATTTAAACGTCTATTTAAATGAGTGAGATTATTACCCGATTCAATATAATAGTGGCCAAATTCGTTCATGTGATATTAGAAGATCGTTAATTCAATATTGTATAAGTGAAAAGTATTGTGAAAAAGAACAAATGAAAAAGAACATATTCGCCTTATTAATTATGGTCTTACGCTTACACGAAATTACGTGCTTTCCTCGGGCTAGCAGAGACAAATTAAGAAATTTCAAAAGTTGTTTACTATTTTGTTATGAAATTAATACGAAACACAAATATGGCTAAGCAAAGTAATTAAGTTCACGAACCTCTATTTACTAAAATATAAAAACAATATGATATTAGTGTTCGATTAAAACAAAACTGTTTTCACAGATAACGTTTCTTATGACTTTACGTCACAGCGAAGCCTCAAGTTTTCACGGCAGGCGAGAGAGCGAGAGTGGGGTCCTTGTGCGGCCATTCCAGACTAGTCAGAGTTACCGTCTCGTGACAACTTTTCGTGTTCGTTCTAATCTGTGCCACACTAAACCTTGAGTTTTATAAGTCTTTTAATATTTTAGTGTCCTGAAAGCAAAATTAAACAGACAGTGCATTTAGTCACGTTTTCAATCAGCTAATCTTCTATATCTATAATATGCTAAGCAGATTTTTGTAAACAGAACTCCTCCATTATTTTTGAACTAATTTTGTTGATTAAGGTGTCAAAAAAATGGCCCAGACTCGTAACTGTGCAAAGTGGTTTTCAATTTCCAATACTGTTTCACTGAAGGGCACAGGGCATCCTCAAAATTAATTTTTTCCCCATAAATATAACATGGAGAGTAGTTTGAATTCAGTTGCATTCTAAATCAGTTACAAGTAAAGATACGATATAGTAAAATACAGGTAAACAGTAAGAACAGCTGATAACTGACAAAATCAATAAACGTTTGTTTTGCTCGATTTAGAGAAACAGGTCCACCAGTCTTATGTAATTACATATACGAGTAAAATTCATTGTACTCCACCACTCCACCCATATTTATGTTAGATTGTAAATATTCGGTTAAATGTTTCAAAACTAAATTTACCATTATTGAATAGTAGTTAAATGTGTTACTAATAACATCAGTTCACCAACCGATTAACATACACTGGTAAATAAATAATAATATAATTAAATTATTCAGTTAATAAACAATATGTTATTCTTATAACGTTAAATGCTTTAGCGACACAACAACGATTAATATGTGTGATGACTGTGTAACTAGTTCTTCAGCTTTATAATGAAACGTAATGCAAAAATAATAGTTATAAAAGAGAATTACTGTATTATTTAAACATTTGTCGATCATGACCATGGGACCAATGCGGTATTTTATCCAAACAGTAAAGTTAATCCAAAGGGAGCATCTGTTAACGTTAGATGGTAACGTGATACTTTAAGTTAGAGTAGTTACTTTAGTGATCTGCAGTACATTATGTTTTATGGAGTATACTGTTAAACCCCCATTGTATAACGCATTCAGGAGCACAACTGTTATTGTAAAATGACAACTGTCAAATCACATAATTGGTTGCACTCATCGAGAAAAGGTACTTTGTTTTATAATTATTAGTCTAAATCATGTTTAGTGATTTCTAGGTTAATTAATTTACTATGAAGGAATTTCATATAATCATTAGTAGAATAAATGTTAAGAAGGCTATTTAGGACTTATATTCTAATTATCTTATAAGACTGGTTCAAAACTACTTATAGTTAATTTCGAAAAAATCGTCAAGGAAGAACCCTCCTTATAGTTTAGTAACGAAACTAACAAGATATGTTTACAGCAGCACAGTTATATTTTAGTACGCATTTTGTGGGCACATAGTGAAATTAGGTACCTCAGAATGTGCCTAACGTGCTAGGGCATTTAATATAACTCGATGCTTTCTATAATTGCAGTATGTGTCAAACAAAACTGGATACTTGAAGTGTCCAGACCGCGTTGTACACTTGCTGAAAATTATCGTATACATTATTTATGATGAATAGTGTTTATGGCTAAATAGTTGAACATTTTTAACCGAATCGCTTGTTGTGGAACTTCACATTCCGTTCGTTGATGTCTCTTGGGATAAACCGTGTCCGTACAGTGACATGATTTATTTCAGTTCGTTGACACATATTTTGTTTATTAATGTAATAAAACGAGACATTAAATTTATAAATATTTGAAGTGTCTCTTTGTGAGCAAGAATTGTTCGTTGGCAAAAGTAATACTTCATCATGTTTCTTATTAACGTACTAATTTAAATTGGAACCATAGAGAGTATAACATGACATATACTATAAGGTTACCTACGACTAGGGAGTTGGCAAAATGACAAAAAATAACCCTTTATAGAGAAAAATTAACAGATTGCAGTGCATTTTGATACACGTAACAGTCTCCCCACCCCAGAAGATCCTGATCCAGTATATCACAGTATTCTGCTAGTACTACTTGCATTCGCCACCGGCTTCTTAGTTTTTAACTAAACAAATTTCATAGAGAAACAAACTCCAAGAGGAAATTGGTTAG
Source organism: Allygus modestus (assembly GCA_963675035.1). Taxonomy (NCBI): domain Eukaryota; kingdom Metazoa; phylum Arthropoda; class Insecta; order Hemiptera; family Cicadellidae; genus Allygus; species Allygus modestus. Next base: position 214,136,469 of record OY776111.1, read on the forward strand.
TATAAGTACCACTAGTGCAACAATGTCGCAGGGCGACAAAGATGATTGATGGATTACCGGCCCATTTCTATATTACCGTATGAATGAAGAGCGCCCAAAGACCAGTTACCCAACGCTGGATGTAGGATGCGGCTGGAGGGGGCCAGAAGAAGGTACTAGCAGGAGTCGTCCGGTGGCCCAGTGGCGCTAGGGCGTTCCAGTGATCAACATGCGCGCCTGCACTTCTGTCGTCGCTCTGCTCTTCGTCTCCTGTGAGTAGTTACAATGTTTGGTTTGAAGAAGTGTTCATTAAATTTGAGTGTGAATAAGTCCAGTTTTGAAAGATATTTTTAAAGTTTTGTTTCAAAGTATTAATTTAAGATTTTCTCATGGCCATATAGCGTGTTTAGATTGTTTTACTCAAAATTACAATATTTGCATTAAAATAAATATAATGGCTCTAATCTTAAAACGAGACCTGCATTTTAACTTTTGCTACCTTACACAAACGTGTAATACATTTACTTACCTAATGTTTTACACTACTTAGGTTCATGGTACGATTTTAAGAAATACAGTTACAATATAATTTACGTCCTTTCTCTAATTATATTCAAAACAACTATCACACAAAAAAATTGGAAGAAGTACCTTAAATATATTGGAGAAAACCAATAAAGAACAATAAATACTTTATCTAATCTATTTATCTGTCTAATTACTGCAATAAACAAACATGGGCGATATGTAATTTACATCCGCAAGATACTTCAATGTGACATTATAGTATTATTTCGGTAGATAAAATTCCGGTATTTTATAGATCACCGTTTGTGTGTGTGTCGGTCAGTTTAATAACAATGATGAAAAATGCGTTCTGGTGTCGTAAATGTCTTATCTGTCGAAACATATTTGTTACAACTGGGTAGATGGAGCAAAGTTAAATGACCTAATTCGATGGGAAGTTAACTTTAGTTGCTTATACTTTTAGGGATCCATATCCCTAATTTTTCATGTATGTAATAAAATAGTTCGGTTGATGGCTGATGTACATGACATTTATATCTCAAACTATTATAATTAGTTTTTTAGCAAAATATTAGAACATGACTAGATGTGATATACGTTTGAATGTTAAAAAAGGGTACCGGAATCAGTGATGGTAATTTCGAGCGCCGAGAATGGCCAAAAGAAAACCTAGAAGTATTAAGGTCGTGGTCATAAAGAAGAAACGGAGCGGCCATAAAAACTTGGCAGTAAAGACAATGTTACAATAAAGAGTTTTCATGGTCTCCAAGCAGTGAAAATACTCAAACTGGTAAATGTCAACTCTAATGGGTAAACTAGTTAACGTGTTGATAGCCATGAATAATAATATCGAGTTTCATCATAAAAAAGAGTGTTTAAGAAAACTAGTTTTATTAAATAATGAAAATACAATACAATATTTGGTTATAGAGCTTTAATGTAATATTTGCACTTTTATAATGATTTCTTAACAAAAATAAAATAATAACGTAGGAAAAGTGTTTAGTGATTTTAGTTTGGTGAGGAGAGGGGGTGAGAGGAACGTGATTGGTTTTAAGACGAATTCATACAAATATTATTCTAACTATGCCTTTTTTTACTCCACACCCCATTGCTTTGCGTTAAAAAAATGTTGCATAAGTTAATTACTAAAAATATTGTTTATTAAAAAAGTGGAAGTATTTACCTGACACAAACAGATGGATAAATCACGTTTAGAGTCATCCTAATAATAACCTACCACTTGGCATTGTACCACATGGACGACAGAATCCACTAGCTAGGACGATAGCTTCCACTATCTAGGCACAACAAAATTGACCTTATACTCTTTTCTCTCATTAAATCATATAAACACGTTAAATTGAGAACAAATAATCAATAATTACGTTTGATTTTTGAACGACGTGATGCCTTTCGAATATAATGTATACATACAATTAATGTATGTAATATGTAATAATATAGAATATGCAAAATGTATGTAATACACCATGAACTCGAACCTGACAATGAATATGTTGCATTGCAAGGGTCTCGTAGATAAATTAAACTAAATTATAATCTATATGCTATAAAATATATAATTAATAAGTAGAGCAAAGAAAAATAAACGGTTTTTTTGACAATATTTTATTATTTAGTGGGAACCGACAAAATAAACTGTCTAAAGAGTGTAAGCTTTTTGTAATAAACAGATGGCTTTAAATACAGTTTTCCTTCCTAAATATTAATTATAAGGTTCAAAATATGTCTCAGTTTAAAACTTACTTAAACGATAGTTAATAACATAATAAAATGAAAACAAATGTGTGTGTTCTCAGAAATGTGTCAAAACAGGCTTTGTTCCACTGACGACGTTAGCCATATCGAGTGTCACGGTTTATTCCGAACTTTACGACCGGTATAAAACCCTGTCTGCGGCACAGTGATGGTCTGCGTCTCTGTATTTGCTGCGACAAAACACCCCAGGTCGTAAAACTGGCAAGGAAACTCCCCTCAACTCTATCCGCCCCCAGATCCATCCCAGCCGATACATCGGAACTCACTACAGAACTTGGACCGATCGTTCTGTGCTGGATGCTCGTATATACAAGAGACAAAATCGGGACCACAGCTCTCAAGTTTGTTATATTAGAGATTTACAACTAAGATTTTAGAAGACAAGACCTTATTCAATTAAAAATTACAGCATTACGATTTTCCCACACAAACACGAATGAAAGTTTTTAAATAGAGGTGAGCTACAACATTTTGAATACTACACAAATGAACATTAAACTGGAGAATAGTAACAATATCGCGACTTTTCCTCAGTTATAGTGCCTTCAAATATCTGACAAATTACTTAATATTATTCTTTTTTTCCAAAGAATTTTCTTGGATTTTGATTTATTATGTATGACTATCCTCTTCTCTATTATGGTTTTAACAGTTGTTGTACATATTATTTCACTTATACAATTAATTAAATTACGGGTGAAGATTACATGTCAAATCTTAAGTATGCTGTCTAGCAATTGTTTTAGATTAATTATAAAATAAACTTTTGATTAAACGCTAAGCGGATTGTATTGCTGATACAGCGGATTCTACCGGGAAGTGCTTCGTAATTAGTATAGGACCACATAAATAAATACCCACGTAGCAGCAAACCTGCGTACTCAGCGCATTTCCAATACATATATATGTATCCTTAATACCACATAAAACCAAATACCAAGTTTTATCAGTATACATTCATGAATAAACGATTTATGACCTTTTTAATATTCTCCATAAGAATAACATGGCGGCTGAGTATGCAGGTTTGCTGAAAGAAGGAACATAAAAAATGGGGTTTTATACAAATATCAATATAACTCAAGTAGGTGAAGCCACATACCAAATTTTATTAATTTATGTTCATAATTAAGGGAGATAACACGTTACTTATTCTCCCTAAGAATAACATGGGGGCTAAGTACGCAGGTTTGCTGCAATGGGAACTATAGGCAAAAAGATTTTTTTAGTGAAAATACCAATTAACCACAACGATATGAAGCAATATACCAAGTTTCATCAGGATTAGTTGATAAATAAGCGAGATATGCAATTTTTTTATTCTCCATAAGAATAACATTGGACAACGTACTGTGTTTAGCACTTTCAATATCTCGGTAACCAATTGACGTAGAGCAATGATCAAAACACCAAACTGTTTGCTATTTTAAGCTGAATTTAATAGTGAAAACTAAAATTGGATTTACTAAAATATTATATGTAAAAAACTCAAAAAACCCATTTTTGGGGTACAAACCCCCCCAAAATACCCCTTTGGATAGAGCGATCTGCCTGGTTTTCGAACTTAAAGTCATAAATAATGCTTTACATGTTTGTACCAAATTTCATCAAAATCGGATCATTTTTAGGAGGGTTATCGCACCCACGGACACACACACATATATATATATATATATATATATACACAGTTTTGAACGAATGGTGTTTTTGGCATCTGGGGACCTCAAAACGAAAAGGTATCATGGTCCCGGGCCTAGGTCTTACCATGCCGACTACGGTAATAGCTTCTTCCCTATAGGGAAAATTCGCTAAAATAGCTGTTAAGTCTTCGTCTCCAGTACATCTTAGTCTACACGACAAGAACTATTAGTAGTAATTTTGTTTACATTATATTTTTTCCTGTAAATATTTACAGTTCACTTTTTGTTACAAGAATTACATACACCATTATACAAAATAGATGCGTTTTATTTCATTTAACCAAATAATTTACACCAACATCAACAAGTAGCACTAACAAACATAATTGAAGGAACATTACAATATGGAGCCATCCGTCATTCAAATATAGGCTGAGGTATGTTGGCGGAAACTCGCGAATGGATTTATTTACCAAGACTCGTGTATATTTCTGTATAAGTCGGTGGTGGCCCCAGGGAGTGGAAAGCGAGTCCCAGGCCGTGGAGGTTATAATAGCAGTGCAAACTGGCGACACAACCAAATTATTTATTGTGCTCCGACGTGTAATAAATTGTAACAACAGTTAGGAAATGATTCATGAAACCTAACAGTAACGACTTCAAACATTATTAAATAAGTAAAACGATCGAATTTGAGGGTTCCGGAGTCAAGGATTCAATTGTACTTAGAGCTAAATTCATGCTCGGAAAACCGTTAAACCATTTTACCATCATTCGCATATGTTAAAAAAGTTGATAAAATAAAGAAACGACACTAATAACTCTCTTGTCCTGTAAAGATTAGTGTTAAAAATCTCAGAATTTAGTTATAGGCAACGATTCTCAAGTAAAAGGCAAAGTTTCAATTAAAATTGTAAGTTAACATCCGGTTACTTTAATTAAAGTTTAATCATAAGTTAACTACAAGCTGAGAAACAGGCTGTATAAGTCAGAGCGTTGGATAGGTAAGGCTAATAATTGATTATTATTGCCTCTTGTGTTCAAGAGCTCTTTGAAAACTAATTAACTTTAGCTGTCTTTAGTTTAAAGGGGTATATACAGTATGCTAGGAATACATATAATTAATTTGTTAGTCTATAGAATGTGCGTTGTTTATATATATCTTAATTGTATACTGGTATTTTAAATTATATCTGATACATTTGCTAGATGATAATAACACTTATTTGACTAATTTAAACTATTACTATTGTAAATAGGTAATAAACTCTAAGGACTTTTTTGAGAATTTCCTCTTTAGGGAAGAAACTATTACCATAGGTCTCATGGTAAGACTTAAGCCCGAGACCATGATAATTTTTTGTTTTGAGGTCCCCAGATGCCAAAATCACTATTCGTTCAAATATATATACATGTATATATGTGTGTCTCCGTTAACTCGATAACTTTTTAAAAAATCCATAAAAAACGTGTAAAGCAACATCCATGACTTTAAGTTCGAAAACAAAAAAGATCGGACTATGGGAAGGGGGTTTTATGGGGGTTTTAAATTTTCCAAAAATCAGTTTTTTGAATATTTTACCCTAACATTTTTTTAAACTCAATTTTGATTCTGACCATTTTATAGAGCTTAAAAAATAATAATATGGTATTTTGAATTATTAACCTAGGTTAAGTGGTTGCAGATAAAATGAAAAAACGTGACATAAAATCTCCCATGTTAATCTTATGGGGAAAAGGTTTTTAGCTTTTCCACAGTTAATTTTACTCTAAACTTCACATTTGCTTTTACCAATCGGTTCAGCTCTACAATCATTATTTTGGTGTTTAGATTGTGATTATACGTCAATTTTTTCAGAGATATTCAATGTGCTAAACACAGTACGTTGTCCAAAGTTATCCTTATGGAGAATAATTAAAATTTTATTCTCGATTATTTATGAATGTATATCGTTTAAACTTGGTATGTGGCTTCATCCAGTACTGGTATATTGATATTTGCAAAAAAATGACTTTTTGTTGATTGTACCCATAGCAGCAAACCTGCATACTCAACCCTAATGTTATTTTTATGGACAAGAAGTAAAGTTTTATATATCGCTTGATTATGTACATAAATGATTTTAACTTGGTGCGTAGCTTCACCTGGTTGAGTTATATTGGTAATTGCATAAAACATCATTTCTTATATTTATTCTTGCAGAAAACCTTCATACTCAGCCCTAATGTTATTATTATGGAAAATAAATAAATTGCTATATATATATATATATTATTTATAAATATATTTCGATGAAACTTGGTAAATGGCTCTATGTGGTAGTGAGAAACATTTTTGCTACATACATTGGAAATTTGCCTAGTATGCAGGTTTGCTGCAACGGGTGTATTTTAAGATCGTAAGCACGGTAAAGTGTAATTTAATACATTATTCACGTGTATAATGCATTCAGTTAAAAAAAGTATAAGGTACTTCAAAACTATTCCTACGTCAGGTTTTATAATAAGTGATAACAAGTTTATATAATCATAGCACAATCGGATTTACTTATCAGACAACTAGTACTAAAATTCTGATGATTTTTTTTTTGAGAGAGGATATGAATACGACCTTCAACTGTAAATAGGAGAAACAAGTTTATATTGTTTGTTCTATTTTTTTCTTCACAAAATGGTGACACAAAAAGAACACTCCTTCGACTAATTAATTAAGACTTAATGCTTCCTTTGTAAAGTTTTACAATTTGAAAATAAAATGACAAAATACAATATAACTTCAACATTTTCAATTGCAAACAAAACAATCTAACTTATCCAATGACAGGAATATTACAGTCGGCGGGGCGTCGTCACGTCATCCGTTGTCCCGAGTCTGTAAATGTGTAAACACCACTCGAGTAGGTACATAAACTCTACTATCACCATTTGTAATTTCTCAGATTGAATTGTTTAAACTAACCGCTATTATATGCCACCGTTGTTAAGCGAACCATAATGGAAGGCAGCAAGACACATATTTTAATGAACCATGAATAAATAAGCCTTGTAGTTTTCCTGTTCTTGTCTTTGCTAATTGAGGAAACAAATCTGTCTATGAAACAGGATTATAGACGTGACGAGTTAAATTTGTTAATGTATTAATTTTCTATACAAAATATTTTGTATTCAATATGACTGAAGAAACAAGTGGGATTTCGTTAGTCGAATATCTCACAGGCAAGAATATAAAGAAAATAGAAAACATAAAATTCTTCCGAATGGTGGGTATTAGGATTTCGATGGATACGTTTATGGTGTATGCCTAACATAGTCGTTAAAGATAACTTCGTAGTAACTAGTCCGTTGTATTGTAAAGCTGGATGTGAGTATTCTTATATCACCTTTAAGTATTTTCATTACTTTCTTCCAGTTAGTTTTGTTTTCTGAGCAATTATTAACCCACTATTTTTATGAAGTAAAATTCGCAAAATATGAGAGTATTTATATAGTATTCAATACTAGTATTTACCACCCATGTTTTCACATAGAACTTTAACGTAATTACTGTTGAATTTACCGGGTGTCTCACGAAGAGGTCGCTATTTTTGAATTAATATAACAGACTATCGAACACGCTACAAACTTGAAACTCTACAGTTATAATAAATACATATGTACAAAAAATACCCCCATTTGATTCTTATTAATCAGAACAAAATGGGGAACATCAAAACAATGGTGCGTTTTCGTTAAAGTAATTTTATTTTCAAAACCACTTCAAATTAATTCTTGATTTTTTAGAATGTTATTAAGTAAATAAACTTAAAGAGATAGGAAAGTGGTAAGTCATAAATGAAATTAATTTGATTCATAACCCTTCGAATTACCATAAATTGCTATGCACTGATGGCAACGAAACAAATAAACGGTGTCAGGAAACTGACACATACTTCCTTTTAGCCCAACTTTAATGAATAAATTACTTTTTATTTACTAAATATAGAATTAAAAGCACGGTCAAATGCACAGAAAATCTTTTAAACAAGTTGTTTCAAAAATATCCACCCAAATCCCTGTTTAGGAGGCACTACAGATTCCACTGCTACACACGTGGTGTTAAGAGGGGAAATGCCCCCTAGACCCCCCTCCTCAGGGTTACTAAGGGGCAACATATTTCGAATTTCCTCTGTTGGTCAATGCTAAATTGACAAGCTTATCAAGTTTAAACGAAAAATCAATAAGATAGAAATAGTAATTTTTGTATTTCCCATAAGAATAACATTGGACAACGTACTGCGTTTACCGTTAAATGAAAATTTAAATTTTCCCCGCAACCAGCAATCGAAGGATAGTAATTCAGAATACTAAATCATTTAGTTTTCGAGCTCTTTTTAATGGTGAATAGTAATAGTTTGTTATATTTATGTTTTTTATGAAAAATAAAAAAAACGAATTTTTGATATTTTAAGTCTTGTAATTTTTGAACCCGAATTTTTACAGAAATGCGAGTAGCGTCATTTTGTTGGAATTCTACAAACGACTAAAGTTTAATCAAAATCGTTTGAGCTCTTTTTGAGAAATCTTGACTTTTCATGTTTTTTGGCGGTTTTGGGGGGATAATTAGCCTACCCTTAAAAATCAAAAATTCAAAAAAAATGAAAAAGGCGCCTGAAGATATCGTGGATTAGTACCTACATACCAAATTTCATAAAAATTGGACCATTGGTTAGGGCTCTAGTTCTGTACACACCCATACAGACAGACAGACACACAGACATCAGGGAAAAATCAATTTTTGGGGTTTAGGGAGCACCAAAACGAATATTTCTACTAGCAACTCAAATTCGAAAATTTTGACGAAAACAATACTTTCTCCATATACTATGTATAAGGGGAGAAAGTAAAATGAGCCATAAGCGTTTTTGAAAAACTGCTGAGGTATCAACAACAGTTCCTCTTTAATCAACCTCATTAATTCAACGTCTGTCGCAATGTCCTATGGGGCTTATTGAAGGTAAAGGTTTATTTTCACAACATTTCGACAGATGATGTATTAATGAGGCTGGTTGAAGAGGAACTGTTGTTGATACCTCAGCTATTTTTCAAAATGCTTATGACTCATTTTTGTTTCGTTGCCATCAGTGCATAGCGATTGATGGACATCAATTCAAATGAAGTGTTATGTGTCAAATAATTTCATTTATTATTTACCACTTTCCTATCTCTTTAATTTCTTTAATTTTATTTACTTAATAACATTGTAAAAAATCAAGAATTAATTTTAAATGGTTTTGAAAATAAAATTAATTTAACGAAAATGCACCATTATTTTGATTTTCCGCCATTTTGTTCTGATTAATCAGAATCAAATGGGGGTATTTTTTGTACATATGTATTTATTATAACTGTAGAGTTTCAAGTTTGTAGCGTGTTCGATACGACTGGTATATTGATACAAAAATAGCGACCTATTCGTGGGACAACTGGTATAGTAAAATTTAATGCGATGTCCCCAAAATAAAAAAAAATCTTTGTTTAGTTATAAACATACTAAAATCCTACAGTTGTATTGCCTAACTGGTCATAAACTACTGTTTGGCAATACGATTGGTCTACAGTCGGTTTCCTTACATATTTTATAAACAAACCAATTTTACGAGAAAAACCCAAGCAAAAACGTAAATTGCCTAGAGACTAAGAAGAAAATCTCCTTTGATAATGCTCTAAGTGATTGAAAGAAAACAGAGTCGGAACTGAGTTTCTCTATTGTTTGGCGGGAAATTTAATGAAAAACTGAGGCGCGTCATGCGAATGGATCGTAGTTGTTTTCATTGTATTCCGTCTTGACTGATTATTTTTTCATGGCACTGCCCTTTGTTTTAGTTTAATTAGTGATTGAGCGTGGTAATTGAATGAACGGCGCTCTACTTACGATAAGTATTTTCAATTTATAAAAGCGAGTCTTTCACTATTATGTATATAAAATCTTCGGCAACGTTGAACATTATTTGAGAATATATTTAACATTTAGGATAAACAAAACTAATTTTAAATAATGTAACTCTTCAAAAATTGTAACATTATGAAGGAATTATTAATAATATAACAGCATATCAATTGTAAAGCTATGAGTTCGTTTAGAAATTACAAATTTCTGGTAACGTAAAACCATGTAATATGGAAAGAGAGTCCCGGTACGTACTCCCTCCACACTTAAGAATTACCATTTTAATAGGCCGATAAAATATAAATAAAATTTAAGCTATAGCAAATTTAAACATATTATTTAATAACTGCGTTTATAAACATCCCCAGCTGTGATTGGTAAAACTAAAAAAAAAACGGTAGACATAAATGTGATCCCTTGCCACCTTTCCTCTAACGTTTTACAGTAGAGCAGTTATGAAAAATGCGCGATCCTAAGAGGTACTAAACGATCTGGAAAGTGGAACTAAATTAATTGTTTTAATAAGGTAAATTAGTTCTTATTTGCCCCCATTAGGACTGTTTACACACATGTTAATGACCGGGTTTAACCCTAAATGACCAGGTAACGTAAACATGTTCGTCCTGCATTTCACGTAAACCAGTAGTGATTTTTTCCACAAAAAAAAAAAACATACGGACGTCACTTTATTGTAAATACCAGCAGCATAGAGTTGGCAAATTAAGTTTTTTTTAACAAGATTTTAAAATAAATATGCAAACAAAAATACAAAGAAATGCAGACCATTGTAATATTATGATACAAACAGCGAAATGAAAATGACAAAAGATTGCACTTATGAGTTTTGTATTAAAATTAAAAATTTTAATATTGAAAGTACACTAAATACAAAACTAAGTAATTAACACATTTTACAAACATATATTTAAAACGGATTAATTAATAAGTATGAACTTAATGGTAATAAGAATTAAAATATGTAGTTTAAGGCAGAATGATCAGTAAATGCAATTTCAGATAGGTTTAAAAGATTGAGGAGAAGAGAAAATAAACATGTCTACACAAGAAGAATTGGATCAAACAATATTACTTTTGGATTTAATGGGCATGGAAACATTATTAAAGTAAGATTATATCTTACTCAAATTAGAACTAAAAAGGCATAGTTGCACAGAAAAGCTTTGACTTTAGTTAAATTTTGCAGAGCACCACCTAACATAACCTTCACGGTTTCACAGAGAAGAACTGGCCAGGGTCGGCATAATTCAAAGCTATAATATCCAATAGCCATTCTGATAATGAAGGTAGAGCGATTTATAATTAATTTCTTTCAGTTACTTAACAATAGTGCAACGATAATTAACAGAACATAGGGCGCACCCACCCTGTACATTGTTAATATCCGACACAATACTGCTTTTGCACCTCCTTCTTTCGTCGCAATCACTAATTTATGCGTGTACAAACACACACACAAACACACCCACATACTCAAATTTATACGGAGGACTAAGACAGGTACGGTGTTGAAACCGGTCGGGTTCGGGTTCCTTGAGAAAGTCAGGAGAAAATGAAGCATAACCCCAGCTTCCTGTGACTGGTCGGTGGGCGGCGTGCCACTGGCAGTAATGATAGGAAGCGTCACTGAGTTGACCAGGAAAACACTCATTCTCATTCAAAGTATCCAGCCGTGAGAAAATAACTCATAATAGAGGAGATTTGTAGGCAACACGATATCCACAGTCCCAGTTGATCTTGTATCACATTTGTCCATACTGGTGGAAAGCAAAACTAATGCAAAATATCCGGGATTATGGAATTCATAGAAAAGTATTAATTGGCTGAATGCAACTTGGCAGAGTGAATTGCTTTCATACCTTGCTATAAAATTAAAAGTAGTTGAATCAGTACTTTATCTGAAAGAAAAAAAAATACCTTAAGGATAGTTACAGTTTTTACGGGAAAAACAGATTTGTTAGAAAGTAGTTTTCATAAACAGTTAAAGAATTTATTAAACTGTAAAACAAATATAAAAAAGGATAGACCGGAAAAGCGCCAGTTATGTGAGGGCTGAAAAGGGTCAGCCTGGCACGCACCGGGAAAGCGCCAATGCTACCCCAGGTAGCTAGGTAGCCAGGTATTGGGAGGGAGATGAAATACAAACAAATATTAAACGCTACGGATTCTTATTCTCATTTGGGCTCTAAACTCATCGGACCTTTGGTGGATCACAAACGCCTATGAAAGTTTTCATAGCAAGCTTAAAAATCGTGTCCGTCCCTCCACCCGAACATGTTCATCTTTCTCGACACCCTGAAGGAGGCCCAAGGTACTTGCATTGGTATCCATACCGCTAAAACCAGAGAACCTACGCAACGAAGGAAGAAAACCCTTGTGCATCAACAATTCGTTGGTACTTTTGTAGCTAACAAATTTAGAAATTGATATATTAAATTTATTGAAGTGTGTGTAGGACTCTGTGAATGGTTGCAAATAAGTAAGGCAAATGTGGCTGTTTATTTTTTATTTCAATGACAAAGGCATCTTTGGTAATAGAGTACACAAAAGCGTTTAGGGAAAGCGGTCCAAACCCCTCAAATTTGTGTGGACACCCCAGGTTATGAACCCGTGACCCCTTGAACTTTAATAATTTTAATATTAAAGTATATGTTTAAAATAAATACTCTTTGTATATTTAACTGATTTGATTTATATTCCATAATTAAGTCCTAGTCTAAATCATGTCTAATTACTGATTTAAGATAATCGCAATTCAAAGTGCAGGTAAATTTACATTATATGAAAGTAAAGGTAAACCGATAATGAAGGGAGAAGCTAAAGTAAGTCTATTGTTTGATCACCTTCATTTGCGTAGGAGACACCTTTATTTGCGTAGTAGACACCTTTATTTGCGTAGTACGCCTTTATTTGCGTAGTAGACACCTTCATTTGCGTAGTAGACACCTTTATTTGCGTAGTAGACACCTTTATTTGCTCACTGGCGGGGCAGTTTCTCTGATATATTTCTGAAAAAATGAAAGCCGTACTGGCGCTTTGACGGTGCGTTTTAGAAGGGTAGATTTAGCAGTGGAGCTTTCCCGGTGGACCGAAATAAAATACTGGAATTGTATGAGAAAAAGTGATGATCGTTGGAAATTTACAGGGAAAATCGTGGAAAACAATGATTAAAAAGGTCCCATTTGCTGTAAGTGAATTGTTGGCCAAAATGAATGAGAACCGAGATATAAAAACCGATGACAGATAATGTAAATGATAGAACGCGCCTTTCCATTTACTTAATTTGGACGATAAAGTGCATTAAGCTAATGAAGTTTGTGTCTTCGTGATGTATAGCCAGGACTGTAATTATTAATTAATTATTTTATTGTAACAATTAATTATTTTATTTGATGTAGGTTAAATTAGCCTGAGTAACTGAGCTAATTTAACTCTCAATGCCATCGACAACTTTAAAACAACTAGTCAAGATATTTTAACAAATATATAGTATATATGATTTTAATATACATAGTCTTATTACTCACTATTATGATGCATATTTTGATGTTCTATGTACTCTTAACACTATATTTTAATACTTACAAACAAATAAATATAAGGAAATATACAAATTTTTCATTAGTATGTGTAAGTGTTACCAATCATTTAATATACATAAAGTAACTGATTTTGGGTCTCTATACAACTGTATAACTTACCACAACTTACCACTCATAATTCTTTCTCAGTGGTTAAACTAAACCACCCACCAACTTTTTATCGTCTCACAACTCCCCACCCCCCCTTTACTCTTGAACCCCTCAATTCTCTAGGAAACATTTTTATAACTTCTGTAAACTCACTTACGAAATGAGCAACGGGACTCAACTTCATTAGCAAAGTTGCAGGTCCGTTTGTTGTTTAACGACTGTTGAAGAACATTATTTCAGGGCAATTGCGTTTATCTAAAAATAAATTTGTTGAAGTTTAGTTTTACTTAACTTCTGGACTGTGCTCGCTTGATCGTATCGGTAAAATTTATAATTATTAAATTGTTTGAAAAAGTTAAAAGCCAAGTTAAGAGCCGATTAGATGTGTTAATGCACACGTGCATTTTTTAATGTAACATAAGTACTGTATATGCATTGGCTTTATATTACCGTATCGTTCCTAGTTAGAGTTTTGTTATAAAAAACACAACCAGGTTTCAACGCTGTTTTGCACCGTTATCAAGTAGGTAGACAATCAAGTAGATTTAAAGATAAAGATACATTTGTAAACGAATAACATCGTTAACGATTTAAAATTAACAAACTTAAAACAAGCATTCAAATATCGTAACAACGAAGCACAACCAAAACGGACGTTCCGATGGACAGTCACAATTTATTCCACAAGTTTCACAATTCGATTGTTCCGTCGCGGTTGTCGGCAAGAGAGAAGACGGAAGCAGTTGCCAAGTGAACTTTGGCTCCTTTGCCTTGGACTTGTCCTGTGGGGGTTATGACAAGGTGGACTCGTCCGATGAACTTGGGCCTCAATTATTTTTTTAAACATTTAAGTGAGATATGTTTAAAAAAATAATTGAGGCCCAAGTTCATCGGACGAGTCCACCTTGTCATAACCCCCACAGGACAAGTCCAAGGCAAAGGAGCCAAAGTTCACTTGGCAACTGCTTCCGTCTTCTCTCTTGCCGACAACCGCGACGGAACAATCGAATTGTGAAACTTGTGGAATAAATTGTGACTGTCCATCGGAACGTCCGTTTTGGTTGTGCTTCGTTGTTACGATATTTGAATGCTTGTTTTAAGTTTGTTAATTTTAAATCGTTAACGATGTTATTCGTTTACAAATGTATCTTTATCTTTAAATCTACTTGATTGTCTACCTACTTGATAACGGTGCAAAACAGCGTTGAAACCTGGTTGTGTTTTTTATAACAAAACTCTAACTAGGAACGATACGGTAATATAAAGCCAATGCATATACAGTACTTATGTTACATTAAAAAATGCACGTGTGCATTAACACATCTAATCGGCTCTTAACTTGGCTTTTAACTTTTTCAAACAATTTAATAATTATAAATTTTACCGATACGATCAAGCGAGCACAGTCCAGAAGTTAAGTACACATTTAAGTGAGATATGTTGTTAATTTGTCATTTAACACCAGATGAATGTTGTCTTTTAGGGCCCTATAAATATACAACTCCTCTAACCTTAATGATGAACTCTTTGTCGCACGTTTCAATAACCTTATCTACATTATTTACAGTTTTACCAGGACTGTGGTCCTTGTCATTAAGATGCTGGGAATAACAGGATATTTGAAGGTTTATTCGGGTAGGCCTATTCAGTTTATGTTTAGTTGTTGTTTTCAGGTGTTTCTTTTCCTGTCTGGTCTTTATAAAATGTATCACATTCATTACACTTGAGTTTGTGAACGCCATTTTTTATCTAATGTATTATTTCCAATCTATGATAAAACCTTAAATACGGTAGGCCGGTAGGTGTTTCCATTTTATTTGAGGTCCTAGGGGCTGGGAAATTTTAAAATGTTTTAGTCCTTTCCTTACCAAATAATAAGCCTATGGCCAAACCCAATAGCAATGGGAACAAACGTAGGTGGTGATTCAGCATCTTTATTCACTCTATCTTTTTTAGTTTCATACAAATTGGAAAGAGCAATGCGTTTTATAATAATTAGTTCTGTTGTATGTGGAATTCTATCTGGTATTAGGAGTACTTTAATCAGTCTGATGTTCATGCTGTTATAATATGATATGGGGTTAAATGGATGACAACCTGATTTATCTGATTTATGGTGATTGGCTTCCTGTAAATAGTTTCTTTAGTTTTATTATGAATCTTCTGCAATGTAAGATATTACTTTAAGTTTTGTTAATGAAGCTTAATTTTGGAAATGGCTGTTAAAATAGTTATTTATTAATTATAATTCACGAGCATTCACATAAATAGAATCAATCGATATTGAAAATTTTGTAAATAAAGGAGAAATTTCTCACATTTTGAATTTCTATAAGAAAATATGTGAGTGTTTTTAATTTGATTAAGATATATTTCTGATAAGATTCCTGGTAACAGGGAGCCCGTAAAGTGCTTATTGTGGTTTTAGGTGGACACCAAATAGAAGATTAACTGCAATCAATGTTTTTTGTCTGTTAAAAGGAAGAAAAATTATGTGAATCATATAATTAATTCTGTAATAAGCTGATTGCGGTCAAAGCTATGGCTGCCCATCAGGTCACCACGGCCCATAAGCAGCATCTACAAACTATCACCCCTGTGATCAAAGCTGAACCTGGCTATCAGGTCACTGTGGCTTGTAAGCAGCATCTACTTACTATCACCCTTGAGATAAAAGCTACAGCAAACTATCAGGTCACAGCGGCCCATAAGCAGCATCTACAAACTATCACCACTGTGATCAAAGCTAGACCTGGCTATCAGGTCACTGTGGCTTTTAAGCAGCATCTACAAACTATCACCCCTGTGATCAAAGCTGCACCTGGCTATCAGGTCACTGTGGCTTGTAAGCAGCATCTACTACCACCCTTGTTATGAAAGCTACAGCAGACTATCAGGTCACTGTGGCCTGTAAGCAGCATCTAATACCTATCACCCCTGTGATCAATGCTACACCTGGCTATCAGGTCACCGCGGCCTGTAAGTGGCATCTTCTATCACCCTTGTAATCAAAGCTACAGCAGACTATCAGGTCACCGCGGCCTGTTAGCAGCATCTACAAACTATCACCCCTGTGATCCAAGCTACACCTGGCTATCAGGTCACTGTGGCTTGTAAGCAGCATCTACTAACTATCACCCTTGTGATCAAAGCTAAAGCAGACTATCAGGTCACCGTGGCCTGTAAGCAGCATCTACTAACTATCACCCTTGTGATCAAAGCTAAAGCAGACTATCAGGTCACCGCGGCCTGTTAGCAGCATCTACAAACTATCACCCCTGTGATCAAAGCTACACCTGGCTATCAGGTCACCGTGGCTTGTAAGCAGCATCTATTAACTATCACCCTTGTGATCAAAGCTAAAGCAGACTATCAGGTCACCGTGGCTTGTAAGCGGTATCTACTATCACCCTCGTGATCAAATCTAAAGCAGACTATCAGATCACCGTGGCCTGTAAGCAAGCAGCATCTACGAAATATCCTTTGTAAACAATTAGGTAGCTCGACACATACTATCTTTTGTTACGCTTAAAGTGACGGCAGTATTTAATGTAAAACTACTTTCGATAGTTGTTCTCAATATAGTACGAATCTTAATACTAGTTTATTGTTTCGATTTTTATATTGCTTGACATTTATAGTTTATTTAAATAAATAGCAACCGATTAATAAAGTATAAGCGAAATTTACCATAGAAAGACCGCTGTTTACCGGAGTTTTTCCAATATCTTTAGTTTTCACTGAGTATATTTTTCTGAAAAAAACTATGTACAAATGTGTTGTATGTAAAACACATCATTGTGAAAAACACGAGCGATTGGGGCATGTGAAAATTTACATGCTCCAACAATTGCATCGTTGACAGAAATTGCATATTTTGATACTTTGTTGTCGTACAGTTTATTTAAACGATTTTCCTAACTCAGACATTGAGATTTATGTTACAAACCAGTCAGCCCTTTAAAATGCAAAATGTTATTAAAATATAGAATATTATTCAAAACAAATCGTAAGTAGTTGATACTGTTACTAATTGTTAGGAAAGTGTTTAATAGAATGATATTCAAGCCGTCTTGTAATTTCTCTGTTAAAAATTTACATTATAATTGATTTGTTTTGAAAAGTAAAATACCTTGTCCTAAAATGTATATTAGCAAATATAATGTAAAGATTTTCTCCTCGCATAACTTGCACTGGACCTTTATTAAGGATATAAAGGGGTGTCAAAAAAAAACTTTCAGGACTTTGGGATATGATTCTTCATATTAAAAGAAAAAAAAGTTCATATGAAGGTATGTCCTAAAACGCTTAGTTTTCCGTCTATCTGTCTGTATTTATTTTTTAATTAATACGTTGTTTCTTAGAAACATCTGATGATATCAACTTCAAACTTGGTTCATGTATTACACCTAATGGGACCCATTCTGGTATGGAATATCAAGTTTATACCTTCTACCATTTAAAAATGGCACCCATTTTTGTTTTTTCAAAGCTAAATCTCTTAAATCCGTAATATTTATGAAGTAATTGTGCAACTCAAGAACGTTGAGAACGTTGTGTAATTTCGTCCTAACAATAATGATAGGAAGACCATAATTGTAGGATTATAAATAACTGAAATATTGTGATTTGTTTAAGTTAACACATGAAATGTTAGTACAGATATGGCAAACACAACATGTTTTAACTTATGGAAATCCCAATTTGATTGATAATCTTATAGTTAAGATCTTCATATAATTATTTTTAAGACAAAAAACACAACTTTTTTATTTTAACGGTGTTTTTCGTAATTATTAAGATTTTTAACATATTTATCTTAAAAATATCCGCAATTTTTAAATGATACAAAGTAGAAACTTGATATTCCATAAAAAAATGGGTCCCATCAGGTGTAATACAACACACACCAGGTTTGAAGTTGATATCTATAGATGTTCTTAAGATATAATGTATCAAGTTAAAAATACACACAGACAGATAGATAGGCGGAAAACTTCGTGGTTTAGGACATAACTTCATATGTACTTTTTGCTTGATTTTGCATGAGGAATCAAATCCCAAAGTACTGAAAGGTTTTTTTAAGACCCTGTTTATCCTTCCCTTTGTAAAAAAACAGTACTCTGTCTGTTATGCTACAGATTTTAGATATGCTAGTAAAATGTAGTTCCTCTTTTAATTATGGACTGTTAAAAGCTAAAATATTACATACATTCTAACACAAACCACGTCTTATTCCGAAGAAACATTGTAAATGATTCCAACTCTCATTAATGAAAGAGGCACATTAGTATATAAGTATTAGTTTACGTCATATTTATATCCATCAGCATATTAAATATAACTGGACTCATACTTCTTTAAAATATATTACTATTTGTAAATTGCAATCACAACGACAAGTACAAGACATTATTTAATAAATCACTCGTGGTTACGATTAAATTGTTTAATATTTTCCTTGACAACTTAAGTATTTGGCACATGTAGTATATCTCTTAGTACTTTGATTCAACCAACTGTTGGCTTCTTTTCCATTCCCAACCGATATTGCCAACTCGGACGATCTGCTACTCCTGTTTACAGTTTCCCTTGCCTTTTCAAGGACACTCCCAAGGCCGGCTACTCTTACTGCGTCTCTTACTTTCTCCCCAGATCCTGCAACTGGTCATTTGATCCTTCCTATTAAGGTTTCAAATGGTTTATAACTTTCTTCAGGCTTTTGGTTTATAAATATATTTTATTATTATATTAAGGGTAGTTCGGATGCACGACTGCTACATCTGACAAAAAGATCCGGGTACTAAAGAATTTTAAAATGATGATAAAGAAGATTTTCCACACTTTCTTGTGCATTATTTTTAAAGAAGATGCCATGTAGCGTAAAGTTATTCCATTGATGTTATATAAATACTACAGTTAGAAGTATAGCGAAAATAAAAATTTTATGTAAAATTTAATTTGGATGACTTTTTTAAAGTTTAGCCCTAAAACTTCCGTGGGCTGATGTATGCTAAATTGCTCGGTGCCCTGGAAATTTTGGTCAATTTGCAGAGGTTTTTTTTACAATTCGTAGTGCCTAAAATACTGTTGATAACCAAGTCATATGTATACTCGTTTTGTTCATAAAAGGGAGGAAATCTTCAATAAAATAATATATATATATATATATATATATATATATATATATATAGAGAGAGAGAGAGAGAGAGATAGAAATATGAACAAATAAAGATTCCATAAGCACATATTGATTTTTGAACCTAAATTTGTATCATAGGCCTAGCCGTATTTGAGCAAAATCTGCAGAGGTTACTACAAACAATAAAAGGTAACCCTATCATATGCATACTCTTTTTGTTCACAAAAGAACAGAGACTTTCAATAGAATAAAATAAATCAAACGCGATTGAGTGGAATTTCAGATAAAGTCAAAAAACTAAAAATTTCCAAATTTATTGTAGGCCTAACCTGGAAAATACTCACGTGTTCAATAACGCACATTTGAACACAAATAATAATATTTATCGGCAGTAATATGGATAAATATTACTACTAACTCACACACTACACGACAATACACTTGTTTATCACTAAAACAATAACATGCGACAGTAAATTACGGACCTACTCGCACTAAAAAATCACACATTGACTTTGGCTTGGCTAGCAGAAAGTATCACTGATTTGTTAGTATTTACACGAGTCACCTGACGCTCCATACAGCAAGGCACCGCTACAAAGAGAAAGAACCTTTTCTTGGCCTCAAAGAGGTATATGATTTACGTCACGCAAAATCAATTATCAATATATACGCTAAATCAATTATCAATAAATGTAAATTAATGATTTATAATTCGCCTTATTTCAGGCGAATGAGGCAAATGAACAGCTGACATAACAGCTGATTTCAAAAATTATTTATCAGACTTTCTGAAGTCGTATGCCAAATTTATCTTTACGAAAAGAACAACAACTAATGCTGTTTCCAATGGTACCAACCGCTTCCTGTTTGGGCCAAAATACAGACACTAAGATTTTTTTAACACGTGTTTTTCGAGATTTCGCCGCTCGCGAGTCGAAAATGTTTCGCGCACTAAATTTCGTTCAAATAATAATAGCAATTGTATTGATCTGTTACTGCTACGAGGTTCGATTATATATGAAAATTAAAGTTTAGAATCTCCTCTTTAAAATGGTACAAATATTATTACGTTTCTCCATCAATCTCAATGCGTTATAAGCATTTGGAAAAACAAAAAAAACCGAAAACTGACCCAATTAACCTGTTTCAGGCTATTGTCCATCTGGCGCACACATGATATCGGGAAGGCAGTCCTAGGGTTAAATAATTAAATCATTACCTGAGTTAATAGGATATGGTAGGATAAGGTAAACCATTATAACTCTATTTCATCAGGGCTTTCAAACATATGTGAAATTTTATATCACTAACATATTAAACTATAATTTTCTTATCTTGTAGATTACTTCATATATCGTAGTTACGATTGCACATTAAACATACAACTTTTCAAGTAGTTAAAAAACATCTTTAAAAAAATTAATCTGAAATATATTTTGTTTACCAAGCCAACTCTAAGGCATATTAAGTAAAATACGTATGTTAACATGCACCGCTTCTGCAAAATGATATAGAGCTTAAATTATGGGATAAGTCATATTATCCTTACATCTCGACTGGCGACTGAGCGATTTGTTCCGGTTTGATGTTTGCCGGGCTCTGCGAGGTTGAGGTGATACTATCTTCACATCTCGACTGACGATTGAGCGGGTTGTTCGAGTTTGATATTTTCTGGGCTTTGCGAGGGTGAGGTGATACTATCCTCACATCGCGACGGACGACTGAGCGGTTTGTTCGTGTTTGATATTTGCCGGGTGCTGTGCGAGAGAGGTGATATTATCCTTACATCGCGACTGACGACTGAGCGGTTTGTTTGTGTTTGATATTTGGTGGGCGCTGTACGGGTGAGGTGATATTATCCTCACGTCGCGACTGACGACTGAGCGGTTTGTTCGTGTTTGATATTTGCCGGGCGCTGCGCGGCGCTCTCGCCACTTTCTCGGCCACTCTGCTCCACTTGTGCCGCGGATTTCATGGTTTTGCTCCCCGCATCCGGGCCAATGCCGTGCGCACGCGCATCACTCTAGCTGACGTAGCAGGTGTTTCAATCATCAGATTAGAAAACTAAATCAAATATAAGGAATGTTATTATCAAACAATCATTGCGGACGGAAGCTAGTCAAGGCCACTGACACACTTATCAACGTACACTCTGTCACAGGGGTGAAGGATCTTATTTCCGTCTTACCTCAATGGAGATTGGACACCAAGATTAATAACCAAGCATCAGTAGTTTACTAAAATAGCTAACTGAGGAGAAGAAAATTTTACCATAAAAAATGATATAACACATTTAGGTAAATTCAAATAAACATAATTGCTGGTTGGAATCGCTGAGTTTTAATATACTTAAAGAAATTTGTTAAAATTGTACACAATTGAAAGCACATAATTTAAAATAATGTTAGTAATATTATTGCTGATTCCTATAGTGAACTGTCATTCGAAATAAGTTTTAACCGTACGAGAAAACACATTTTTAAATTTTTATTTCATCAGTTGAAAGATGAAAAATGACAAAACTAACGTTTTGAGTTCAAAATAATGGTCCTTGATAATTAGTTTCGTCACTTAAATATTGAAAATAGCTTTAAATATCATCATTAGTTAAGCTATTTTAAAAGTGTCAAACTAATGGTAGTGATTATACTACGTTAGTTTCAGAGTGTAAACAAATTAACACAAATAAAAAACATCACAGCTAAGTATTTTATTTTGAAATGTATTTCTACTACGGCGATAAAATACAACATTTTCATAAGTTCTTTATTTTTTGTTTGACTAATGAGACTGATTACTATGATAAACATTTTTTCAAAAACCATAAACTATAGGTACGTACGAACTCCTTGTAAACAAGCGATTGCAATCTCAAAAGTTAAAAGTCAAAAACGATTTCATTATTGAATATAAACGCTTCTGCATCTATCTCTGACAATCCGGGCAATTATCCTCTGCTTCAATTGACTGCCTGAGGACGACATTTAAATGGAGCAATATGTCAAGGGAGACTCCACTCAAGCCAAACAGAGAGACCAGGAAGGGAGTCCCATTGGCGTGGTCAGTTCTGCTGGTTTGTTACAATGCGCTTTCTCACAGTGCGGTTATGCGCGCTGCACACTAGCAGGTGCGAGGCGCACGGGAACATGCATGTGAATAGCGCGAGCGGGCTAATGGACGTCCTCTTGCATACTAAGTAAGGGGCTTTGAAATGTGGCATGCTTTTCTGGGATTAGGTTTCAATTTGTAGATAAACTCGACTGTGAGAGTAAGCAAATAAGAGTTACCTTACAATCACGTTTCGTAAGTGATGCCGGGTTAAATGGTTATGGTTTAATAATAACAATATTCTAAAAGATAAAAAATTAATATAATTGGATATACATACACGTGTCAATACATTAGTATAAATTAACTATCTTCAATACGCTATCAAAAACGAACATTAAAAAACGAAATGTATTGATTTAATATGAAAACAAGCAAAATATTAAGAACAATTTCAAGAAAATTTTCTTTAATATAATACTCTGCCTTGTCAGTGCATACAGATATGTTAGAAATCATCCCAAAATATATACATTAAGCGCAAATTACAAATTCGTATGAAAACATTATAGACAACTCTTAAGATATAAAACGGTATTATTGTTTTACTAAGCCCAGGGAATGTTATAGAAAAATTAAAATGATTTTACTAATGATACGGGAAATTTGTTTTCACGAGTAAATAGGTTTTTCATCCCCAAACAACAACAAGTTATTTTGAATCTTTGGCATGTTGTTATGTAATCAATGCTTTGTATTATAGTTCAAGCGATTAGCTTGAAATAATTAGTTAATACAAACTAAACAAACTATAAATGTTAATTTTTTTAACTTATTTGATTTAAAAAAACTTTAATGTCAAATGCTTTTGTTGTTGTAAAAAATCTTTACCTAAGATAAAACAAAGGAATTTCTATTATAAATATGTACAATTTATAATACTTGATTTTATACGATTTGTTATTGATCAAGTCTGTTTAACATCGTAAAAATTTGATACTCCATTTAAAAGCTAATCAACATAGATTTACTTTCGAAATTGTATCTAAAAACAGGCCATTTTCTAGATAGTACAACAAGTGAGCAATTGATTGTCAGAGTTTTGAAAATGGAATTGAAACATAAACCGTTTATCGTCAGACGGTGATTGATTCAACGTGAGTTTATGAGGCATAAAAAGTGATTTGTCGTCTGAACAACTTATTCCCAGAAAAAGTTCGAGCAGAAGTGTTTTGCAAACTTATTTACTGCTGCACATTTAGAGAATAAGCAAGAAAATCCAAGTTTACAATCTCAGTACTTTTTGTAAACACGTTTTCGTGATTATCAAATATCGACTGAAACTTGTTCAGCGTTATCACATTCAGATTTTACACCATTTCATCAAACTAATTCGCTAATGAACATTAATGTAATGAGTATATGTCAGTTTTCATATTACATACACGTGGACAATATCGCTAGAAAACTATATACCCCCGTTGCAGCAAACCTGCGTACACAGCGAATTTCCAATGTATGCATATTTATTATTTATTTACTCTCCATAGAATAAAATTAGTATGCAGGTTTGCTGCTACGGGGATGATAAAAAAAATCTATTTGTTGTGCAAATATCAATATATCAGTACTACTTGAAGCCACATACCAAGTTTCATCAATATACATTCATAAATAATCGAGATATACAATTTTATATATCCTCCATAACGATAACACTGGACAACGTACTGTGTTTAGCACATTGAATATCTCTGAAACAAATGGACGTAGAATCACAATCTAAACACCAAAATGATTGTAGAGCTGAACCGATTGGTAAAAGCAAATGTGAAGTTTAGAGTAAAATTAACTGTGGAAAAGCTAAAAATCTTTTCCCTTTAAGATTAACATGGGAGATTTTATGATCACGTTTTTTTAATTTTCTCTGCAACCACTTAACCTAGGTTAATAATTCAAAATACCATATTATTTGTTTTTTAAGCTCTATAAAATGGTCAAAATAAAAATTAAGTTTTAAAAAAATTGTTAGGTAAAAAATGCAAAAACTGATTTTTGGAAAATTTAAAACACTCTTAACCCCCACTTCCCATGTTCAAATTTTTTTTATTTTCGAACTTAAAGTCATAAATGTCACTTTACGCATTTCAGCCAAATTCCATCAAAATCGGACTTTTTTTACCCAAGTTATCGCATTCACGGACACACATATGTAAATTTGAACGAATAGTGTTTTTTGTTATCTGGGGACCTCAAAACAAAAAGTTATCATGGTCTCGGGCTTAAGTCTTACATGAGACCTACTGTAATAACTTCTTACCTATAGGGGAAATTCGCTAATATAAAGTGTATTTATTATTTATGATACGGATTCATTTAAAGATTTACTCTTTTTAATGTAAGTTTTGTTCCCATAATTTTGTTTCGTGCTTAGAGAACGAATGTCAGCAAATAAATTTGTTTTATCATGTAATGCTATTTGTGACAAATTTATAGTTTAACGTAATCTTTAACCGTTTTAAGGATCCCAATGGTGAGCGTAATATATGAACACAATATGCAATATGTAGTCTGTATATTATGAGCATAACAAAATTAAGAAAAAATATAAAAGTCTCTGGAGAAGTACAGTTATACAAATGCTATTGGATTTCTTATGATTCAGTTATAGGATGCAAAATTCCCCTAATCTTGATGTTTAGTATTAGGTGTACTATCAGTACACCTACTAGAGTAGACCACATGAAAATGGTCCGATGGTTGATTGCCCATATGATACCTGACGCCCTCTCGTCCAAACACTGTTGCCATACGAATTTCACAAACAATGATTCAGTCTGCTTGTTTTTTAAATCTTGTGTACGATATGAATGGATTTAAAAACAGATGGCAGATATACTTTACCATATGTTTTATTAGAACAGAGTGATTTGGCAACACTGTATTAACTTTCAACGGACTACTTTAGTTCTACTTATTCTAATAGTAAATCATAGCTCTAGGAGCTATGCGCTCTCTAGTAATCTCAATGGCACGATCCCTACACAAATAAGTAATAAAAACTATCTGTTGTAAGTTTGAACTTTATAAGTAAAGTAACTTTACATAAAAAATTAAATAGTGATGGGACTGATGATGGAAGGATGGAAAGTGTTGGGCGCCGCAGAGATCCGGCGGATGCAGGCACGATTGGCGCCCGCTCTAACGGTAAAACCGCCAATCACGGTGCAAACGGATCAGAACCG
Source organism: Allygus modestus (assembly GCA_963675035.1). Lineage (NCBI taxonomy): Eukaryota > Metazoa > Arthropoda > Insecta > Hemiptera > Cicadellidae > Allygus > Allygus modestus. Next base: position 214,162,472 of record OY776111.1, read on the forward strand.
GCCCTGAGTGGTTGCACAACTCCGGAACATGAAGAGTAACAAGCTTGGGAACTTATCAGGCAATGCTTGGACTTATGTGAGAAGCTTTGGACCATATCAGGTCATGCTGGGTCTACGTCGATCGCTGATATTGTATCTCGTGAGTGACATTACTGTCGGAGACCAAGCCGAGAACTTAAGAGGTATCCAACTGTTTGAAATAATACACATTCTACGTAAGTTTAATATATCCATACTCAGATATTTTGTGGGTGCCTTGGGGAATAATTTACGTTTTTGACCGAAGTTGAAAACCTACTTTTTGCCAAGCCAGATCTCTACAATTTAATGGAATTCACCTTACAAATTAACACCATACAATTTCTATACAACGGGAGATAAACGTCCAACATGGACGGTTGTGCTAGTTATTTTTATTATTTTATCATATTGACTGGCAGTGTATATCATTTACATTTCAGATTGTAAAAATGTTAGCAAGTAATACGTGATGTGACTCAAAGGAATCGTTATAGCACGATTCCACCTCTATAACACGTAGCTCACACGGTTATGCTCTCAATACGAATAGGCTTTGAAGTGAACGATATATCATGCTTGGGTCTCCCGTTGCTCTCCCCCATCATGATATATTTCCCATGAGCTGCTATCAAAATGGAACATTTGTTCACCAATGATGCTGTTTATGCTTTAAACCAGGTTTGTTTTTGTGTAAAATAACAACAAGTTTTATTTTTTAACATACTTAATATACATAACAAACAGAATATACAGAATAACATACTTCAATTTTAAAACACTAATTATGAAATACATAAAATCAAAAGAAGAATCGTCCGTGCCAAATTTTAAGGCGTTATTTTGACAAAAACCGATTTCATAGTATATGAACACGCTATATCAACATTCTCTACACAAGTAAAAATTTAGAAAATGTTCAAAAATATTTGGCTTCACCCTATGTAGGAATTTGATGACATTTGATCGAGTTTTAATAATAATATTGTAATCATATAGTAATTTATGTGGTATTAAAATCAATTAAACTTTTATCAGTAAATTTATAAGGAATTGTATTACCACAGAATAATTAGATTTCTTTCATACATTCAAATCAGCCTTTATATTGATTTATAAAATAGTTCAGAAATTTTATTGGTTTGCTAGGTTAAACATTTGATCTGAGATGGAATGAAAAACAATTTCATAGTAATTACTTCTTTGTAAAATACATTAAAATTATTTAACTGTTGAGGGAGGGATACACAATTATTTGTCTTTGAGTCGTGGATCATAATAATATAATTGAAATGGCTGAATGCCAACTATGAGATTTTGTGAACAGATGGTTAAAAACGGTCCTACGCATGAAATAGGTTAAAACAGGCAGTAAAAATCTTATAGCGTCACCGGTAGGTTCGTAAAATTTAATTTTATGTGATCAATAAAGCACGGCCTTACTTTGCATTTAAATATTGTTTGTCTTCTTCAGATTTAGTCGGATCAACATAAAATGAGACCCTTTGATTTATTTTTAATAATTCTTACTATAATGATGCGTGATCAGTTAAAATTCAGTAACAGGCTATTTATTTAATTCGTTAGTTAAAGTTTCTATAATCATTTCAAGTATATGTTGTTTTTACCGATAATGACATAATTACGTAACGATGGAAAATAAATGAACACAAAGAAAACAATCAATTATATATTTTGTCAATAACAAAAAAGATAGAAGTGGAGAATATTATATCCTTTACTGCTATTATCTTTAACACAGTAAACTGCGACTATAAAAACAAACGTAATTATATTTATAAACCAGCTAAGATAAAAAGCTAAATGAACACAAATCTAGATGACATTTCACGATAAGGACCGCAACAGGAATTGATTATCTTAGGGATTTCCACCTAATTGCCAACGAATCATCTTTGAACGGTGGCGAGGAGGTCGGTGTCTGTACTAGAGGTCTCCACCAACAACCATACTACTATGGCGATCGGCTGTTAGCTGTTATCCATTAGCTCTTGCTTCCAATCCTAGTGAGGTTGTTTTCTCCCAAGGACCCTTTGATCTGTCCTCTTTGATCGCTTCCCCAAGAACAGTCCGGATCATCCGCGTCGGTCGTGCCAATCCTTGCCCTTTCCCCGCCCTACGGCCGAGACGCTAAGGTCAAGGGACCGCGTGACGTTCCTTTGTTGTGATAACACCGTATCATCAAGGGATTGGTCGCGGTCGTTCTGTAGATCCAAGACAACGGTTCACGACCAGTTGCGTCACGATGGGAAGATATCAGGGAAATGTCAAGACTATTTGTGTTTCAAAAGTTCTTTTCGCGTAGTTGACTCTTTTCAATTCAGCTCTTCTGTGAAATATGCGTGTCTCCACTCGGAAAAATAACCGTGTACAATTTAAAGTGAAAAAAATCTTAAGTGTTTTTTAACTAGTGTGTTGATAAAATAAACCTCGTAATAATATCATCATTTCAACTTAGCTCTTATTTGTTGCTCAAACCCATCGAATTTGGGGACGTGGTTTCACATCATTGTGTATCTGTAAAATTCACTTTCATGAATACGAAATGGACCGACTTCAAACAAACATATAAGAAAAACTTGTCTAAAATACCTCATAAATTATTAATAATTTATGTTATACAATAATGTAATAGTGTTACTAAACACTTGACATTATGAACTGAAACCCAGTTCCTCAATTTAGGAAGGTTCAGCCTTGCTTGGTTGGACAGGACTAAGCGTGACTTTTAAAAAAAAACACACAACCTGTTTGGCATTTATGTTGGAAAATAGTAGATTATAAATAATTCAGACGTGTTCTAATAATTCATAATACTCTGAACAAAATGTGTCAACGCTTCAGTTGATCTAAGCTTTCAAAATTTACATTTTACCTTTCCATTACAATAAAAGCATTGATTCAGTTTAATTGATAAAGTGTAACTTTAAATAAATTGTATATTGTGATATTCTGACTTAAAAAAGTTTGTTTTCTTTAACAGTATTAAATGTTTCAGAGTACATTCAATATCTTAAAATCATTTAACAAAATAAATTATTTATATCGTGTGTTTTATAAACAGTTCTAAACTCCAATCTAACCATTCCAACGTTTGAGAGTATAATAAATCAAATCACTTAGTTGGACTCAAATAAAAATCCTTTAACCTTTCAATGGGTAACTAAAACGATTGAATCTTGATTGGGTTTACCAGTTTTCACAGAGTTTTCAAGTTAATAACAATTTGAAAGATAACTCTGAGAGATTTAATAGCAATGCCAATCACATTTTCTGCATTTTAAATGATCAAACCGCTGCTGGTAATTGAGTTGTTTACCTACAATACTTTCAACTGAACTATTTGACATCTCATCAAATAACTTATCCCGCTATCAAGATAAATATACTTAAAGGGGGTAAACTGATAAAACTGAAACCCTTGTTAACATATCTTTAGTTTGAGCTTTCCTCGTCATTTCCTGTAATCTTTAATTTTCAGAAAATACTTATAGCACATAAATAGTAATTTAATACCCATAGGTTTTAATGATAATTATAATACAAGCTGTTAATTCCATAGGAATCCAGTTTTATAATTTGTGGAGACTTAGTTTAAGCCAAAGTAACGACAGATATAATATGAGATATAACAAGCATCTCCAAATTTTGGTGTTTGGAGACAAATGCGTTTTAAATAGCATCAATAACATTACATGTCGGTAATATGATATTTTAAAATTGTTTACGTTAGAATGTTCGTACAATATTACAACCGGTATTGAATGAACAGTGAAGGCATACCCTAGTAATGATGCGACATATAATAGTTTTCTAAGAATTAATACAAAGTTTCTCTGAGCATGTTAATGTGTTGTTAAAATTGGTGTAGTAGAAAGATAGTGATATTTACTACTTTAAAGGACGCACTATTCACTTTCACAATAAAATGTCAGGCACGACGACAATATTTGGGTCGAGACATAAGTTGGAATCTGAATACAATGCCTCCCACATGAGTTTCTGGCCAACCTATTAACGGATTGCAACACAGAGAAAATGATTGCTCTATCAGAATGACGTATGACTCCGAACCGTTGCTGGCCGTCATGGAACTGTGTTGTTCATTCCGAGCCTCCACAAAGCGTCCATTCAATGACCAAACTATGCCGCAGCTGGGCGTGTCTGAAATATAAGCGCAACGTTTTGCTATTAGGAAGCTAACTCCGTATGTTCTGGCTGGTCGTGTGCATTCTAACTGAGAAACCTTCATCAACACCAAATAAATAAATAAACTGATATTAATATATAATAATATGTTAAAGTAAGACCTATGATAATTTACGATTGTATTAATTTCAAGGCTTGTTTGAATATAAAGTGTGTCCCAAAAGTCCCACCCCCCTATTATTTTTTTAACGACTGCATATAACGAGATTATCTTCGAGGTAAGTCTTAGTGACCCAAAAGGAAACTTTTGATTAGTCCAAATGTTTAACCCCCTCCCCCAAAAGAGGGGTTTAGGGGGGTAAGTAAAAAAACATAAATAGTAAACCCCGTTGAGTGATGTCTCATTTTCAAGGGCATACAAAAATAAGAATAATGGCGCAAGTTAGGGGTTTCAAGCTTTGTTCTATCAAACACGGCGTTCAATTGAATTTTTGAATTTTTAAACGTTATTTTCCATTACCATTATTTTGGCATATCAGTCACTTAAATTCACCAAAAACAAAATAATAAGATTCGAAATAATAAGATTTTTCGATGGGAACGTTTAAGTTACCAAGCCATTTATCTTTTAGTGAGTGAACAAGTTTAGCCCCATCCCCCAAAATAGGGGTTTTGCGGTTAAGTCAAAAATGTTAAAAATCAACCCTTACTGAGTGATGCCTCTTTTTAAGGCACTTAATAAAAAAAGATAAATGGTGCAAATTAGATTTCTCTACGACGATCCTCTAAATCATAACAGCTTATTAAATATCATTGTAAAATTTGATATCTAATAAGCTGCCATGTTTTAGGGGAGGATCATCGTAGGAACCTCTAGTTTGTCCTAATCATCTTATTTTATTAAGACCTTTAAAAATAGGTATCACTCAGGAAGGATTGTTATTTAAAATTTTTGACTTAGCTTCAAAAACCCCTATTTTGGGGGATGGGGCCAAATTTGTAACTCACTAAAAGATTAACGGGTTGATTACTTAAACGTTCCCATCGAAAAATCTTATTGTTTCAAAATGTTATTGGTCAATTTAAATCTGAATTTTTACGCCCTTCAAAATGATACATCTCTCAAGGGGGGTTACCATTTAAGTTTTGTTGACTTACCCCGCAAAACCCTTATTTTGGGAGAGGGGGTTTGGAAAATAATCAAAAGTTTCCTTTTTGTGTCAGTAAGACTTCCCCGGAAGATAATTTCGTTATATGCAGCCGTTAACAAAATAATAGGGGGGGACATTTGGGACACTCAGTATATGATAAAGAATGATGGTTGATATTAACATAGCACGGGCTAAACCAGATCTATTCTGAAGGGTAAACGATTTAATTATGATACGTGTTGTTGTTTCCATAGTTGTTATTTATAATGTTTCGGAATATTTTATGGGGACTTAGTTTAAGCCAAAGTCATTTAAAGTTAACACATAATTATTAAAATATATGTATTTTTCCCATGTCTTGGGGAAAAATCAACACTTTATTAGTTTTTAGGTTTAGTGGTGGCACTGGATAGACCTTGAAGTTTTAGAGGGTTTCGAGAGTTAAAGAGGGAAATTTGCGAAAATCAATAATTTAAAGAGTTGTTTGCAATATAACTAACATTCCAAACATATTTGTAACCATTTTTAATACTTCCTCCTGAGTAGCCTTTGCCGCGGATCTCTTGCTGAAGAGCCATCGACGATTTCCCGGCTAGCGACCATGTCAGTAAACAGTTTTTGACGTGCTTGATGTTACACGTGTAATACCCACATCTCGCTAAAGATCTCGCAATTGGAACACCAACAAGTTGGATGTGGTTAAGTTCGCCGAGGCTATCTCACGGGGAGCGTTGGAAAATCTTGCAGCACCCGGAGGGGCTAGCACCGAGGCACTGGTTATATCCTTCTCTGAGGCCTGCAATTAGCCCATGATGCGACAAGCAACCAGTTTGCTGATGGATCCCTGAGATTGCGAAAAGACGCTAAGCGCAAGATGGATCGCCATGAGGGCGAGGATCCTGGAGGGCAGAAAACAAAATATGGCAATTTACAAGGCCGCGAGGTGGTCTCCCCGCCACTCCGGGCCTTTAAGAGGAACAGTCCTGACAGCTGGAGGATACTCAAGGAGGATCTCGACTACAATCCATGGGGTTTAGCTTACAAAATTGTAGCCCAAAAACTTCGCACACGCTCTCCACCTTCCACCATTGAGGTGCCACCGTGGACAAGATTATTACCACCTTGTTTCTAGAACTTAAATAAGAAGCAAGTAAAAATTCAATGTGATCTAAATAAGGAATGTATTGTTTTCAATTAGTAAGTAATGGTAAGCTGTAATATATTATCCCATGGAAATTAAGTTACCTATTTATTTGTTTATTTTTATGCTGCTGTATTAATTTTCGGCTGATAAACACCGAATCAAAGACTAGGTTCTAAAATACACGCTTACACGGCAAACGGTGGTAAAATGAGTTGCACTGGTGGCTGGTGTCGCTCAGCACTCAATGGTCCAGCGGCAGCTGCCGGGTAGGTGAGGACGGAAGTAGGTGCGAAGGCCTTGCCGTGACCTTGGTGTCCCAGTTAGGACCGTTAGGACCAGTTAGGTCCGGCCGATATTGCATAACGGAAGTGGGATGAGTCGAGACCAAACGCCGCATTCCAGGACAAGTAGCAAGGTCAGCTCCTCCCCCGCTCGGAGTTCACTTCCGGAAGCATTTATTTGCTTACAAGCACACCTTCTCAGAAGGTGTGTTGTTGGAGGTTTGAAGCTAACCATCCCTAATTATAATAAGTGCTATTATTGGAGTTATTTGTGTAAAGGTGCCTAATCCCTCATTGTTATCTCGAGCTCCTTCCTTCTACTTGACAACAGAGAGGCTATTAAACTGGAAGAAATGGAATATATGTATTATTTATTTATTGCATATTATAAAACCGCAGGATTGAAAAGGTGTATAATATTTTATTCCTTATTTGAAGATTCTATTCTTTGTGATCATTTATATACAAATGTATAGCTAAGAAATTAATGTGTATCGTCACTCACTAGATTTGGGGTTTATTTTAGAAACTGATGAGCATGTGGGTCGATTTACTTAATCAAATGTGCCCTGATCTAGACATTTAAGTAAATATTAACAAAATACTTAAATAAAAGTTTAAAAGCGATCCAAATAAATTTACTAAGTTTTAAATATCAATAAACGAATTACATTATTGATTTAATTTAAATCCATTTAAATTATACCAATGATGTAATGCTAAGACTTATCCAAAGTGTAATTATTTACGGAGTTATTGTCAACATGACGTTTAAATCCTTTTATGAAGAAATCTAATAACTTATTTGTGTTTTCTTAGAATCAGTAGTAAGTAATAAGCATAATGCGGGGATGTAGTGTAAACTGAATCCACCCTGTGTGATGATGCAGATATATCACGGTGCCAAGGTGCGGTCGAGTACTACGGCAAGTTTATTGCACCTCTGAAGAGCTTCCACCACGAGGTGAGCGGGGATGTGTACGCCGTGGACGCGCGCACCCTCCACATCCGCAACTTCAACTACGATGGTGAAGGCCCAGGTAACTCCTCTCTTCTCAGAGTATAATACCGGGCAGTTTGATCTTGATTCACTGCCCTCCTTAAAGGTGTGGAGGTTGTGTCATTGTTGGTGTTATTTCTAATTTTTGGAATCTTTAACTTTTGTGACCATATTCGGGTCTAAAGTGGTTATGTTCTTCACAGAATCCAGTCAGATCCTAGCATGGCCTGTTTATGAGGTGACCTTTAATTTGTAATGAATAGTTTAGGGTTATTTATGATTTTATTTGGTTAATTTTATGTGTTATTTGGTTTTCAGCAAGTAAGTTTGAGGGTTTTGCTAGGTTTAGGACCCTATGCTAAATCCTTAAGTAAATTTGTTTATTTTGTTCCTAAAAATATATTTGTGGCATTCAAATCTATTGAGAAGTGGGCTGGTTTTCATTAAATTATGATTTCTAAAAAATGTAGGTGGAAGAAGGTTGGTACATGGTTGGATATGAAGTATGATTTTGCAGTATTACTGAGGGAGCAATTGTTCGAATTGTTATTTTAAGAATTAGCATTTTTGAAAAATTTAATTCACTCGGGGAACCCTAGGCAGTTCCATGACGGAGATGGCAAACAGAGTATGCTACAGTGATGGTATTGGAGCATTGGAACTTTATTTTTAATTATTCTAAGACGCGTTAATGTGTAAAGGGCTCAAGATACTGTTTTACGAAGTGATTATATAGAGTTTACCTACCCATGAGAGGTTTTTGCCAACATGAATACCAAGGAAGTTTGCTGTTCATTCGGGGTTAGGCTCCATTGGTTAAGACGGGGGTTTTGTTGTTCTGCTGCTGATGAAATTCAAAGGTATTTTTCTGATTATCTGGAGATTAATAGAGTTACAAATCTTGAAGATTGATATGTAAACTCTTCTATCTTAAGTTTTAATTTTCAAGGTGATGAAATTGAAATCGGATTATTGTATTGTCTGCAAAACATTATACACATCCGTCTTATGATAGGTGTTTTGGATTTTATACGTATGAGAAAGTAGACAGGGCCTATCACTGATCCCTGTGGGATTCTGTGGGTAGTTTGTTTGATAAGTGATCTGTATCTTATTTAAAAATTGTTTTCATCGGGTTCTATTTAATTTAATTTGTGATAAGTATTTTATAATTCACACTTTAAGAGGGCGCTCCAGTCACGAAACTTTTCGCGTTTCTATCTGCTTCGCCCATAAGGCCAATGTTTACTTTCAAAGCCCGTTCCTCTTCAACGGATTATTTGATATTGTTGATTTATGGCTCATTTTAAATAGCACAAATATACCTAGCGATTTCAGTAAGCAGAATTTCAACATTGAAAATACTAATCGATCACTAAAATTCCAAAATATTCAATATTTACGATTTTTTTATGAGCGAACTATTTATGATAACAAATTCTGCTTACTGAAATCGCTAGATATATTTTTTATCTTTAAAACGAACCATAAATAATCCATTTCAGACAACCCGTTGAGGAGGAGGGACGGACTTTGAAAGTTAACGTTGGTCTTATGGGAGAAGCAGAGGACTGGAGCCCCTCTTAATATAAAATCTGCAGCAAATTTTGAATAAATACATATTGAACCTTTATAACCGTTGTGTACACGATAATTATACAATAAAACGAGTATCGATGCCACGCGTCCATTAAAGTAATATTATAAAGTGAAATTGTAATAAATGATGAATACTGTATATTGGAACGGTGATGAAATTGGAGATTCAAATGCAATGACAGTAATTTAGAGCTCCATTTGGCCATCTGAGAAGGTATTAACTGCATCTCAGCAACTGGGCGGTCTTGTAATTTTTAATATTTCTGTGCAAGTTTTTTCCATAATGATTCTGTGATGTGTAAAGGATGATTACACCAATTTAGTGAAGAAACGTGACTCCAACACAAATTATTTCGCCCAAAGGGATCGTTATTTCCTTTCAGCGACAACAATTTGTTTACTTTAGTCTCCCTCCAGTTTTGTAATTAAGGCTATTCTTTATGTTATGAAACCATTTTCATAACGTGTTTTCAAATCTCAGTAATTATAGTTGCTCGCTAATTTAATAAACACGCTAGGTGTTGATTACTTTGTTCACTTTTTTGTCTTATTAACACATTAACGAATATTTTGTTTTATAAATAAAAAGCAAAACACGATATATAAATATCGCTCTACAATTCACATCACAGCTACTTAAGTTATGTGTAAATATGACATATTGGATGTCCATTAAAATTTAAGTTTCTAACATTAAATATCCATTAATCCACATTTCCGTTCATATTACACAATTTGAAACCAAGATATTAAAAAAAATATGAAATAAGTGCATCCTTTAAATTTGTACTTAAATACCGATATCAAACTCTTATCAGCCACTTCTGTAACGTCTTATCTATATAAGCTACCTCCCATTAGCCTCTTGTTCAGGGTGTTAAGGCTTAGGGATATTTTACTTTCAAATGTAACCAATGCCCCCTACTAATGTATACATTAATTGATTTAACTTATAATTTTAAGAGCTGTACTCTCCCGCTCAGTCCACTCAAGAAATACATGACTTATCTACCTTCTAGAACTGATCCTCCTAAATCTACATTTTGTTTCCAGTCGCTTATTTCTACGTGGGCAACACAAACGCTGTAAATGGCAATGGCCACCGCTTGCTGGACGAAAGAGGATTGTAAGTATACTCATTATGTTTATATAAGTAATGGTTTTAGAATTGCTGAGAATCTTGTCATGATAATCATGAATCTTTTTGTAACTTTCCTGTCTTTTACCAATTCCCACCACTTTATAATTCAACTATAGGGAAATATTAAGTAGAAATAATTGAATTAAATACACTATTACACAGTTAGATACTTTACAAGGACTTATAAATTATTTAAAAACATTTATAGCATTAGAACTGCATTTGAAAACCCAGGGAAACTAAATAAAATATCATAAATATTCTGGGGGTTATCCATGTATAAATAGAGATGTAACATCTCAAACACTAACATTAGTAACATTTGAAAAATCAATCGTTGATTTTATATCTTATAATGTGGTATATGTTTTTCAGTTTTAGGATATACTGCAACATTTAATCTTAGTTTAGTTGCCTTTATGCTTGACTGTAGTTTCACATTTAACTAACTTCTCTCTAATTTAAATACTTTCACTTTCCGATAAATTACAATACGAGAAGGGCAGTTAATGTAATGATCGCGGCTCCCCAGCGTAAGTTGACCTTGTAAAGAACATCTTTTTGGAAGATTTCATTTAAGAAGAATGTCAACGAAATAAATTTTACAAGAATATATTTATTAAAAAGTAAAAAGCAAGTACTTAACCACCACTTGAACTCTGAAATACAACTTTCAAAATTAACGAAGTGGAACGTTCCAAATTAATTGCCAGGTTATTAATGTTATTCTCACACCTCAGTTAGTTAGTTAAGAAATGAGATGGTGCATCAATGCATACATATGAAATACCTGGCGTGGCTTCGCTCGCGTTCACTACTAGCTATATGTAAGATATATGTTAAAATGACTAAGAGTCGCATCGTATTCCAAGGCAGCAATTTCAAAGACACCCGTATTACTGGTGAACGTTTGCCACCCCTGGATAGCTCTTACAACAATTGCTTGTCTGCGAGCTGAAGCTTCCTAATCGGTTTCTGTAGATCACTGCTCTGCCATAGTGCCATTTCAGTTGCTCTCAATCTGGCCTGCCGCTAAGGTTGCTGTTCTTCTGGAGTTTCTTCTGCTCTGAGTGTTGCCTGCCACAGAGATTGTTAGAGCCTTCTAATTTTCATAAGTGCTGAAGTTTCCTGACTTCCATCCACTTTTTTAAATCGGGCTTTTTGAACGTTTGGACAAATTTTATTTACGATTACCCGGAATTATGTGATTCAGATGCCTTCTTAGTTAAACGTGCAAAACAAGTGTACACTCAAATATAAATAAATAAGCTCACAATCTTGTTGGAAATCTAAAATATAGAACAACTGTTTTCGTTATTATCTGATCCAGTAAATTTTAACACCCAAAATATTAACTTGGGAAGTTTAGAGGCCACTGGGGAAAAGCACTAAGGGAATTTTAAAACGTTAATATGCCTACATGTTACTTTAGGATATGAGCTATCTTTATACTAAATATCAGCTCAGTTGGTTCAGTAGTTAAACTGTAATTGAGCCACAAACAAACAAACTTTCATCTTTACAATATTAGTATCATTACTATGCTACATAAAGCTCTTTTGTTATATTAAAAGATCCTAAATGACTTAAATTGAAGTCTTACAAAAATCCAACTTTATTAATCCATAAAATTTTAAATATAATGAGTAAAATTAACAGTGAAACACCAACTGTCCAGGCTAATATACATAAGATACAATAGTGATTATTAGAGTACCTTGCAGTGCTTGCAGTGCAGTGAAAGTGAGTTAACCTGTAATCAGAACAGGTAGAAAGTAATTAATTGTAAACGTTAGCAGTGGGCGTGGCGAGGTGACAGAGCATTGACATTAGTCCTTGAGTACACGCCAACACGTCTGCATGCACGGGAACTCGCGATAGCCTACGCTAGATCACACACCCGCAAACGCGCGCGCACACACAGCGGACCTTCGCATGTGCTACATACGCAGCTTTCGGAACCTACGATAAAGACTCAATTATACAGATACCATTAATACCAGCCGGCAACCATGATGGTATTGTGTATACCAAATTAATTAAACTTAGAAGAGGAAGTCCTGAGGGGGCTTCTATTACCTTCAGTGGAATTTAATTAGAAATTTTCTAATTGACATCCCCAGGGTCTTAAATATCAAGTTTTAGGTTCATAGGGTAGTACTGTGATGGTTTACAATAACTACCTTAAAATAATAACTTTATATTATGGTATTTGCATACATCTGTATACACGTGAATGCAGTGCGTGGTCTATTATTTAAGGGTGATTATTTAATAGCGATTTACATTATTTTTCCATTATAAAGCATTATTAGGCCATTACCATTATTCTTATAGCTGTAAATTCACTACAAGTAATCTTGCGTTCCCATTTCATTTGTTGTATTAGTTTTCAATTTATGTTGAGATGCTTGCAAATGCATTGACTTGTCCTAAATAAATTATAAGAAAAATACTGTCGATATAATTATATTATTTGGGAAACAATATATGCGTAATGAACTATTAACATTACATTATTCCAAGACCACTGTTTGTATAAAAATAATAAACCAGTAAAATATCCTAATTCATAACAACACAATTGGATTAGAAACCTATTTAATGCATAAACTTCACGCACCTACAAACCGCCAAAAAATAATTTGTGGAATGAATCTGATGTAGAAAAATCTATCAGATTGTTTTACGAAAGCCTTTAACAAATTTTAGATTTTAATTTTTTTAATTTTAAGATATATTTATTGTTAAGGTAGTTCCTGTAGTGCTAATTTATTTGAACAAAAACAAAATTGAATCAAAACCAACATTAAATGATCAATCTTCTATACTATAAATATGATTTAAGTTAGTGGACTATTCAGTTTCAGGGGAAATCCAACTATCGGTTTCAAAATTACTACCTACATCACAGACATTCAAACCTCCATTATTGTTGCAAAAGCCAACAAGTTGCAAGTTGGCAAGCCAACAAGTGGTATTGTTGCAGGTGTGATTGTGGGCTGTATACAAACACAATTTTTGTCATCTATTTCTTTGAGACTCCAACGCTCGGTCCCGGTAAACACCGGGATGGTGAGGCAACTGAGGTGAGGGCCATATCGCGGCCGGCGGTGACCGACATACGCGGAGCTGCCAGTACATCGAATATCCCATGTAAAACTCAATTGAGTAACAATTACGAAAGGGCTTCTACAAGGTGTCAGCTCAACACGATTATCAGTAAACCATCTGACATGTTTGAAGGGATACACTAATCCATAATAAATTATAATAATAAGGGATACATAAATAATCTGCCGACTGTTTTTATTACATTTTTTTATTTATTTAATTTCAAAATGCTAGATAAGAGGACAAGCCCAATTGCAATGCAGCATTAACATGTAAACACAATGTAATTCACAATTCAGTAGTGGAGATTCAGAGACCGCTGACATTAGCACTTCAACATTCACATACACAAAAAATTATACCGCACAATTAACCTTCAATTAATACATTATTTGTATTTATTGTCTTACAATAATCATGTATTTTATTGATTTTGGTTAAACATGTAAACTCTTTAGTGATTATTGACCCATTCTGTAGGAAGTGGTTACAAAATGAACCTATTGTATACGCAATCCTTTCGTAAAAAACGTAAATACACTAGTAAGGAGTAGAATAAAAAATTAAAAAATTTAATATGTACTCAAATTGGAATAAATTATAACACTTCAGTATAAATCACTGAGAATAATAGGTTTGTATTTCCAAATACTTTAATTATTTGGTTGCATATTTTCAAAACAATTGGTTTTTAACATAAACCTTGTATGCTTTGATTTTGTTCTATATTTATCTAAAGTGTTTCTCTATTTTATATACATTTATTAAATATAATACGTCTTTTTACTTTTTATTAACAATCTCATGTTCATATTCATTGACATTTCAAATTAAATGAATTGTTTGACAAAATAACTTTCAATTTGTATGTGTTTTTTTGGAAAGCTCTATTCATGGCTCGATTAATAACGCGAATAGTAAATAATTTAATTTCGGAAATAGTAGTAACTGAACGCTCAGTGGTAAAACAACGCTGAACGCCAATAATAAAATCAAATCCATAACTCTTTTACAAAATGTTCTGCTGTAACCAATGACCATAAAGCTAGGTTGATTTAAATGTACAGTAGTATAATGCCAATTTACCATCAAACAGATATCTCACAAGTATTACTGTTCACGTTGTACTGATGTTCTTGAAGTTCAGAGCTACTGAGGAAAACAAATTAGCCACATAATTTGTCTAACTTTATTTATTAATCGAATAATATACAGGGTGTTTCACCCGGGTAGCATGTACAGTGGAAAAAAAGTGTTTAGTTAGGATCTTGATTAGAATTTCAACCTGCTATTTATTGTTTGAAGAATTCCATATAAATATGTTTTAGCACTCCTAGAAAATTAAATTAAAAAGGCAGAAGTGTGATGTAAATGCACATCATCCTATACATTATTTGTATGCTGAATGGTAGGAAAACGATTTATTAGAACCTTGACTTAGTTGTCTTATACATTCCAAAATAACTAGCAATATTGTAAAATAATTTATATTTACAGATTATTTGGGTTTACTCAATCAACACATGGATAATATTTCGAATGAACTGTCTTACTTGTGATCCATTGAGCTTTATTGTCATAGTTCTTTACATGATAAATAGCAGGGGAATTTGCTACAGGGAGCCTAAGAAAACTCGTTTCCTTACTGTACAAGCTGGACGGGAGGACTGAAGCACCCTGTTGTTTTTTAGTAAATAATAGTAATATTTAACAAAGGTCACTGAATGACGAGAAACCAGCTTGTATTTCCTTGTGGAACTATTTTTGCCAAGAGACCATGATCACCAGTGACCATGTTATACGACTGTGCAGGGGTCAGCCGCTCAAGAGGTACCGCCGCCGTCACATCACGTTGACTCTGCCTGAGGGAAAGACTCTGGCCAACGTCAAGTGGTTCGCCGTCTGGTGCGATGAGGCTAGGGTAAGGTTATTAACACCTGAGTAGAGTCCTCATTTTATTAAATCATGAAAAATCAAATAGTTATATGTAATAACCCAGGTGGTTATATGGAAACCCACAACCCGATTTGTTATACCCGAAGTGATAAATTAAGATGTAAGTGGTAATTATCTGAGATACTTTGAGGACTTGTAATAAATTGCACTGCGTGCATAGATCCATTACTTGATACTAAAATTATTTATTGTTATTAAAATTATTGGTTTAGTTCAGTTTTAAGTTAATAAATTCAACAAAATCACCCTTCATACACAATAATTGCAATCTAACAAATTCAAAATGGTTCTTTTATAGATTGGTTTCTTAATACGTATATAGTTCATAATCAGTTGTTGAAACAATGTTTGTGAATCTCCAGGTTAACTTCGGAGACGTAAAGATTCCCAAGAACCTGGACTTCCCGCGGCCGCAGAAGCTCGCGCAGCTGAGTGGCGTCCACGCTGTGTCCTCAGAACCCGTGGTGGTCGTGGACGCTCAGACTCTCCTCATCCCCTCCTTCTCCTATGACGGCGAGGCCCCAGGTAATTATCTATCTAACTCTTCTCAATTTTAGAAAAAAAGTCCAAAGATTATTAACATTTTAAGAAAGTTATTAGCATATAAGATATTTTTATTGTCATCCACCTCCAATTATTGTTATACGGAACAACTTTGAAAGTAATCATTTTCAAAGATAATAACACTCAATATGTGGCATTTTTCTCTATATTTATATCACACCAGGATCACAACAGACACACGTGTCTTACTTTTAGGTTAAGGAGGGATAACATAAGTCCTTTTAAAGATATATTAAAGCAGTAGAAGAGTTGTATCCATGTATTATATTTATTGTATCTGCATGTTTATTGGACGAACTTCATACATATTGTCTCAATTCGTAATTAATTCGATTAACATCTTAACCAAGTGTTCACTTTGCCTGCCAGATGCCAAGTTCTGGGTGGGCCGCGGCAGCAAACCCAGCCCTCAGGGTATCCGCGTGCCAGATGAGAACGGCAAGGAGCTCCCACTGCGGCGCTATGACAGGAAAACCATTGTGCTGACTCTGCCCGGGGACCTGACGGTGTTCGAGATCGGCCACTTCGGCGTCTGGTGCGAGGCGTTCACAGTGGACTTCGGCCACGTTCAGATCCCCTCTGGCCTTAACGTGCCGCCGTCCCTCAAGATGCTCGGGGTCTCGCCCCAGGTAAGATTCTTCTGGGTTAAACCGCATGGATGAATCAGTAACCAGACTCACAACCCTCACTTACCTCACAAACCACTGTATTATAACTGTGCAGCAATAAACTAATTCGTAACTAAATCTATTTGTTTAGTTCTAACTCAACTTACCCTAACCTAATTTGTTGCAGCTTTTGTACACTTGCACCTGTATATCGTATGGTTAAAGATTTAAATAGAAATGGCTTTTACCACTAAAAAGGGAATATAAACGTTAAAATGATAGTTGTTAGTATCCATCACATCCAAATTGACATGTCAATTAAACTTTGAAGTATCATTAGCTTGGATTAAAATCGATTTAGTAACATTATTATTAAGAATATAACCATCCGAATAAAATAAAATAAAAATAAAATATATTAAAGATGGTATATGCAAAAATTGGTTGCAGACAGTTGTATTTATGATTACCACTAAAAAGGATTGGATTACGTTAAGTGATCAATTATACTTATTAAAAAAAACGATCAAAAAACTATTCAACGGATAATAAACAATGATGTAGTATGTTTTTTGGATATATTACAAATATTAATGATTACTGCAACATCTATGGCTCTTAAAATAATCTATAACAATAGTTACAACATAAAACATCTTGTAATGCAGTAAAGCACTTTACCTTAATTTACCTTAATGAATATTAATTTTGAATGTTTTGACACTTAAGTGCAAAACATCTAAATAAGCTAACGAAAGCAGAAATTACAAATCTCAATAACACTTTACAATATGTTCAACAATAATTTGATATTAGTAACCAGGTATTTTCTGTTCCAAGCAAAAGCAATCCAAGTAATATGAATACATTATTTAACATTAATTATAGAAACAGCTACGTAAGTAAAAAGGTTTACTTGTATTTTAACAAATAGTTTGATCTACCTATCACCTGAGAGAGCATCCACACCTAAACGATCAATTAACTTAGTTGTTTTGTTGACATTTATCCACATGAAATGAACGCTCAAGGTCAAACATGAATGTAGCCACGCTTTCCACGCTACAGAGGCAGAGACGTTTCGTTACCTTCATAACTGTATACCACCAACGTCTACTCCATGTTGTCGCACAGGCGACCTTGAGTTCACAAGAAGACATCAACAATGTTGACCTTGATCAGAGGCTGCCGGCCCGTAAGCATGGTGCATTGTCTTAGTCTGTCGCAAGGCTACACCTTATTTCACTCTTGAATAAATGACCTTAGTCTATTCTTAGAGTACTAGGAAGTGCATAATGCCTATACATAAATACACAAACATTAAAAGGACCGATATTATAAGAACGATGAAACATTGAACTCAACGTATATATGTTGTTACATGTTGTTTTTCTTAACTTGTGTAAACACATGGGTATCGCTGTGGTCAAGAAAAGCCTTGAGTTGCTAAAAAGGTGAAGTGTATCCTATATATTAAAAGAGAAAAGGAGACTGTGCAAGGATCGTGCGATGAGACTTAATGTGAGATCACGAATGCACATAAATAGGAATAATCAAGGTGAAGTCACAAGGAAGTATGTGAAGATGAAGATGAGACTTCCGGCCACGAAGTCGTGAACCATCACACGAAGATTTGACTAGTTCACACCACTCGTTGAGCGATCACGGAGGAAACCGATTATCAACCTTTCCGCTTTTACAAATGAACTAAAACTCCAAGACCAAGAAAAACCAAGATTGGAGAACATTTCATCAGCTAGCGGAACATTAGTGTTTCCTAATGATTAAGTTGTGGAGTCCTCTAAACAAAATTGGTGAAAACAGAAATGAAAGGTTCATTATACCAGTTAAAAAGGATATGAAACAATATATTTATTTGTGACAAAGCCCTTTAAGATTTTTGTCTAACGTAGGGAAATTTAGAGAATATTATATAAGAATATTATTAAAGACCTAACATGCTTCAAGGAATAATTATGCAACACATATGATATAAAATTGGACTAGTGTTTCGACGTTTATATACAATTGGGTTTTAAACTCCCAAACACGTAATAAATTATAATGCACGTTACCCCATTCGCAACATCGTTTAATGAGCCATTCGGTAAATGTACTTTTAAAATTTGGACAGGTGCAACACCTTATCATCATGATAATATAAATACGTGTTTAGTTATAAAAATCATGACATGATAAACTATTGTTTACTATTGTAATTATAAATGTCCCTTTTCTTAATTCATCTCTTTCAATGTTAAATAATACAAGGTTTCCGTTGTAATATCACACTAATCTTTATGTCAAATTATTTCCGATGAACCATCCAACAGAAAGGTGCAACAAGTTCTCTTATAATAATATTCCTATATTCGTACTGCTAATATTCCTAGAACATCACAACTTTATAAAACAACATAATAGTATTTAAAAATGCATACCGTAAAACCGAGACTAATTAAATCAGTATATTAATATGTTATTATTAGAACTAAAGTTTTAATTTAATTTATTTTGATGGATTTTTGAAACTTTAGATAGTAAGAGGGCCGACATAGTCACAGTAAACACTTAACCTTTTCTTTTTCTGTCTTGTTACAGAAAAGGTCGCGTTCTCTCCAATTGTCGGCCCTCGAACCGTCACAACAGCTACAGCAGGAACCCACCAACAACTACAAACAGAGAATAGGAAACCGCGATAAAAACTACAACAACAATTTCAACTACCAAAATGTTCTACCGCTCTTCAATCCCCAGGAGACTATTAGACCAACAACTTACCGCCCCCAGCTCTTTGCTCAACCCACAACAATAGACCCCCAGTCCCTCCAAGGTGCCGATCATAGATTTAGCCAGAAAAATACCAACGGATACCTTCCCTTGAACCAGGTGGGACAAGTTGGACAGCAGGTTAGACCAAATTTGGGACAACAACTACAATATAATACACCGAGTCAGCAACGATCTTTTCCCACGCCATCGGTTCAGATAATTCCATCCATCTCATTGAACGACGACAACGCCCTGATCCTGCAGAACCAGTTTGACCTGGGCCCGCTGAACCAGCAGGTGTACCTAGACCCCACCTATTACAACCAACAGCTGCAGTACGAGCAGTTCAGAAACGGGCAGCATCCTTTCCTAATCAATGTCCAAGATGACCAATTTGCGTATCAAAGACCAATCAGAAAAGGATCTGATCATCCACAAATAAACTCGATCCCCTCTAAGGATTCAAATGCACAACCGAATCGCGAACCCAAACAACAGTCACAACAAATAAAGCAACAGAAACAAACCAAAAGACCAATTTCAAGCCAGACCACTGCAAAACCTATTCAACCTACACAACCAACGCCGCTTCAGACAGAACCGTTTCAAATACCTTTGATCCCTCAAGGAGCTGGTTTAACAATATCGTCATCTGTTTTGGCGGACGAGTTTCAACAAACATTTATCGAAAACCAACCACAACCACGACAGACATTACTCCCCGTACCTCCGGAGTTCTTAACTGTCCCACAATTCATCAACGATGGTCTTTTCAGCACCGATTTTGGGCCGATTACACCCCAAGTCGTTCGACCCCTATCCACAAGCTCTAGAGCATCAAACCTCGGATCCACCGCAGCAGCACAGAACGTACAACCAGTGTCTAGACCGGCGCCACGTACACCAGGCCGCACTATACCCGCCTTCACTAACAATCCACAAGGGTCTTTCAGTAGATTTGTTTTGAGCAGTGGCTCTAGTATTCATGATACGTTGGTAAAATATTAAAGTTAGATACTTCATCTATTTATTTAAATATAATGTAATATCCCATAAGCACTTTTAAACTATATTTTACATAATTTGCTATATTAACATATGATGTTTACCTGTGCATTTTCAAAAAGGTAAATTGCGTCTGCCTCCGAAACCTAAAGTGGTTAAATAATACACCGTAAAACAATCACAACTTAGAAACACATCAAATGCTCTCATAATTGTGAACTGAAACATAAACTAAACGATACCAATGTAAAAATCATAGAAGTGACAAGAACGCGGAAATCACGTGTCTCAGTGAGTCTTCAAAATCAGGGCTCCAAGAGCTGAAAGATCACCCCTGTTTTTGGCAATGATCGCAAACGGTTTAGTGTTGAGAAAGAATGGAATGGCGAAAGTGTGCGAGATCCGAAGAGTCGATAGAAAGGATTATTCGGTGTTTCACAAGCGGCGGCGGTGGTGGCGGATGACCCTCGTTGTGCAACAGTGAAAGTAGCCTCGCAGGATCAGAGTTCCTGCTCTGCCCAGCGACCGGCTGGCGACGAGGCCATCATACACATAATCAAACACCGCACTTATCAGTAGCGACCTTGTTCAGAGAAAGCCATAATGGATCATTTAATTTGATAGAAGAATATGCCTAGAACGGGATCAAGGTTTATTTGTTTGTAAGTAGCTTATCAGTCCGGATTGTATTTTCACGCATATTAAATAACTATATTAACAACTATAGCGTATTTTAAGAAATTATCCGCGTAAAAATATAAGGTTTTAATTATAGATCTTGATATCATAAGAGAAAGTCTGTCCAAGCGAGGGTCAAAAACATTTTTAAGGAATTGCATTAAACATATTAATGGAAAATATCATTTAATTAAACTAAAAGCTAACTAATAACTCTTAAAATAAGAAAAAGTCAAAAAGAGTCGGAAAGGTTAATTTATTTTCTAGTATGACTATACCTATAATTGATTTTTGTTTAGTAATCATATGAACTTCTATTTAATTTCCTTTCTTACTTTCGCACATTTGTAATATATTAGAGAAATATTCGTAATACTAAGTCTTATTTCTCAAAAAGTAAGATATTATCGTAACATAATTAAGAAGATTTTGCCAGTATTATTTGTATTTATAGATTTCGTAAGGATTTAATTGCATTATCATTGATTATTAATAATAGCATTATTTACTAAAACATGCAAGTTAATATTATAGTCCTCTTCAAAACGTGATATGGTCTTAAAATTAGAGCGTGTAATTTAAAATAACATTATAGCACTACACGTGCGAAGCAAGATTTGTTTGTAGCCTCTATAATGTAACAATGCATTCAATGCACTATATTTCTTATTCAAATGTTTGAATAAAATCCTAACGAATAAACTAAAGTTACCACGTACGTTACCACCGTTAAATGATGTGTGAATATTTATTAATATAAGTAAATCCTAAATATACCGGTGTTCCTTAATAAATAAATACGTTCTAAAGTTTAATTAAGAATAATTATACACATATTTGTTAATATAAATAGCCAATATTGTAACCGTATAATCAAAATATTTAGCTAGTATGTATTTATTCCTCCTTATGATGGAGCTTAGGATAAATTGCCCCGCGGAAGATATGTTAAATCAAATACAATCTATGGTTTACAACAAAAGCTAACAGACTCATTCATGTTTTATAATGCTTAATAAACATGCGTATGAATAATTTTACCGACAACTGGAATTTCTAAAATGGTTCAATAAATACGTTGTTAACTACTCATAAATGCCATATATTTACTCTACAAGCAATATTATAAACTTCCTCAGAAATTGTAGTTACCAAATCTCTAGTTTTAATCTTTAGATTAAGTTTTTGTATGAAGAATCGCTAGACCATAAATCTTTTTAAGTGGTTAGAGTCATTTGCAGTGATATGTATATTTGATCAAAATAAACATAGTGCAGCCTAATGTATTGTGAGTTTGATTTTCCTTCGCTTGCAACCCTAAAAACGTAAAACTCTATGACAATAATTAGTTTGTAATAGTATAACAAATATTCTTTCCTTAGGTAGGATTACTTCTGAATTTTGTGTATTTTTAGCATAGTTATCATGTTAACCTTAGAAGTAAGTTACAATTCACATCATAATTTGAGAAATTGGATAAAGTATTACGAGTACTTCTAGGAGAAGAACAATGGTCATTTGAGTGTATTCAATTTCATAAAAAAATATCCCCATCGTAGCAAATCTGCTTTGTCAGTTAATTTAAAATTCATATGTGTCTCACAGCGACATAAAGCGACTTACTAAGTTTATTAAAATAGGTAAATTCATAAATAAGTGACATATTAAAGTGTATTTATTTTCCTTGAGGACTAAGTACGCAGGTTTGCTGCAAAAAAAGGAGAAAAGAAACATTTGTTTATGCAATTATCATCAATATAACTCAACTAAATACCAAGTTTTATTAATTTTACGTCGTTTACATGGCTACACTTCATTAAATCAATTATTCATGAATTTTATTTACTCTCCATAAAATGAACATTAGGGATGAGTATGCAGGTTTACTGCAACAAGGAAGATAAGAAACGTTGATTATGCAATAATCAATAAAATTTAACCAGGTAAAGCTACACTCCAAGTTGTATTAATTTAGGTTCACAATAAAGGGAGATATCAAACTTTACTTATTTGCCATAAAAATTAAATTAGGGCTGAATATGCAGAATTGCTACTACAGGGACAATCCCTTTTTATTTTTAATATTAATAGACCACCACCAGGTGAAGCCACATACCAGGTTTAATCAATATACATTCATAAATAAGCCACATACCAGGTTTAATCAATATACATTCATAAATAATCCTGATATAAAATTTGATTTATCCTCTATAAGAATAACATTGAACAACGTACTGTGTTTAGCACTTTAAATATATCTCTGAAACAGTTGGGCATAGAATCACAATTTAAACACCAAAATTTTTTTTAGAGCTGAATTTATTGGTAATAACTAATGTACAGTTTTCAGAAAAATTACCTAAGGAAAAGCTATAAACGTTTTCAAGATTAAGAGTAACGTAGGACATTTTATGAAGACGTTTTTTGGATTTTCTCCACAACCACTTAACCTAGGTTAATTATTCAAAACACTAAATTATTTGCTTTTGAACTAAAAAACATTTCTATAAAATGGTCAAAACCAAAAGTGTGTGTTTTAAAACTTTAAAGTAAAAAATGCAAAAAACTGGGGGGTTTGGACAGTTTAAACCCCCCCATAAAACCCCCTTCCCATGGTCCGATCTTTATGGTTTTTGAACTTATAAGTTATAAATATCACTTTACATATGTGTAACAAATTTCATTGAAATCGGATGTTTTTTCAAAAGTTATCGCGTTTATGGACAAATATCTAGATATATATGGGGTACGACACCCCCTACAACCCCCTGAGGATAAAGTGATCAGTCTGGTTTTCGAACGCGTAAAAAAATCTTCTTTACACGTATGTACAACAGTTTTATACAATCGGACTTTTTTACGGGTATTATCGTGTTAACTGTCATCAAAAATGCTGCAAATTAGGTTTCCCATATAAACACATGTACAAAATTGGAAAAGAATTGTATTTAAGCAGGTACTTGAGTTTCCGAAAAAAAATTGTTTTGTATCTGGAATCTACAGATAAAAATATATCAGTTACAATACAAAATGTATATATTTGCTAATGGTACCCAATAATCTAGTTTTACCCTTCCACTAAGCAGCCTACGTAATAACTTCCTTCCTATAGAAGAAATTCGCAAAAAAAACCAGAAAGAAACGCAAACAAACTTTACTCTCTCAAAAACAGTGCTATCAGTGAATGAAGCGATTTTGATCCAAACTTTGTTTACTCAATAATAATAACTCAACCAGGGTTATTGGCATTTTGTATTTGTTAAAGGGAGCCTCATTATAGCAAATTACTGTCCTTGTTTGCATGCAATTTGGGGTTATTTATCCTTATTACACAGTAATTGTACACGAGCGCTCCGTTCACATTTTGCTTTAACTATGGGTCTCAGAGATTCAGCTCCCTCACAACAGATATAATGATCGTGTTTACATTAGATGTGATCTCGTTACGTCAGTAATGGCGGATATTTTTGTCACTGCTGATAAGTCGGTAGCACAAGGAGATACAAGTTCTGAAGGATAAAACAAAGTTATAATTACTGTAAATATTTTATTATTTGAACGTAGGATTAAGTATAAACAAAAAAAAACTTAACTATTTTTAGGAAAGCGAATTAATTGTACTTTATGCATTTTATGAATTTAACTTGTAATCTCATAAACAAATGTTCAAGGCATGGAAGGTACGTGTATTCCATGTAAATAGGAAAATAAAATTGGACTATTAACTAAAACCAACTTACTCTTGCATAATAGGTAAAATTGTGGATCTATTACAAAACAGTTATCTGGAAATTTAAAAATATAAAAATTCAATTTAGAAAATATTAATTGAACAAATTAATGTCATCAATCATACTTTATAGAGATAAAATAATACTGTGCAATTGTTCATGAAAATCGTTTGAGTAAAGTTATATCATAAATATATATAAAATTCTTGCATATAATCTGCACCAATAACGTAGATTGTGGTATAAATATTGCCTATCAAGATAAAGTTTCAAGATTTGTATCTAATATGTTCTATCGTAGTTTTAGATAGGATTAAAATTAATTGTTACATGCTTTTTTACGTATAGAATCAAGAAAAGAAAATCAAGACTATTCTGGAGCACATTAAGATCATTTGCAAATCCCGCTTTTGTTAGCTTGGCAGTATTATGGTATTTGCCAATTTCCAATTTCTCGAGGGCTTTTACGTATATATATATAGTTATTATAAAATAAATATGATATTGCATGATGTGAGCATGTTGAGACAAAATGATTTTCATATTTGCAAAGCATGGACTTTTATTACCGTTATATTTGTTTACAATAATTAATAAAGAAAGGGTGTACATTTGGAACTGTAACATATTCAAACATTGTTTTGACTCACCGTCTTTCTGAAATTAAAAATTGCTTATAGAACGATTTTTGTTGGAAAATGTGCACAGGTTTTGAAAAATGTGATTCAAATGCCCAGTTTTTTACTTGTGATTAGTTGAGCTTTCCCCACTGCAATAGAAAATGGCAGACAATATTGAATGTTATGTTTTATAACATGTCAATAAAATTATAAATGGATTAATATGTCAAACTGATATATCTTAAAGCAGAGGAAGCCTTACAAACATTTTTGTATCTAACCAGCATTCTTAAGTGATTTTCCCTTTAAAAATGTGATTTCTTTTAAATATCTTGAACATTTTAAGTCTAATTTCACAAATATTAACTTAATTTTGTAGAAGTTGAAAACTAACCTTCCATATTATTTTGAATCGTGTTTTTATCTTCAGTGCTTCAAGAGGAAAGTGAAGAAAGCCTGAATTACAAATACTTCACAAAACCGTAATATGTGTAAAGTGCAGTACGTTGTCTATAAATATTATTCTTTGATTATTTATTTGAAAGTTAATATAATAATGGATAAGTTGGTACTTAACTTCATAACACGGATTTTAGAGGTCGCAAAAATATGAAAACTTTCCATATTCAGCATAATCTATCGACCGAAGAAACCACGCTTGTTTAGCTAATCCTTTGGTTTTTGAAATGGACGATGTTTGTGACGTTGGTGTGTGAAGAAATACGTCAGGTAACAAGTTACATATATCAAACACTGATAAACTCGTTATTTAGAGAGTTAATGCTGTTCTAAAATGGATATAATATAACATTTTATTCAATTTTTTAAATAATTATCTCAACTCGCTGTTAAATTAACTTGACACTCTATGCCATACACCCTGATCTCGGTATTAAAAAATATACTTTTTCTGAAACCGTTACTATAATGAACTTTAAATTAAGCATAGAGATGAGGGGTTATATTCATGGAGATTCGCTTTTTGGTGCATATGGACATAATGCTAGATTTTGTGGAAAATCACTTGGTTTAACAATAATTAACGCATAAATAACAACTTTTATTCGTGTACTTTTTATGCTATTTACTCTCTTCACCTTTCTATTAATGTACATTGTGGATTATATGATTACACGAACAAGTGGTAAGGAAGTAAGAGATTGTAACAGACAATGAAGATTTGTGCCGGAGTTTGAGGAAGTTCACCACAAGCCAGCTACAGCACTGTGCTGAGTGTGTCAGACCGCACAGGGTTATTTAAGTACAATAAACAAACTTATGGAAAAAGGGAAAATTACTGATGTTATTTTTGGTGTAATTTATAAAAATTAATTAAAGGAATGTTGTTAAACTTTACGAAAGTTTTTATGAGTACTGCTTGGGTCACTTTTAAAACTTATGTCAAAGGCAGCACTGCCCATTTAACTAAAAGTTCACGACTCCTGAAAAGTCATAACCCGAATGTTTTATAAAAAACGTTGTGTTTTATAGATTTATTTTGAAATTTGCAAATCTAAACTCATCTGACCATAAGATATTTTATTGACCTAACAGAAAATATTGTTGAAAAGTAACACAGCTTCAATATAACGCGATACTTTTAAATAAAGCACTATTCTTTTGTAAAGCACGTTTTGCTAGGGAACTATAGCATAACGTTGCAATATTTTATTAAAGCCCGGTTTAAACTTTAAGTGTGCTGTAATAGAAACCTGTAAATAACAATTTTAGTGCATATAACAAAGATACTAGAAGGTTCTTGATCCTATAAAACTAAGTGGGATATAAAATATTTCAAAACATACTTACTTTAGAAGTCCGTTATTGCAGTTTTTGTTTAATAGTTCTTATGTCTAAAGTTGAAGGAGAGTGAATCCATATTCTCATGATTATTTCATATGTAATTTATAATGATAACTACTTTGGGTCGGATACAACTGTGGATATTTAAAACAATCAATTTAATAAAAATGCACATTAAGTTGACTGTGGATTTTTTAACAATCAGTTTAATAACAATAAAATTAATGTGTTTATTCAGGAGAAAAAACTTTCTTTGCTTCTAGAATAACAGTTTGCGAACTGACCGTTGAACAATTATTGGCAGTAAACGGAATATTGCTTAACAACTTAAGTTTGATTGAAATACGTTAGCAACCATGCTGTTCTTAGCCAAGGTTAGCCACTTGAAATGTCTCCTATATACATTTAACGTGTGGTATATCCTAGACAACATAATAGAGGAGATTCATGAACAAACAAGCGACGGGTGGGAATTAACTCATTAGTTAAGCTAGTGACAGAACCTAGATCACCAGTCAGGCACTGACACAAATGAGCAAACTAAATTCGTCCTCGGGGAGAATAAAAGCCAAGGATATGAATGAGTAATATATAAAATCATGATTCAGAAACAAATTAGGTATGACTTAGTAGTAGCAGAATTAATTTTTTTAAGTTTCACAAAATTTGTGAGTTTTCTGCAAACTGTAGACCATCCGTTATATAAAATATAAAATATAAAATATATACTCGTGTTGAATATAAAATTTATTACACTTGACACGTTTTTATCAGTCCCTTAAATAAATATACAATACTTTATCACCTATTCCTGTAAACAGATAGGCAGTATGTCCTTGATGGATCATAGGATTACTGAAACATTTAAAAATACAACCCTAAAGTAAGTAAAATTATTTTTATCGGAAAACTTCAAAGTATTACATTGTTTGCTATCGGCTTAGTGATATATAATGACTTCATAAAATATGTAAACTTATATGTAACTTATTTTTCCAAATTGTAGTACGCCTAGAGTGCCTCTTAAACTCTTCTTCTCAATAGATTCATATTAGTAAATAAATGAGTTTGTTAATGCCGTTACCTACAAGTATTGCATACGTGCTCAAATATGACCGTTGTAGAATACCGTTGTGTTCTTTGGTAACCTTTGACCACAGATTTCATCTGTCCAAGATTACCTTATTCATAGAAAGTATTTGACTAGTTGAGGTCTAAATCACACTTTTAAAAAGCAAACGTTTAAATTAAAATTACAATTGGTTTACTTTAAAATCTACCTTAAAATAAGAACTTGGTATATTCCACTGAATGGAATTTTACTTTATTTGTTTCAAATTTTTATATTTGTTCTTGATTATATTTAGGAAATATAACAAACACAAACTTATATTATAGTATGTGCTCTAATGAATAAGGTCTGACTTTTATACATCCAGATGGTTTTCAATGGATGTTATTTACAGATTATGCATCCAAAATAATATTTAATTCGATACTTAATTATAAAATTGTCCTCTGTTAAGTCTACGTATTCTAATTAAACCCATATTTTAAAGATCTAAGGTTTAAATCATTTAAATTATAACTCGCCTATCATATTTGTATGCTATATGCCATTTTATTTATTTT
Source organism: Allygus modestus (assembly GCA_963675035.1). Lineage (NCBI taxonomy): Eukaryota > Metazoa > Arthropoda > Insecta > Hemiptera > Cicadellidae > Allygus > Allygus modestus. The sequence continues at coordinate 214,191,462 of OY776111.1, forward strand.
TTCTAATGCCATTTTTTTAAGAATCTCGACATTGTAATGACTTGGAATTTAAACTACTTCACATTACAATTAACCTATATGTGTTGTTAAAATTGGAAATCCTAGGAACAAGTTTGCTGTAAATTAATCACCAATAAACCTTATAATGACACTAAAAAAAGAGTTCGCACGCAGCACGCTGACGTGAGGGAAGTGAATACAAAACTTTTCAAACTCAAAACCAGTGTAAAAACATAAAATTATTCCAATTTTATTGAAATCTGAAAACATTGATTTTTTGGCTGTTCTGATGCTCCTGGTTTCTTTAACCTGAAATACTAGGAATACAATTTTTCGCATTATAAGGTAAGGGTAAGGTACAGTCAGGCTTGAAAGTAGGCGCGAGGTTGCTGGGGATGATACAAATACACAACAAATTAATAATACGCTTTTCTAATGTAAAAAACCCCTAAGACGACGTACTGTGTTTAGCCGATTGACATTTTCGTTGATAAATCGGTTGATATTTATTCTAAAATGACGAGAGAGGGCTTAAAACTTTTGCTTCACTAATTCCAATCTTAATACATGCATTAATTTTACGTCCGGGGCTTTTCCGACCCTTTTTGGCCCAAAAACTCGAAATTAGAAAGAATAATCCCAAAAAAGGGGTTTAGAGTTTTCCGATTGTTTTGCCCAACGAACCTGTCCAACTAATTATAGAAAGGAACGTTCCTACCAAATTTGAAGTAAATCAGTCTAAAAATACGACCACTAGAGTGCTTACACACACACACACACACACACACACGCACACACACAAACATATATATATGTTAATGTATATAATTTTGATCGACCCCTCAAAACGTGATCAGGGGGTCACGTTGGGAACTTCTATGGTGGTCCTGGTCTTAAGTTTCACCGTGCGGGTCATGCTAATAGTTCACTTTCCATAGGAAACTCACTAATAAATATTATTTTGTTTGTACAACCACACCTAATAAGTATAATAGCTATTTATAATTTTGCTCCATGTTATAAAAATGCAAGGAAACACATAATGTGATTGGTTTGTAACAGTAAAAATCTCTTTCATCAGAAACGGCATTTAATCAGCAAATCTCCCAATCAATGTGATTGCTTCCTCGTTTCCACTTGAGTGATGTTGAATGTTTCAGTCGAAGCTCAACTGCGAAGTTCTGCACGAGGACTTGGCCTTTGAGGTTCGTTGGGCAGTGGCGGGTGACAGCGTCGTCGTCCAGTTGGTGGCCAAGCTCGGTGAGTTACTATTAGCTCTTTTGAAAACTATTAAAACGTTAAATTGATTTTATATTTACAGAGCGTTAAGTTGCACACAAGATCTAACTAAATAAACTCGACATCTGAGTGTGAAGATTTATAAAATACATGTATTTTTAAATTAAAACTTTCCATCAGTTGTTGGAAAAGATTATCCCGCAAGTGGAAAAACACATCAAGGTATTAATATCTCTAAAGAGTTCAATGTGGCATTTGGAACTAATTGGTAATTACCAACCTGGCGGTTCCATAAAAGTAAAGACCAGCAGCAGAACTACGTTAGTCGTGAATGTTGGCTGTTCTGTAATAACCCGTAACGAGCAATAAACCCTTAACATTCTGCTCATTCTCACGCCAATCACGTGGAGCCGCGTCACCTTGGCGGGAAGAGCCACCTTTCCATGGCATAAACCTTCCTCGCCATCACCGCGCTCGTCTTACGTCACTCACCTTCTACTGCACTGCCTTGTACATGCGGTTGAATACAGTGCACCGAAGTTGCATAGGTGATCCATTCTTATAATACAAAAGACACAATATGATATTGTTATTGAAATAAAATAAAACTGTCACGTATCCTTGAAATTTACGCATTCCTGAATAATATATAGTATATATAGAAAAAGGGCTGGGTAATAATAATAAGCATTTGAGAGACAAAAATATTGTGCCTTGGTGCAGTTAATCAGAATTAAATGTCTTTGGAAGTACAATATAATATTATAACACGTTTTTGATTATGATTTCGTTTAAAACAAACAAAAACAAAAATGTAGGTATATAAACAAATTTTTGTTAATAACGCTTGCTTAACTTTCACTGATCGGATTTCTGTTGTTGAAGAGTTAAGCAATTAACCCGCTGAAAGCCAATTCACAAGACCATTCAAGCTTAACAACCGTTATCAAATGTCAGTGCTCAAACTGTTGCTGTAACTTTTCAATTCCCGGATAAAAATCGTAAAAGTATATTAAATGAAAATGTTACTGAGTTTTGTTATTATATAAATCCGAATTATTTATACCCTACTCTCTTACTTTTTACAACATTGTTATGAATACAACAGCCAATCTGATTTGATTGGTTTTCCTTGATAAAAGTAAATATGCATTACAATTTAAAATCAGACTAATGCTAACGATTATAATAATGTATAACTATGAGTACAATTAATTAAGGTTGCGTCATGTTTTTCAGTCCTAGATTAATAAATTTATTGCTTTCCGAAACAAATCAGGTTAACATTAAATAGTTTAAATGAACACAATGCCATTTGAACGAAATAACTTCAGTCATAATTTCAGAAACCCTTATTTACAGAATAACGCCCTTATCTCCTGTCGGACCGCTTTCATATCTCCAACGTAATCTCGCATGTACAACTCTAGCGTTTTTCTCGAGGACAATAGAAAGATGTAACCGCAAGCCTCCAAGCCACGCAGGGAAGCTGAACGCAACTGCCGTTGCCGTGCGCATGCGCTGACTAACATCTACGGCTACAGACAATGGTTGAGTGCGCGGGCGTTATGCAACCCAGACGGACGTCCGCTGGTTGTGTTTATGTTGTTGCATACATACCTGTAATAGGAAACGCAGCGATTTCGTTATCTGCGCTAGGAATCAAATCATTAGATTTTCAAATTTGTTTACTTATACTTGTCTACAAACAAACTAAGTAAGTTAATCTTCCTTCAGGTGGTATCCGATCAAAGGTAACTAATTATATATTTCAATACACGATGGAGTATCGAGATTATTCTACAACCATTATGTTAAACAGTTTAATTTTAATTGTGAAACTTTGAAGTTAATTAGTTAATTTGAAGCATTAACGGTAACCTCATAAATGAGACCTGTTAAAGAGCTTTTCACTTAGTATTCTGATAATTGTGAATATATTTATATTATTAAAATGATTTCTTGATTTCTGTTCGGTGATTTTCAAGCTTTAAAACTATTATTTTGTTTACACGTTTGGTATTAATCAGAACCTCTTACGCTATATACATATGCCTTTTGGGTTTTTTTAAAAAATCTACCTTCAGGGACCCGCAAAGTTCCAATGTTAATCTTAAGGAGCAACTTTATTTAGTTATCCTATTAATTGTAATGTAAAATGTACAAAAAATCAGGCCCCTCTGCCTGCAAACACAACCTACAGTTGACATTTTTAACAATATTTTAATGAATAGCGTGTAACTTACAAATATTTACTTTAAAATACCCCTTTTTATTTCATAGGATAAATTAGTATAATATGTTTCGTAACAAAATCATTTAAAATATTATATTTATTGTTTCTAACTTTGGTGGCCATTTTATGATATATTACTAAATACAACTGCTGACTTCATTAACTAATCACTATAAGTAAGTTTTTAAAAATAAAGCTGAGCCACGTTAAAACAATCTATGATGAAATACGTTATTTATATATTAAAAGTGCTTTGTTCCGATTTATGCGCATCGAATAGTTTACGGGTTGTAGGGTATTTTGAGGTCACTGATGGATTTACTAAAAACAAAAGTTCATTTTTGACCAAATATTTGTATTATGACATCAAAATAATGTTATCCTCAAAATAGTCAGATTAACAATATGGAGATAGTACATGATAGCCAAAAATATTTAAAGCTCAAGACAAGTTGTAACTTCAAACTTTTTGTGACTGTATTATAAATGCAGACTCAAGTCTTCACATTTCACAAATTAAACCTAATATACTATTGTGGTTGCTAATAAATTGCTTTTTCAATATGATTTAATTACTCTCTTCTCCCCATCGACCCTTATAATGGCCAACCATTAGCACCCAATCACTGTAGAAATTATGGATGCGGGTAAATCAGAACAAAGTACTTTTAAGGGCTGAATAGCCTGTTTAATCATCAAATAGTTGTTTATCACGCCAGTGACTCAATGTTTTTGTAATAACTTACTACTAGACTGTTTCTTGACAAACTATCTCATTAGTGAGAGTTTTGTATAGAAAAATGTTGTTTTAATATTAAATTAGGAGATAATTTTGTAAAGAATTGTTTCAATCTCTCTCTGCCATATAGAGGTTGAACTATGCAAATTGAATACATTTAAGAAACTGCAACGACGTACCATCTGTAAGGATGGTTTATTTAATTCAAGGTTTGAATAATCTATAAATCTTTTATGTCCGTTCAGATTTTATTTTCATGTATTTATATTTTAGTCCCTGAATTTTCCTTGGTTGTAAAACAATTTAAATACCCCCGTCGCAGCAAGCCTGCGTAGTAAGCAAATTTCTAATGCATAATATAGGTCTTAATACTACATAAAGCCGCTTACTAAGATTCATAATAGAATTTCCACAAATAAGTGTATATACAGTTTTAGTTAATTATTCTTCATAAAAATAACATTGGGGATGAATACGCAGGTTTCCTGAAACAAGGAACACAAACAATTGGTTTGTATGCAAATATAAATATAATTCAACTAGGTGAAGCCCCACACTAAGTTTCATCAATATTCATTCATAAATAAGCGATATATAACATTTTAATTATTCTCAATAAGAATAACATTGGGGCTGAGTAAGCAGGTTTACTGAAACAAGAATCAGAAAATATGTGTTTTATGCAAATATCAATACAAGTCAACTAGGTGATTCCACATGTCAAGTTTCATCAATTACATTAATAAATAAGCAATGTATACAATTTTGATTATTCTCCATAAGAATAACATGGGGGATGGGTACCCAGGTTTGCTCCATCAAGGAACCCAAAAAATGGGGTTTTATGCAAATATCAATATAATTAATTAAAGTGAAGCCACATACAAAGTTTTATTAATAGATGTTTATAATTAAGGGAGCCATTACAGTTTACTTATCCTCGATAAGAGTAACATGGGGAATGAGTACGCAGGTTTCCTGCTTCAGGAATCGTCATTAAAAATGTTTTCTTTTGTGCAAATACAAATAGACCACAACCAGATGAAAATTTTTACAAGTTTCGTTAGTATTTTTTTAGTTCATAAATAAGCGAAATATACAATTTTTCTTATCCTCCTTAAGAATAACATTGAATAACGTACGGTGTTTAGCACTTACAATATTTCTGTAACCAATTGACTAGAGAAATTACCAAAACACCAAATTGTATGTTTTTTAAAGCTGAATCCAATGGTGAAAACTAACATTTGACTTTTTAAAATATTACATGTAAAATCTAAAAAATACACATTTTGTGGGGATTTTACTCCCAAAATACAACTTCGAATAGGTTACAACTTCGAATACAACTGCCTGATTTTTGAACTTAAAAATCATTGAAAGTCATTAATGTTGCGTTACACGTTTGTGCCAAATTTAATCAAAATCGGAACTTTTTTACGAGCGTAATATGCTTTTGTAGTAATCCTATCATCATGCGTTATTCCAATTTCTTGCTGAACGAACCTAAAAAGGCACAACCAGATTTGTTCTGCTATTCGTTGATTCCAATCGCCGGCTGTGCAACTGAGAATCGCTCTCCGAGAATGCTGGGTCAGAACAAAATTAAGTCGATATTTTAACCGAGATATATAAAGGTTTGCATCGTACTTGGTTACTTATGGAAATTAACAACACATAACATACCAAATTTCTCCCAAACTGAAGAGTACTCCAGTAAGAAACACAACTCAAGCATCACATCTCCAAACAAAACAAACCTTGTTAGTCCTATTTAAGGATCTTAAAAAGTTAAATTAAAATTAAATAAAATATGTATTAAAGCTGCGTTTACGGCTATAGTAATTATCTACTAGTACAAATGCAAGTGTTCATAGGTGCTATAAATTTGTGTAAGATCGTATAATGCTACAACTCGCTTCGCTCGCCAGACCCCCGCGTGGGGTCGCTCCAGTTGTAATAGCTCATGTATAGCTCATGTCCTTTCAAGTATTCTTTATATAGCATACTATTTTTATATATTTGGGATATATCCACTTTAAATTTTATCATATTCAATTGTCCTATAATTTGTTTTGACTCTACAATGTGAAAGTTACATTGACTGTTTACTGGGTATTTAGACACAGCTGTTATGATTCTTTTATTTTGAACTCTATAAGCCCAATGTTAAAATTTCAAATTTTCAAATTAAAAATTAGATTTTTTAAAAATTGGAAATTGTATTATTATGCGTATTATTGTGTAGTGACTTTTTAATTTACATTATAACAATGACTTTAATTTCAAATTTAAATTCGAATCGTTCGTCTTATACAAGTTTTTAAAGTCAATATTTTATAACTTTTTGAGAGAATTGGTTTCTTTATAGGTATAAACGGTCATAAACGTGATGTTAGATCGATATAATAAAGTTGAGACAGAAAAAACAAATTTAGAGTTATCAGCATTTAAGCTATTAATCCGATTCGAAAGGGTTAGTTCTCTTTAGTCTAGAATTAGGTTTACCCTTAAATATACAAGACTATTAAATCTCCGAATGGATGTTGCAGAGAATGGAGAGTACATGTCATTCGGAGTGTCAGGCCACGAGAGAAAGAACCAGATGGTGGGTGCGGACGTGGTCGTGGCCTGGGTGGACCATGCAACTCTCAACGGCTACGCGGTGGATTACTTCCTGGACGACAAGAGTCAGTGTTCCGGAACCAGGGGCAGCTGCCCGGACTACAGGATAGACCCGGTCAGTGGATAATATAGGGTGCTGGAATGAAAATATGCTTGTTAAAGTTATCCGATTGGAAGGATTGTGTTGTAAAATCAACAAATATTTAGAAGCCTTACCCATAAAGTAAAATGTAATTATCAATGTTACAATCTATCAATCACTAGTCAGCAAAGAACGTCATCAGTATTCAGATAATTAATAGATAATGGTTGTTTCCTTGCAGGCGAACGTAGCACGTTCGAGCTAGGTATCACAGGAGTAAAGTGCTGCTTAGGAATACAAATAGATAACCAGCCCTGCTATTCTCCCCACATGTGTCTAGCAATAAACTAGATATCCGACTCTGCTCTTCTCCCTACATATGCCTAGCAATACACTATACATCCAGCCATGCTCTTCTCCCCCACACATGCCTACCAATACACTAGATATCCGGCCTTGCTCTTCTCCATACATGTGCCTCGCAATACACTAGATATGCACATACACTAGCCTTGCTCTTCTCCTCACATATGCATAGCAATACACTAGATAACCAGTCTTGCTCTTCTCCCCAAATGTGTCTAGCAATAAACTAAATAACTGACCCTGATCTTCTTCTCACATGTACCTAGCAATACACTATATTACCAGTCTTGCTCTTCTCCCCACATGTGTCTAGCAATAAACTAGATAACCGACCCTGCTCTTTTTCACACATGTGTCTAGCAATACACTAGATATCCAGCACTGCTCTTCTCCTCACACATGCCTAGCAATACACTAGATAACCAGTCTTGCTCTTCTCCCCACATGTGTCTAGCAATAAACTAGATAACTGACCCTGATCTTCTTCTCACATGTACCTAGCAATACACTATATTACCAGTCTTGCTCTTCTCCCCACATGTGTCTAGCAATAAACTAGATAACCGACCCTGCTCTTTTTCACACATGTGTCTAGCAATACACTAGATATCCAGCATTGCTCTTCTCCTCACACATGCCTAGCAATACACTAGATTACCAGTCTTGCTCTTCTTCCCACATGTGTCTAGCAATAAACTAGATAACCGACCCTGCTCTTCTTCCCACATGTGCCTAGCAATACAATAGAAATCCAGCCCTGCTCTTCTCTCCTCATGTCCCTATCAATACACTAGATATCCAGCCCTGCTCTTCTTCCAACATGTGCCTAGTAATACACTAGATTACCAGTCTTGCTCTTCTTTCCACATGTGTCTAGCAATAAACTAGATAACCGACCCTGCTCTTCTTCACACATGTGTCTAGCAATACACTAGATATCCAGCATTGCTCTACTCCTCACACATGCCTAGCAATACACTAGATTACCAGTCTTGCTCTTCTTCCCACATGTGCCTAGCAATACAATAGAAATCCAGCCCTGCTCTTCTCTCCTCGTGTCCCTATCAATACACTAGATATCCAGCCCTGCTCTTCTTCCAACATGTGCCTAGTAATACACTAGATTACCAGTCTTGCTCTTCTTTTGACATGTGTCTAGGAATAAACTAGACTGACTCTGATCTTCTTCCCACATGTACCTAGCAATAAACTATATTACCGGTCTTGCTCTTCTCCCCACATGTGTCTAGCAATAAACTAAATAACCAACCCTGCTCTTCTTCCCACATGTGCCTAGCAATACAATAGAAATCCAGCCTTGCTCTTCTCTCCTCATGTCCCTATCAATACACTAGATAACAAGCCCTGCTCTTCTCCTCACATGTGTCTAGCAATAAACTAGATAACCAACCATTCTCTTCTTCCCACATGTGCCTAGAAATACAATAGAAATCCAGCCCTGCTCTTCTCTTCTCATGAGCCTCGCAATACACTAGATATCCAGACCTCCTCTTCTCCTCACATATGCATAGCAATACACTAGGTAACCAGTCTTGCTCTTCTCCCCACATGTATCTAGCAATAAACTAGATAACCGACCCTGATCTTCTTTCCACATGTGTCTAGCAATACACTAGATTACCAGTCTTGCTCTTCTCTTCACATGTGTCTAGCAATAAACTAGATAACTGAATCTGCTCTTCTCCCTATATATGCCTAGCAATACACTATACATCCAGCCATGCTCTTCTCCCCCACACATGCCTACCAATACACTAGATGTCCAGCCTTGCTCTTCTCCACAAATGTGCCTCGCAATACACTAGAAATCCAGCCCTGCTCTTCTCCTCACATATGCATAGCAATACACTAGATAACCAGTCTTGCTCTTCTCCCCACATGTGCCTAGCAATAAACTAGATAACCGACCCTGATCTTCTTCTCACATGTACCTAGCAATCTTGCTCGCATATTACCAATCTTGCTCTTCTCCCCGCATGTGTCTAGCAATAAACAGATAACAGACTCTGCTCTTCTTCCCACATGTGCCTAGCAATACACTATATTACCAGTCTTGCTCTTTTCCCCACATGTGGCTAGCGATAAACTAGATAACCGACCCTGCTCTTCTTCACACATGTGTCTAGCAATACACTAGATATCCAGCATTGCTCTACTCCTCACACATGCCTAGCAATACACTAGATTACCAGTCTTGCTCTTCTTCCCACATGTGCCTAGCAATACAATAGAAATCCAGCCCTGCTCTTCTCTCCTCGTGTCCCTATCAATACACTAGATATCCAGCCCTGCTCTTCTTCCAACATGTGCCTAGTAATACACTAGATTACCAGTCTTGCTCTTCTTTTGACATGTGTCTAGGAATAAACTAGACTGACTCTGATCTTCTTCCCACATGTACCTAGCAATAAACTATATTACCGGTCTTGCTCTTCTCCCCACATGTGTCTAGCAATAAACTAAATAACCAACCCTGCTCTTCTTCCCACATGTGCCTAGCAATACAATAGAAATCCAGCCCTGTTCTTCTCTCCTCATGTCTCTAGCAATACACTAGATAACCAGCCCTGCTCTTCTCCCCTCATGTGTCTAGTAATAAACTAGTTAACCAACCCTGCTCTTTTTCCCACATGTGCCTAGCAATACAATAGAAATCCAGCCTTGCTCTTCTCTCCTCATGTCCATAGCAATACACTAGATAACAAGCCCTGCTCTTCTCCTCACATGTGTCTAGCAATAAACTAGATAACCAACCATTCTCTTCTTCCCACATGTGCCTAGAAATACAATAGATATCCAGCCCTGCTCTTCTTCCAACATGTGCCTAGTAATACACTAGATTACCAGTCTTGCTCTTCTTTCCACATGTGTCTAGCAATAAACTAGATAACCGACCCTGCTCTTCTTCACACATGTGTCTAGCAATACACTAGATATCCAGCATTGCTCTACTCCTCACACATGCCTAGCAATACACTAGATTACCAGTCTTGCTCTTCTTCCCACATGTGCCTAGCAATACAATAGAAATCCAGCCCTGCTCTTCTCTCCTCGTGTCCCTATCAATACACTAGATATCCAGCCCTGCTCTTCTTCCAACATGTGCCTAGTAATACACTAGATTACCAGTCTTGCTCTTCTTTTGACATGTGTCTAGGAATAAACTAGACTGACTCTGATCTTCTTCCCACATGTACCTAGCAATAAACTATATTACCGGTCTTGCTCTTCTCCCCACATGTGTCTAGCAATAAACTAAATAACCAACCCTGCTCTTCTTCCCACATGTGCCTAGCAATACAATAGAAATCCAGCCTTGCTCTTCTCTCCTCATGTCCCTATCAATACACTAGATAACAAGCCCTGCTCTTCTCCTCACATGTGTCTAGCAATAAACTAGATAACCAACCATTCTCTTCTTCCCACATGTGCCTAGAAATACAATAGAAATCCAGCCCTGCTCTTCTCTTCTCATGAGCCTCGCAATACACTAGATATCCAGACCTCCTCTTCTCCTCACATATGCATAGCAATACACTAGGTAACCAGTCTTGCTCTTCTCCCCACATGTATCTAGCAATAAACTAGATAACCGACCCTGATCTTCTTTCCACATGTGTCTAGCAATACACTAGATTACCAGTCTTGCTCTTCTCTTCACATGTGTCTAGCAATAAACTAGATAACTGAATCTGCTCTTCTCCCTATATATGCCTAGCAATACACTATACATCCAGCCATGCTCTTCTCCCCCACACATGCCTACCAATACACTAGATGTCCAGCCTTGCTCTTCTCCACAAATGTGCCTCGCAATACACTAGAAATCCAGCCCTGCTCTTCTCCTCACATATGCATAGCAATACACTAGATAACCAGTCTTGCTCTTCTCCCCACATGTGCCTAGCAATAAACTAGATAACCGACCCTGATCTTCTTCTCACATGTACCTAGCAATCTTGCTCGCATATTACCAATCTTGCTCTTCTCCCCGCATGTGTCTAGCAATAAACAGATAACAGACTCTGCTCTTCTTCCCACATGTGCCTAGCAATACACTATATTACCAGTCTTGCTCTTTTCCCCACATGTGGCTAGCGATAAACTAGATAACCGACCCTGCTCTTCTTCACACATGTGTCTAGCAATACACTAGATATCCAGCATTGCTCTACTCCTCACACATGCCTAGCAATACACTAGATTACCAGTCTTGCTCTTCTTCCCACATGTGCCTAGCAATACAATAGAAATCCAGCCCTGCTCTTCTCTCCTCGTGTCCCTATCAATACACTAGATATCCAGCCCTGCTCTTCTTCCAACATGTGCCTAGTAATACACTAGATTACCAGTCTTGCTCTTCTTTTGACATGTGTCTAGGAATAAACTAGACTGACTCTGATCTTCTTCCCACATGTACCTAGCAATAAACTATATTACCGGTCTTGCTCTTCTCCCCACATATGTCTAGCAATAAACTAAATAACCAACCCTGCTCTTCTTCCCACATGTGCCTAGCAATACAATAGAAATCCAGCCCTGTTCTTCTCTCCTCATGTCTCTAGCAATACACTAGATAACCAGCCCTGCTCTTCTCCCCTCATGTGTCTAGTAATAAACTAGTTAACCAACCCTGCTCTTTTTCCCACATGTGCCTAGCAATACAATAGAAATCCAGCCTTGCTCTTCTCTCCTCATGTCCATAGCAATACACTAGATAACAAGCCCTGCTCTTCTCCTCACATGTGTCTAGCAATAAACTAGATAACCAACCATTCTCTTCTTCCCACATGTGCCTAGAAATACAATAGAAATCCAGCCCTGCTCTTCTCTTCTCATGAGCCTCGCAATACACTAGATATCCAGACCTGCTCTTCTCCTCACATATGCATAGCAATACACTAGGTAACCAGTCTTGCTCTTCTCCCCACATGTATCTAGCAATAAACTAGATAACCGACCCTGATCTTCTTCCCACATGTGTCTAGCAATACACTAGATTACCAGTCTTGCTCTTCTCTTCACATGTGTCTAGCAATAAACTAGATAACCGACCCTGCTCTTCTTCACACATGTGTCTAGCAATACACTAGATATCCAGCATTGCTCTACTCCTCACACATGCCTAGCAATACACTAGATTACCAGTCTTGCTCTTCTTCCCACATGTGCCTAGCAATACAATAGAAATCCAGCCCTGCTCTTCTCTCCTCGTGTCCCTATCAATACACTAGATATCCAGCCCTGCTCTTCTTCCAACATGTGCCTAGTAATACACTAGATTACCAGTCTTGCTCTTCTTTTGACATGTGTCTAGGAATAAACTAGACTGACTCTGATCTTCTTCCCACATGTACCTAGCAATAAACTATATTACCGGTCTTGCTCTTCTCCCCACATGTGTCTAGCAATAAACTAAATAACCAACCCTGCTCTTCTTCCCACATGTGCCTAGCAATACAATAGAAATCCAGCCTTGCTCTTCTCTCCTCATGTCCCTATCAATACACTAGATAACAAGCCCTGCTCTTCTCCTCACATGTGTCTAGCAATAAACTAGATAACCAACCATTCTCTTCTTCCCACATGTGCCTAGAAATACAATAGAAATCCAGCCCTGCTCTTCTCTTCTCATGAGCCTCGCAATACACTAGATATCCAGACCTGCTCTTCTCCTCACATATGCATAGCAATACACTAGGTAACCAGTCTTGCTCTTCTCCCCACATGTATCTAGCAATAAACTAGATAACCGACCCTGATCTTCTTCCCACATGTGTCTAGCAATACACTAGATTACCAGTCTTGCTCTTCTCTTCACATGTGTCTAGCAATAAACTAGATAACTGAATCTGCTCTTCTCCCTATATATGCCTAGCAATACACTATACATCCAGCCATGCTCTTCTCCCCCACACATGCCTACCAATACACTAGATGTCCAGCCTTGCTCTTCTCCACAAATGTGCCTCGCAATACACTAGAAATCCAGCCCTGCTCTTCTCCTCACATATGCATAGCAATACACTAGATAACCAGTCTTGCTCTTCTCCCCACATGTGCCTAGCAATAAACTAGATAACCGACCCTGATCTTCTTCTCACATGTACCTAGCAATCTTGCTCGCATATTACCAATCTTGCTCTTCTCCCCGCATGTGTCTAGCAATAAACAGATAACAGACTCTGCTCTTCTTCCCACATGTGCCTAGCAATACACTATATTACCAGTCTTGCTCTTTTCCCCACATATGGCTAGCGATAAACTAGATAACCGACCCTGCTCTTCTTCCCAAATGTGCCTAGCAATGCAATATAAATCCAGCCCTGCTCTTCTTCCTACATGTGCCTAGTAATACACTAGATTACCAGTCTTGCTCTTCTCCCCACATGTGTCTAGCAATAAACTAGATAACCGACCCTGATCTTATTCTCACATGTACCTAGCAGTACACTATACTACCAGTCTTGCTCTTCTCCCCACATGTGTCTAGCAATAAACTAGGTAACCAACCCTGCTCTTCTCTCTTCATGTCCCTAGCAATACACTAGATAACCAGCCCTGCTCTTCTCTGTGCATGTGCCTAGGAAGACTTTCGAATCTCCCTTCATTTTTACTGCGGTATCAGCAGACCTTCTAGAATCCCACTCCACGTAACATGGGAGTTCCCATCTTTCTTTTACCTTCAACAATTCAGAATTCTTCTTCTGTATGATACAACAAACTTATGGATCATATGTAAATATTAAACATATATCGAAGCTCAGCATAGTATTATTGCTATGAAAATTATTAAAAAATCCCAAGTAAATTCAAGTGTTATTGAATAATGCTTTACAACAAGACAACAGCTTTGAATCTTATACCTATTAAGTAAAGAGTTTACTATTTCATTTCTGCTTGTTTACTATTTTTATTATTGGCAAGTTTAATGAAAACCTTTAAAATCATGTTGAATAACATACATTTACACTAGGTTCCTTGAAATGCAGGGATACGCAAAGAGGTAAATTAAATAATAGGGTGCTAAAATATGGTTCTGGTTTCAACCTAATTTGCATGTGCAATTTACCAAGGATACGCTAACAAATTTGACTCTAATTATTTTTAAAACTTTTATACTCTGATTTTAAATCTGCTTGTTAAATGCTATAAAATTAAAACCGCTATTGTGTGAGGCAACTAACCCGTTTAACGAGCATTATGTTTTGGGATATCAGAGTCAAAGCAGTTAGAGAGCGTTAAGGAAATGAAATGGGGATAAAAGCCGTTTGGTTGTTCACATTGGATTAGGGAATTGTGCTGGAAAATATTATGGAGTTTTCGTATGACAGAATAGCTAAAATTTGGTATAACTTACGTGCAACCCATGTAAACTGCACTTTGATTCAAATAAGTTTTTTGAGTTATCCCTAAAAAAGGAAAGAGGTTTCTAGAAAATATGCAAGAAACACGAAAACATGATTTCTATTCAGGAACTATATGCATCTGTACTGAGTTGGTTGGTATATGTGGGCTACAAAGAAAAATATAAATAATTTATTGTTGGAAGAAACTAATAGTAATATAGCTTTTAATCGAAGTACATTTACTGTATTGGTCTATGACAAGTCCGTTGGACCTTTCCTTTCTGTTAGATACCTTGCTTAAATTCATCAAATGAGATTGTGGTTAAAAACGATTGCGATTTCAAATAATTTAAGTAATATATCAGCTCTGGTTATAAAATAGAATTATTTTGACTTTATACTCAGTAAGGGGAATTGCAGGAAAGGAAGGGGACGGGTTAAAACTGCACCCCTCCACCTAGCTCCCACATACTGCCAAAAATTCGCGCACCTCCATTTCCTCGCTTTGCCAAATGGGCAAAAAACAAAAAAAAAATTGAAATCGTATGTCCACTGTAACTCTCAAATATTTTGGTTTACCTCTGTTTAAACAAACAATCATAAACCTAAATATGTTTTATGAAATTAATAAAATAAATTTAAATAAGTCATTTTAAAAATGGAAAATGATAATTTTATTGCAGGAGAACACTAGCAGCGTCCGGCTGCTTAACGCTGCTCTAGTGAACGGCTACTCCATAGTGACGTACCAGAGACCCCTGAAGGCCCACGACTCCCTGGACCGACCCATCTTCACCAACACCAGCCAGGCGGTCATCTGGGGAGTCGGCCCCCTCAACCAGAAGCAGGAGGTCTCGTTCCACTCCGTATGGTCCAAGGGTAGGTGTACTGAGAATCGCGTACCTACAGACTGGTTGCGGTTCTATATCAAAACTACATACTTGAAGAGCCAATTTTGTATAATGTTTATTCTTTTCTTCTTAGTACATCGAAATGCGAGAAATGTATAGGTGTTATAAGACAATAAACTGTTCCCTAGACAATAAAACGGCAGTATCATTGTACGAAAGAATCATTGGTTTAAAAAAAGTATCGAAAGAGGGATTAAGTGAATCATTTACAAAGGAACAATGTTTTTAAATGAATACTTTGTTCCTTAATTGGACATCAAGTGTACATTGAATTGTACTTTATTATATGTGAGGTTTGTTTACTGCTTGCGAGCTCTTACTTAAAAAACATCTGGAACAATATCTTAAAAAATAATACCCTTGTCATGGGTTCGATCTCCGGGGTACTCTCAAGACTTTGATAGGTGGACACCAATCCCCATGATCTTCAATCACGAGTTCGATCCGCGGGTACTCTCAAGACTTTGATAGGTGGACACCAATCCCCATGATCTTCAATCACGAGTTCGATCCGCGGGTACTCTCAAGACTTTGATAGGTGGACATCAATCCCCATGATCTTCAATCACGAGTTCGATCCGCGGGTACTCTCAAGACTTTGATAGGTGGACACCAATCCCCATGATCTTCAATCACGAGTTCGATCCGCGGGTACTCTCAAGACTTTGATAGGTGGACACCAATCCCCATGATCTTCAATCACGAGTTCGATCCGCGGGTACTCTCAAGACTTTGATAGGTGGACACCAATCCCCATGATCTTCAATCACGAGTTCGATCCGCGGGTACTCTCAAGACTTTGATAGGTGGACACCAATCCCCATGATCTTCAATCACGAGTTCGATCCGCGGGTACTCTCAAGACTTTGATAGGTGGACACCAATCCCCATGATCTTCAATCACGAGTTCGATCCGCGGGTACTCTCAAGACTTTGATAGGTGGACACCAATCCCCATGATCTTCAATCACGAGTTCGATCTCCGGGGTACTCTCAAGACTTTGATAGGTGGACACCAATCCCCATGATCTTCAATCACGAGTTCGATCCGCGGGTACTCTCATGGCTTTGAGAGACGGAACCGTGTTCCCTTGTTGTCCAGCCATAGGTTTGATCTTCGAGGAACAAACATGACTTGTCATGTCCGTTTTTTGCCCACTTGTTGCTCAGTCATTTTCTCGATCTCCGGGATACTCACTTGACTTTGAGAAGCAGATCTTTTTCCCCTTTTGTGCAATCATGGGATCGGTCTCCTGGGCACCCACGTGACTTTGAGAGGCAGACCCTTATATCCACTTTATGTCTAGTTAAGTTCTTGATCTTCGGGGTCCCGCCAAGAAATTCAGGGCTGAACCTTTATCCATTTGTTGACCACTGAAGAATATAAGAAAAAAAAACATTGTCCTATTCAAGTTTCTAAGTAAAACAAAGGATTTAATAACAGCTTTTCCAATGATTTACAGATTTGTCAAATTAACATTTACGTAATAAAGTAATAAAACTAATTGTAATAAAAACTGTACCAACCAGATTATCTCGAGCAATGATTGACACTCATATATGATGAATAATAAACAGTTAAGCAATTCGTCTTCTAATTTTAAAATAATTTTACGGTGCAATAAATTCAAACCTTTTTGTTTCAATATTGGTAAGTTAGTTTATTTAAACAACTACTTTTGTTTACCTGTTAACCAGCAAAAAGCATAATAAATATGAGACAAAGGCTAAACATATTTTAAAGGAAGCAATTAAGTGTGGTGTTATTCTAATAGAAGACGCAAATGTAAGGGATGTGATTGCAATTTAACTAAATATTTCTCATCTCGACTTCTTCTTTGAGAACGGGTCCGATAAAAACTCAATACAGTTTGTTTCAGGCTACTTTAACGTGTAGGGAGTAGGCCATGTCTACTCCCTACATGTAATACTACGTGTGCATTTGTCTACTCTTTAGACGACAAATGCTGTTATATATCGTCTTTATAAACTATGCATTTTCTTTTAGTTTCTCAGTACTCAGATCGGTATGTAAATGGTCAAATCGAGAAGTAACATTTCTAGTAGATAATTTTAAAATGTTTCTTACACTGATATATTGTATATGAAAAGAATTTAAGAAAACTATAAAATTTTCTGAAACTACTGAGCTAATACCTTTTATCTGAGCCGTCTCCCATTATTTAGCGACGTGCCAAACATCTTAGATTTTTCTTAAAGTTTCGTCTGGCGACAAATATCTATTCATAGCAGTTACATCCGTTAAATATACAAATTAACTCATATTTAAAATTATTTGATCTCTAATAGTGTGAGCTAAATTTAAACAACCGTACCTAAATGGTTTTACACACTTACGGTATAAACAAACTAATTAAAATAAATTAAAAAAGCAGAATATTTTTTTAAAATTTACTAAAGGAATCGACCAAAAATATTAAATGGGAAACTCATTAAGTCCAGTAACAGATAAAAAATGACTTTAAAACAATGATGAATGTTTAAACTTAAAGAAACAATTATTGAACTACACGACATACAGGGACCTTTCAGGTATACCTTTCAGGACGTTGGGATATGATTTTTCATAACAAATAAAGAAAAAAGAAAATTGATATGAAGTTATGTCATAAAATGCTTAGTTTTCGTATTATCAGTCTGTATTTGTTTTTATTTTACTTAATTCGTTATATATTAGAAGATCTGAAGATATCAACGTCAAATTTGGTACACGTATATATGTAATAATAAGACCCATTTTGGTGTGGAAGATCAAGTTTATAATTTGTACCATTACAAAATTGCGGCCATTTTTGTTTTTCAGAGCTAAATATCCTAAAACCCGTAATATTTAAGTAAAAGTTAAGTGCCAAAAATTTGTTTTTTTGCAGGCTGTTCTGGTCTAAAACATTTAAATTAACTCGATTTAACTTATAAAAATCCAAATTACTAATTATTTATGATCCTAAAGTTAAAATCTTCTCATCGTTACTTTTGGGGAAAAGCCACAAAACCTTTTGATCTGTACGTTTTTTCTTAAATATTATGTTTTTTTTTAAGATATTTGGCTTTGAAAAATAGAAAATGGCTGTCATTTTGAAATGGTAAAAGTCAAAAATTAATATTCCATTACAAAATGGGTCGTATTACATGTAATACATGTACCAAGTTTGAAGTTGATATCTTAAAATGATCCTAAGATATAATGTTTCAAGTCAAAAATACAAACAGGCAGATGGGTAGACAAAAATCGTTTTAGGTACCTTCACACCAACTTTTTTATTTATTTATAATGAGGAAATACTTTCTCAGTGTACTGAAAAATTTTTTTAACACTCTGTATATTTATTTTGTGTCGTTAGGTGTAAATAACAGATGGAACATAAGCAGTTACACAACTGTAGCAAGAACATTTTAGCCAAGTTAGGATAAAAACCATTATATTGACTTAAACTGGAAATGCATATTGATGTTCTATTTTCGCTTTCAGATGCCAAAGGTTCATATGAATTAAATAATAAGACGTGATTACTGTGGTAAATCAAGATAATAAACACATGGAGGCCTAAAGAGAAAACAACCAAAGCAGTAAAATACGGAATAAATAAAAATAAAAGAAATAAAATATAAGAAAAGTGACACTACTGAGTTAAAAAACAACAATAATAAGCAGTGATCTAAGCGAAATTCTTCAGTTGAGAAACTTACGAAACTCAACATAAATGGTAATTGCTACAAGCCTTAAATAGGCAACACAAATATCGCAAAAACAAATTATTCATAATTATTTGAAAACAAAAATTAATCGACAATTTTGATTCCCAGAGAACATCTTGTTGGACTTTGGGCGCACGCCGCAGTGGAACTGTCCCATCCCGGAGTCCGACGCCGCGCTGGCCGCCTCCTCCCACGAGCAGCCCGAGGCCGACCAAGACGTCCACGTGGCTTCGTCCTCCGCCCACGCCCAGGACAACGCCCAGGTAACACCCGGGGACAGGGCAACACATATGTTCAATAATATTGGAAGTTAACGACGGAAATTCCCTAATGACAGGAGAAACTCGTGAAAGCGATGGATTTTTATTTCTTATTGATTTATTTGGACTTTACATATCGCTTCTAATGTATTAACTATGTTCTACCTATCGGTGTTTAACACGAGAAGCGGTAGATAAAGTCCAAATAAATCAATAATAAAGACAGGGGAAAGATACTTTATTAATTTATTTTAGGAATTTAGTTACGATAACAGCTGGGCTAAATAGCTAAACAATACAGGCTGATAATTTTGGATGAAGGAGGTAAAAGTAATACAGGTTTGAACCAAGATGTAAACAATGTTCAAAATAAAACTTCCCGAAGAAATTATAACATAACTGATAGAAAAGGATAAAAACCCATAGTTTTACTATCGCACACAGAAATTATAGCAAACCACGCATTTGAGCATTTGTTTAGTTATACATCGAATGGTATCTACAACTCCGCGAGACAGATTCTAACAAAATCTGTACATCTTATCTCAACTAACATATTACAAATATATTTATATTAAAATATATTTACAAGTAATATTTGCATTCCTTTATTTGTCCTTTTTGTGTTGTACTAACAAAAGCTCACTTATAATTATAAATCTCTACAGGCTGATGCTTTCAACCAAAATGTGTATTTTTGGTCAACAAATATATTTTTTGATGGTGACACATTAGATAAAGAAACAAAATAATAAGAAACGTATGTGTAGTGGTACGTTTTTATAAATGCTATTATGTAAATCCTAAATATTTACGTATTATTTTTCTTTTACTTTCTAAAGATATCTCTGATAACAGTATTTTACTCAGAAAGTCGGACTAACGTGTCAGATGGCCGGTCCGCATTTCGAAAAATCATACAACTTCAGACCACGTGAGCTTGGTAAACGACATCAATTTTACTGAAACAAAGAGCGCCTGAAGATTAAAAATACACAGCATTTGTGTAATACTGGCCAATTGCATACAAAATTGAGGCACTAAAAAGTGAAGTTTTGTATTTGCAACAACATATTTTTTTTAATTCAACATTATCTGCCGGGCAAGGCCGATCTGGATTTCTGGGGGTATATTGTAATACATTATTGCTTTAATTTAATTTCGTGTTATTTTTCTCTAAACAATGTTTTTATTTCATAAACGATACAATACACAGACAAATAACAATACAATACAAATTTAATCCAAGAAAATAAATTACCTTCAAAACGTATATAGTGTATTACAATTATATTTTGTTATTTGGAAAGTATAATATTTTACATTTTGGTTTATTTAGTTTTATATAAAATAACAAAAATAACATTACAAATAAATTATGTTTAAATACGTGTTTTGGGAGTACTTCAAAGTAATCTAGAGCCATTTGATTATACCCTATTGGAAGATATTTTTTCTTAAGTTATATATCTATTTTTATATTATTTTTAATCATAAAATCTACATTCTTTATAATTGTTGAATAATTATAATATTTACAAATAGAATTTTGTAAACCACACATTTACAGCAAATAATTAAGTTTAATAGGTAGAAAAAATAAGTTTAATTTGAATAATACCGTGCACGTACTCTTCAAGGCACTCAAGGGATTGGAGGGGAGGGGGGTGGGTTTACACTGGGAAGAATATTAATCAGCTTAAAAAACATTTTAAGAATTTCATTCGTACAAATTAAAAGAACGAAACTTAATATTAAAATATAATATTTAGAGTTACGCTCATTTTATTGAATCTAACTTAAGTTATACTACATTAACACAGAAAAAATGTTAGACTTGCCTGTTTTGTTGCTATAAAAAGAACACTGCGTAGGCAATATATTAATATTATATCTGTCGATTAAAAATGACTAAATTAAAAATATGTCATAACATCATGCTTTCTATCCTGCATTTTATCTTATTTGAGCTTCTTTTGTAAAATTTCACATTTTATAATAATTATTAATTCAATCTCAACGTTTACGATATAACATGTAACATATTTGTATTCCGACCGTTTTAGTAATCATTGTCTAGTAAACAAACAACACTATTAAGCGGTGACCTAAGCGAACCATTACATTCCACCAAAAACACAAGACGTGTTTACGTGCCTGCCATATTTTTATTAGTTATGTAGTGGATGGGCTTTTTTCTAGTAATTTGAACAAATATCTATACTGTTGCCCCAAAGTCGCCAAAGGGTTTAACCCCAAACACTTTGAAAAATAAAAGACTATACTGTTTTGTACAACATATTTGAAATGTTATTTAATGTTTTAACCGATTAAAAGTGCGACAAAATGTAATGTGTGTGATATGTGTCCAGCTCTTTAATAGTATTCCAGTTAAAACGCTTCTGTACATTGGAATTGACTTTAAAGCATGTTTTTAATGCTAAGGGAATGTAATGTAGCCTAAACTAAGAAACATTTCTTATTACGATCAAGTTGAAAAGCCCACTTAGTGCATTAGAGTTTGGAGCAGCTTTCAAAGCATTACCGATCATTGAGAAGTACTTCCATCCAGTAGATTTCTTTTCATGATGTTCTTTAAAGTGTCGTGATACTTTGCGAATTTTATTGAGCTCCCTCCGATTTAAATTATAATTCATTTGTACTCAGTTTAAAAACCTGTCCTCTATCATTGATTAAAAAAATCTTTTAATGAGAGAATAACTTTCACTACGTTAATAATTAGTTAATATTTGATTTATCACGGTAGAGAAGGAAGTTGCAACCAATTTTGCGTTTATTAAAAATATGTTTAATGTAAGTTGTAATCATATTTGTTCTTTATTTTGATGTTTTATTCAATGAATTTTTCAACATCTTGTTACTTCAACTGAAGCGATTCGACGTAACAAATTATCAAAATAAATGTCCCAAAGAGAGATATCTTAGAATTCCGAAACTTCATGCCGATATCTCTACTAGCGTTTGTCGGCTCGAACAAACTTTGATTTAGCCTGTCGTTAGGCCAATTATGAATCATTAATTTATTTTCAACGTTTCTATATTTTAAACAGTTTTCTGATAAAATCACTCATTTATTAAATCGGTTCGTCTCAACATATTTTACATACTCCTGAATTATTAGGGGTTGTAAATATATTGTAGTCTACGCTTTAATTTATGTTATGTCTTTTTACTAAATTGAAAAATCTTGCTGCCGCCAATTTGCGGCAGCGTCGTTTTCGCTCGTCTATGAATGACCTTGACCTAGATATTTGACCTTTGTAGTTGAGCAAGCAGGTGAAGGGGCTGCCATTAGCCATTACAAAACCGCATCCAGAGTCAATGGCCGAGAGATGGGGGTAATGGCTTCGTCCTTTCCAAACGGCTGAGAGCTGGCTGACATCTCCAACGTTTCAGTTGAAGAAATTAACATACCTAATATTCACTATAATTATGGCTTCGATTATCTCCACTGCGAGGATTAATTTTTTGTGGTCTTTGATGTAAAGTTAATTTTACTAGTTTCGTATAATAATTTTAGTAGGACATATCTTTTAAACTGCAAGTAATACTCATTTGTATCTGCAACATCCTGTAAGGTAGCCTGCATTGAACCACGATTAGTTCCTTTGATATTTCAGCAGCCATGTTTAGAAAAGTTGTCTATTATATTTTGGGAATGGAAGAATACATTGAAACTAAATTTAATAAACTCAACCATCAGTTTATATTGTTTTGAATATCATACGATCTGACGTTTTTTTTTATTTCTTTCAGGGCTCTATGTAAAAATGTAGTGTTTACATGAAACACTTGTATTTAATTTATTTACACTGATAGTAATAGAACCCCTTAAATGTATTTTTAACCAAGAGAGTGTGCACAGGGGTATCTTATGCGTAAGAGAACAGTTAATCTGAAGTAAATATAATTAAGGTTTCACATCTCTCCAAGGCAATGAACGTTTCTTCACAGGTCATACCTCGCAAAATTAAGTCATTTGGTATATTGGCTGGTAAAAAAGTTAATTAGTTGAGCTACTTGATTTGATTTTCTTAGCAAAATACTTACTTTGTAGACACTAAATATTAATTAGAGAACATTTATTGTGTAGACTGAAATAAAAATCATTGCATCAGCTGGTTTGTTCAGGAACTGCTTCACCACTTTTCACTCACAACTCCAATTTTTAGTTATTAATGACAAATTTAAAAACTGTTTAAACATTTATTGAAGAGACAAAATATCATCTAGCAAAATTATTCCAATCAAACCAATAATTAAAACCAAACTGATAACTCTAAATTCATTAATTATTTTGTAATTAAAAGTTTGGTGACGTTAAATGTATTAAATCGAGGCTAATATATATATTTCACCACCCTTAATTTAATTTAGTTGTATTTAAAATAATGGTTGCTCTAAAAAAATTTGTTTGTATTTAAATGACTTTAATTCAGATTTGTCCTTCCCTTTATTTTAAACTTATCTCTATTTATATGTTTCCCTGCTGATGGTAATATATTATTGGCTCATAAGGATAGCCGTCTTTTATTACTAAAACTTAACCAACCAACCAAAAGTACAATTTTACCATATTGTTTTGTACTGATTTTATTTACATCCTATATATTAATTCACGGTTGAAATGCTAAGTTCTCAGTGACTACTTAAACGATTTACAAGATTTATGAGTAAAATTAAAGGGGTTATTACGTAGATGTGCCAAATTTACTCAGAATTCACGTTCTTTCATAGGACCCTACAGCCTTTCAAAAGTTGAAATTTGAATTTTATGGAAGAACAGTAATCATTGAAAATGAGCATTCGACAGAAGGTAACAGAAGCAAGATCAGCTAATTTAAGCTATCTTCTGGAATGCCATCACAATTTTAACCGTTCATTTTGCTAGTGTATCTATATTACACTAACTGAGACTTGACATTTACTTGACCTAATAATGTAATAATGGATCTTTCATAAAATATGTCTTTAGTTTCTTTATAGTTGATTACACTCTTCCAATAAGTTTAATTCTGTTGATGGAGAGATTAACAGGGCTGGAATTGTTTTTGCATTGTAATTAAAGTGTCTTTTGGTTCCAAAATGCTTTATCTTATGTTATATCTTACATAGTTTATTACTCTCTAGTCTTAATTTAGATAGCTTCTAAATTCATCTGTATTTAGCTTATGTCTCAAGTAATTATATTCCCATATACTTTTGGGGAAGATTGGTGAATAACACTTTTACTATTCGACGTTAAACTTTTATTAACTGCAGTATTATATAGTAAAGAAATAAATAATATACAGAAAGGAAATGATAGATGATACAAAATGATTACTTTAATATCAATACTTAATAAAGTTATTTCACAGAATTTGTACAGTATTAACCTAAGAAAATTCGCTATTACAGTTAAATATGTGTTGAATTTCACGTTTTAATTAAGATAAATAGCTGTGTGCTTGAAACTATGGCAAAAAATAAAGGATTCACGATTACAGTTATAATAATGATAATACAACAATACTAATTTTCATAATTGTATTTTTAGCTATAACTCTAACTATTCCTGAGTATTTCTTTACTCCAATTTGTTCTTTAATAAAACGTACCAGTTGCACGGCAAAGCTACAATTTCCGGACGGAAATGGATTTCATTCTCGCCTGCAGCGATGTGATACAATTTTGTTATAGCTCGATGTCATTAACGCTCGAATGCACTGCGCCGCTCATGCAGCGCGTTCTGCTTCGCTCGTGCATCAGTCGTACAGTTGATCATATTATATCTATCAGTGTTATACAATGAAACTTAGCTAGTAGAAATAATCAAATCATATAATTCAATTAACAATTGATACCAACTGTAATTTTCTGCTCAATTACTTTAATTTCTAAGATCGTCAACCATCCCAAGGTATGTTTTACTGTAATTTCAACCGCCAGTCAGCAGTTATATGTTTGAGCTGATGTGTGGTAATGGAATAATTAATTCAAGTTCAAAATGTCAGTGTACGTGATCTCTCACCTTTAGAATTACAAAGTTTGTAATGTTGATCTATCACATTCTACTTTTGGCAATTTGATTACCCTTACGTAATACGTTATATTAAATATACTATCTGAAGGTTAAACTCTAAATTAACTACTATTTATTTGGCCTTGCAAAAACTGGTGTCAACTATTTGTGTTTAGAAGCTTCGGAACGTTGACCTAGATTTTGAAAACGTGGTCTCCTTTTTTAAATATCAAACTATGTAAATTTATCAAACATATTTTAAATTTTAAATGTCATGCAATTTTATTATTCTTACATAATACAGTACATGGAATAAAAAGCACTATCCAACATTTAAAATATAAAATATAAATACATTGTTTTTATTTCGCTTTATGATAAAGATTTATGGGGTTTCAGTTAAAATACCAATGCTAAAGTGTCACTGTTATTAACACGATGATTTCCGACCCCCAGCAGGGAGGAGAGAGATACCAGACTCCCCCTCCCCCTGCTGCAGCGGTTAGACAGTCCGATGCCTGGGAGATCCCGCCCATCCAGTGCAACGAGCCGGACGACGGAGTGTTCTACGCCCAGATGGGCCCTACCGGTGGCAAGAGAGGGTACCCTTCCATAACAAGTGAGTTGGGAGTCCGTAGTATAAAATAAATATATGATCATTGGTAATGCAAAATTAAATTTGAAATTGACCACGTATTATACAACATACACAATTATTACCTATATTTGTAATCTAGTTTTAGGTGCTCTAAAAGTATTGATAAGTTGGCGACAAAAAAGTTTGTTAATTTTGTATCAGGAATATTACTTAAAGATAATCAGCTATATTGAAATATAATACCATACATTTTCAGTTAAGTTTAATTGGAAGGTAAAATAAAATGTCTCATGTCTAGAGATGGTGGAAGCGTAGACCGTTTTAGAACATATCTATACTATAGCAGTAGGGAGTAATGCACATTTTAATGCTGAATTTCAGTAAAATGTGTGTTTATCTCTGTGTTTATTTACCCTCTATCACTGTTTCATGTAATAAGAGAGCTATTTACAAAACACCCTTGGGTTTAATGATCATATTCAACTAACCAAAAAACCATCAGAGAGTTGTAAGATGGAATATTGATATTTCTCCATGTATTGTGTAGTGATAAAGTAGCTGATGATGTTTGGAACTTTCAGAACACGTTGGCTGGGGCATATCCTACTACATCAACGGTCTTCTCATCCCTGAGATCAACGTGGTGCGCGGCAAGACGTACACGTTTGTAGTGGAGGGCGGGTTGGACCCCAGCGTCCCTGCCAAGTACCACCCCTTCTACATCACCGACGACCCCGTGGGAGGGTATGTCAACAAGAGTCCCGACGAGCAGAAGGTAAAACAGCTTTTAAGAGCACTTCAAACTAATGCCCATTACTAATCTCGTTTACACTGTCGTTTTATTTATTTTGTACATATTTATAATTTAATATTCAGATGAGTTGTATCAGATAGAAGCTTAAATACAATTTAAGTTAGTCTAAAAATACATTTTTACTCTTCACGTTTTGAAAATTCACCAACAAATATTTTTATTAAAATTGTTGTAACATTTAAAATAGAAAAAGGTAATGTCAGTAAAATGTAATGGATAGTAGTTATGATAAATGTTACATATGAACAGTTAAACCAAGTAATTATAGTTTCTGTTTAAAATCCCTTTTAACTAAATTTATAACATGAAAATGCATTAATCTGTAAAAGCAAATAATAAAACATTAATATAAACTTGATGTATCTATTGCTGTTAAAATTTGTCTATAATTTTGATATATTATTCAACATTTAATACAGAGACGGTTTATCTTGTCATGCATGTAAAAGTATTATAAGGAATGTGATATTAGTCTGTCAAAATGTCATTTCCATAGCAAATTATGAATTACTGAGAGATATTTTCGGCAATATATTAAATGTAAATATTTGATAAAACTCTCACAGACGAGTTTGAAACAAGTTGGCGTGAGAGGAATGTAATATATGAATTGTGCAGTAAATAATAAGTCCTCTACAATGTAATAAGCACAAATGCAATTACTCTAGTTTCCTGGTTATTTATACATGATAATAATACAATAGCAAACAAGTTTTACTATTACATTCGTATTATACTCAAACAAATATTTGAAATTATATGTTAGATGCTCTTAAATATTAGTACTGACGTTTATTATGAGCTTAAATAAATTATAAACTAAACAAATTTATCATAAAGTAGCTGTTGGTAGTTTATTATTTGTGCTTTAATATAAATATTTATAGCTGTCAACAAACCATTCAGAACTGAAAATAATGATCCAAGAAATAATAAATCTGCTAGTAACTTTTGGTAACCGTTCTACAGTAATGGTGATCATTAAATAAGAATCAAATCTAATCACTCAAACCAGGAATACAGAAATATAAATTTTCTGTAATCTAATAATATATTTACTATTTCAAATCCTATGCTCTGAAAAAGCATATTTCCTGTTTACTATGCTTAACTATGCTTTACTATGCATGGTCCTATAATTTGTTTTTATTTTTATTGATTCATTAAGCAACAAACTCATGATATGCGTTATACTATGCTTGCCCCATGGAAACATACACAAACTATTTGTTTAGTTAGTATTAGAATTAATTTTTATCCACTCAGTACTCACAATAACAGTTAGTACTCGGTGGTAAGAACGGGGTAGCTATTTTAAACTACGTAAATATACTAATGCATGCTCTGTTTGCAGAAAGTCCGTATTTTCGCCGGTGTGGAGCAGACCCGTAGCGGGGTATTGGTGCCCACAGGGGTGGGCCGGCTTTGCAACTGGACCCCGGACCCCGAACAACCCCCGGCGGACGATTTTGTCTCTTTCGGTGCCTACCAGAGGACTCTGACACTCATCTGCGACCACGGCGAGCCCGGCGTCATACAGTGGACCCCGGACGAGGACACACCCGATACAGTTTACTACCAGGTCATTAAAGCGAGAAACGTTTGCTTAACTTTAAAAATTGTTTTAATAACAAGTAAACCTTCCATAATTTTTTCACCTTATGATTAATATTATTAACTAGTTCAGGTAATCTAGGAAAACCCTTTTATAACCATTCAACAATTTTATAAACAGTACAAACTTTGTTATATTATTTTTTAAATAGGAACTAATGAAAATTAATTTAAATAACAGTATTACATAAAAATGATTAAATATTTTATAATTGCACATATCTACTAATATTAAACCTCTGGTCACGAAGATTGTTGTTGAATGAGGGATCATTTGTATTTTACTCACATGTGTGCTTTCTATTGCAGTGTTTTTCTCATCGATACTTGGGCTGGAAGATCAACGTGCACGACCGGTGTGACCTTCCCGCAGTATCAGCAAGTGCCCCTGTCGAGAGCAGAGTCAAGTACGAGCCAGAAGAAGACGAGCTGGAGCCACATCCGAGCCAGAGAGTCGCGACCAGAGTGAAGCCCGAGGGACCCAACTACCTACCTCTCGTGTCGAACGTAGGGCTGAAGAATCAGGACTTGATGGCTGAGTTCAAGAAAAACTATGCTCAAATTCCTGTAAACTTCCAAGAGCCTCAAGATCATAAGTATGAGCCTCAACACGGGATCCCTAGTAACCACAAGTATCCGGCGAGTACCATGGACGTATATATAAACGAACAGATTGAAAGCACAACTGAAGATGGAAGAGAGATGATTCCAGTTAGTGAAGATACCAGCCAAGATATTTCAACTGAACGTAACAGGCCTATTATTTCTCACGGACAGGAAAAACACAACTTAAATGAGACAAGCCACCACCACCAACCCCCGACTTTCAACAGGAGTCCTCACCCTCAAGGCTCGGTGATGAGACCAGTGTCCCATCAGAGACGTCCAGGTGGTCCGACTATGACAATCATCAGACCACATAGGAGACCAGCACCCCACCATCACATGATGATGATCGCTAAACCTGTGGTGCACCGGCCCTTTACTTTAATGGCAGCCCATTCTCAATACCGCCCAGTATATGTAAAGAAACCGATTTATAGGATGCCAGCATTTTCTATGCACCGACCAGTAATGATGATTCCTCAACCTGTTCCCGCAGAGACAGTGATGGTTCCACCTCGTGTACCCGTCTCTCATCCTCAGGTTACAAAAACAGTATCTGTATCCTACTCATCTTCTAAGGGTAAAATAAAGCCTCAAATTCCCATTCAAATGAAGAGCGAACCAACAGAAAATAAGAAATATATACTCCCACAACATAAACCTTACAAACCAGAAACATCTGTTCCTCATTACAAAGCTTCCCAGTCAATCACAACTGGAGGATTTAATCCTGGATCTTTAGTAATTGAGGGTGGATTCAAACCCATAATTCAAAACACTCAGGAAGCTCAAGACAGGATATCTGAAGCCGAGGAAACTGATGATACAGAGGGAACAATCGACCTCACATCTGATGACGAAGGGCCTAAAGAAATAAACATTGACACAAAAGCTACAGAATATTTTGAGCCAATGTTCATACCTTCTCCACCTGATAGTGTGCAGAAACATGCTAAGAAACCAACGGGATTCGAGTATGATGTACTGCAAAAAAAGAAGCCCTACATTAGTCGGAAGCCCGTGAGGCAGAACATGATTGTAATTAGAAGACGACCAGTTAGCCCTTCGTCGAGATCTCAGCAAGAGGATGGTTTGGACGAGACCCCAATGGCAGCTGAGAGGATGGACACTTATTACCTTCCTCCATCCGGTCCCATCTACGGTGTCCCCCAGTCCGGTCAAGTGGCAGTCCCCGCCAACACCGACAACGGAACACCCACTCTGCTAACATATGACGGCAAACCTGTGTCAGGAAACAGCGTTGTTCCTCCACCTCCATCTCATGGCTTCAGCTCTGGTCCCTCTAAAAGAAAGTCAACCGCAGCAGACCTGCTCAGAAACACTCCACAGTTCGGTCCTTTTAGAGGTGATATCCCTCCCCCTGTGCCTACAAACATCCGCCCAGAAAATATCCCACAGCTAAAGTTCAAGTCAGATAAGAGACCTGCTCACGCAATGGCTCTTACGTTAAACCCCGAGCCCACGACTCCCCAAGGAAGAACCCAGCTGTCTCTTGTCAGACACGTGGAAGAGGAGGAAGCTGCTGATGGACTAATACCAGAGGCATCGGAACTGGAGGAGTATAAGTATGGCGTATCTGGGGAAGATGGTGACAATTTAACTGCGCATAAAGACAAAGTTATCATAGTTTTAGCTGAAACTGTTGAAAACAGCGCTAATTCAACGAATGGGGAGGAAGAAAACAGTGATACGAAGAAACAAAGTGAACATGATTCAGAAAAATCCCACGTTCAAAAAAGAGACAGAAGGTTCGCTCACAATGTTCCTGGATACGTGAACGAAAAAGAAGACCACATGCACCTTGATCACGAACATCATCAAATGTTGGAGAACGGAACTTTGCCTAAAAACAGTGGGCTTAGGTTAACAACGAATCCCACCTATCTAATTGTTAGTTTGTTACTTTTTGCATATTACATGCTATGAACACTTTGTTTATGGATCAACGCAAATTGATGAACATTAATACGCGTTGGAAAATTTCCATCGTGATAAAAAAACTCATTTGTAATATTAAGACTTAGTGAAATGTAGTATTAAAAACAATGTGTGATTGTAAAATTTGAGTGTATCGAGTGGTTTATATAAATTACAACATCTAAATGATGTTTACCGAAAAATTACTTTAAGTTGTAAATATGCCGAATATGTTTGTATACTGAATGTGTATTAAACATTTTGTTTTTGTAGTAAATTCTACTATCTTATCGTTTATTCCTTCCTTTTTATAATACACAATTTTAAGCATGACATTTGTATTCCAGTGTAAAATCGTACAATTGAGTGAGCATATTTAAGAACCAATTGAAGGTTAAAAATAAGCGTAGGGAAACAGGAACGAAAATAATTTTTCAAACTATAATTATTTGTCAGATAACTAATGTAAAAGTTCCTAACTCAACCACTAGTAAATATTTTTATATCTACTTTGAAATGTGAACTTGATAAGTACAAATATCAGTAAATATTTTAAATATTACTGAGACGTTAAACTATACTGTACCCAGTACTTATTACATATAGTGTGTTCCAAGACTTTTTTTAGCTTGGTGGGAACAATAATAGTGTTAATAAAGTTACTTTACACGATGATGACGTCATATTATTCTACGTCAC
Organism: Allygus modestus; assembly: GCA_963675035.1. NCBI lineage: Eukaryota > Metazoa > Arthropoda > Insecta > Hemiptera > Cicadellidae > Allygus > Allygus modestus. The sequence goes on from OY776111.1 coordinate 214,223,301, forward strand.
AGATGATTGTCATTAAAATAATAGATCCGCCAACTTTAAAAACTCTTTTAATGCCCAATTCAAATAAGAACTTTTGGAAGATTTTACCCTAAAATAAAGATTATATATATTTATTGAATAAATGCCAATTGGTTTTCCAAAATTGCATCTGTTATAAAGAACCTTAAACTTTTATGCATAAAAGAACCTTTCGCGATTATGATAATGCTGAAATAAAATTAAACGGACGACAACTTCAAATTTAAGATTACTAAGTCCATGGACTCTATTATAAGAGTAACTTTACCAAGCTCGCCGGATTATTAGATGTTATGGGAAATAAAAAATGTTACAAAACTCCAAAATATATCATTTCAAAATTAAATATTGATATATGATTGACTTTTATGCGTTAATGTGCATACAATGGATGGCTCGAAGGACTAACTGTTTACAATTTATTATGCAAATAAAATGGTTCTTAAACCGTAAATTAGCTTAAAGAAAAGTTTGTAAGAACTTTTCTGAGAAATATCATTGCTAGTAAATGAAAATGAATAAATTGCGTTAAAAAATAGTCTTGCTACAATCAATAACATGTGGAATTTAGTTTATTTATGACGATCTATTGAGTATAACCACAGTGCTTAGTTTGCCGTTCATTAAGTAATCTTTCTTAGTTTCGATTATTAAACTATGTTTTATATCGTCTATTTGTTATATGATTTACGTTAATCCAAAATATTTATTAGGGAAACTTTGATTACTTAAACTACTACCTTCTGCCCTCTACGTATATTGTCACCTCTACAAATCATAAAGACATTAATATAGACGCAGTCCATCCAGAAATCTCGTCAACGACGCAGGGAAAGATAATTCAGATATTCATACTCAGATAGTCATAAAATATACATACCTTTTTTACCAATGCCATTTATAGTTGATGAGTGAACGAAGTGAAATCATCTTTGTATTAGCAGAGGTAATGATTCCTTGTTTGTCATTGTGTCACTATATGGGTGTGTGTGTACGTAATGCTATAACATATAAATGGTTGCACGGACCGTTTTAATATGTTGCATAAATATTTTCCAATATACTTTACCAGTTTAAAAATGGATTACGTGTTCATTTAAATTTGTTTTTATAAATAAACTTTTAAAAGTTATATATTTCCATAAGGTAAATCACTGGACACGGTTACTGCTAGGTAAGTTCAACATATAAAGTATTGTTTCGTGATTACAAGAAATTACTTACAAATTATCCTATTTATATTTTGTATGATCACATAAATTAAGTACTGTACGTTTAACAAGAATTCACTCAATTTATAAAAGGGTTTTTAAATTTTTAGATTAAAACACGATCACCAGTTTTCATAAATAAAAACAACGTTATTCTATAATTTGATTAAGGTTTTCCGCTAGATGAACTCAATTATTTTATATTTACATCTGCTGCTGAGCTTTTTTGTCAGCGTATGATATTTTTAATAACCCCGCCGTAGAAAAGCTGCGAACTCAGCAAATTTACTGTAATTGAAAAATATACCTCACTACTCAGGCAACATTGTATGTTGGGTTTTGTTGAAACTTTTGCACCTTTGATAATAAGGTGACTTTCGAACTTACTATGTTTCAACTAAATATATTATTAAATAAATAAGTGTGATATAACAATTTATTGTGTGAGAAAGGTGTATCCCTAGATTGATTTAGAAAGTTCTGTGGCCGTTCGTGTAAAGCTAAAAAACTCAAAAATGGTCATGTAGAGGGATTTAAACAAAATCCTTTCCGTTTATAGTGTCAGCCAGTTTGTGCTAATTGAGTAAGTACATCTTTGGACCGGTAAATGTATTGATTTGAAACTTAGCATAGATTTTGTCTGTACATAAAGTTACTATGGTATTGAATTTGAAGTTTCTACCTTTAACCATATTAAAATGGAGGCCAACTTAGTTTTTAGAAGCTAAATACCTTTAAAACCGCAATATTTAGGTAAGAGAACCCATGAGCACCAACAAATTTGTGTTGGTTTTTTTCATAAATATTTCTGTTACAGTTGTAACCATCAAATAATAAAATACCCCCGTCACAGCAAACCTGCATACACAGCGAATTTCCAATGAATATATAACATAACACATTAAAACACTTCACGGGATTCATAAGAACAAACATTTACAATTAACAAACAAGCGATATTTAAAATATTAATTATACTCCATAAGGATAATATTGGGGATGAGTACGCAGGTTTGCTGCAACAAGGAACAAAAAATAATGGGTTTTAATGCAAATATCAATAGAACTCATCTTAGTGAATTCACATACAAAGTTTCATCCATAGAAATTCATAAATAAGTATTATATGACATTTTAATTATTTTCCATAAGAATAACATGGGGACCAACCACCTACGGCACGCTTCCGCTCGGTATGGAATTGTATCGATCCCTTGCGGGGCACGGGAGAAAAAATGCTAACAAATAAAAACTCGTTGTAGATACAGATCTTATCAGATCATACCAATGTTGTGTTATTATTCGTACCTATGTAATAACAAGCACACTGGTGTTTTTAACGAAATTGTTGGCATGCAAACAGCGGTTTTAGTAAACGTTTACAAAATTAACAACAGGATTAAAAATGTTAATGATAAAATTACGAAACCTTAGGAATATATTTACAATAAACCAGATATTACTCCACACAAATTTTAGAACGATTGCTCAAACTGTTTTTGTACAGTAAATGTTTAAACTGAACTTTTAGTGCGGATCTTCGGAAAACCCGGTACATTTCCTGTTTTTTTTGTATAACAATTTTTCGGCTTGACCAAAATTTTTTTTATTATTATCACACAAAATATATTTAGTAAAGCTTCAGTTTAACATTTATTTCATTACAATCGGTTAATCCATTCCAGATATATATGGTTTCAAACTCGAGGGCACATCTTTTTTTCCCTGACGTAGGTTTGCTGCTACGGGAACCATAGGCGAAAAATTTATTTTGTGCAAACAACAATGAAAACAACCAGATGAAGCCATATACCAAATTTCGTCAGTTTATAAAGATAAATTGTATATCTCGCTTAGATATACAATTTTCTTTTCCTTTATAAGAATAACATTAGACAACGTACTGTGTTTAGCACTTTCAATATCTCAGTAACCAATTGATGTAGAGCAATGATCAAAATACCAAATTGTTTGTTTTTTATGCTGAATTCAATGGCAAAAATTAAAATTTGATTTACATAAAAACTACATGTGTAAACCCCAAAAAAAACTTTTTTGGGGTACAAATCCCCCCTTCGGATGGTGCGAATCATCTGGTTTTCGAACTCGTTCAAATAAATGGTTCTTTACACATTCGTACCAAATTTCATTAAGATTGGACCTTTTTTACGGTTAATAACTAAGGGAGATATAAAACTTTACTTATTCTCCATATGAATAAAATGGGGGCCGAGTATGCAGGTTTGCTGCTACCGAGAAAATTCAACGAAAATCATTTTTTGGTGCTAATATCAATATACCACAACTAGTTGAAGCCACATACCATGTTTCATCGATATATATATACATAAATAATCGAAATATAACATTTGATTTATTCTCCATAAGGACAACATTGGACAACGTACTGTGTTTAGCACTTTGAATATTACTGCTACGGTTGGACGTAAAACAAAAATTAAAACGCCAAAATGATTGTTTTGTAGAGCTAAACTGATTGGTAGAAATAAATGTGGAATTTTTAGTGAAATTATCAGAAGAAAATCTAACAACCGTATTCCCCATAAGATTAACATGGGAAATTTTATGGGCACATTTTTTTACTTTTCTCCACAACCACTAAACCTAGCTTAATGATTCAAATTACTAATTTTTTTGTTATTATAAGCTCTATAAAATGGCTATAACCAAAATATAGTGCTTTAAAATTTTAGGGTAAAAAGTTCAAAAAACTGATTTTTGGAAAATTTTAAACCCCTTTGCCCATAGACTGATCGATCTGGTTTTTGAACTTAAAGTCAGTCATAAATGTTACTCTCCATATGTATGCCAAATTTCATCGAAATCGGACGCTTCTTTCAAAAGTTATCGTGGTAACGGACACATTTATATATATATATATATATATATATATATATATATATATATAGACGTATATAAGGCTTTTCGAGGACCTGACTTTCCCAGGACGTGTAAGTTTATACGAAAATACGTATTTGCTACATTTCAAGGACCTATATACTGAAACTGTGTATAGGACTTTTTCGGGACCTGACTTTCCAGGACCCGGATGCAAAAGCGCGGGAATGTGCTGGTTTTTATAGTTTGTTATTACTGGTGCAACTTCGGGGCGTTAGATGACGGGGCTACGCCAAGCCTTTGATCTTATCGCCTGCCGCCCGATCCCACTTGCAACCCCCCCCCCCCATACCCGCGGCGCCCCGGCGGCACAGCGTCCGTGTACCATATTTCTGACCACCCCTAAAAAGTCAACCATTTATTACTAATGCCATAACCGAGTTCGGCACCTAGAAGGTACACAGTAAGACCACTTAACTAATTATTATCTTCTTTCTTTCCCATAAACTCTAGCAACCCAAACCCTAAACTCCTTTGGCTGTACGTTCTACAATAAAAATAAACGGTTGAAAACCAACGAATTATGATAATTCATTCCGGGGACTTACCTTCCCGGTTTACCCAATGCTTATTTTTCCAGCTTTATAAGCTGAATAGCGGGCAGTTTAATTCCTAGAACCTAGATAGGTATTTAAAGAATAACATTTTTAAAGAATTGTATCAGTCTGCAATAACTATTAGCCAAATGATCTTATTTTAATTGCATTTTACCCTTCGTAGCCTAAATAACTATATTATGTTTATAACAAATAAGTCTTGAAGTATATCGTGAATAGCCCACCTATACTTATTAACACTCCAGGATACAATAAACTAATGACGTGGATGTAATTAACGAGATAAATTGCTCGATTTTGTGTAAAATGTTTATTAGATCCACATTTATTTTAATCAAGGAGTACTTACATTTGACAGTTTACATTTAACAATGTAATGAGTTTAACAAGTAAAAACAACAAAATTAATAAATGAAATACAAAATTATATAACAAATATGTTCTATGTTCAGTTAATATTTATAATTATTAAGATAAATTTGAAATATATTCTTCATCGGTGCCGTATGAATATCGCTTGCACCAGCCTCTTTTGGTAATTACTGATTTGAATAGTACAGAAGTGAATTAATAATAACTAGTGGCTGAAAGGGGTTTTAATCCCCCTAGCCCCCTAACCTTTCTCCAATACTCTGCCTTATGTGATTGTTGTTACTCTTTTTATGCTGTGGAAAATCATAATATATACAAATGAATGGCTATTTCCCTTGGTTCCGCCCAGTTGCGGATCCAGCTTTAGAGTCAAGGGGGGGGGGGGTGGGTGAACTTAGTAGTTGAACGCTCCCTCCGATTAGTATTTTTACGGATAATAATTTTAATAATAATCAATTACCAAAAATAACAGTTAAACCCAACATACACCAAAGTGAACTGAACTAAGATCGAAAAGGCAGAACAGCGTTCATGCGCAGTGTAACGGTGTGATGACTAATAATATCACGTAGACACAGTGGATGCGTAGTCAAACTCCCGTTGCCATGGTAACGTGACGCACGCTCCACTCTGCCTGCACCTCACCGTCCCGCTCACTCGAGCTACCATTGTTCTATCGGAGATCTTCTGATAACTACACAACGTTAATCTTGACGTTTTCCGGCACCCACACCCAAGTACGCGACGGTGGTTTCGCGGGTAAAACAGAAGCAGGGTTTAAAGGGCAGTCGCGTCGCGTCGTTGCGTCAGTGCAGCCAACTGTCAGACGTAATCCGAACGAAATTATCGCTCCCATTAACTGTTTACCCTTAGTTCCACAACTTTAGTATGCATACAGACCGTTTAGAAAAATAATCTATGGTAGATAATGCATAAATTGGATTGGCGATAAAGAATTAATCGCAACACATTTAACCAGAAGCAAATTACACAACTGCACTATTTTTATACAGAATATAACAAACATTTCTTAGCTTGAGGGGGGAGGGGCGATCGCCCCCCTCGTTCCCCCTTGGATTCGCCACTGGTCACGCCATCACTTGAGAATGAGTGCACCAAATTTAATAATTACTTTTTTGTGCTCGTTAATGTCAGCACAAGGTTCTTATAAAAGAAAATTGTTAATCCGACCTAAGGGCTCTGTCCCACAGAGCTTCAAAGTTCCCATTTCTTTTATTAAAGTTGAGTTAATTACACCAAACAGCTGTAAACATACTTGAAAGACATAAACATATGTTCATTATGGAAATTTTAAATCACTTAAATCGCGATCAAATTCTTTATCCGATAGGCGAGTGAGCGTAGCGAACGAGCTAATCCGAGAGGCGAGTGAGCGAAGCGAACGAGCTCATCTTGAAAATGAACGAGTATATGACATAAAACAAATTCAATGACATTAGGACAGGACAACGTCTCTCTGGCCAGCTAGTAAAACAATATAAGTGAGAACACATGTCAGTTCGTAAACAACATGTAATTAAATTGTTTCATGTAAATAGAGCAGACGTTTTTTAATCCCCATGCTTTTCTTATGGAAGATGTTTTACGTTATTTCTCATTTGCTGGTAAATTTTATAAATTCCCGCTATTTTTCCCAAGTCCCTGGGATTAAGATCTTTAACTTATGCCATCTCCCATCATCCTCATTTACCAAACTCCCACAATTTTTTCTTACAGTATTATGTATACAGATTATAACATACGTATATTTAGTATTAAACTCAAATAATTGTTTTCAACGAATAACTAATAGACCTTGTGCGGATCATCGTGAAACCTGGGTGTTATTGGTTAAAGTGGTTTAAACCTGTTTTTTTAGGGTGGGGGTGAGCGATTGGCATCTGTTCTTAGTCTGCTGACTAAAAATCGCTTGTGATAATCATCTGTTACGCACCAAACCAAAAACATTGCAACCGCGAAGTGATTGTTATGCAAATCTCTAAGGTTAAGACTGTCCCACACATCTCGCGAATAGGCCTGAACATTTGGCTGAACATTCTCCCGAATGTTCACTGAACATTCCGTCCCGTATTCTTGCTAACAGTACACTATGGCCTAACAAAGGCAAACCATGGCGAGCACGATAGTGTACTCAGTGTGCTCGTGTATGTTCGGGATAGTTTGCCTGGCCATGATTTGTGTTCGCCGTGCTCCGATTTTGTCGGGTTTTTGGCACGAATAAAAAGAGATGAACGTAAGCGAATGGCGAGCATGGTATTGCATGGTATTGGGCGAGCGGTACTTGGTTAGTTCGGTGTGCACATTTGGTTGATTTGGTGCAAGACTCGTGGTCGCAACTCGTTCCGAACATTCGGCGGGACATTCGAGTGAATCATTTGGTGACAGTGTACGGGTACCAATAAGTTCATGCAGCTCCCAAACTTCTCGCGTCTACTCCGAACATTCGGAGTTCGGTCGAGCGTTCGGGCATATTCGCGAGAAGTGTCGGACAGCCTTTATTGATTAAGCCTAACACAAATTATTTTGATTTGCATTCAGCCTAGTGACTTTGTTGCGCCCATATGTTTAAACATTACTTTTATAGGTCAAAATATTTAAATTGCACTAAACAATCAGTAAAAGCAAATAAAGTTTTGTAATTGTAAAAAACTGCTGATCGAACAAGAACAAACATTCCAAATACTAGCCAAATTTTTTCCGCAGGAATAGTATTATGACACATGGTATTGTGAATTTCCCGTCCAACCTGATCCCCCCCACTCTTCTGCTGGCACCCCCTACTCAGGCTTCACGAAGATCCGCACGAGGTCTAACTAACAAATGTTTGATATAAACAAATGCCAGCGGTGGGAATTAATGACTTCAGGGTAATACTGTAAGTCGCATTTTGGCAATAAATAGGAGAATATAAACCACTTGAATTGGTTTCGCGTATTATTAACAATGTAACAATGCAATTAACCCTAATTTTAATTTTGGTTTGATCACATTAGGAAATTAAAAACATTCAGTTTAGGACATGTTTAACCAATGAAGATGTACGGATATGTAAGGATCGTACTGGAGACGAAAAAAATTTGACCGCTTTACCGCTTGTAATATGACCTACTTTAATATGACCTGAACTGTTCGAATGTTTTTTTTATAGTTTATGAAAATGTGAAATTCTCAAACTATACCACCAAACAGTCGGCAACGAGCCACTGACGGTTATTCTCCAAAGTCCTGTAAAAACTTCATTTGTGCAGTTATAATATATATTTTTAATTTGGATTGCCACATCAGTTGGGAATACATTAAGGTCCAATATTATACATATTTATTTTTCAATCGGATTTGTGTAATTTGTTATAAATTGCCAATGTATCATGTTAAAAAACATAAAAATAGGTGTTTTAAGGTCTTAATTAATTAGTTTAACGGTTTGATATTATTTGTTACCGTTGGAAATGCCTTTTTTCATTATTACTAGTGATCGTCCAGAGGTCGAAATTCAACCAAAAATAATTCCACATAAATCCAAAGTGGCACAAACGAATAATGACTCTTTGCGTGATTTTTTTGCCACATCATGCCTGAGCATTTAAATAACATTCAGTTGAACCAGTGTCCTTATGCAGAATTTCACGAATAACCTCTCTTTCTCTCTTTCCCTCTCCATCACACTCTCTTCCCTGAACTCTCCCCTCACATCCAAGTTTATTTTTGTTAACATGGATTTAAAACGGATAAAAGAAGGGAGTTAACATTCCATTAGCCAGTAATACTTTTATTTATGTTAGTTCTGAAACATCTGTTCTTGATTTTCTGCTACCAATTGTTATTATATCAGCTGTCAAATATACATTTTAATTAATTCCTATTCTTTCATAAGACTAGGGGCTTGAAGGGGCCAAAACCCCTAGCCTTTCTCCAATACTCTGCCTCATCTGATTTTCATGTTAAAGAAAATAAAACATTATAGGTAGGATCACATGTTTTTGGGAGCAGCTCTATTACACATGATATCTATGGACCATTGACCCTCTTGTAAAACTTTAAAAAATACAAGCGGGTTGATGGCCCATCGAACCGTTTAAGTGAATGAAAGTTATATTTACTAACTGGGTCGTGGTCCATCGACCCAAAATGAGTTATTTATAAAATATACAAATTTTGTCCGATGTACCATTGGCCCTCTAAATTATTATTGTTTTAACCGGGTATATAGCACATCAATATGATGTGCTATAGAACCTATTTCTCTAAAAGTGTTTAAAGAATGGAGTGGCTCTATTACACATCAGATCGATGGACCATCAAACCTTTCTTATTTAATAAATATTAGAGGGTCGATGGTCCATAGATCTGATGTGTAGAGCCACTTCATTTATTTAAACATTAATATAATATAGGCTATATTAAATAAAAATTGATGGCCGATTGACCATCAATTCAATAATATGCCGAGTTTAAACATGTAAAATAACAGTAGATTGTGTAAAACTAAAACCACAAGTATATATATATCTATGTAAATATATAAATATGTTGTCCCGATGGTACATATTAACAATATTTAATTAAATTAATTTAACTATCCACCCCAATTGGGACAATTTAGTTATTGATAGTTATCTTCAGTTATAATGGGATATTTTAGTTATATTTAGTTGAGGCGGAGTTATATTTATCCATTACAAAGGCCATTAAATAATGGAACAGCATTCACTGCTGAGAAGGTCTGCTCATTTTTTTAAGGTTTTGGCTGGATATTGAAATATGAGTAAGGTTTGAGTCCGTGCGTGCTTGCTTTCTTCCCTGCTTGCCTATATGCTTGTTTGCTTGCAACTTTTATCTAAAAAACGGAACCAACGATTTCCTTCGAATGTTGGAAATAACTAATTTCTGGGATAAAAATAAGTTCTAGACAGGTCTCATCCCCCGAAAAAACCAAATAATGTTAAAAAACGAAAATGAAAAGTTAAAAAATTAACATTGGGCTTATGGAGATTAAAATCAAAACAACAGAATTGTAACAGCTGTTTATAATCAAGCTGTTTATAATTTTTTATCATAGCGAAACACGTCCGCTTTACTACTCCACAAAGGTATATACACAAAGGTAATATACAAAGGTAATATACACCTTTTAAAATAATGGCACGGCAGTGAAACATTGGGTGCGGAACACATAAGCCCTTGCAACATGGTATTTAAAGCTCAGTTTGTCTCGGTAGTCATTGTAATATTAGTCATTATAGTAGTCATTATAATACTGAATATTTTATGTGATTTAAGTCCACCATCAATAAGTCTAACAAACTACAAGTGTTGTTGAGCAGTTATTTGAAAGAAGCTGGGTCCATAAACAAAAAGAGTTTAACCTTATTCCCGTTCCAATGAGGCTCGGCTCTAATGACCTTCAGCATTCATATGTTAATCCTGTACTTCCTACATTGATAGAGCAAATAATTGACAGCAGGCAATGCACTATAATCAGAAACATGTCTATAAAATCCGTCCCGCATGTCCTTTGGGACTTATCGCTCCGTCGGCCTTTAAAACTGTAAATTAATCAACACTGACGTTAGTAGTTAACTGGACCGATTGATCATACTTTTGTCAGGAGGATAGTTAGTACATCAGAATTAAACCTTTGCCTACTCCTGCTCCAAATATGCTTTACTTCATGGTTCCCCGAATGTTGGAGCCATCGAATTTAAGGGTTATTTAATGTGGCTAATCACATTGAATAATATTGTTTTGTATAGAAAATTATTCTAAAAACTAACATTGGGGTTATGGTTAATATTTGTAAATAAAAACAAAAGAATCTTAACAGCTGTTAATAAAAATCAATCATTCAATCGTAAAAATAACACTTACTTGGTAAAGTGCACGTCATTTGGTTGTGAGAATAGTGGTTGGACCTAATGTGTAGACTGAACTAAATATACATGATTATAGGTTATTTATAGATTATAGAGAACCATTAAATCTGAATATTGAATAAAGCGACATCTCCAAAATGGAAGTAAACGATCAAATAAGCAAAACAAATCAATATGCTCGCCTTGGAGTGGAACAGAGAGTATAATAACTCTAGGCATTTTTAACGAACTGACTGGCTTCTCGAGCAAAGCTCTGTACCCCAGGTGTTTAACAAATGTTAACTAACTTCTCAAAAATGAAATCGTTATCGCGAGCTAAGCCGCGACGGGCTACTAGTTACCTTTTATCAGAATATTTGGGATTATCACAACCTTAATTTATAATCTGTGCCTGTTGTAAAATAATGTATATTTGGTTTCTGAAAATAATTAAATCTGCTTGGCCGTTTGTGAAGTCATTCAATTGAATTCATCAACGCAAATAATAAGAATCTAGGAAATGGACGCGCGAATTACCTTCATACAGTGATATTACGTAATACATCTAGGGAAATATTATATTTGTAACTGCAACAAGTTATTTACGATGAACTAGCAACTGCTGTATATAAAATAAACTAATAGTATCACATTCATCGTCTTGGTAAGCTGCTATCTAAGCTGTTACCAGTGTTTTTAAGCTGGAGAGACACTTTACAGGGGCGTGCAGGGGCGAGCGGGACTTATTCAGTCTCTCAGCTGGCATCCTGATTGGCATTTAATACGCGTTGCCAGCAGTGCCAACATCACGCGGTTACAGTGCCCCGTCTTCTGAACTGTTAATAATTAACATTCCTTACTTTTACCGTTGGGTTTAAACTACCTAGTACACTAATACATGTATATCGATAAATATATTGTTGACTGTTGTTCTTCTATGTAATTATAATATTTCACCACCTTTTCATTATACATTTCAACATGGCCTTCGAATTCTGGAATATTAATGTTTTTGATATAATACTGGCTAGAGAACTGACTATATTGAAGTCATGTTATTTCACTGTACCTAAAAATATGCCCTGTTACTGGAAATTTGTATTTTAATTGGTGGTGGAACCCTTCATCAAAGTGTTCTTCTCGTAGGTTGAGTGGACCAGTGAATGACCACCCTCCAATGAAAACAGTTTTGATAAAAATCATTTATAATAAGGCTTTAAATCTAAATACAAAAACTAAAACGAGCTTAAAGACAGTAGTTACTTTATACTATGATTATATTATTAACTGTGCTAGCATTGTTGATAATTATTGTGTGTATTGAAGCTTTGTTTTGAATGTTTTTGATGTTGCCAGCTGAGGATTTATATTGCTGAGCTATTGTATTTTCGGTAATGCAGTATGCAAAAATGTAAATGTAATGTAATGTAAATAGGCTTTCGCATGTATACGTTTTGTGACAATCCACAGTCATGAACAATTTGTTTCTTATTTAAAAATATATATATTTTTATACTTAATTAAATATTTGTCCATAATTTCATGTTCATTGACTAATAAACCTCTTATTCATTTCTTGCAATACCTACCAAACATCGAAAACCATAATTTTAGGTTCTTGCTGGTAAGACATTTGCTTGTTATAAGCACACCCTTTGATGGTACGGTTGCTTTTTTATTCAACTTACTTGACTTGAACCTTTTGTTGTTGAGCAACTACGTGCATGGCGAATTCTGCTAGTGCTCTGGCTATGCTATGCCTTAGTAACTTGCGGATGCGCTAGGAACGTGAAATGTCCATGTAGCTTGTTACTAGAAACCATCGGAAAAATTGCCAAATCACATAATTTTGTAAACATGAAGTTGTTGAAATGTTAGAGTTTTTTAAAGTCTTAAAGTTAAATCGTTAAACTTAAAGTCACGTAAACTGCCTTATAACTTAAGGTTGTTACTGTTGGTTCTATCCCCTAACAATATTAACAAATCGTATTTAACAGATTACAATAGTTAAAAATTCGTTTACGATTTTCATTATTCACAAACACTTGGTAATATAGGGCTGTGGCCTATTCATTAAAAAACTACACGTCTACATGCTAGGACCAACAGCAGTCACATGAACAGTTTATTTATAAAAACCCACAAGAAATAATTAAAATCTCTAAATTGTTTTAGATATTTTGGGATGATGTGCTCTCATAGCAGGTGGGAAAAGCCTTAAGTACAAATGTTGTCAAATTAGGATAATAATTTAATCTTTGCCTATGTATTTTACTTAGAGAGTTTTAGATGTGTTTTTACTTAGAGAGTACCTGGTGGCGTAAAAAATGGCATACGACATATCGTTAAACTATATACCAGGAGTCTCATATTTTGGTATCCGATTTCTGAATATGATGACTTATATGAAACAAGGTCAAATCAACAATTTAAATTATTTCAACCCCTCAAAACAAAATGCTTAATATTAGTTAAACATTGTTTCATGTTTGTCAGTTATGATCCTATAAAAAAATAAGCCCATCTTTGCAATGCTATAAAAGTCTTCTGAAATGAATATAGCATGATTGAGACTTTTTTATATTCGGTTGATCACTATGTTCAAAATATATAGCACAATAACTGTACAAATATGTCAAAGTTTAAAGATTACGATTTTGTTGGCTATTTAAATCATCAAAACTGGGTATATGACTGCAGATATATACTTAGTACGATGTGCACATAATGTGTGTTAGATGGTATGCTGCTAAGAACTATACTAGGACGAGAAACAATTCAAAACCACGAAGAGATGCCTTATGTAAAGCTCAAGCGACTACTATTGTTCGTTTAAAGTAGAATTTGTGGCATTGTATTGTATAGGTAACGCTATATTTTTCAAATGTTGGCTATTTGTGAAGGTCTCTTCGTCGTTTTGAATTGTATGTCGCTCTAATTACTGATTACTTACTGGTTCTATGTTTTATTTCCACATATTCTACATGATTTTCAGGATAAGTTTTGACCGAATTCAGAGAATTTTCTACGGCTATTTCGTGGTTTTCAAAATTGTTTTCTATTTTAATACTGTAGTGAGAGACCTAATTTTTTGCACACAATACTTTACACTTAGTAGACCAGCAGTAGTAATTTAACCAGGTTTTATTATATCAACTCCTGATACAAGGGTTATTGAATGATTTTTTATTTAGGTTACGTGAACTACAGGTGAAAAATAGCTACCATATTTACTATGTTTTTGGAATGAACAAAATGTTTCATAAAAGACTTGGATGTTGGAATAAATCAATTCTACAGCATGCTCTTTATAAGGTTGATATGTATACTTGCTGGTATTTAAAAGTCTGTTTGTACAAATATAACGGTTGGTGGATCTAGTAATTTTCTTAATCAATCCATGCAACAGCATTTATGATTGCATTGTTAACAACTACAACCTATCAACGGAGTTATTTGCCATTTCGGATCGGATCTTAAATTTGACATGAAAACGTTGTTTGAAATTAAGATTTTTACATATTTGGCTCTGTTACACATCAGTTCTATGGACCATCAACCCTCTAACATTTATAAAATAACAACGGTTCGATGGTCCATCGATCTGTTGTGTAATAGAAGAACCTTAACTTAAATGTTTAATTGATTTGTTGTAGGTTCGAAGGACCATCGAACCATCTGGCTTAATTCTATTACAATAAAATAACAGGTTCAATGGGTCATCGGACCAAACTTTAACAAATCCTTTTTAATTTAAAATTGGTTCCATAGAGCCAATTCTTTATTAAATAATATTATAGATCGCAATAGGGCGATGGACCACCGAACCAAAACGTATTTTTATTTAAGGTTCGATGGTCCATCGATATGATGTGTAATAGACCCAGCCCCCATGTTTTAATGCAAACAAAGCAGACGTTTTTAAATTCCTATGTTTTTCTTATGGGTAATATTGTACGATATTTCTCGTTTGATGGTAGATTTTTATAAATACTATTATTATTCCCGAGTCTCTGGGATCAAGATCTTTAATTTGAGCCGTCTCCCATCATCCTGCGATTTGCCAAACTCCCACAGTTTGGACATACAAATTTCGCTTACAGAATTATATATGGAGATTTGCATTGAAACTGTGAAGGCCTGAGGGACGTAGCCCTGATGGTCAATGTAATTTATATGGGGTTTCTGCACATTGACACGACAGTACCTTTTTTAATGGTATGCGTTTATTTCTCCTACGCTGCACACACGCCAAGAAAAAAGGAGGGACAGTTTTGTGCTTGCCTATTAATACAATGATAACTGCCAAATTATAAAAATAACCCGAAATTTACTAAAAATCAATCACAAATTTGAGGAAATGGAAAGAAAATTAACGTTGAATACAGAATTTAACCCGTAAATCAGGGATTGATATTAATTAGTAAACAATGCCTACCAATTTATGAAATTTGTAATGGAGAAAAGTAATAATATCGTCAAAGGATGTTTGAAAACTACATCTTACTTATTAGACAAGAGAGATGTTAATATGTCTTTACAAAGTTTATTCTCTGCTCCGCCAATCGGTAATTGCCACGTAAGATTTGTACCTTTAGTTAGTTATTTTTGAAAAAGTGTTGCGAACTATAGGTTGTGTATGAGTATAGTTTGTAGATATTGTACAACAAGTATAACTTTATGGAAATATAATATATTGTTGAGGATAAACTCTAGAAACAACACAAATTAGTTCTTTATTTATTATTTTACTTGGCAAAAACTATAAGATATCAGACAAATGTTAATTATTTACTAAATTTAAGGGGAATTTATTTTTTAACTCGTTTTACATTTATATATAGTATCGGAACAGGGAATATACACAATTTATACTTGTAATCATTTTAGTTGAATGACAAATAACAGAATAAAGAAGTAGTGCCACAGTGGTCTGTGAGTATAGCAAAATTATGTGGTTTTACAGGCCGACAAAATAGTCTGTTAAGTATTTTATAAATAATATTTCCATCCAAACTACTAATAATGATGTCTACTTTCTAATATGTCTACTGTCTAATATTAAACATCAAATCTTTTGGCACGTAACATGGTAAAACTTTCATTTTGTAGTGAGAATCTCAAGAAAAATTCCCAAACCAAAAGCATTTTAAAACAAATGCTCACGGCTCTTTGGAGTACTGATTAAAACTTTAAAACATGAAAAGTAATATATAATTGGGAAAGTGTTTTTGTAAAAAAAAACGTTTTCCACAACCTATAGAATTACAGATGAGCATTGCACCTTTAAAACAATGAAAAATAGTCAAAAGAAACAGAATGTCGAATGATTGACGTTGTATTTGTTTCTCTAGGTTTTGGAATGTTTTTAATGACATATTTGATTCTGATATCATGTACCATAATGGCTACATGTATCATTTATCATATATCATGCATGGTATTTTCTTTATATTAATAGGCAAGCACAAAACTGTCCCTCCTTTATTCTCAGCGTGTTCATCGTAGGAGAAATTGACGCATACCGTTAGAAAGGTAAGGGCTACGCCCTGAGGGCTTTCAAAGGTCCAATCTTAATCTTATGGAAGAACATTAATCAATGAAATTGTATTTTGACAGCTGATATAATAAAAAATGCTAGCACAACAGCGAGAATAGATGTTTCAAGAGTAATGTAAGTAAAAATACTACTGACTGCTGGAATAGTAACGCTCTTCTGTTATCCGTTTTAACTCCACATTAAAAAAAATAAACCTTGTGGTGGGAGAGGGGAAGGAGGAGGGTGAGCAAGAGGACCCACTAATTTATTTAGTTATTTGTGAAGTTAAGAACCATGCTACTGGTTTAAATGATTTGGTTCAACTACTGATGCAGGATAATGTCATGTGATAAAACATTCACGCAAAAACAGCCACTATTCGCCAATAATATTTGGACGTATTTCTAATTTTTGGGCGGTCGCTAGTTATATTTAAACAACAATCATACATCGTTATGTTATGTATCATACGAACCAACCTTTAAATGTTATAAAAACACATTAATACGGCACCGAAAATTTCACCGACCACCATAAAACACACGTACCCGTACCCATACTCTTATTACTCATGCCTCCTCCGTTACAGATAAAAGAAACACAAAATAATATTGGCTAAGACGAAATAAAAATATACATCGGTCGATTTTAAAATAAATCACTTTGAATTAAGTTGTATATTTTAAAGGTGAGAAATATGACAACGTTCAGATTTTGGGATTGGCAGTATGGTAACAAAAATGTATTGTATTACTGTACTATTAAGGGAAGTAGTTATTAATTTTATAAATTATGTTTAAAACCAGCAAATCAGTCGAAATTGATTTCCAACGTTAATTTTCGGCCGTCTGAATCAAAATAAATATTGAGGAATGTGTCCAAGTACAGTCATGCTATTCAGAATATTTACGCGTGATTGGAATCGACCCATGGTTTTAACAGATTCCTGACCGCTGTGCGCAAAACAGGTATAAGCCCTGCCGGGGTTCACGAATACGAACCAACCTTTAAATGTTATAAAAAACACATTAATACGGCACCGAACATTTCACCGACCGCCATAAAACACACGTACCCGTACCCACACTCTTATTACTCATGCCTCCTCCGTCACTCCCTCCCTCTTACTAGCTGCTCTGTTGACCACCTCCCCGGATTTTTAATAGACTAGGAGCGACGAGGGTATTTTTTATTCATGATACATAGTTGGGTATAGGGGGGAAAAATTGGTTTCTCATCTACAAAATAACGGAGGAAAAACGTGTTCCACAATCAATAGTGTGATAAGCCTACTATGAGAAATATCAAAAGAATCATGTTTTAATTTGACAAATCATGTATTTCTTCATTGTAAATTTAAAAAAATATTATTTAAAACTCCTAAAAGCCTCCAATCTAGTGCGTTTAGAATACCTTTTTATAATATCATGCCACTTTCACTTTTGCAAACAAGTTATTTCCTTTAAATTGCATCGCGTAAAACATTGAACGGCGAGAAGTGGTTTAATTTTGACGAACTTTGCGGCCTCAAGGAAGGATTACAGTTGTACACATTCTTCATTCATAAATTAGCCAAAGCGTTATCACGAGGCCTAAGCATTAAACAGTCCCATGACTCATTTTAGTTTTGAAACCCGGCAGTTATTGCACATTAAACACATTTTTAATCAAAAGCCTACTTTTAACTTTTAGTTACCTTTTATTTTTTAGAAAATTTGAACAACACAAGAAATACTTAACAAAAACTTAGTTTTCATTATTTGTACATCCACAGCATAAAAGCACTACTGTTTTTTCGAAAATATGTCCCCTTAAGGTTTGGCGAAGGACTGATCATGATTAAATCCTTTGGTTACTGTTTGTCAGGAATAAAAGTATGACGATTGATCCAATTCAAACGTATGAAGTAATATGATTACATTCATTAATTATTATTATTGGACCGCACACTGGTTGTTTACGTTATACATGGATATATATTAAGACAATAGGTCTTCCCACACTGAAAAACGTAGGCAAAAGAAGGGATCACTATATTTCTCGATAAATGTTGACTTAAGTGCATCCACAATATCAAAGTATAAATGTGCTACAATTGTGTGGCTTTAAAGCCGTTACTGTGTTCCACTCACCTTTTCTCATGTGTTCTTTTATTTTTTATGTTTCTTTATTGGTTGATAACAAAACCATATTTAAATGGCAATTACATTTCATATGTGGCATTGCTTAGAGTATTATTTGACAATACAGAGATCATAATAATATTATAAGAATAGTCAATTTTCCTGCCACAATGAGTGAATGCATGTATTTTGTTCATTTAATATCGTCCCTAGATATTTAACTGTCAATTGCACCAGGGAGTCATCCCACGGTTACCACTGATTTGACAACCCCATTCATTTGGTACCCAATACGTATAAAGTCAGGAGCGTCAAATTAGGCGGGGCGGGGATTTTGCAATGTTGCCAGTTTGTGCAAACAAACATTTGGGGGAATTTTCAGAAACACATATTTTCAGAACCCAGTGAACCCTTATGTGTTTTTCTTTCTCAGATGATCGGCTGGCTTGTTTTATAAAACTAGAACTGTAATTTCGTATCGCGATTCTGTATATTTAACAAATTGATTTAGTACCCAAAGAAACCATCAGATTGCGTAGGGGTACACCCGATGGTACACCACGGTAATCACGGCGTCTAACCTCGCTTCTGATGCCGGGCCCGGTCCAGTGAAGCAGGCTTTATGACCAATGTACGGTACCACCTTCATCAACAAGTATTAACAGATTAAATGAGTCTTAATTTTTATCAGAATTTGATTGAACGGTACCCGTATTTAGTAAAATAATTAGAGCTGACTTTATTGTTACAAAATGTCCAAGGTCATTATTGTCTCCTTTCCAGACACATTAATATTACATTAAATATACATTAATGCTTCTGTATTCTGTGGTTCTGTTTTTGTGTTTTAAGTTCGATAACAATTATTTATCCTAAAGTACCACCATGTAATTTTCTATAGGAGGTTGTATATAAGCAATCGATTTATTGATTTTATTTGAATTTGAACACCTCGGCAGATGCTTTAGTCAAGTAGTTTTCCACAGCAATCTCGCGAAAACCGCCTGCTTTGTGTAAAGCCCGCCATATACACGGCGAGCATTTTTCCTACACAAATGGTACCCCATCTATAGTGGATTTTTGCCCTGACGCAAACCATTTGTGTCGGGTTTCTGGCGAAGATCAAAGGAATCGTCGGCGTCCGAAAATGTACGACCGTGTGTGGATAGCTGTAAACCCAAATTATGAAGACAAATTTATAGGCATTATATATTATATTATACTATTAATAGACCTATTGTGTATTTTTGTATATTATTTATTATATACAAATGTTAAAAGTTTGGAATAACACTTTTTGTTTGATCATTTAAATCATTATTTATAATCCCAGGTAACCGTCGCGCGTCATATTTTATCTAGCGTTTTATTAACCAATTGAAACTGATCACACGATGGTCCAGACTGAATTTGGTCAGACTCCATGTTGCACCCAACCGTATAATTTACAAACGTTACACACAAACAAGGGGAAAAGAATCACAGAATCACATATTGAACAAAGGATTGAATATAGAACATTTACTAGAACAATATTACAGTTGTAGTAAATTATAATTTGAAACTATTTAAAATAATTATCGATGTTCTAAACTTCAATATTTACTTATTCTCAAAACAAAATATAAACCGATACAAAAACATATGAATTTATAAATTTAAACGTATGCATGGCCAAATTACAGACGCAATATCTGTCATCATGGGTCTCTCAGCGTTGCGAGTTCGTGCCCCAAAACCCACGATATTTAGTGTGGCCTTGGATTTTCGACCTAGACATATTGTGCCAGAACCTCATATGGTAAAAATACAAAAGCTCCCACACGCCTAATTTGACGATCCTGACTGTAGAGGATAAATTACCTCATAATGAATACAACAGATGCGGCGACTTCATTGCTGGCATCTTAACGTCACTTGCAGCCAATCACGGCCGCATTCAGCCATTATATTCCTTACCAATTTACCCTTTGATTTTTTAAACTGATTGTTATATATTACTAGCTGAGTAAACAACTGGTTAAAATTTCTGCTGAAACTACATCTGTTTAAGTAAATTATCTGAACCATCTATCTATATCTATAATACGCTAATCAGATTTTTGTGAACTGAACTCCTCTGTTATTTTTGAACTAATTCCGATTATTAAGGTGTCAACAAAATGGACCAGATTGGTAGTTGTGCAAAGTGGTTTTCAATTTTCAATATTTTTAATATGAAAGGCAAGGGTCGCCCTCAAAGTTCGTTTTTTCCATAAGATTAACATGGGGAATAGTTTGAATTCAGTTGCATTCTAAAACAGGTGATGAGTAAAATACAGGTAAACAGTAATAATAGTTGATTGCTCGATTTAGAGCAACAGGTCCACTAGCTAATCCTATTGCTCATAAAAATAACATTGTAACTTTAAAATTATCTGGGGTGAAGCCTTAAGGGATTGCCAAGATGGTAATATGCCTATATGTAGCCCAGGTAAATTATCTACTAACATCAAAATATTTAGCTCGATTGGTTTAGTAGTTTTTACGTTAAAACGGAACATAAAAGTCGACAGACATACAACACCTTTCTTTTATAAATGCATATGTTGAAGACAACCAACGCACATTAAGACTTAATTATTAAAACTATACTTAATAGTTATAGAATAATAATAAAGTAGTTATGTACTAATAAAGTAGTTGTGCGTGTGTGCGTGTGACCCACGTGAATTATTTTTGTGTAAAGACGGATGTTTATTCCGACCTCAGAGGTCCGCCCCACTGGATTCTTTTATCATTTCCCAACATCCCGTTTTGACGTGTGATGGTTCTTTGGATTGTTTTACAAATCCGCATGTCTTTAATGATGTCCCAACGTTGGATATGTCCCTCCTACCAACCTTAGGGCTCCGCCCCCTGGAAAAAAATGCCTCGTTGTTAGTTCCGTTTTTATACGTGACTTTAGCCAGTTATCGTTGATCCGAAACATTCTGATACTTTTTTTATAACATCAACCTAAGGGTTCCATCCTATTGGCTAAAACGTTGCCATGTCATTCTTATGGAGAAAACAGTACTCCAGGTGACTGCGAAAAAGGCTCCTCAACTCGGTTCCTAGACCATACGAAGTGGTTGGGGGGATAACAAACTTCGAATAATTTTTTCCCAACCTCAGGGCTTCACCCCACTGTCTTTTATATCACTTCCCGACTTCCAGTTATGACATGTGATGATTTTTTTATTAGTTCTAAAAACCCGCATCTCTTGAATGAAGCTCCCGACATTGGATACGTCCCCCCAGGAACCTTGGGGTTCCGCCTCCTGGCAAAGTTGCTTTGTTATTATTACAACTATACCATACCTTTGTAGGGAACCGAACGATTGGACATAATTTGTTTGTTTTTCCCTTAGGCCTCAGGACCCCATTGGCACCAAAAGCTGTAATGTTATTCTTATGGGAAAGAATTTGTACTAAATGGCTTGAAACGTCTATGTTACGTAGTTTTTTCGTGATAGAATCACAAACTATCAGACACACTTTGAGATTTAAAATATTGGTAAGACCCGATAGTAGGACAGCATCATATATATGATAATAGCGAGTAATGGCGACGTGTAACCATTTCAGAGTAACTACTGAACTGAGCGGCCAGGTTGGTGGGCCAGATTTCCCTTAGCCCAAGAATGATAAAAAATACAATATCCTTATTTAAATTAGTTAAAAGTTTGCAATTGGCAAAATAATGCTGGTTTTTTGCCATTTTTATCATCCTATGTATAAGGCGACATGCATTCACTTATGTTGAGAAAACTACAAGACGTAGAGCCGCCAGGTTGGTGTCAATAGATTTCCAGTAGCTCCCGGATGGTGGAAACTTATGATTGACTGATAATTGCCAAAAAAGCTTGTTTCTTTCAATTCTTAGTTATTTTTGATAATTTTGGTTACCACACTTTGTGTTCCCTTCTTTGCATCCGAATTCAATTTTAAGTTAATATTATTTTTGTAAATAAAGCAGACAACGGTACTTGATTAAAATTAGGTTTTTTGATTCAAATTCCAAAGCAATATGCAACAAAAATCCACGCTGAGTGGGAAGAGTAATAATTTGTTTGTATAAAAGTATCAGAAAAATTAATTTGTGGTAACATTCCAATTGTACCAATCAACGTCAATGACTTCCTAACTGATAGTTATTTACTTACAAAGTCTGCCTTGAGGGTATACTTTTTTATTAAATGAGCAGGGTATTTGATTTAATTTGATGAAGTATATGAACATTTTATTTTGTAAGCAACAATGTAATTTAGTACAAATTATAAACATGTTGTTTTTTAATTTTGGTTTGACGTGATCAATAAATGTATATGTATTTTGACAAATAAATTAGTTATTGAGAATATTAGTTATTTCAAGTTAATAAATAAGTAAGATATGCATCTAGTGTGTAACGAAACTGTCGTACTGGTTTTATTTTTGATATAGATGTACAGGAATAAATTAGTTTGAATGATATAACAAATTGTAAATATAAATTAAGTTGTTTTTAGTTATACATGTTTCTAATACCTTTTGAGGATACACCGTATTTACATTTTCCTTTGACCGAAATTTGCCAAGAGTGCCCCCGCCGGTTCACGGCCCATTGGCACTCGTGTTTCTATCCTAAATAACTTTCTGGGGAATTGTCTACACATTTCTATCTTTTGATAACATTACCCAGGGCCGGAGAGAATACCTATTAAGGGCTCTCAACCACTCATACCACTGAAGTTTGTCGTAAAAGCTGCCGCTGCCACTGAATGAAGGGGTACTTTGGCCACGTGACGTACGTGAGGGGTTCGCTACACTACCCTCCGCGACCCGACACTCGCCAGGCCACGAACAAAGTTGAAACATCGCGATTCGATTATGTTTCCCTTGTTATTGATAAATTGTTGAAGTAGCTACGAAATTATGAGCAAAACGAGTCCAAACACGAATAATTACAACGATTCTAAACGTGGCAAATACAACTCACTTGTACAAAGTACCAAGTATAATAGCCAAACAATATTTTGCAAAGTATTTGGGTTGTAATAACGTGTAATTTTATGTGCAATTGTTTTCAGAGGTTAAAAATAAAACAAGTGTTATGTAGTTAAAAGTTACTTGTTTACTGATTTCTTATCGTACGTGGTGTTGTAACATATATTTATAATTAGTAGGCCTACTACGGTAAAACATAAGTTTTCATTAAAAAAAAAAAACTAAAATGGTTGGTAAACAACATACAAATTAATATACCATAAACAATATATACAAATGCATCAAACATAAATAATACTTAAGAGACATTAAGAAATATGTACGCATTAAGATTAAATATTTCAATGCACATCATGGTCGCACCCCGGGTAACCAAAGTGCTTAATCAACCTCTCGGGTAGGTTAATTTTCATTTGAATAGCTTCAACATGTTTTATGAGTGTGGACTCATTGACCTTAGGTGCGTGTCTTAGGTGTGATTCATTAAATAATGTTATTTGTGAACATAAATTGCAAACAACAGAGCGCGGGATTATCATAAAAATGTACCGAACAAGTAAAACCAATACTAGCAATACAACAATATGACGAGCCCTTAACATTCAATTTACATTCATTGTACACGGTATTCATCACAAAGGTCCAAATGGCCCATATTAAATATTGTTGCCCACTTGTCACAGTGTGTGAAGCGAATTCATAAAACATTATATCTGTGTCGTGTTTGGACTCATTTTGATCGTCTTACCGTCTTTGGACTCTTTTAACGCCTTAAAAATAGCTACCTCGATAACTATGTCGGTTTGCATACATGGTCACTTTTCAACGGGCTAGAACTAACCCCTTAACCCCTTAACCCCCTACTAATCCTTTACTTACTTTCAATAATTTAATGAGTTGAAAGCAATATATCAAAAATGTAGTACCAAGTGTAGGATGATCTAATATTATTGTGTTTTAGATGTTCTCAAAGAATAAATATGCGTAATGAAAGCCTACGGCCGTTGATCCTTACAGCCGCATTCTTCATAGTAAAGTGACAAATTCCTTTGCCACCACCATCACGGGGTTGTCATAGGTATTTTTCTGGTTTCAATGGTAGGTGAGTTCCCGAATTGAAATTAATGCGTTTTGGGTATATGTATCTTAATTTATATCTGTTTTTGCTTGTCTGTGCCAGTGGAATTTTGCATTTAACATTTTTATATCTTAATTTTTTACAGTTTTTAACCCCAAATATGAAAAAAATCTGTCGACGTATTTTGGAGGCGTGCCACTCTCATCACTACATTCTACAAAAGAAAGATTAGGCAGAACCAAACTATATTTAGTATTCCTTAAATATTTTCAATCTAGTTTTTCAACGTACGTGTTTAACCACTTGCTAAAAACAGTAGCCTATAGTTGTGTTGGAAAAGTTTACATTTTCCCATTACTTTATAATAATAAAAAAAGTTGTTTTGCTTGTTTGTTTTCATATTAATAACCAACATGATTGTAATGATTCATGACCATGTAATCTGCAGTCGAGGCCATTAGTGCAGTATGCACTGATCGTGTGCGCAAAACGACTAGGACCGCGAGGGATCCAAGCGACCGCTGTGCGCAAAACGACTGATGGATTCGACAGATTCTTTACCACTGTGCGCAAAACGTGTATGCCCAGTCAAGGGTCCACGGGAGCTGAGGATACGTAAACGTATGGCAAAAAATTATTGTTGAATATTATTTTATGGACCATGGTGAAGGCTAAAATATATGACGTCACTTTCCCAAGTGGTTGATAATAGGAGGGGAGGGGGATAAACGTGGTGGAGCGCTATGGGTAAAAACTACACTATCTTGGTAATGATAGGATGTATAAAGTTAAAATGTCGTTCTATTCTCAAAATTATGGACAGCAATAATGGTTATAAGGTATGAGATCGTACCTCGATAGTAAAAGAGCTACATAATAACAAGTAAAACGTCATTCAAGTAAATTCTAAGGTTAATTTTTATTTTGAAATGTAATAAATCTGTATTTTTTATTTCAACTAAAATTACCTGGAATGTAAGTTACTTAGTACATTTTAGTGGTCATTTCAAAATAGATTAGCAGCTGAAAGAAAACATTATAAATTGCATGACGATATAATCAAAAATATTAACCTCTACTCAATTAATAATTAAAATCATAAATAATTATGTTTATACAATTAATTTTAATATAATATTGTTGTAAATAACCATCAGGAAAATAAAGATTGCTTGGGAAAAAACCTATACTTTACCATAATGGCTTCTTTGTTGGTTTTGTTATCTATAGTTGTTTAGATTGTTTAACATTATTTCAAACACAATACGAAAAATTTCATGAACAAACATCTGAACTTCATCTCCATCTCAACTCAACTCAATTTTAGTCACACCCGTGTGTGTATGTTTAGCAACGCAACTATACAACCGTAATCGCATCACAAACCAAATGAGGGTATTGTGACAGACCAGTGATTTAGGGTGGTAAGGTAGGAGTTTGAGAGTTACGGGTTTGGGAGGACACGCTCACGTTAGACTATAAAGTTAAAATATCATATTATTACTATTTTGTCAAACACATGATTATAGCTAATATTAAAACTAATAGTTACCTCTTTTAGGTTAAAACCTTTGTACTTCAACATTATTATTTTTGGTTATGCCTCTGTTATATATGAATTATTTTACTGAAGATAAATATGGTTTTTTCAAGTAAAAAATAGGCACATATAGAAGGAAATAGCTTTCTGCTGATACCAAATAATGAGTGATATGAAACTTTAGAAATTCTTATTCTCAAACTATTAACTTCAATTTAATGCCTTTAGAAGAGACTTTATATCTAAGTCCACATTTCTGAATACTAAATCTTTTACAGTAATGGTACATTTAAAATTTACTAGGTCAACAACGAAAAGCCAGAACTTTATATTTTAAAGCTGAATTAAAAGCGTAAACACATACTGAGATCATAAAGTGTCCCGTCACGGGACAAAGTGTGACTAGTTTATTTCACAATCGGTCAACATTTTCTTGGGCTGAGATACATGCAGACACGGGAAATAAGCAACCCGTCAATAAAAATCATACGTAATTACATACTATTTCACATAACCTGCTATACATAACTGCTTAGTTACACAAGTGCCAAACGAAACACACGTATGACCATTTAAAATTAATCTACCGTACAATAGCAAATATAAGAGTAACATGGCGGTGACCTAGACAAAGGGTGGTGGTAAGCGGGTCACACGTGATAAGAAAAATCGCAAAAACTACAGGTTTGTGTGAGACAATGATACATAAAAACGTAATAAACCAACCTCCCAACTGTAATATTCGACAATACAAAAACAACGCACGTATTTCAACTGCAGGCAAATAATATTTATACTAATAATACATCAACGGTTGTATTCAAACATCTGAAAATAACCATGACATGATTTGGTTACCATGACACGTTTTTTTCAACTGTAGTCATATTACAGAGTGGTATAAAACTCGACTACATAAAATAACTAGTTTGAAATACGTAATACTAGCTAAATTCATGCAAGGTTCGAAATATGATAAAAGATGATTTGGAACAAAGTAAAACAAAGCATTATTGTAAATTACAAAAATAGCAAAAAATATTTAAAACTCGAATTGAAATAACACCATCAATGGTAAATTCACCTCCCAAGCCATTGGAAAGTTATAGGCCTAAATACAGGCAACTGTACACAAGATAGGGGAGGGTGGTTAAATAAAATTATTGTCTTTAGTTTGACGGGACAGACTGTGAGTAGCTGGGGCCGCGCGCCGTGGCCGGACGTTGGTGTTGCTGTGGCGCGAAAATTATAACGGTTTCCTTTGTGAGCTCAATGATGAAATATTTGTACTGAGTGCAGTCTGCAAACATAAAGTGGTCATTTTGGGGACTATTACGCTAGGTCCTGGAAAGGCCGCATACCAAATTTTAATCTCAGGACTTAAGACTGTTAAAAACTATTCTGATTTATACAGAGTCCTCAAAATGACGTTTTCGTGTATGAAAAGCGGCGTTTTGAGGACCTGGCGCGAGGACTTGCAGGTCCTGAAAACGCCGCGTTCCAAGCACTTAGGTCCTGGAAAGGTCTTATATATAAATCTATATATATATATATATATATATATATATAAATATATATATATAAAATTGAACGAATAGTGTTTTTGGCATCTGGGGACCTCAAAACAAAAAGTTATCATGGTCTCGGGCTTAAGTCTTACAATGCCACCTGTGGTAATAGCCTCTTCCCTATGGGGGAAATTCGCTAAAACGGAGAAATTGTTATTTTTATAGGTTGAAACATGTTTTTGTTGCTATTATGGACAAACAATTATGATTTAAGTTATACAAATCCCAAATTCACAGTTGTTTATCATCTACAATTTAAGATTTTCATATAATTATAAATTGTTTGATATAGTCTGGAGCGTGGCCCTAAAGTTGTAGGACGTAAGTGATATGGCTGTGGAACAGAGCATAATATATTTATAGGAGGTAGGATAAATCCACTAGTTTAGTTAGATTTCGAAGTAAGAAAATCACCCTAGCAAATTTCTTAAAAATATAGGTTTTATGATGTCCTCAGATGAGCTTAGGATCGATTGTGAAGCCGAGCAATGTAACATTTATGAAGTCTTGTACCAGAGCAGGACGCAAAGAACATAAAAGTTTCTGAGTTTACCGTTTTTAAGCTTTAATTTGTTCAGACCAAACCACTCCCTAGCTGCGGAAAGCATAAGCTCAGACCTATCCCCGGCTTCAGACCACTCCCAGATGTTCCAAGAGTGGAGACGTCTGCAAATCTGAGAGCGATACCATATAGCTCAAAATCATTATTAGCCACCAAGAAGGAGACGAGAGGTAAGCGTAAGCCCCTCAGGAAGGGGGGGGTCCTAGACCGGTCCCCCTTCAGGACCGCTGGCGCCAACAGCTTACATGGGGTACCTCTGTGTTAGCTGAAGGCAGCGGATCTAGACCTGGCCTTCGAAAAAAATGGCACCAGAGCTGGTGAGCAGCGGTTCTGATAATGAACTAGGGCTGAGGTGATGGTCACCGGATGGCCCAGTTCGTCTGACAGCAGCAGGCGAGTATGATAGTTTCACGGGTTCGGTTGCTGCACTGCCAACTGGTACCGATATGTGTGCAGTGGTTCCAGAACTGAGCTGGAGACGATTAGGAGTCCAACTCTAAACGGGACCAGTATCAGACATTGGTGGGTGGAGTGAATGGATCACCGAATGGCCGTAAAACTGCTAACTCTTTGTTTGTTTTAGGACAACATGGTTGAGGAAAAACTATGTTTTCCAGGTGGGGATCCGTTTTGGTGAATCCCACTCCTCGTCAAAGGACTTGAACATGAATTCTGGGGAGGGCAATCTTTCAGCTTTTTTGTTGCAGGAACCTTGCGCTGACAG
Organism: Allygus modestus; assembly: GCA_963675035.1. Taxonomy (NCBI): domain Eukaryota; kingdom Metazoa; phylum Arthropoda; class Insecta; order Hemiptera; family Cicadellidae; genus Allygus; species Allygus modestus. The sequence continues at coordinate 214,252,395 of OY776111.1, forward strand.
GAATGGGGGGGACTGGAGCCAGATCTGAAGCTGAAGAGGCTTTTGCCCGGAGCTCTCTGGTATTGAGGTCTCCTCTCACTCACACTCAATTTTTGAACACTGACATGCTTGAAGAGGCACACAGCACAGACCAAGGTCACTTGGATGACACCCCAGCACCAATGTCTGTAGAGGAAAATTTGCCGGTCTCAGACTTGGAAGATCCGGGGAGACCTGCCTCTGATGATACAGATAGTGACAACAGTCAGCACTCTCTTCCCCTTGCGGAGCGGAGACGGAGGACTAGGGAGAGGAAGGAAGCTGCGCGAGTCTGGCTCTCGAAAAAAGAATGGTGGAGGCAGAAGGGCTTCTCCAAGAGGAAGAAGTCTGAAGCAACTCCAAGCCCTGCAAAAGAAAATCCAAATGCGGGTGTTTAACCGTTCCTGGAGAGGATCTCAAGGCGAGCACCACGAAGCGACCTAGAAGATGGAAATATATGAAACTTGTAACATGGGGCTTATACAAGTAACATTTACTAAATATTGCTTGAATGTAAAGTCGTTCAAAAGTTAAGAGGGGGGGCTTTATAGGATTATGTATTTTCCTATATACATATTTCCAGTAGACTAGAACACGACTGTTAGTTTGATATTTTGAGACGAAATTTGTATTGAGACTTACGTTATTAGCAATAATTTACATTTACATTTTTTGAGTTCGCTCATCCAATTACGGGAATATTTGAGCGTACTCCTAATTACTAAATTACGTAAACTAAATTTAGTTTAGATATGATTCTCCTTGAACGAATTCTTATTACGGGTATATAAATTTAAAGTTGTACATGTAAAAACAAACAACAAAAAAAACATCAATCAGGGATATATTTTAATTCAATACTCAATTACAATTTAAATCAGTGCAAATGTAATAGCATTGACTGATGTTCTTTATTAAAAATGTATACATATAGAAAGCTCTAAAATGTTATTCACAACACCACTAAGCGAATGAAATTAAACCTTCCCTTCATCAAATAATTTCCAATAATCCAGTAATCTCGCCAGAACTGTCTGTTATGATTACCGTTTCGTTACAATTTCTTATAAAACTAACTTTGAAAGCCTATATGTAAATTTTAAATAACTTGGGAATAGCCATATAATCCTTATCTCCTTAATAAAGAAAGTGTATATGCGGTGTAACAAACATGATGTAAAGAATGACACACTCTTTTTACACAGAATTACTAAAAATCTAATTCAAAATAGGTTTGCGCTTTGTTTGATATATTATAACTATATTATTATCTTATGCCTCGAACAAATATGTTTATAAATAAAGTATAAACATCTATGTTGCGAAGGTTGAAAATAGTTGTTAATATATTTTAAGACACGTGCTCGTAGAAGATGAGTTTCAGAAATGGCCTTGTGGTTACATTAACGTTAAAAATTTTAAAATAAATTGTATACAAGTAAGGTTGTGGATAACTTAACAAGTCCTTATTTTTGTGTGAATCAGTATAAGAATATAAATTAGTCACAAATTGTTCGTCAAATTGTTACATGCTACATTACAATGTGTAGCATTTACGTTGTACCTAAGTAACTCTAATGGGATCCACCGAAATAAAGCTGAAAGTTAGTAAAACTGGCTTTGATCGTGTGATATAACGATGTGTTCACGAGGTTTGACTTTGAGTACATTTTGCATTTTGGTAAAACAAATTTGTATAAGGACATTTGTAAAAGTAAGGTAAGCAAATTAGCAATGACTACATGTAGTCATTGATATTAGTGATATTTGAGCGAAACATCCAACAATTTAAGACATGTGCTCATGGTGCTGTTTGAACTATGCGAAGGCTCTCTTATGAGCCCCTTATTCAGTGACACAAGGAAGACGGTAAGTAATTTCAACAAGGAATGTTGGGCAGTTATCTTACATGTCAGGCATTTTTCAAAGTTTGTTTCCAATTTATTTGAACATTAGGGTTGTTATCCATTACTGTGTGCCTGTCACGTGACCATATAAACAGCTTTTTGACGACTGGAATATAACTAAAATAATGATGAGAAGACGTTATGAATTTGCATTACAACGAAAAAAGTAAAATACAGCATTTTTGCACTCAGTTGTTATAAAAATAACATCTTATTTTCAGTTAAAAACCTCACCAGGTTTTATTTCAAAAAGCGTTTTGTTTGAACATTACAGCAACTATTATATCTAACAGGTGTAAGTAATTGACACCCTGCGCATACTGATGTAATGAACTAAAGGAAGGTAACGTTAAAATACCTTTTGGCAGGATGAATAAATTGAAAAAAGGTCCACCGTAGGATTTGAACGAGATCCATCTTTGTACCCACTATATGGCAAAACAACTCGAAAGGTTTTAAGTTTATTGCGTCAATTATTATTATATATAATAAACTCACTCCTATAAAAACCTTTTTAAGTATTTGGCACAGTATAATCTTTCAAGGCAGTTTTATACGAATAGAAATATAGTAGTCATAAACAGTAAACTACCAACACAAAGCCGAGAACACGATATTATCAAGTAATACAACACGACGTTACGCTGAGCGGCGGTACTCGGATAAAGTGACAATTGAGTTTTGCTTCCATCTCAAAAACGCGGGATGCTGGAGATGTTTCTTAATATTAACTCACTTAGTTTAAATCGCTGAGACTCCCGCAGATTTGTATTCTCGATGGCGTGCATGTTATTTTCTAATGTAAAGACCCATTCTCCTTAAAGTAGCAATCGGGCGGGAGCGGGAGAACGATCAGAAAGGAGTTCGAGTGGCTGCTGGCAGAACGGTGGGAGCTGAAATTGTAGGAACCTGTAAATAAAATACCGTGTGTCCCACGAAGAGGTCGCTATTTTTGAACTAATATATCAGACGAATCGAACACGCTACAAAATTGAAACTCTACAGTTATAATAAATAAATATGCAAAAAAATACCCCCGAATCTCATTTGATTTTGATTAATCAGAACAAAATGGTAGAACATCAAAATAATGGTGCGTTTTCGTTAAAGTAATTTTATTTGCAAAACCATTACAGATTAACCCTTGATATTTACAATGTTATTAAGTACTAAATAAAATTAAAGAAATTAAAGAGATATGAAAGTGGCAAATCATAGATGAAATTAATTTGATTCATAACCCTTCATTCAAACTGATGTCCATCAATCGTTATGCACTGATGGCGACGAATAAAAAATGAGTCATAAGAGTTTTTGAAAAACTGCCAAGGTATAAACAACAGTTCCCTTCAATCAACCTCATTAATTCATCATCTGTCGAAATGTTTTGAGAATAAACCTTTTCCTTCACTAAGCCCCATAGGACATTGCGACAGACGTTAAATTAATGAGGTTGATTGACGAGGAACTGTTGTTGATACCTCGGCAATTTTTCAAAAACCCTTATGACTCATTTTTGTTACGTTACCATCAGTGCATAGCGATTGATGAACATCAGTTCGAATGAAGGGGTATGAATCAAATTAATTTAATTTATGATTTACCACTTTCATATCTCTTTAATTTCTTAAATTTTATTTAGTACTTAATAACATTGTAAAATACCCCCGTCGCAGCAAACCTGCGTCCTCAGCGAATTTCAAATGCAAAATATTTGTCTTAATACCACATAAAGCCGCATACCAAGATTCATAAAAATATATTCACTTATAAGCGATTTTAATTGTTATCCATAAGAATAACATTGGTAATGAGTAAGAAGGTTTGCTGAAACAAAGAACATAAACAATTCGTTTTTATGCAAATATAAATATAATTTAACTAGGCGAAGCCACATACCAAGTTTCATCAATATTCAATCATAAATAAGCGCCATATAACATTTTAGTTATTCTCCATAAGAATAACATGGGGGCTGAGTAAGCAGGTTTGCTGCAACGAGGAACAAAAAAATGGGGTTTTATGCAAATATCAATATAACTCAACAAGTTGAAGCCATATACCAAGTTTTATTAATTTATGTTCATAATTAAGGGAGTCATTACATTTTACTTATTCTCCATAAGAATAACATGGGGGCTGTGTATGCAGGTTTGCTGCTATGGGAATAATCAACAAAAAATCAATTTGGTATGCAAATATAATATACCAATACTACATGAAGCCATATACTAAGTTTCATCAACATGCATTCATAAATAATCGAGATATCAAATTTTATTTATTCTCCATAAGGATAACATTGGACAACGTACTGTGTTTAGCACTTTGAATATCTCAGCAACGGTTGGGCGTAGAATCACAATTTAAACACCAAAATGATCGTTTTGTGAAACTGAACAGATTGGTAAAAGCAAATGTGAAGTTTACATTAAAATAAACTGAGGAAAATCCAAAAACCTTTTTCCCATAAGATTAACATGGGCGATTTTATGAGCAGGTTTTTTTTGGATTTTCTCCGCAACCACTTAACCTAGGTTAATAATTCAAAATACTATATTATTTGTTTTTTTAAGCTCTATAACATTGTCAAAACCAAAATTAAGTTGTTCAAAAATTTTAGGGTGAAAAATGCAAAAAACTGATTTTTGAAAAATTTAAAACCCCCATAAACCCCCCTTCCCATGGTCCGATTGTTCTGGTTTTCGAACTTAAAGTCATGAATGTCATTTTACACATTTGAGCCAAATTTCATCAAAATCGGATGTTTTTTACTCAAGTTATCGCATTCACGGACATACACACACACATATATATATACATATGTATATATATATGTGTATATATATACATATATACATATATATATACATATATACATATATGTGTATATATGTATATATATATATACAGGGTGTCCCGTAAGTAAGTACAAAAACTTTAGGAATAGGTTATATGGGTCAAAATAAAAATAAAATCAAGCATAATGTTTTTTTCTAAAAACGCTTTGTTACCGATATATCCGCCATTTTGTATTTTTTCAATACAAATTTATATCTCAAAAACCATTAAATATTACTTTATGAAACTTGGTATAGTGTTTAAGGTAGAAATTAAATAATTGCAAAAAAATTCTGTAAAAAAATATTTTTCCGTTTCAAAATGGCGGCCATTTTAATTTTTCAAACTAAAATTACTAAGAAACAGCTGATTTTATGGAAAGAAGACAAGAACACTTTTCTTTAGTATTTTAAATTTTGAATCAAACGACACCAAGTTCAGAAGGATCGGGCAACAAATAGCTGAGAAATAACGATTTTTAGTTGTACGGGCCAGGCGCACCCTGACAACTTCTCCTCATTGTCTGCGACAATCAGCTAAAAATCAACTAAAAATAGTTATTTCTCAGCTATTTGTTGCCCGATCCTTCTGAACTTGGTGTCGTTTGATAGAAAATTCAAAATACTAAAGAAAAGTGTTCTTGTCTTTTTTCCATAAAATCAGCTGTTTCTTAGTAATTTTAGTTTGAAAAATTAAAATGGCCGCCATTTTGAAACGGAAAAATATTTTTTAACAGAATTTGTTTTGCAATTATTTAATTTCTACCTTAAACACTATACCAAGTTTCATAAAGTAATATTTAATGGTTTTTGAGATATAAATTTGTATTGAAAAAATACAAAATGGCGGATATATCGGTAACAAAGCGTTTTTAGAAAAAACATTATTCTTAATTTTATTTTTATTTTGACCCATATAACCTATTTCCAAAGTTTTTGTACTTACTTACGGGACACCCTGTATATATATATATATATATATATATATATATATATATATATATATATATATATATATATATATATATATATATATATATATATACAGGGTGTTTCACGATAACTCTGACAAACTTCGGGAAATTAATCCTTGGGTCAAAACAAGAAAAAAATGTTATATAAACATAGGTCCTAAACTCATTAGTTTCATTGCTACAGCCAAAAATATAGTTTTTTGTTTTTACATGTAATTAACTTATATTTTGACTTATAGACAAACTATTAGTAATCATAGTTTTATAAAACTTACATAGCCAGTAAGAGGAGGAAATTCTGAATAAGAATCAAGCAAATGTTTCGACTGGCATTCGGTAATAGTCCTTCAAAGATCAATTTTTTTATTAAAAAAACTGTGCCTAAAATATTTTGTTCTCATTTAACAGGCATTCACAGAAAAACTAACCAACCATTTGGGCTGCAAATTTATCAAAAGTTGTAAAACTTTATTCAGAGTAAGGTAATATCCATATCTTTCACTTTTATTAGTAAGATTTACTGGATAATAATGCAATACACTTACGGATACACAAATTAAAAAGGACAGTTAAATTGCTGTAAGCTTAGACTTTGCTTTCTTACAATTATTTTGAAATTAGTTTATTTATTTGATTTTTTTGGAACCAACAACCATCTAAAAATGATATTTCTTGTCACAACAAAGACATTTTTATACATTATGTAAATTATGTATTTCTACTTATACTTTGTTTATCAAACTTCAATATTTAATATTATCATTATCATAACTATTCTGATTCCGGACCAACTGGCTGAAAACTTATTAAAAGTTGTAAAATATCACACGGACCGACAGACGAAAAAGAAATAATCTTCTAAAATAGTTTACCGACTTTTTCTTTATCCCCTTATGTATTACACCCAGTTAAAATACACCTATTAAGCCATATTTTGACAGTGCACTCTGTTTAATCGTGTTGGCAACAGTAGGAAGCCCAATGATCAGCTGTGGTTTTTAAACAGCTGGCTAAACTCATTGTTGACTAACATTGTTATTAAAAATATGAACCAATAAGGTCTTGTGTTATGACAATCAGTTTAGCATGTTTACTAACAGTGAATATGCTGATATGCACTTTGTATATGGATTTTGTAATGGAAATTCACGAGCAGCTGTAGTTGAGTACGGTAGAAGGTACCCCAACAGGACTGTACCTAATAGACAAGTATTTACGGACCTACACAATCGTTTGAGAGAGACAGGTTCATTTGATAAAGGTAAACGTGACGGTATTATTCAAACTCCAATTACTGTGGAAGAGAACATCATAGTTTCGGTTCAACAAAGCCCAGGGACTAGTATAAGAAGACTTTCTCGCCAGCATTTGGTATCTTCTTCACAGACATGGAGAATATTAAAGAAAGAAGGTTTGTACCCTTACCATGTGCAGAAAGTTCAGGCTCTTCACCCCGGCGATAATGTTAAGAGATTTGAGTTTTGTCGGTGGATATTAGCAAATCGTAGGGTGGTTAAGTACATACTCTTTACAAACGAGTCCCAGTTTACAAGAAATGGTATTAATGATTCCAAGAACTGCCACATATGGGCTGAAGAAAATCCACACGCCACAGTGGAAACAAACCTTCAGCGAAGATTTTCAGTGAACGTGTGGTGCATTTTATTAATGATAAACTAATCGGGCCTTACATTTTGGATGGGACACTCAACAGTACGACGTATTTACAGTTTCTACAGGATAGTTTACCAGGGCTGCTTGAGGAACTACCCATCCAAACCAGGACATCAATGTATTACCAGCATGATGGAGCACCTCCGCACAGGACAGGCAACGTGGTTCAGGTACTAAGTGAGCGTCATAGAGACAAAGTGATCGCCCACCAAGGACCTGTGAATTGGCCGCCCAGGTCACCAGATTTGAATCCAATGGACTACTTTCTGTGGGGGTATATGAAAGCGGAAGTGTATAAAACAAAACCGCAAACCAGACAGGAGCTTCTAGAAAGAATCTTAAATGCAACTCAAAAAATCCAAGACAATCCTAACATGGTAAGAGCTGCGACATCATCCATTATGAAGCGAGCGAGGATTTGTCGAGATCAAAATGGGTTGCATTTCGAAAATCTCATAAGCTAATTTAAGTATTGTATTCTTTGTCCAAGAACTAAATCTAGGTTTCTCAAGGTTTTATTTGTTTGTATGTACAATTTTAAATGTAAATAAATGTAAATAATACACATTTTTAAACCAAGCATCCTTTTTTAACTAATTTTAAGTGGAAATTATGTGCCCTAAATTAGATGGATACTAAAAATAGTGAATATTTGGTGAAAATACATAAGCATAACTAATTTACATAATGTAGAAAAATGACTTCGTTTTCATAAGAAATGTCATTTTTAGATGGTTGTTGGTTCCAAAAAATCAAATAAATAAACTAATTTAAAAATAATTGTAAGAAAGCAAAGTCTAAGCTTACAGCAATTTAACTTTCCTTTGTAATTTGTGTACCCTTAAGTGTATTGCAGTATTATCCAGTAAATTTTACTAATAAAAGTGAAAGATATGGATATTACCTTACTCTGAATAAAAGTTTACAACTTTTGATAAATTTGCAACCCAATTGGTTGGTTAGTTTTTCTGTGAATGCCTGTTAAACGTGAACAAAATATTTTAGGCACAGTTGTTTTTAATAAAAAATTGATCTTTGAAGGGCTATTACCGAATGCCAGTCGACACATCTGCTTGAAAGACGATTGATTCTTATTCACAATTTCCTCCTCTTACTGGCTGTGTAAGTTTTATAAAAATATGATCACTAATAGTTTGTCTATAAGTCCAAATATAAGTTAATTACATGTAAAAAACAAAAAACTATATATAACTGTATATATATAAATTTTAACGAATAGTGTTTTTGTCATCTGGGAACCTCAAAACAAAAAATTATCATGGTCTTACTATGAGACCTACGGTAATAGCTTCTTCCCTATAGGGGATATTCGCTTAAATCAAGGATTAATTTGTAATGGTTTTGCAGATACAATTACTTTAACGAAAACACACCATTATTTTGATGTTCCTTCATTTTTTCTGATTAATCAGAGTGAAAAGAGACTCGGGGACATTTTTTTCATATGTATTCATTATAACTGTAGAGTTTCAAGTTTGTAGCGTAATCGATACGTCTGGTATATTAACTCAAAAATAGTGACCTCTTCGTGGGACACCCATATATTAATAACAAAGGAACCTTTAAGAATTTATTGTGTAATCAAAATTAAACATCCAAAATATATATGTATTTGGGATAAATATGAAAAATTAGGGAACAGAAAATACAAAATCAATTATGAAACACGATTAGCACTCCTTCCGGAAGATAGACGGCGGCGGAAAACGTGTTCCAATTAATTTAATTTTTAAGGCCTCAATTAAATTAGCTTCATACTCATAACTGTAGACATATATATAAAACTTCGAAAGAATGCTTTCAGCTTTTATATTTGTATTTTATTTTTGATTAAACCTATTTATTACATCCAATATAAGTATGCAACATATTAAAACTAATAGGTAAAAAGTGCTGTCATAAATTAAATTGTATTTATGTACCTAAAGCCAAATAGACTAATTAATTAAATTGCCAAACTTGCGGTTGGTATAACCATGAAACAAAACAAGTGAACTTGATTTATAGTAAACAATTCCGGAAGAAACATACTAATGACATAGAAATTTGTCTGTAGCTATAACAAGTTGAAATATCCACAACATCCACCAATATCGCTCCGTAAAGCATCACTAATAAGTTTTAGAAGCAATAATTAAACGTGTCCGTAATTGATTTTCAACTTTAGTGAAAGCCTAATGAAACCTTTCAACAAGCTGCTACTCAATTTGTAAGGGGAACTACAATTCGCAATCAACTTTAATTTTCAAACTATTGGCAATCACTACCGGGATTTTACTTAGAGCTACATCAAATAAACGTTAACATAAGAAATACAGTTAATTGAGTTTTATATTTGCATTAATTTTGCCAGGTCATTTTTATTAATTTAATTGTAATTAAAGTTTCAATCTTTGTTACCCAAATTTTTATTATTTTATTGATTTATAACTATAGTGGCAAATCATGTTGGCCCATTACAATAATTACTCCATAACTACTAAATTTAAAGTTCTTATTTCTTGTCTACATTTGGCTGCGTTTTATTAGTTGTAAAATACACTCTTAAAACAAAGAAAAATGTTGTCGCAGTAATATAGCATTACAATTCTGCCTAAACACATTATAAATTACATTGTCGATACAAGCTAAATCATGAATGGGCTCAACAATACTGCAATATAAATTAAATGATCTAAGCATATTTAAAAAGTCTTGAGTTCACATTTGTTGGTATTCAAAATATCAATATTACAGAAAAAAATCACTATCGCAATGTAGTTGAATGACTTTCTAAACACAAACGTAGATTTCAAGGATGTAGTAACATTCCTTGCAACATTAATTTGCATGCAAGAATTTTAGATTTTCTAATTAAAAGCTTTTTTATCACTTGCATTGTTATAACATAGACTAGCATGTATTTAAATATCCGGAACACCTACTTTAAAGGAGTATTTAATGGTTACTGTTGATTGTATCTAGTTTTAAAGTGTTTACATTAGTAAAAAGAGGCAATTTTCAAACAGTTCAAATGTATAATAATAGAGTCGAGTTAACAGTAATGTAGTATCAAAACCAGACAAGAAAGGTAAAAGAGCCAAGCTTTACCTATTTTCGTTTATACTTTATTTTATATAACGGGTTATGGTAAATTTATATCCTCGGGTAGATACAGAAACTTCTGCAAATCCTATTTTGCCTAAAAGTTAAGTCCATCATTAGCCATACATATGGTAAGCCATGTTAAACGCGAGAGAACACATAGCCTAATCTCATCACAGGCCTTAACTTCAATGATAAACCACAAGAAATGCACTTCACCGTACAATTCCAAGGTAGAGAAAAAGTAAAACCTTAAAAACACCTAATAACTGATCACTTTGCAGTGAATATTATATAATAATAATTATCTTAAGTAAAATTATTGTTCCAACTGAATATAATATATTTTCAGTATACCCAGTATTTTGGAATATAATTTTAAATACACCCGTAGCAGCAAACCTGCGTACTCAGCGAATTTACAATGCATATATATGTAATTTAATACAACATAAAGCCACATAACAAGTTTCATCAATGTACATTCATAAATAAACGATTTATGACATTTTAATTATTCTCTTTAAGAATAACATGGCGGCTGAGTACGCAGGTTTGCTGAAGCAAGGAACAAAAATGGGGTGTTATACAAATACCAATATAACTCAAGTAGGTAAAACCACATACCAAATTTTATTAATTTATGTTCATAATTAAGGGAGATAACACGTTACTTATTCTCCATCAGAATAACATGGGGATAAGTACGCAGGTTTGGTGTTACGGCAACTATCGGCCAAAAAATGTATTTTAGTGCAAATACCAATAGACCATAATGATATGAAGCAATATACCAAGTTTCATCAGGATAAGTTGATGAATAAGCGAGATATACAATTTTTCTTATTCTCCATAAGAATAACATTGGACAACGTACTGTGTTTAGCACTTTTAATATCTCTGTAACCATTTGACGTAGAGCAATGATCAAAACACCAAATTTTGCGTATTTTTAAGCTGATTCTAATGGGAAAAAATTTGGCTTTTTCAAAAATTATATGTAAAAAACTAAAAAAAAAAACATTTTTGAGGTACAAAACTCCCCCCAAAATACCCCTTCGGATAGGTCGATGTGTCTGGTTTTCGTCATAAATGCTGCTTTACACGTTTATACCAAGTTTCGTCAAATCGTATTATTTTTACAAGAGTTATCGTGCTCACGGTATACAGTTTTGAACGAATCGTGTTTTTGGCATCTGGGGACCTCAAAACGAAATGTTATCATGGTCCCGGACCTAGGTCTTACCATGCCGACTACGGTAATAGATTCTTCCCTATAGGAGAAAATTGCTAAAATGAGAAAGAACTAAGATCCGAGGAAATGAACAACTCCTTTAAACTTCAAGACTCAGTTAATTAAACAATTTCAGGACTGAGAAAGCAAACCCGACAGTTGCACCAAAAGATTAAAAATTTAATGTCGGATAAAGAACTTTTACTGGCGCGAATTAAGCAGGTACAAAGGGAGTTTGATGGAAATGCAGACAATGTAAATCAATTACTCAGGGAAATTTCAGAACTTAAAGTACAACTTGGGGCCTTTTAAAAAACAGTGAAAGTCAAACTTTTAAGAACAGTTACATGTGGTTATCTGACGAACTGTTACAGACTTACTTTGATTCTCTTCACGATAGCATTGGTGATAGGCCTGACATTCATTTGCTTGGGACAGCGGTTACTCAACATATAAAACTAGGGACATCTAAAGACGTTAAACATAAACTTGACTTGATGGGGTTCAAATCAAAAAAATTTTTCTTGTTGTGTGTAAACGACAGCTTGGACGCATACAGGTCTATGACTCCGGCTCACATTGGAGCCTTCTTGCATGTGACCGTAGGTCCGGCGAATCCTCCACTGGGACTCCGCCAAGGGGGTCAGCAAAGCTGCTGCTCTTAGGGTCGCTCACTATTTGGGGTTTACTGAACAGCACGTGAGTGAAGTTCCTGTAATCAGCAAAGAAATTCATTTGAGTGTGGACTTAATGTACTCGTTAATGCCAAAATATACTATAGCTATAATTAGTAAATATGAAAGTCTACCCTTCTGCGTGCAATGTGCCATCAGAACCTGTTTCCTCGGATGATGTAACTAAGTCCCCAATGGCACCATCAGAAATACAGGCACAGCCCCTTCCGGGTGATGATCCTTCAATAGCTCCCGATGTGTTTTTTGTACGTTTATGGTGTTGGTTTGATCCATGTTCAGCATGACCTTTCAATATCTAGTGAGGCCAACAACTTGAGCTTTCCTCACAAAGTTATTGGCTCAATCAATAATAACTTAAATGCTTGCAATCAAATTATTTCTCCTCCAAGGCTTAATAAATCTCTGACCGGCTCGTGGAATTTAGTCAAGCATAGGAATTCCGATAGCACAAAACCATCCAGGGCATTAAAACAATCTGATAGTGTTAGTTTTGTAAGTAACATTCGTTTCCATGTTTTTTATGAACGTAAAAACTTCAATGTTTGTTCCGATCTTCCTAAGCTGCCAACCCAACCCGTCCCACCTAATGACATGGAAACATCTAAAATTGCTCCTAAATGGGGTCCTAGTCTAGCTATAACTAAGTTGAATAAGTTCAAGAAACCTGTATTTAAGGTCCACTATAGACGATGTAAATGAAAAGAGCGAGACTCCTGTAAATAATCTTGTATTAGAAACTCAAAAAACAAAATGTAACTTACTGAGCTATTGTATAATAGATATAGTGGTAAATATGACGTTATGGGAACCATAAAGCCAAATTTTAGTGTTGCTTATGATCTTGAAGATGTAGAGAATGTTACAAAATACTTGGATATGGACGATTATTTTATAGTGATTGCAGGTAATAATAACTTTGTTAATGGACAGTGTACCGACGACATTGCCCAATGGATGTGGGACTTTTTGGATGGCACTCGGAGTTAACGGTTGGAATCAGCAGCCTATAATCCTGGCTCTTTTTTCGTAAATATAACCGCAACAATGTTGTTGCTACCAGACTACCAGAAGATAGCATTAGAAATAATTCTCATATTTTAGTCCAGGACCAGAACCAGGTTACGATTCTATTTGTCCAGCGGTTCTATTGGTTTTCCCCCAAACTGGTAGATAATTCGAGAAACCCATGTTTTCTTCGAATTTTGCATCAGAATGTTCGTAGTTTGCTTGATAAGACCTTTGAGATGAAAGTTTTGATCAGTATCGAATCACCAGACATTTTGTGTATATCAGAGCACTTTATTAAATAGATCGAGGATGGTATTTTATTGTTTAATGGTTACGCAACAGGATCCATGTTTTGAAGAAACTCTCGTGCCAGGGGACGTGTTTGCCTTTTAGTTGGAGACAATCTAAAGTTTACTACGATTGATGTCACGCAATACTGCTTGGAATGTGTTTGTGAACTTTCTGCTATTAAGATTGGACCACCCTAAGCAATTATTGTCATCATGGTTGTATATAGACCTCCTGATTATCTTGCGATGAGTTTTTTGAACAGATTTATTATTCTCTTAATCATTTGGTGAAGTATAGCTCTAAGATAGTTGTAGTTGGCGACTTCAATATTGACTTAGGAAAATGTACTCCAGATTCCTCAAAGATGAGCTCGTTTGAAATGAGAAATCTGATTGAATCGTTTGCAAGGGAGTTCAAGAGGGCTAGGTCCATAATCGATCATGTTTATACTAATCTGGAAACCTAATCGATCACTACTACGGTCTTAAAGGCTGCAATATTGGATCATCATGATCAAATTATCTATGTTAATCTCACAGTTCCTAAATATGATTCAGCTGGGGTTTTGAAGTTTACTCGAGCTATAAACTTAAGTTCTTTCTCTGTCTTTAAACGTATTTTATATGATGAATCATGAGATGTTGTCATGTCTGCGGGCAGTGTTAATGAAAAGTTTGACTCATATTTCTGTATTATTGAACACTATATCGATTTGGCATTCCCATATAAGAAATTCGAGAAAACCATACCCTTACGTGTGGAAGCTCCAGCGACGAATTCTTAGGATTATGGCTGTCAGACTTGAATATAAGTTTTCTGCAGCTCCAGTTGACCTTCTTGCTCAATCCTTTGGACTTGTGGATCTTGTCGTTAGAAGACGGCAGGCTGATGCGGTTTTTCTTCGGGAAATCATCGTTGGCGACATTGATGTCCTGGCTTACTCGCCAAGATAGACTTAAGTCCCGGCTCAGACTCGAAGGCAAGACTTATTCTTCCGACGCCACTGCAACACATCCTACGTCCTTTATAGTACCCTGCCAAGGTTCCACAGGATTGTAAATGAGCTATCGCAGGCCTACGACTTCTTCCTGGAGAGTGAGAAACTTTTCTTGTAGGTTTAAACATTTTTGTGTTTTGTAATTTTGTAACTTGCTTTTTTCTCATCGATCATTGTTATCATGTTTAGTGTTATGTTACATTGTATTTTATATTGTTTCCAGTTCGTGTTCCTGTATTTATCTCTTATTGTTAATTATTACCACTGTTTTTGATTGTCATAGTGTAAAAACTGTTCTCATACATTGTTCCATCTTGGATCACTGAAATCATTGTAAACCTTTGATAAATGGTGTATACCGTGAATAAATAAATAAATAAATAAATGTACAGCGATCTTTTGAGAGATGTTTGTTACTGGGCATTGTCATAGTGAAATTAATTTAATTTTGATTACCAAGTAGATTCAATAGGCGGATAAAGGAGTTGACAGTTAGTAATTAATATAAACTTATAACAAGTTCACAAGGTCCTTTTTGTTCGTAATCATGAATTAGTTCAAATAAATAGTCATGATAAATTATTACAAAGTTAAAAAACAACATTTATGCATTATTTAGCGTTAGCAAATGACAATTATTACAGAAAATAAACTCAATTTATTACAATGTACATTAAACATTTTTCGTTTATGAACATCCACGAAGCCATTAAAGCAATACACACAATGAATTTACAAAGCGTGATGGAATCAGACTGGGTGGCCTCATTTACTCGTAGGTAGAGTGAAGTACTTTCTGAGAGTAATCAACGAAATTGCTTTGAATATCCTTCAGCATGACATGCTTCTCAAAACTGTTTATATGTAATGGCTTGAGTACTTTAAGATATAGCACATCAGTCTTTGTACCATACATGTCAAAAATGATTATTGAACTAACCTTTAAAATCAACATCAACATAACATGCGCGGGTGATGATTACCCTTTCCACGAGCTTTTTTATAATTATTTATCTATTAATCAAATCAGCTAAATTACATTGAATTGCTAATGTAATCGCTAATACGTTGATGTTATTTGTATATAAACTGTAATCAATTTTCATTTTGGTGACTTTTTAAGTTAATTCCTACTGCATTGCATTTGACTAAAAGAATATGTTTAGCAAACTCGCTTGGTTATACATACATGCACTATACAGCGTAGGTTGTAAATATTTACAAAATTGTTTATAAATTTGTTTAAATATCAACACCTGACCACAGCCAAGTACTTTTAGATTGTATTAAGTACTTTTGATTGACTATGTAAAATATTCAGCCACCATCTTGCATCCGCCAAAATATAATAATGACCATCTACTCGTGTATTGACCATCAGTCATTGTTGAGTGGCATTTGCTTCATTTGAGTAGTTTAATATTTTGGCCGCGATCTTAGGTCCGCCATTTTTGAATTAAATAATTACTAAAATATTTAATGTGAGGTTGTAATCCATCATTTTTACCTATCGTTTAATATCTGAAACTAATGCTCCAAATGCTGTTTTTAAATACCATATTTCAATATCAAAAATGATATTGGCACTTTTGAAATGTTAAACAATTTCACAACCCCACCTTTACATTTGAGAAAAACTAATTTTAATCTAAGATGGCAGCCGTAACCATTAACATAGTTAAAATAAAGCACTACTACCCAACAGAAACAGACACGAAGTAGAGAGGCATTTAAACCTATCCCTGGATATAATATGTACATGGTGAGTCAGACCACTAGTCCAGACAAGGTCGCTTAAGTTCATTTTCTTGTAACCTGAATTACCATAGTATGTTTCTTTTAAAAACTTATGATGATATTTATTGTATCTAATGTTATTGATTTTTAACTGTTGTATCCATAGCAGCCTTAAATAATTTTGACGAGATACAATGTAACTTTGTTTTTTACGATTGATAAATGCCTATTGTGTATTGTCTGTAGTCTATGCGCAATCATAAAAAAATCTGTAACTGCATGTCTTGGTCATGAATCTCAAATGAATCTGAAAATTGGCTTACACGAACCTAAGGTAAATAATGCACCATTGTAAAGATCTCATCAAGTTATTTTAATTATAGGATCTCATTCGTAAACACTAACCATTAAAGGTCGTAATCTCCCTTTAAATGGTGAAACCATGATTAAAGTGGTTACATAATAAAATATGAATATGGCTGATTGAATATAAAAAAATCCAATTCGCATTGGGCATATTTGATACGTTTAAAACACAATCTCATTCCTCTAAATGTTAAGCTCGTATAGAATTGAATGCCGTGTGCGACACCCGAGTCCAAAAAGTTACACAATTCCATTTGGCGTAATACTATAAGCCGTTTTGAATTTAAAAACACTTATATCTCTATTCAATTCGTTTTACAAAATCCCCTTTAACTTTCACAATGCTAGTAAACAGATTAAGTGTTCCCAACATCAATGTCACGTACACCGGTCATGAATGTGCTATTTATTTAACTACTAAATGTAATATAAACATATGCATTTTAATTTTAATATTATGTTTACGTATTTAAATTACTTAAAACAATGTTCCCGAAGACGAATCTAGCAGAAAAAGTAAATTCTCGCCCACCTTGGATTATAATTTGTGAGATCACTGGCTTGGTTGCCGGGATGCTAAAAATGCTGAATTATACGGTTTCCTTAGTAAAGTTAAATTTCTTACAACAAATAACATTGATACTTATATTAATAAATATATAAAACGTTAAATTATTATATATTTCAAGCATTACAAAACATAACTTTAGATGGATTTATACAACTTCCTTCAAAGACTATCTGACAAATTCTGTAGTTTGTACTGTAAGAAAGTATGAAGAAAAAATAATAAATGTAATGGGGTCACACTGGTGTTAATTTTATGTTTTAATTAAACCTATAAGTGAAATTTAGTATAAAATATATACAACATTAAATTAATTTTAAATGACATTCGTATTGACATTTAATGTACGAAATGAATATAAGATACGCCGTTACAAGGTAAACTATGCTGTGTTTATTTAAATGCGTAACAACCACGAAAATAGTATGATACCATAACATTAATAAGGGAGTGAGAGAGGGAAAGGTACAGAACGAGAAGACTTAAGGGAGCTCAATTTATTCCGCTCTTTAATTAAACGAGAAATCCTCGTAGAAGGCACGACGTGGCATTTTCTTCTAATAAATTTAAATTACGCCTAGTAAGCAATTTGTCATATGATTGCTGTAATTAAAGTCAACGTATTATCCCAACTTTCAATGGTTATTATTTTTACTGTCTTATAAATAGTCTGAAGTTTTTATTTCTCAAATACATTTTAAACATACATATATTGTGAAATATACGGAGTTTACTATAAGTTATCTGAGTCCAATTGACGTTGAATAATAACTATAAATTTATTTTTTATAATATTTGTTACATTGAAACTTATTTAAGTCTAAATAACAAAAGTTGGATATTTAGTATTCAATTTTGAGAATCAAAAACTCTATTATTATGTGACTGACCCGTCTCAAAAGCCCATATTTAATACAATTTTATCTTTAAACTTAAAAAAATTTTAATCACAACACTATAATAAATATTACTATAATAATATATAACATAGGAAATTTAAATCATCATTTAAAAATGAAGGTCAAATTTGCGCGATATTCGTTATTGGTCGGAAAGGAAGACTATTTGTAACATTTTTCAATCACTGTCTCAGCCACTAGATCGTTTATGCCCTGTGATTTGCTACGATCTTCCTATAAGCGAGATAGTTTTCAATATATTTCCGAGTTCTAATCAGAATTGTTTACAATATGTCAAACCAAATTATGAATATGTGAATGATGATGCATTCATAGCAGAAATGAGAAAATAAATTGGATTTAAAAAGGATATTGAAAGTACGGTGTTTATAATCAGTTGTGTTTAATATTGTGCGTGATTTTTCCATTTAAAGGTGCTTTAATTGTATGGACTACCAAGAATTTATTTGGGATTTTTGGTTATAAACAGCAACTATGTTTTGTAAAATAAAGTATAGCAAAAACAAATATATTTTTCTGACATTTTTAAAACCTCAACATCATATTTTCAAAATCGTATAAAAAAATTTCAATACAATTCATTTTAAAATAAATGACAAATAAGAATAAGGAGTGGTGAGTCTTGTGCAGACGATACAAGTAAAACGTTCATGAAGTGAAATGTTACATATCTGATGTATCTGGTGTAATCTGCCACCAAAGTAATCTTGACTAGTTAAATATCTATAAGGGGAAACACTTTACAGACAAGCTCTAAATGATCAATAAATTTAATATATTAATACTTTCCCACGAGTACTTGGCTTGAAAACATTTAACTTACATTGAAGTTGTCCACAGCACGACAGTTTTAAAATACGTCGTTAATCGTTTACTGATTACAAAATTAACCTCTTAAATCATTAATACAACATGTTATTCATTAGAATGTATTAAAATCATGTTATTTAACAAGAGAACAATAACTATAATTTCGGTTATATGTTCAATGATTCAAGCATTACCGCAGGGAAAAGTGTGTAAACAGCACTTTGAAAGTCTTCTTGGAAAAAATAAGGAAAAAAAACCTTTACACATGCCACGTATAGCTGTCTTTCATAACAATTGTTGTATGCGTTATCCAAGTAACACACTCTACATTTTCAAAATGTTGTCAAATTTGCGTATTATTGGGCTTACTTATAACTTTTCTTTGTATGTTGCTAGGATTAAGGTGTGAAAAAAGGTATTAGAAAATGTAGACGATTTTTCTTTTTTGAATCCCTGTGAGTCACTACATAAACCTGTAAACGCCTCCTTCAGTCTGTAAAGGTGGAGGTTCGATTTTTCCATTTTATTGTGGGTTTTGTGGAATTCCCATCACCCTTTGGCTTTATCAATTGAGAGCGGTCTAGATTAGTTAATTTAATTATCTGTCACGTGTAATGTAGATTATCCATTAACATTAGTTTGAAGTCGGGTTTTATTCAACACTGACTAATCCAATCAGTGGTTAAATAACTAACTACTGACTACTTAAAGAGAGGATTTTAAAATGGGGTACCTTTTGTGATTACACCTCTGCTCTGCTCTGATTGTGCATGGTGTTCTCCTGCGGCCACTGTGGAGGTGACCTTCCTCGTACACAGTTCATAATTTATTTATAACGTTGATTCAGTTATGATAAATATTAGTTTTTAAATCGGTCGTTTTTCCTACCAACACAACCATT
This sequence comes from Allygus modestus, assembly GCA_963675035.1. Lineage (NCBI taxonomy): Eukaryota > Metazoa > Arthropoda > Insecta > Hemiptera > Cicadellidae > Allygus > Allygus modestus. Next base: position 214,272,440 of record OY776111.1, read on the forward strand.
TATTCCTATTTAGTTTTCTCATAACTAAGTCAATAAGTATATTTTCGGTCATTCAATACAGTATGAACAATAGGCTATGCCAGTTAACATCAAAAGCAAAAATTAAACATAATTTCAAACTAAATTAACAATCTTCATGCAGGAAAAAAAGCAAGGGTGCACAAACCATGCTGACAATAATAATTTACATACCTGTGATAATGTGTTAGTAGGCAGTGTAGGCATATCCTTTTGGTAACTAAAATGTAATGTAAAGGTGAAACCATGTTTTTGAAGCTAATAGTAGTGATGGATTTATTATTTATTAAAATGTATTTTAGAAGCATTATGTCATGACCATATATCCTATGCACCGACATGCACTGAAGCCAGTAGTAGTATTTTAGCACATAAAATGTTCCAGTAATATATCTTATTAGATCTTCATTTTGAGGAGCCGTTCAACTAATTTTAAATTTTAATCATTTACTAATATTTAATTATTTTAATATTTTGAACCATATTTTGATGTCGAATGCTCTAGCACCGTCAGAGAGTGAGTTTGTGTGTAAGATAATGTTTTGGTTTCCTTCTTGCGACAGATATTCATACCAATACAAACAATATCCATCGATATTTCAATTCTATCTTTAAAAAAATTCAATACAATGTCATTAAACTTTACAATGAACTTCAATTCTTTTAAAGATCGAATAGGATCATGAGAAATTTAAGTGGGGGTTCAAAGAAATTCTCTTGGATAATGTGGTCTACAGCGCCCGGGATTTCATGGCTCGTTGTCGAATACAGTAATAAATGCATAGTTTAAATCTCTGTCCAGATTTAGCCTGAGAAAATAATATATTTACATTTAACATTTAATATATTGACTTGTCTAATGCAATTTGCTTTTTGTTGGTCAGGGTGAATAAATACTTATGACTTATGATTTACAAAGTTGTGACGTATTACTTTATAATTTTGTATTCTCGGCTTGGTGTCAGTAGTTAACCCTTTATGTCTACCAGATTTATAATAGGCTTAAACGAAATATCATGAAATTTTGTACTGCGCCAAATGTTTAGCAAGGTTTTATGTAGAAGTGAGTCTATTAGAAACAATAGTAATTATATCATTCAAAGATTTGCTGAACTCCTGTGGATGATAGTGGGAACATGGGGTTAGGTTCAAATCCCACCGTCGAAGTTTTTCATTTATTCATCATGCCGAAGTGTGTTTTAACATTAAGTTTCTTTTCTTTGGTTACTAACATTATCCGTAGAAGGCGCAGGGTTTCGCCTATTTAAAACCGTTAGTAATAATGATTGCCATTATTTTAAAACCAGAGACTTTTTTAAATAAAAGCTTTATAAATTTTGCTGGAAATAAGATAGTTAATAGTTAATTCTATGACGACTGATTGTAGAAATGTTTTATCTAATTTATTTTGATAAAATTTAAATTTATAAAATCTTCTCAACATTATTTTAGTTATATTCTAGAGGTCTGGAAACTGTCCGTATAGTCACGTAACAGACAAACAGGAAAGAAACGAACGCCTGAATTTCAAATAACTTAAAAAATAAACTTAAAAAAATCTAAAAAGTCTAATACTCCTTGTTGCAAAATAAATATTTGATTTAACTTATTGTCACTAAATTTGGGCTAATAAGTGAGCCTTCGCATACTTAAAACAACACCATGAGCACATGTACTTAATTCTTAGATGTTTTACTCAATTTTAATGCAATTGTATTATGCAAATGCCACCATTTTCTTATACAAATTTCATTAGCAGTTACAAAGGTTTCTCTTATACTGTTTAAAAGAGGGTATTTTTTATTCGCGAAGAAAAATTGTTATTCGCTCTAGCGGTAGGTACGATAAAATTGTTTCAACTTGTAGCATTCATTCTGAAAACTAACTTATTGCTGATTTTGTAAATACAAAAAATGGTTAAAACAAACATGAGAGTTACCAACAAAACCTTTATTTGCGCTCGGTTCTTCAAGGCATAGGTTTAAGATAAATATGCATTCACTATCCTTTTGATATCAACCGTAATACGCCAAAATTTGAAACATGGGATACTGTTTTAGTAAGAAAATAAGATCAATTAACAACCAATCAACCAATGTTACGCTGGGGTGAAAGCCGAATGTTTTTAATCTGTTACCCAGAGGAACCTTGCAATCAACACAGTTTAATCAAGAAGTTCTTGTCATATAAAACATTTTCTCAGATTGTTATAAAATTATAGTTGAGTAAAAAAAGTGTAAATTGTGATTTAAATGCATGATTAAAAAATGTTGACAATGCTGGTTACCCTACTTATTGATTATGTTAGTTTGGTTAGCTAAAAATGTGCTTTGATCTGCTTAGAAAAATTCTCTTGAGTTATAAAAGGGGTTTCTTATAAGCCAATTTTTAACAACTCCAGAGAATTTTGAGGGTAGCAGATTTCGAACATACATTGGCAAGTGATTGAAAAATGTTATACCTGAAACAAGAAAACAACAATTTGATTTCAGCAGCCTATTTCTAGGAATAAATATATTACTATTGCACCTGGTATTGTATCCATGCACATCACCATTCAAGATACATATGTTCTGCCTTTTTTTCATTACTGTAAGACATTGAAAACTATATTCATTGACAACTATTAAAAGGGAATTATGATTGAACAAGGGTTTACAGTGCTCAAGGTAATCAACGTGGCATATCACTCTAATGGCTTTCTTTTGAATTAAAAGGATTCTTTGAACAGCTGAAGAATGACCCCATAATCTAGTGCCTTATGCTACAAAAAATTAAAAATTGCAAAATAGGCCTGTTTTACCTCAGGAAAAGGCACTTCAAATACTAATCTCCTCAGTAAAAACAGAACTCTATTCAGTCATGTACATACAACATTAATGTGATCATTCCATACCAATCTGTTATCTAATATAAAACCCAAAAGCTTGACTGGATCACTCCTTGGTACATCTGACAAAAGACTAAACCTAATTTCCTGAGTCTTTGTTTCATTCAAGGTTAGCTTATTTTTAACAAACTAGTGTTCTCACTGCAGACTGGGCCAAACCCCAGATCTTGAGAGAGGAAAACAAAGTTGTTTCGTCCGCAAAAAGAAAGAAATTACCATTTACATTGTAATGGAGGTAGTTTATTGCTATAAGAAATAATAAAGGTCCTAAAACAGATCCTTGCGGGATTCCGTGCAAAATATCCACCTGACTTGAGTTTCTACCATTCCAAGATACAATTTGCTTTCTATCTGAGAGGTAAGAGGAAACAACCCTGAGGGAAGAGTCTCCTAGGCCATAACAACTTAGTTTAACCAAGAGGATGTTATGTGGTATGCAATCAAATGCACGTGACAAGTCACAGATAACTACATACGTTGACTGTTTGGACTCAGAAGAATTATAGATCTCATCCCCAAAGACTCTACTGCAAGCAATGTTGATTTAGCTTTCCTAAATCCAAACTGAGACGCCACTAGGAGGTTATCCCCCACAAAAAGTTGTACATTTGGGTAAACATCACTGTCTCAAAAACCTTTGCAAAAACTGGGATCAGTGACATAGGCCTATAGCTAGCTACATTTTCCCGAGGACCCTTCTTGTAAGTGGGAAAAGTTCTAGCAACTTTAAGAGCTTCAGGAAAAACACTATCCGTTAGACATTTACTTATTAATTTTGCTAGCACAGGAGCAACTAAGTGAATTACTGGCTTAAAAATATTCGGAGGAAATCGTATGCATATTTGCTATTATATGGCTTAAAACTATTTACAATATGTACAAGGTCTACATATGTTACAGATCTCCAAGAGAAACCGACATTAACCTCCGGAATAATAGCTACATAATCAGTGTCATTCACCGAAACATTGGGAAATCCGATTAAAGTCTCGTTGATAGACTGAAGATAATATGAGTTGACTGCTTCCGCAGAAATATCCAACTCGCTTCTCAAAGTAGGCTGAGATCTGTTGCGGTTGAAAAGACTCCAAGCCGCCTTGCAGGGATTGGAAGAGTTGGAAATAAACAAAGCATTAACTGAAAGTTTGGCGTTTTTTATTGCAAGGCGAGAATCTCTGTGTAATCTACGCAGCAAGGGAACCAACTGGGGACTGTCTGTTGCGATGTCACGTACTAGAGTAATGAGATTCTTCATTTGTGCCAGATGAGGTGTGTACCAGCCTGACTTCACAGATTCAGTTTTGGAAGCCGACTTCCACTCACTGGGGCTGGATGGTACTAGCTTGGATTTAAGCGGGAAGCAAAAATTAAAAACACTGTTAAAATGGCTAATGAATACATCGAAGTCCCCCTCTGCGAAGAGAGACTCAACCAAGTGGGGGCAAACCCGTTGACAGACTGAGACTGCAGGCCTAATAAATCTACAAAAGAAGTTTCTGCTGACTCATTAAAGGACCTAAATTCGATAATCTTATTAGGAGAGAGGTGATTGGAGCTATTTTTATATCTACAGTTCATGTCCAAAAACACGTGATTATGGTCAGCTATCTGATCCCTACTCGGTCTAGCTTCGAAAATACTCCTCTCCAGGTTTGTCAAGAAATTGTCCAAGAGAGCTTCCCCTCTTGTAGCCTCAGACACTGCGCCATACAGATCAAAGCTTCGGAGAAGGTTCAAAAAGTCCATGGCACTCCCCGGGGGGTAAATTGGATTATGATCAGTTCCAATAACAATGAACAATCCCAAAGTTAAGATGTATCCCAAGCACAGTTCAAGTAGCTCAAAAAATCTTGGCATTTTCCCACTTGAAGAACGACACAAAAAATCTTGGCATTTTCCCACTTGAAGAACGACACATGGCTACTACTATTAACGATAAATCCGTGACAATCACAGCAGCAAACTCAACCTCCTTTTCCACACAAAAGGCTTTTAAGTCCAAAGGCTTAACACTGAAATTGAGCTTATTATTCAAATTAAGTGCAACACCTCCAGATGGAGTTCCTCTCCTAACCACTACTAATTAAGTTCCAATTCACAATTCTTTGGAAATACTGGATTTCACCTTCAAGCAGTTGGTGTTTACAAATAATAATTATGTCCAAGTCGTTCTTAAAACCTAAAATGTCAATTTCATTGGCCTTACTGCGAAGGCTTTGAACTATACAGTTTCAGTTGACAGTCGTTCAGAGGCGGGCCCAGAGGTAGGTACCAATAATACCAACGAGTTCGCACGCAGCACGCTGACGTGAGGGAAGTGAATTTCCACATAAAAAACTTGTAAAACTCAAAATAAGTGTAAAACATACGTTTGTCCAATTTTTATTGAAATCTGAAAACATTGATTTTTTGGCTGTTCTGATACTCCTGGTTTCATTTACTTGCAAAGCTGGGAATACAATTTTGCGCATTATAAGGTTAGGAAAAGGTCCAGACAGGCTTGAAAGTAGGTGTGAGGTTGCTGGGGATGATAAAAGTACTCTAACATAGGAGTAACAGGCTTTTCTAGTGTAAAACCCCCATAAGACAACGTACTGTGTTTAGTACATACACGTTTTCTTTAATAACTCAGTAAATATTTATGCTAGAATGACGAGAGAAGGCTTACAACTTTCGCCTCACTAATTCCCATCCTTTTACATGCATTGGTTTTACATCTGGAGCTTTTATGACCCTTTTAGGGCCCAAAAACTCGAAATTTGAAAGATTAATCCCCAAAAAAAGGGGTTTAGAGTTTTCCGATTGTTTTGCCCAACGAACTTGTCCAACTGATTACAGAAAGGAACGTCCCTACCAAATTTGAAGTAAATCGGACAACAAATACGACCGCTGGAGTGCAAACACACATATATATATGTATGTCTATATATATAAATATATATATATATATATATATATATATAAATTTTTGAACGACCCCCCAAAACGTGTTCAGGGGGTCACGTTAGGAACTTCTATGGTGGTCCCGGGCTTAAGTTTCACCGTGCGGGTCATGCTAATAGTTCACTTTCCAAAGGAAATTCACTAATAATAGACTACACAAATCATATACTCTTTCATCGTATTTTGTCATGTTTATAGGTTTATAGAAGGTCTATGATTTAGGTTATCTGAGGAATATTTCTAGAGAAGCCATTACGTAGAATGTATTCTCCCTCAAAGTTAATGATGTGCGGGGTAAACTTGTTGGTAAATGACCGGGAAGAGACAATTTGTCACTCCTTTACATCAATGCATTACTTCTATCCCACAGCTTTAAATAATAAAAAAAATAGTTTAATCATAATTTACTCTTTATGGACACTTTTCAACTTATTTAGACTAAACAATTCCTATTTTGATTTATTGAAACTAAGGTTTTTGAAACCAAGGTACTTTACATTAAAAATATGTTTTGAACCATGGCAATTTTCATCATTTAATATATTCCAACTCTCTAAGTGTTTTTTGGTGAATTATAATAATTAGGGGACAAGCGTGAACGTAGACCACACATAAGGTAGACTTTACGCATTAGGAGGGTCACACATAAGGTGTACCTCACATAACGAATACCTTACACATAAGGTAGAACACAAACATAAGGTAGACCACACATAGGTAAACCTCCTGCAACGTAAATTACACAAATAAAGTAGACCACACACATAAAAGTCCCCTAAAACTAAAGCTGTGCTAAGGCCGCTATATTAGAAAATGGCGGTCAATTTTCACTTATTTACTTATAACTCTTGTATTATTGTTCATAGAAAGAAACGCTTGAAATAAAAGGTGTTGTAAATAAAAAAACGCACAACTATTAGAAGTGATTTAGATTAACTGTGCATATTTTGATTTCCGACACCTTTTATTTGAAGCGTTTCTCTCTATAAAAAATACAAGAGTTATAATCAAAAAATTAAAAATTGTATGCCATTTTCCAAGATGGTGGCCGAAGCCCAGCTTTAATTTTAGGCGACTTTTGGTATGTTATATAGGAAGGCGGAGACAATAACTTGACCTAAATTCTAGGTTGTGCTGATTTTGTTTACGGTAATTTATTTATACTTATTTTGACTGCACTATTAATAAGCGTGTATGACATCTTTATTATGTCAACAGATTAGAGCTTAACTAATCTTGTTGTTTCTGCAGACCTTTACAAGCTGCTTACCACTGTAAAGACTAGTTAATTCTTCTTTCTTAAACACAAAAATGTATTCATGTATTAGGTTAAAAAAACACCTACTGTCTGTTGAACAATTTATCTAATTTATCGTCTAAATTTTGAAATACTGTAATGCAGTGTAGAGTCCTTAGTACAAGTGTAAACACATTTATGCATATGGGCTGACATTTAGTCAAGACAAACTGGTACCGGTGTGATCGTTTATTTATACGACGACGGTTTTCTAGATTAGACCTGAGTTTATATGTTTACGTTTTTCGTTACAAAAGTAACTTTTAAACAGGAAAATTTAGTGATGCCCGGTTTTTTTGGGGCACCTTAATTTAACTGTATAGTCAGTCCCTTGCAAGGAAACGAGTGCCTTTATTAAGTAGATAATTGTTCATTTTGCAACAAGAATATTGCCAACTTAATTCATTTAAACTTTGTTACTAGAAGTAATATAACAAACCGAAGTTGAGAGTAAAATGAAACTCAAATGTCTAATAAGTTAGTTCTTTCGACATTAAAAATATTTACTAATTTATATATTTTTAATGTCTGCCTCCAGCAATGCTTTAGACAAAGTTTATTTTAAAAAGTCGCTGGTTTTAAAATAATAGCAATCATTATCATTAACGGTTTTAAATAGGTGACACGCTGCGCCTTCTACGGATAATGTTAATAACCAAAGAAACTTAATGTTAAAACACACTTCGGCATGATGAATAAATAAAAACTTCGACGGTAGGATTTTAACCCGACCAATCCATGTGTTCCATTATAATTTACAGGAATTCAGCAAGTTTTTGAATGAATGAATTACTATGGTTTGTAATGGACTCACTTCTGCATAAAACCTTGCTAAAAATGTGGCGCAGTACAATATTTCATGATATTTCGTTTAAGACAAATATAAATCTGGTTGACATAAAGGGTTAACTACTGACACCAAGCCGAGAACACAAAATTATAAAGTAATAAGTCACAACTTTGTAAATCATAAGTCTTTATTCAGCCTGACCAACAAAAAACAAATTGCATTAGACAAGTCAATCAAATATATTAAATATATACATTTTCTTAAGCTAAATCTGGACAGAGATTTAAACTATGCATTTATTACTTTATTATACATTTATTCGACCACGAGCCACGAAATCCCGGGCACTGTAGACCACATCATCGAAGAGAATTTCTTTGAACCCCCACTTAAACTTCCCACAATCCTGTTCGATCTTTAAAGGAATTGAAGATAACTATTGTAAAGTTGAATGATTGTATATAAATTGTTTTTGAAAGAAATAATTGAAATGTCCAGGGATATTGTTTGTATTGCGGTATGAATATCTGTCGCAAGAAGGAAACCAAAACATTGGAATATTCTTCTTGGCAAACAACAAGGTCTCTAATATAAGACGGAAAGGTAAAGTTTTTGAGGTTCGGAAAATTGCTTGCATGACGGTAATTTAGAAAAATAGAAGCTTAATTGGATAGCCTTCTTTTGGAGATGAAAAAATAAAGTTATCTGATTTCCCTTTCCTCAAACCGGATGGTGATAAACAAGGCCGTAATAGGCTTATAGAAGCACCTCATGACTCACCTTCTATAGCCTGATTGTTTGAAGGATAAAAAGATTAACAAGATAAGCCTTATTACAACACCATAACCTTATTGACTCATTTTCAAGATATCGCTGGTAATTTATTAAGGTTTTCATCAAGCCCGAGAACAAGGAACTTCACATTCTGAGAAGAATGGACTATGGTATCATCCAGACATTAACACTCCCATTCCCACAGATTTGTATTCCAAAGGTATGCATGTTTTTTACGAATGTAAAGGTAAATATTTTTTAAACTACCAATAACAACCCTTTTAAAAGAAAAGTTATATCAGCGATGCCTGGGAAGAACAATCAGAAAGTTAAGATAAGTTCTGATAATATAACTAAATAAGTAACATTATATGTGATAAAAAACAGAACATAAATTATATGTCAGTCACATGGTTAATAAATCATATGATATATACCAAGACATACGGTGGGCATAAGCAGACCGTATTATCTATTTATTATTCCTCCCCCTGGAATTGACAGGGTCTAATATGGTTAATGTGTCGTCTCCGAATTTGTCCTTTGTCCATTATACATATAATTATAATGCATTATAATTGTTATACATTATAATTCAGTATTCTGACCCTTTTTTACCCCAGCCAAACTTCCATTTATAGTCACGTGATGAAAATTTGCCAATTTGCCCTTGTGCAACTGTCTTTCACTCATTTTGAACTTTTATGCGATTTCCATGGTGTCCTGCATTTTATCTTTCATCAAATCTAGTCTTGGTCGTGTTCTTCTTCGATACATAAGTTATTATGCCGAATAGCCAGTACAATTATTAATGCATTTCGTAGGGACATAAGTAATTGCTTTACTTGAAAAATTTGCCAATTTGGTGGTATATCCCCACTCTCGCTTTCTATTTCCAATAATAATAGTTCTTTTTTAATTCGGACAAATATCTTCGCCTGTCCATTTGTTGCAGGATGGTAAGGGGCAGAATCTTATGTGTTATTTTACAGACTTGAATGAACTGATTACTGGATGAGGCGAAGTTTGATCCGTTGTCGGAAACCAGTGTAAATGGGTAGCAACTTTTCTGAGTTGTTGAATACACCAACTGGAAGTTGTAATTTTAGTAGGAATCACTTATATCCAATTTGTATAAGCGTCGTCAAGAACAAAGAAGTACCGACCCTGAGTTGGACCTGCGAAATCAATATGGACACGTTGCCATGGGCCTGATGGGTCCATCCATGGGTGAACATCAACCTTAGTTGGAAGATTTAGCTTCATACTGCATGAGCGGCAAGTATCATCAGAAATAATTATAAAGGGATCATCAAATGAAACATTTTGACGAAAATATAATTCCCTTATCTTTATACGTCTTAATATGACTACCTTTATTGTGAAATATATTTACATTGATAAAATACCCTGTATTTTCTATAGAACTAGACGTGTCTTTTTATATTATAATTTATTAATACTGTTATATTCAGCTTTGCTGTTATACGCTACGGTATAGTCAGGAAAGTCAGCAAAACCTAAACAAATTCTTATGAGCTCATAATTAATAAATAAAATAGTATGATAAGGTAAATAACAATACGACTTAAAAGGTTTTTAAAATCCTACCAACCTCCTAGTTTGCACCAACCTCGAAGATCTTGAGTTTTTCCAATCAGTAACAGATATTATCTTACCTTATGACATTCATATTAATGATTTGAAGGAAAGAGACTCATTAAGTGAAAGAGGTAATATAATACATGGTACTGTCTTTTATTCCAATATTGAATGATAAACACGAATTATGCTTAACTATTTTCTTTCATACATTGCTAAACTTGCTACTACCTTATAACGTTCTGTTAAGTCAAAAACACCTTAACTTAACCTTAACTAAACTTAACTTAACATCCTATCATGGTTTACATTTGATATGCAAAATGGACAAGGATATTATTGTTTTATAATGCTGTAAAATATATTAATAGATTAAGATATATTGTTAATATATTAATCCTGCTAACAACATCAATGAGTCAGGATTCACTGAAAGATCGCAGTGATGCACATTTTAAACTTTTTGTTTCTGATATCCATGACATTATTCCCGTTATGAGAGGTATATTCTATTCTGACGTATCCAGCGTACGATTCGTCTGTCAGTTTTGCAAATTTCTTCCGCTGTATCCGTTTAAGGAATTGATAAATGTTCTGTCGCAATTACCGAGGAGATATACGATCGCAGTTCTAACTATTGAAGTGGTGGAGAGAGTCTTGACAAGCTTGGATGTTTTAAAAGGTGTGAAAGATAATTCCCCCCCCCCCTTTAAATGGTAAAACCACTTTAGGTTACGTAATTAATTGTGAATATGAAAGTGATTGGAACATTAATGAAAATACAATTTCCATTGGGTTTATCGGATACGTTAAGAACAAAATCTCATTCCTCTAAATGTTAAGCACGTATAGAATTTTATGCTGTGATTGACTCCGATTCTTGAAAATTACACAATACCATCTGGCGTAACCCTACTTGAATTTCATGACGCTTGAATAGAGTGCTCTTTAGAATGTGTTTTACAACATCCCGCTTTGGCTTTCACAATGCTAGTAAACAGCTTATGAGTCCCCAACATCAATGCCACGCACACAGTTCATGAATGTGCTGTTAAACTACTAAATACAATGTTAAAATAATGGTTTTGATTTGTTTCTAATTTAAATATTACGTTTACATATTTATATATCTTCAAAAAATGTTCCCAATACATGAATCTAACATAACACTTAACTTCTCACACGCATCGAGTGTATGGGGTCACTGGATTGATCGCTGGGATGCTAAAACTGCTTAATGTTACCCGGTTTCCTTTGTTAAGTTAATGTCTTAAAAAAGATGCCACAGACGCTGAAACTAAACAAATCACAACAGCTTAATTTATTTATATATTTAAAGCTTAACAAAACATAATTTCAACTACTCGAAGTTTCAGATGGAAATATAAAGCTTCCAGATGAAAATACTTGTTGACTGATTCTGTACATTATACAGTAAGAAAGTATACAAAAAAATGTATTGTCAACTGTATCCGATAATTTAAACTATTCCAACTAAAGCTTCTGAAAATACTAACTGACTGATTCTGTACTTTGTTCAATAAGAACTATAAAAAAATTGTATTGTCAATTCGTCACGTTGGTGTCAATTTTATGATTTCATTAAACATATAAGTATAATTTAGTACAAAATATGTACGACATTAAATTAATTTTAAATCACATTCTTATCAACATTTAACGTACGAAAAGAGTGTAAAATACGTCATTACAAGCTAAATTGTGCTGTGTTTATTTAAATGCGTAACAACCACGAAAATATTATGATAGCATAACACAAATAAGGGAGTGAGAAAAGGAAAGGTACGGATCGAGAAGACTTCAGTGAGCTAAATTTATTCCGCTCTTTAATTAAACGGGAAATCCTCGTAGAAGACTCGGCAATTTATTTTAATTTATTTAAATTACGTCAAGTAAACAATTTTACATCAAATTGCTGAAATAAAAGTTATCGTGTTTTCTACATTTTAAAATGGGTATACTTTTATTGCCTTATAAATAGTCTGAAGTTTATGTTTATTAAGAACATTTTAAACAAACAGTATTTAGAAATACATGGAGTTTACTTTAAGTTATCTTACACCAATTGAAGTAGAGTAATAACTAAAAATACTATGTTTTTATAGTATGTGTAACATTGAAAATTATTTAAAAGTAAATAACAAAAGTTGGGTATTTATTATGCAATGTTGAGAACCAAACATTCTATTATAAGGTGACTGACCTGACTCAAAATTCCATATTAAATAACATTGTTATCATACTGCACGAAAAACGTTTTTTTTTGGGGTATCTAATTAATCCGCAAAATCGCATTTTTCTGATACATTAAAATAGCGCACTGAAAAATCAGCTATGGATTTTTTCAGTGCGCTAACCTCAGAGATTGTTATTGTTCCTTTTTAAGTTTGTGTATTTCAAAGATAACAAACAGGTAGACGAAATTCAAGTGATTTTGTTTGTAAGTAAAATAAAATAAAATATTATAAAGTTAACCTATCTGAGCTACCAAAACGATACAAATCACCTAATTGGTCCAAATTCTCAACTATCTTAGGCTTACCTGGGCAGTATGATAAAAAAGTTGTTCATCACTTGGAGCAAAAGTGTGTTTTTAGTGCTTAACCGTTTTTTCCCACCATAAAACGCGATTGCGCACCAAAAACAACCACTTTTGCTCCTTGTGATGAAAACTACTATTTCCCTTTGAGCCCATAACAAAAATTAAAAATCACAATACTATAACAAAGGTTACTACAATAATATATAACACTGGCAATTTCAATATATATTTAAAAATGAAGGACACATTTGCAACATTTTCTTTATCGGTTGGAGAGGAAGACTATTTGTTACATTTTCCAATCACTGTCTCAGCCACTCAATCGTTTATTCTCTGTAATTTGGCACGATCTTCCTCTTAGCGAGATAGTTTTCATGGTTGAAAAAGTTGCGTATTAGTGGGCTTACTTATAACTTAAGCGCTGTGTTGCTAGGATTAATGCGGTGTAGAAAAAGGTATTAGACAACTAATACAATTTCACCTTTTTTAAATCCGAGTTAGTTACTACACAAACCCGTATACGCTTCCTTCTGTCTGTAAATGTGGAGGTAAGATTTTTCCACCATTTTTTTGTTGTAGATTTTGTGGAATTTGCTTTACTAATTCGTTTTTCTGAATTGAGAGCTAACTGGATTAGAACATTATCTTTGATCACCAACTTTGAGCCAGTTATGACAAATATACGCTTTTCAGTTTTTTATTTATACTACCGACTTTTTACATTAGGATATAGTGACTCATAACTGTAACCTAGCCTACAGTAAACACGATATTTTTTGAACCAATAATAGTTATGGATTTATTATTCATTAAAATATATTCACCTATCTTTTGAAGCCCCATGCACCTATATCAACTGAAGTCAGTGGTAGTAATGTAGCACTTAAAATGGGCGAGTAAAATATATCTTTATTTAAGAGCCGTAATATTGGTAAAAGATGGTTTTTAATTAAAATAATTTACACACATTTAATATTCTTTTTTAATTTGTTACCTTTTTCCAGCAACAGCAGTGAGCCTTGACTGACGACACCATTTCCGGAGGAAGACCAAAAATATTTTTAAAGTGATTAAATATGGGTAAATATTTGTAATGAAAACATAAATAAGTTATTAGATATTTAACTTTATTTTTAATCTCAAATTAAATAATTTGTTATATTCATTTACAAAGTAGTAAAATAAAACTAACAAGAATGTCGTTGAAATTGGTCGGAAATATTATTCTTGCAGACTGAACAATTCCCTAATTAAAGAAGGCACTCGTTTACTTGCAGGACTTGTTAAACTAAGGTAATAAAGGTGGCCCGAAAAAGCCAGGCATCTCTTCGTTTACCTGTTTTAAAGTTACTTTCGTTCTGCCATACCGTATTCATAAAATAAATGATCTAATTTCATAATTTTGTTGTTAAAGTATTTAAATATAGTACCTTAGTTAAATTATTATTTCCTTCATGTTATTTAACAAAGCTCAGGTTGAGTTAAGAACATACATATTCAGATGATATTTGGAATTACAAATTCTAAATGCAGGTTGACGAAACGAAAACATAAACTCAGGTCTAACCTAGAAAACCTTCGTCGTGTGAATAAACGATGACACAGGGACCAGTTTGTCTCTACTAAGTGTCACCCCGACTCACCCCATGTGCAGAATGGCTTTTACATTTGTACGTAAGAACTCTACACTGCATTACATTATTTAAAAATAATAAGATAAAATATTTCTAAAGAAAGAAGATGTTTTATAAACACTTAATACATGAATACCTTTTTGCGATCTTTATAAATTATATTTTGGTATGGTTTGAGGTTAAACAAATTTAACTAGTCTAAACCGAGATAAGCAGCTTATAAAGGTCTGAAGAGAGAACAAAATTAGTTAATCCGTTGACAAAATAAACATGTTATACACGTTTATTATACTAGGAGTACGCTCTTATATCGCGTATAAGGATTGAGTGATCGCGTAAAATACCAAAAAAATGTTTCAATTGACAATATACCTCATGGGCCCTCCATTATAACTGCAGCTTGACAATGACACACAAATCCAGAACATGACAAACAATGAGGCCTGAAAACTGTCAATCAGTCAGACAAAGTGCATATGAAGTAGTTACTCACCCCTCAGTCTCACTGAGGGCTGTATCATCTAGGCCCTCATAATAATATTAGCTGAAGATTTTGATAAAATATAATATGTTGGCGGCAATAAAGGTCCCCAATCAGTGAGAGCACGTGGTTTAAAAGTAGTTATTTACACTTTGGTTCCACTGGAGGACCCATCAGGATATTTATTTTATTGTAGCTTAATATTGCTGTAAAAATCTATAAGTATAAGTACAGAACTTTATGAACAATACGTTTTAAAATTAGTCAATTGGTTTTGAATGCCAAAATATTTTAAACTCTAATCCAGAGGTTTTAATGTAACACATTAACCTTACTGGGGGGAGGGGGGCTGTGCCCCCCAGGCCTCCCATTGTTATTGTAGCTTGATACGGTTGTTCAAATACATAGGCAACCTATAAATGCAGAACTTAAAAAACAATAAGGCTTAAATCATTCAATTTTTTTTAAGAAGAAGAAATTGCCTCATTTTAAAAAGAAAAGAAAAGTAGTATCTTATGTTAAATATAATCTAGGAAGAAATTAAAACTCTTTGACCCACTTCTTAGAATCCACGAGTCATTGTGTCAAGGTCCAAGATTTTATATACACCTTAATATATAAATACCCCCGTAGCAGCAAACCTGCGTACTCAGCAAATTTCCAATGCATAAATATGCATATATATGTATCTTAATGCCACATATCAAGTTTCATCAATATACTTTCATAAATAAACAATGTATGACATTTTAATTATTCTCCATAAGAATAACATGGCGGCTGAGTGTGCAGGTTTGCTGAAGCAAGGAACTCTAACAATGGGGTTTTACACAAATATCAATATAACTCAAGTAGGTAAATTGTTTTTTTTGTGCAAAAAATAATGAACCATAACCAGATGAAGCCATATACCAAATTTCATCAGTTTATGTTCATAAGTAAGCGAGATATACAATTTTTATTTTTCTCCATAAGAATAATATTAGACAACGTACTGTGTTTAGCACTTTCAATATCTCAGTAACCAATTGACGTAGAGCAATGATCAAAATACCAAATTGTCTGTTTTGTATGCTGAATTCAATGGTACAAATTATAATTTGATTTAAATAAAATGAGATGTGGAAACCCGAAAAAACCCATTTTTGGTGTACAAAACCCCCCGAAAACCCCCTTCGGATGGTGCGATTCATATGGTTTTCGAACACGTTCAAATAAATGCTGCTTTACACATTTGTACTAAATTTCATTAAGATCACACCTTTTTTACGAGAGTTATCGTGCTTACGGCCACTTATATATATATAAATTGGAACGAGTGGTGTTTTTGGCATCTGGGGACCTCAAAATGAAAAGTTATCATGGTCTCGGGCTTAAGGCTTACCATGAGACCTACGGTAATAGCTTCTTCCCTATAGGGGAAATTCGCAAAAAGAAAAATTGTATATCTCGCTTATTTATGAACATAAACTGACACAATTTGGTATATGGCTTCATCTGGTTGTGGTTTATTGTTGATTCCAAAAAAAACAATTTTTCACCAATGGTTCCTGTAGCAGCAAACCTAAGTACTTGGTCCCCATGTTATTATTATGGAAAATAATTCAAATGTTATATATCGCTTATTTATGAATGTATATGGATGAAACTTGGTATGTGGCTTCGCTAAGATGAATTCTATCGATATTTGCATAAAAACCCATTATTTTGTGTAACTTGTTGCAGCAAATCTGCGTACTAATCCCCAATGTTATTTTTATGGAGAATAATTAATATATAACATTACACAACGTACTGTGTTTAGCACTTTCAATATCTCAGTAACCAATTGACGTAGGGCAATGATCAAAAGACCAAATAATGTGTTTTTTTAAGCTGAATCCAATGGTGAAAAATAAAATTTGTCTTTTAAAAAAATTAAATGTGCAAATTTCTAAAAACCCATTTTAGTGGTCCAAAACCCCCCAAAAAACCCCTTCGGATAGATTGATCTGTCTGGTTTTCGAACTTAAGTCATAAAGTTTCCTTTAGACATGTATACCAAATTTCATCAAAATCGTACAATTCTTACGAGAGTTATCGTGCTCATTTGTCATTCATTCCTTTGTATTATATATATATATATATATATATATATATATATATATATATATATATATATATATATATATATATATATATACAGTAGAACCTCGCTAATTCGAATTTCAGGGGAAAGACAATATATTTTGAATCATGGGAAGTTTGAAATAAAGAGGGTTTGAATTATAGAGGTCATAATAAATAAAATTTGAATTATGGAGGTCCCTGTTTTAAGTATAGAGAGATTGAATTATAGAGGTCAAAATAAAATTCAAACTATAGAGGTCCAAGTTTATTTTTTAAAAGCTAGACAGAATAGTGTAGTTCAAACACATCTCTTGGACAAAATACTCAACAGGCGTGTTTTTTGTCCTGAATTCGAATTACAGAGGCTAACGGTAACGCAGTTCGAATTGTAGAGGTTGACTTCGAATTTTGGAGGTAACAGTTCGAATTACGGCAACAAAATTTTAATTGTAGAGGCTCGAGTATATACAAATTCAAATTTTAGAGGCTGCATTAAGCGTAAAAATCATTTTGAATTATCTGTATATTATTTTTCAAATTTTAGAGGTTTTCTGAGGGGATCAGACAAACATTACTAATTATAGAGGTTTTTGAATTATCGATGTTCGAATTAGCGAGGTTCTAATGTAGTTTTGAACGAATGGCGTTTTTGGGGTCCGGGGACCTCAAAAGGAAAAGTTAACTTAGTCCCGGGCCTAGTTCTTACCATGCCGACTACGGTAATAGCTTCTACCCTATAGGGGAAATTCGCTGAAAACAAATTTGAAAATTTAAAAAATAAAATTGGTTTTATGGAGTTTCAAATCAAAACAAAAGAATCATAACAGCTGTTTATGATAAATAAGTGAACTGTCAAAGTATATAGTGAACTCGCTTTGCTCGCTGGGGGCTCCGCCCCCAGACCCCCGCTTGGGGTCGCTCCAGTTGTTATTATTGGTCAATGACCCTTCAAGTATTTTTTACATAGTATACTATTTAGATTCATTATGGTTAAATCCACTCTAGATGTTTTCATTGTTCAATAGTTCTATAATTTGTTTATACTCTACCATGTGAAAGTTGCTTTGACAGTTTACTGGATATTTGTTTAAAGCTGTTACGATTTCTTTTGTTATTATTAGAAACTCCATAAGCCCAATGTTAAAATATCCAATTTTCAAGATCAAAATTAGTGGTTTTAAAATTTAAAATTGTATATTTTGGCAATTTTACCGGGGGTTTCAAGGTACAGTAGAGTCTCACAAACTCGACTCCCGATAACTCGACACTCTGGGAAACTCGACACCTCATTTACTATACAGTACATGCATTACAAGACTATATATTTTGGAAACGAGGACAGTTAGTTATTAATTCTCAATTTTTAAGTATTTATCTAATTTTTATATTGTCCTTAAGTTTGTAATACAGTAACATTATACATTTATAATATAATGTGTTTAAGTAAAATCTAATACAGTAAACAATTTACAGCTAAATAATGTGTTTTCCTCCCCTCCCAATGTAATTCTGGATAACTCGACATTCCACAAACTCGACAGGGTCTTAGTCCACATTGTGTCGAGTTTGTGAGACTCCACTGTACAAGCTACCTGCTTGCTAAATATCACGTTTCTAGTTCGTCTGGAAATGGTCTAGAATTCTTATGTCTGGTGTGTTACACATGGGGCTGTATATATATTAGACAATTATTGTAGTTTAAGTATTAACATGTGATTACCTCAAAGCAGTGACTAAAATAAGCTAAAATCATAAAATGAAGATTACATTAGAATGGCAATGTCATATCCAAAATTAATCAAAGGGACATTGAGCTATAATAACAACTGCAGTGACCTTAAATATCACCAGAAAAGAGACAAATGAGCTAAGAAAATCTACTCATAAGTTGCGGGATGTGATGAAATATTAAGTCATCTAAACAAACTGACAGACCTTCCCCGAGCAAAGCCCGGCCTTCGGGTACTACTTCAACAACAACAACATGAGTATTACTTTGAACATTAACTCACAGATTATAAACTGCTGTTATTTACTTTGTTTAGATTTTAAACTCCATGAGCCCAATGTTAATTTTTTTAACGTTTAAAATTAGTTTTTTCTAATTACCGTATTTGATTTGTCCTGGGGATGAGACCTGTCTAGAACATATTTTAAAGTAGTTTGATGTGTTTTCAGAGAAGTACAAGTATTAATGAAATAGGCTATGATTCAATGAAATGATCATTTTTCAAGTTTTTAATTTGTTTATAGGATTGATTATACTGGTAGCCTATTTAAATTATATACTTACTCATTTTACGTTAGTTATTTTTACATTTAAAAACATGCTAGGGGGCCATACACATATATTACATAACACACTTAAGGGGTGGGAGGGGGTATTGCGTAGCGTTATGTAGGGGAGGGGTTATGTAACTAACACATATCAACCCTAAGAGCTGGCGCACTCCCACATCTATTGATAATGTTATACAACTTTCACAATTAAATTATCTAATTGATATCTTAATCAAGGTTACAGTTAGTTAGTTCCGTCATACTATTTTACTAACAGTAAAACTAAAAACGAGTTCGCACGCAGCACGCTGAGGTGAGGGATGTGTGTTAATATAAAAAACTTTTAAAACTCAAAATCAGTGTAAACACAGACATTTATTTCAATTTTTATTGAAATCTGAAAATGTTGATTTTTTTGCCTGTTCTGATGCTCCTGGTTATATTTACCTGCAATGCTGGGAATACGATTTTTCACATTATAAGGTTAGGAGAGGATCCAGTCAGGCTTGAAAGTAGTGTGAGGTTGTTGGGGATGAGAAAAGTACACCAACAAATGAATAACAGGCTTTTCTAATGCAAAACCCCCTTAAGACAACGTACTGTGTTTAGTCGATACACATTTACTTTAATAACTCCGTAAATATTTATGCTAGAATGACGAAAGAGGGCTTAAAACTTTCGCCTCATTAATTCCCATATTTTTACATGCATTAAATTTACATCCGAGGCTTTTCTAACCCTTTCTGGGCCCAAAAACTCAAAATTCAAAAGATTAATCGCCAAAAAAGGGGTTTAGAGTTTTCCGATTGTTTTGCCCAATGAACTTGTCCAACTAATTATAGAAAGAAATGTCCCTACCAAATTTGAAGTAAATCGGACCAAAAATGTGACCGCTAGAGTGCAAACGTATATATATACATATATATAAATATAAAATTTTGAACGACCCCCCAAAACGTTTTCAGGGGGTCACGTTAGGAACTTCTATGGTGGTCCCGGGCTTAAGTTTCACCGTGCGGGTCATGCTAATAGTTCACTTTCCATAGGAAATTCACTAATAAATACATAGCGTATTTTGAGTAAGTTTGCTTTAAACCTATGTTTTTTGTTGTTTTAGAGCGTAAAATCATGACTTGATACAGTACTGCGCAGTGCTACCCACATCTTTAGTTTTTTAAGTTATTTTGTGTAAGCCACAAAACAAATCACTGCCTGCGGCAATGGTTTTTTATTAAAATGGAATCTACAGCAAGGCTATCATTGACAATTCAAATTCAAGATCTTTTAAGAGGGGGTACAAGTTAATCCATGTATATTCCTAAACCCATAAGAGCAATGATTCTTTCAAGTTCCATCCAGCCTCAATGGGTGGTCGGATGTTGTTGATTTATAGCTTTTTTCAGGAGGAAAAAAAATAACAAAGCGATTTCAGTGAGCAAAGTTTCAAATTTATTTTTTATTTCTATTTTTCTATCGAATTTTAAAATGCAAATCGAACATGTTGTCACTAAAATTGCTAGATAACCACCAGCACATCATTTTTTCTAAATTTTAAAAATATATATTCACAAATAACACAGGACGGATGTTGAAAGTATTGGCCTTATGGGGGAAGCAGTTAGAAATGCAAAAAGTTTTGAGACTTTTCCATTCTAAAAACGCCACATGCATGACCCAGAGGGGAGCGCAGAATTGGACACGTCAGGACGTGTTGCAGCGACGACTCCAAGCAGTCCTAAAGATTTGGTGGAGTGGTACATTCATGGAGTTCATACCCCTGCCGCCACCATTACTGTACTATTAGACCACGCCCTTTGACTAAGGTTGCTCCCTCCCCATCAGTGATGCCAACAGACATATAACAAAATTGTCGTATACTCATAAAATATGACCATTTTAAACCATAACCTTGCCATTCTTTGGACGCTTTGAACATAATTTTACGTTCTTACGTAACTAATTAAGTAATTCAAAGAGTACATTTAAATTTTTTTCATGACCTTGTAAACTGAAAAGCATTGATTGAATAAAAGTTGAACATAACTTATTGAATTATAAATGAAAAGTAAACAATAACAGTTTTATGCAGGACTAAAAACTTATGTAGCGCGCTGCGGCGGTTGGGTTACATTAGGTTACTCTAATTTTAGTCCATAACACATAATTTATAAGGGACCCATAATTTTAAACTGTATGCTGGAAGTTAGCGGACCTGCTGTTAATATGTGCAGAGTGAGAACAACCCCCCCCCCTCAGCTGCAGGGTGGGGGGCTGTGACAATTCTCCTGCCAAACATTTCTACTGCGCGTAGTCGTCGCTGCGACAGTTTTTGACTGAGGACTTTCCATTGTCTCACCTAGAGCATGACTTCCATTGTATTACATGTAGCTAGTTGCATTAGTGATAGCACCTAGTTAATTACACTTGAAAACAGGAATGAAGTCCAGCGAGAAATGTAGGCCTAAATGAAAAATCTACTTACAGGCTTAAAGTGCTCAACTGAATTGTTTTTATGTGAGATTTAATATTTAAGAATACATTTTTAACAAATTTGGTGTGCAATACAGTCACATATC
Organism: Allygus modestus; assembly: GCA_963675035.1. Classification (NCBI taxonomy): domain Eukaryota; kingdom Metazoa; phylum Arthropoda; class Insecta; order Hemiptera; family Cicadellidae; genus Allygus; species Allygus modestus. The sequence continues at coordinate 214,294,397 of OY776111.1, forward strand.
ACGATAGGCTATGGCAATATGATGTGTATCGCGTCACCTTATACTGTATCATTTTAGGTGCACCGTATAATTTGAATTTAACTTATTTCCTCATATAAGGGACTTAAAAGACCCTTTATTTGAAGCGGCAAAGATAGCCTGGCTATAGTTTTCATTATAAAAAAAGCCTGAATTACTTTCTTTGAAAACTTTGTAAAACAAACTTTTTTTGATTAAAAGTCCAGCAAACTGTTTGCTGTGTGTGTGTGTGTGTCCGTGAGCACAATAACTCTCGTAAAAAAGATCCGATTTTGATGAAATTTGGTTTAAACGTGTAAAGCAACATTTATGACTTTAATATCGAAAACCAGCCAGATCGCTCCATTGGAAGGGGTATTTTATGGGGGTTTTGTACCCCAAAAAATGTGTTTTTTGAATTGTTTACATATAATTTTCTAAATCGTCAAATTTTAGTTTTTCCCATTGGATTCAGCTTAAAAAATACACAATTTGGTATTTTGATCATTTCTCTACGTAAATTGGTTACCGATAGATTGAAAGTGCTAAACACAGTACGTCGTCTAATGTTATTATTATGGAGGAAAAGAAAATTGTTATATCTCGCTTATTTGTGAACGTATACTGACGAAACTTGGTATACAGCTTCATCTCGTTGGGGTCTATTGATATTTGCTAAAAAAAAAATATTTTTTGCCAACGGCTCCCCTAGCAGCAAACCTGCGTACTCAGCCCCCATGTTATTCTTATGGAGAACAATTAAATGCTCTGTCTCCCTTAATTAAGAACATAAATGAATAAAACTGGTATACGACTTCTCCTAGGTGAGTTATATTGATATTAGCATAAAAACTCATTTTTTGTATTCCTTGTTGCAGCAAACCTGCGTACTCAGCCCCAATGTTATTCTTATGGAGTATAATTAAAATTGGATATATCGCTTATTTGTGAATATATTGTTATGAAACTTGGTAAGTGGCTTTATGTAGTATTAGGACACTTATATCTCCATTGAAAATTCGCTGAGTATGCAGGTTTGCTGCGACGTGGGTATTTAGTATGTGGTTCTAAAAATCATGGCAACCCTATCACATGCCAAACATATTACAAACCATCTTGTAAAACTGCGTGTTTCGATCTGTAAAAATGGTGTGAGCCTTTGAAATAAATAAATCCCAATCATATAATACCCCCGTAGCAGCGAACCTGCGTACTCAGCGAATTTCCAATGTATATATATGTATATTAATGCCACATAAAGCCTCATACCAAGTTTCATCAATATACATTCATAAATAAACGATTTATGACATTTTAATTATTCTCCATAAGAATAACATGGCGGCTGAGTATGCAGGTTTGCTGAAGCAAGGAGCACAAAAAATGGGGTTTAATACAAATATCAATATAGCTCATGTAGGTAAAGCCATATACCAAATTTCATTAATATATTTTCATAATGAAGGGAGATAACACGTTACATATTCTCCATAAGAATAACATGGGGCTGAGTACGCAGGTTTGCTGCTACGGGAGCCATTGGTAAAAAATTGTTTTTTTGAGCAAACATCAATGGTCCACAACCAGATGAAGTCGTATTCCAAGTTTCGTCAGTATACGTTCATAAATAAGCGAGATATAAAATTTTTATTTTCCTCCATAAGAATAACATTAGACAACATACTGTGTTTAGCACTTTCAATATCTCGGTAACCAATTGACGTAGAGAAATGATCAAAATACCAAATTGTGTGTTTTTTTAAGCTGAATCCAATGGTAAAAACTAAAATTTGACTATTTCCAAAATTATATGTAAAAAATTCGAAAAAACCATTTTTGGGGTACAAAACCCCCATAAAATACCCCTTCCAATGGAGCGATCTGGCTGGTTTTCGATATTAAAGTCATAAATGTTGCTTTACACGTTTATACAAAATTTCATCAAAATCGGATAATTTTTACGTGAGTTATCGTGCTCACGGACACACACATATATATATATATATATACAGTATCAAACGAATGGTGTTTTTGGGGTCTGGGGACCTCAAAACGAAAAGTTATCATGGTCCCGGGCCTAGGTCTTACCATGCTGACTACGGTAATAGCTTCTTCCCTATAGGGGAAATTCGCTAAAATTAAATTAGGTATTTTCCCCCTCCGTTAACTTGTGTTCAAAATATTAAGCTCTTTTTAGCGAATTTCCCCAATAGGGAAGAAGCTATTACCGTAGTCGGCATGGTAAGACCTAGGTCCGGGACCATGATAACATGATAACACAACGTTTCAACTGTGACGCGATACCACTTCAGCCATATCGTGAAATGTAACCATATTGCACATCACTACTCCATATTCTTCTCAAGTGGCATACCTATTTGTTAAAAATGTCATCAGCATATAGGCCTATACATACTATATACCTAAAATCAGTTCAGTTAAGCTTGTAATCAGTGTTTATACTCTATTTTCATTTAATTTAGATTATAAGTGCATTAATAACAACTATCAAAAGAATAGTTGTATCATTTCCGTTAATTAACCAGCACAACCTTTTTGGCTTTCCATTTATTTGCTACTGTTCACAACATATTTCTTATTACCAAAGAAAATACCAAACAATTTGTAATAGCCTGTGTCTATTTAGTTATTTTGAAGTTTTAAAAACAATTGGTACTTTGGTATTATACGGATGCCACTATTTTTGGAGGTTAATTTTTACCGGATACAAAGGATAACTACATAATTCGAAAAACGTACTTTTATTGACTTACTGTAAAAATTTTACATCATTCTGATGAGCGGTCTTTGTGTTGTGCCTCCCAAAAGCCAGCGATGTCCGCTAGGATCGTATTGAATGCGTCGCCGCCGCTAGCAGCCACACCCGATCCCCACATGTACTCCGCAAAATATACAGCGCGCTGCGGCAGTTATGTTAGGATGGGTTATCATAAAAATACGTACGGTTTCCTCTTCATTTCGAGGTAAATCCCACACCAAAAGAACGTCACTCATTATGAAAACAAATGTAACGTAGTGCACAGCAATAAATCACTCATGACACTGACCCAGATACAGGCGGTGACAGCTGATGCGCGCGCTCCGGTCAACGACCTGACCTTGGCCTATTTGGAGGGGGTTTGGCGGCCGGAAGTATGACTCATCAGGTATCATTCGATTTGTAACGAAACAAGGAAAGTCCTACAATCATTTTTATGATAACCCATCCTAACATAACTGCCGCAGCGCGCTGTATAAGGGTGGCATCCGTATAATACCAAAGTACCAAACAATTTAAAGGTATGGTTGGTTGGGGGTGCTTAGACTTATGTTAAATATCTTACCTAACTCAACGTTACTTAACGTAATAAACACACGTCAAACCCACCATCCACGTACCAGAATTTATTTTTTTTGCCTTTTAGGCCTACCCCCAATTAGGTAAGGTTTGGATGTGCTATCAGAACTAAATATGAGTATTCCGGTCAGGTATTTGTTACTTAATTCATAAAAACCCCATTAATTCGGTTTACATTAATTAAGTTTGGTTATGTTTATGTTTAGGTATTGAATAGGGCCTATACACTAAAAAAAAACCTTCCTAGCCTAGGCTACGTTAATTTTATTCGTAAGCGGTACCTAGGCCTATAAATATAAGCTAGGCCTATCATAACATTCCCACTGTATAGACTACCAAGACAGACTTATGGTTAGAATAAACTTACAGCAAGGCTAAAATTTAAATAGTATGATGATTGACCAACTTGGGATGGTTGAGAAACTACAGTATCATTGGCCTACCTAAATTAGTCAAAGGATACTGTCTGTTTTGCGATTAAAACTTTGTAGACAGTATTTAAAGTTTATTAATAACATAAAAAGTTCGTTTTTAGTCACACCTTGTGCTATAATCATCCATGTTATGGCTACGACTGTAAGCTAATATACAAAACCTGAGTATTATTCGAACACAAACTATCTACAAAAGATCACAGAGAAAACCTCCAAAATGTATGTTTGTGTTTAGTACTGATGTATAATGTTGGCATTCTCGCCGAAAACACTTTTAATCGTATTAAATCCAACTTGAACCAAAGTGCTTCACATAGGTTATGTGTATGGAACTCGCAAGGAAATAAGATTTACATTTGATTATTGCTACGGTATAACATTAATGAAATTATTATTTAACTCAAAAGAATGACACGTTTTGAATTTCTAACAGAAAGGTGTCTAGGTAGGTAGAACCACTAAGTTTTAGAACAAATTAAATAAATAAACCGCTCTGACCTGAACACAAACTTCAATCAACAAAATTACAGCAGCTGAGCTGATGTATTTTGACAGTTCAAACTTCAAACAACACGGTAATACAAAGCTCAAAATATGTACTGAAATAATGTTTAATGAAAAAACTGATAATTATTAAAATGTAATAATAATTCGCCAATTATAGTTTATTTAAAGTTTTACGTAAAAACGTTATCCTAAAAATTTCATGACAATCCATCAAACCGTTAAAATGTAGATAGCGTCACACTACTTCGAATTCCAAACTGAGTATAAGGATTTCGTTTCACTCAATCCAATTAAATGTAAGTTAAACAAAAGTCAAAGCCTATTTTTGATTTAAAATTTGTATCACTTTACCCTTGTTTCTGAAAAACAAATGTGATTTCCAAACTCTAGAGGTAAATTTACATGAGGTTAGTTCAATGAAAATGATCATTTTCAATCGAAAAGTAGGCCTAGGATGAACTTGTGCTAAAAGGCACAATTATCCAGAGACTAAGTTTTACCTTACTGAACAATTTTATAAAATGTTTATTTTGGATAAAAATGAAGAAATCTAGTCAAAAATTGGATTAAAACAGTGGTGTATGGGCATCATAAACTATGCCTAGAAAATTAAAGTCGATAGGCATACCTTACCTTAATATTAACCTCCAAAAAGGAACAAACTTATTGAGTTTGCCTTATTGCCTTATTGAGTTTGAATAAACAAGTTCTGGTAATGCAATAATCATTTTGTAGGAAAATAAATTTATATTAAACTTCAGTTTTCAATCTGACAAAAAGGAAATAGGCTAGTCCCAGAAAATGGTGAAAAGTAATGTGCCACATAAGTTTTAATAACATACCATCATAGTTAAAAGAACGATGTATAGGTAGCTATAGTTTGTTCTGTTTTCTGTTCTTACAAATGTTAATTATTGTAATATTGTAAAGTTGCATTGGTGATAGCCGCCAAATAAAAAACCAAAACATTAATTTTATTTGGTAACTTACCGTAAGTTTTATAAGCGAGATAATAATGTTTTTAACAAATTAAGACTTTCTACTGTTAATGAGTGGAAATTATAATATAAATAATCACATATATTAGCGTATAATCACTTTAATAATAACTTTAATAATTTTCTTGATGACATCTTTACTTTCGATTAAAATTCTGTCGTCTGGAGTCTGGACTGGCCAAAGTCCCATTAATAGTGCTCAGCCTGCATTTCTTTACATAGAGTACGGTACCAATAAAGTTATTTATTATAATAGTATTTAAAATAATAATGCATCTTTTAATTAGTATAAAATAAAATATACATACAACTTTTAAAAGCTAATAAAATTTAAAACTTAGTTTTTGTATTTCAAGTTACGAAAAGATGTTTTTTCCTAGTCAACATGAACATGAATAACTACAGTTCTGTAGTGAATCTATGGCACTGTGACTTACGTTACTCTATAGTTGAAACATAGACGTTGGCTAAATATCAACGATTCAAGTACCACTAAAATGGCTCCCAATGTTAATCTTATGGGATAAAAAATAGATTTGTTTTAAAGATAATTTTATTATCACTTAACCAAATATTCCCAATAACGAACTTGACCGAGATTTCGTACTATAGAATCTATCTCTAAAGTTTGAAGTGAATCTGTAGAGGCGTTTTTGAGTTATTTAGGTCACAGACACGTCAGTTCGAGTTGATTCTCTTACCACTGTAAGCAGTAAAGTTATGTATAAGGATTTCGTTTCACTCAATCCAATTAAACTAGGTGAAGCCACATACCAAGTTTCATCAATATTAATTCTTAAAAATAAGCGATATATAACATTTTAATTATTCTCCATAAGAATAACATGGGGGCTGAGTAAGCAGGTATGCTAGAGCAAGAAGCACAATATGGGTTTTCATGTAAATATCATTATAACTCAACTAGGTGAAGCCACATACCAAGTTTCATTCATATACATTCATAAATAAGCGATATATAACATTTTAATTACTATCCATAAGAATAACATTGGGACCGAGTACCTAGGTTTGCTCCTACGGGAACCATAGGCGAAAAATTGTTTTTTTTAGCTAAAAACAATAAACCACAACCAGATGAAACCATATACTAAGTGTCGTCAGTTTATGTTGATATATAAACAAGATATAAAATTTGTCTCTTTTCTCCATAAAAATAACATTTTAGACAACGTACTGTGTTTAGCACTTTCAATATCTCACTAACCAATTGACGCAGAGCAATGATCAAAACACCAAATTGTGTTTTTTTAAGCTGAATCAATGGTAACAATTTAAATTTTATTAAAATAAAAATTACATGTAACAACCCCAAAAAAACCCGTTTTTGGGGTACAAACCCTTCCCCCAAAACCCCCCTTTGGATGATGCGATTCGACTGGTGTTTCGAACTCGTTTAAATAAATGGTACTTTACACCTTTGTGCCAAATTTCATTAAGATAAGACCTTTTTTAAGAGAGTTATCGTGCTTACGGACATACATATATATATATATATATATATATATATATATATATATATATATATATATGATTACATATATAACAATTTTAACGAATGGTGTTTTTGGCATCTGGAACCTCGAAATTAAAAGTTATCATGGTCTTGGGTTCTTACCATGTCTACGGTAATAGCTTCTTCCCTATAGGGGAAATTCGCTAAAACGATGATAAATTTTGAAACCAGGAGTATAATTTTTCCTTTTGGAGAATGACTTGCAGGTGAGCCTCCTAGATTGGTGGGGATGACTTATATCCAATTTGTATAAGCGTCGTCAAGAACAAAGAAGTACCGACCCTGAGTTGGACCTGCGAAATCAATATGGACACGTTGCCATGGGCCTGATGGGTCCATCCATGGGTGAACATCAACCTTAGTTGGAAGATTTAGCTTCATACTGCATGAGCGGCAAGTATCATCAGAAATAATTATAAAGGGATCATCAAATGAAACATTTTGACGAAAATATAATTCCCTTATCTTTATACGTCTTAATATGACTACCTTTATTGTGAAATATATTTACATTGATAAAATACCCTGTATTTTCTATAGAACTAGACGTGTCTTTTTATATTATAATTTATTAATACTGTTATATTCAGCTTTGCTGTTATACGCTACGGTATAGTCAGGAAAGTCAGCAAAACCTAAACAAATTCTTATGAGCTCATAATTAATAAATAAAATAGTATGATAAGGTAAATAACAATACGACTTAAAAGGTTTTTAAAATCCTACCAACCTCCTAGTTTGCACCAACCTCGAAGATCTTGAGTTTTTCCAATCAGTAACAGATATTATCTTACCTTATGACATTCATATTAATGATTTGAAGGAAAGAGACTCATTAAGTGAAAGAGGTAATATAATACATGGTACTGTCTTTTATTCCAATATTGAATGATAAACACGAATTATGCTTAACTATTTTCTTTCATACATTGCTAAACTTGCTACTACCTTATAACGTTCTGTTAAGTCAAAAACACCTTAACTTAACCTTAACTAAACTTTACTTAACATCCTATCATGGTTTACATTTGATATGCAAAATGGACAAGGATATTATTGTTTTATAATGCTGTAAAATATATTAATAGATTAAGATATATTGTTAATATATTAATCCTGCTAACAACATCAATGAGTCAGGATTCACTGAAAGATCGCAGTGATGCACATTTTAAACTTTTTGTTTCTGATATCCATGACATTATTCCCGTTATGAATGGTATATTCTATTCTAACGTATCCAGCGTACGATTCGTCCGTCAGTTTTGCAAATTTCTTCCGCTGTATCCGTTTAAGGAATTGATAAATGTTCTGTCGCAATTACCGAGGAGATATACGATCGCAGTTCTAACTATTGAAGTGGTGGAGAGAGTCTTGACAAGCTTGGATGTTTTAAAAGGTGTGAAAGATAACTCCCCCCCCTTTAAATGGTAAAACCACTTTAGGTTACGTAATTAAATGTGAATATGAAAGTGATTGGAACATTAATGAAAATACAATTTCCATTGGGTTTATCGGATACGTTAAGAACAAAATCTCATTCCTCTAAATGTTAAGCACGTATAGAATTTTATGCTGTGATTGACTCCGATTCTTGAAAATTACACAATACCATTTGGCGTAACCCTACTTGAATTTCATGACGCTTGAATAGAGCGCTCTTTAGAATGCGTTTTACAACATCCCGCTTTGGCTTTCACAATGCTAGTAAACAGCTTATGAGTCCCCAACATCAATGCCACGCACACAGTTCATGAATGTGCTGTTAAACTACTAAATACAATTTTAAAATAATGGTTTTGATTTGTTTCTAATTTAAATATTACGTTTACATATTTATATATCTTCAAAAAATGTTCCCAATACATGAATCTAACATAACACTTAACTTCTCACACGCATCACACTGGATTGATCGCTGGGATGCTAAAACTGCTTAATGTTACCCGGTTTCCTTTGTTAAGTTAATGTCTTAAAAATGATGCCACAGACGCTGAAACTAAACAAATCACAACAGCTTAATTTAGTTATATATTTAAAGCTTAACAAAACATAATTTCAACTACTCGAAGTTTCAGATGGAATTATAAAGCTTCCAGATGAAAATACTTGTTGACTGATTCTGTACATTATACAGTAAGAAAGTATACAAAAAAATGTATTGTCAACTGTATCCGATAATTTAAACTATTCTAACTAAAGCTTCTGAAAATACTAACTGACTGATTCTGTACTTTGTTCAGTAAGAACTATAAACAAATTGTATTGTCAATTCGTCACGTTGGTGTCAATTTTATGATTTCATTAAACATATAAGTATAATTTAGTACAAAATATGTACGACATTAAATTAATTTTAAATCACATTCTTATCAACATTTAACGTACGAAAAGAGTGTAAAATACGTCATTACAAGCTAAATTGTGCTGTGTTTATTTAAATGCGTAACAACCACGAAAATATTATGACATAACATAACACAAATAAGGGAGTGAGAAAAGGAAAGGTACAGATCGAGAAGACTTGAGTGAGCTAAATTTATTCCGCTCTTTAATTAAACGGGAAATCCTCGTAGAAGACTCGGCAATTTATTTTAATTTATTTAAATGACGTCAAGTAAACAATTTTACATCAAATTGCTGAAATAAAAGTTATCGTGTTTTCTACATTTTAAAATGGGTATACTTTTATTGCCTTATAAATAGTCTGAAGTTTATGTTTATTAAGAACATTTTAAACAAACAGTATTTAGAAATATATGAAGTGTACTTTAAGTTATCTGACACCAATTGAAGTAGAGTAATAACTAAAAATACTATGTTGTTATAGTATGTGTAACATTGAAAATTATTTAAAAGTAAATAACAAAAGTTGGGTATTTATTATGCAATGTTGAGAACCAAACATTCTATTATAAGGTGACTGACCTGACTCAAAATTCCATATTAAATAACATTGTTTATTATTACTGTTTTATTACTGTTTTACTTATTTTTTTTATTAAATAACATTGTTTTACATACTGCACGAAAAACGTTTTTTTTGGGTATCTAATTAATCCGCAAAATCGCATTTTTCTGATACCTTAAAATAGCGCACTGAAAAATCAGCTATGGATTTTTTCAGTGCGCTAACCTCAGAGATTGTTATTGTTCCTTTTTAAGTTTGTGTATTTCAAAGATAACAAACATGTGGACGAAATGCAAGTGATTTTGTTTGTAAGTAAAATAAAATAAAATATTATAAAGTTAACCTATCTGAGCTACCAAAACGATACAAATCACCTAATTGGTCCAAATTCTCAACTATCTTAGGCTTACCTGGGCAGTATGATAAAAAAGTTGTTCATCACATGGAGCAAAAGTGTGTTTTTAGTGCTTAACCGTTTTTTCCCACAATAAAACGCGATTGCGCACCAAAAACAACCACTTTTGCTCCTTGTGATGAAAACTACTATTTCCCTTTGAGCCCATAACAAAAATTAAAAATCACAATACTATAACAAAGGTTACTACAATAATATATAACACTGGCAATTTCAATATATATTTAAAAATGAAGGACACATTTGCAACATTTTCTTTATCGGTTGGAGAGGAAGACTATTTGTTACATTTTCCAATCACTGTCTCAGCCACTCGATCGTTTATTCTCTGTAATTTGGCACGATCTTCCTCTTAGCGAGATAGTTTTCATGGTTGTAAAAGTTGCGTATTAGTGAACTAATTAGACAACTAATACAATTTCACCTTTTTTAAATCCGAGTTAGTTACTACACAAACCCGTATACGCTTCCTTCTGTCTGTAAATGTGGAGGTAAGATTTTTCCACTATTTTTTTGTTGTAGATTTTGTGGAATTTGCTTTACTAATTCGTTTTTCTGAATTGAGAGCTAACTGGATTAGAACATTATCTTTGATCACCAACTTTGAGCCAGTTATGACAAATATACGCTTTTCAGTTTTTTATTTATACTACCGACTTTTTACATTAGGATATAGTGACTCATAACTGTAACCTAGCCTACAGTAAACACGATATTTTTTGAACCAATAATAGTTATGGATTTATTATTCATTAAAATATATTCACCTATCTTTTGAAGCCCCATGCACCTATATCAACTGAAGTCAGTGGTAGTAATGTAGCACTTAAAATGGGCGAGTAAAATATATCTTTATTTAAGAGCCGTAATATTGGTAAAAGATGGTTTTTAATTAAAATAATTTACACACATTTAATATTCTTTTTTAATTTGTTACCTTTTTCCAGCAACAGCAGTGAGCCTTGACTGACGACACCATTTCCGGAGGAAGACCAAAAATATTTTTAAAGTGATTAAATATGGGTAAATATTTGTAATGAAAACATAAATAAGTTATTAGATATTTAACTTTATTTTTAATCTCAAATTAAATTGGTTATATTCATTTACAAAGTAGTAAAATAAAACTAACAAGAATGTCGTTGAAATTGGTCGGAAATATTATTCTTGCAGACTGAACAATTCCCTAATTAAAGAAGGCACTCGTTTACTTGCAGGGCTTGTTAAACTAAGGTAATAAAGGTGCCCCGAAAAAGCCAGGCATCTCTTCGTTTACCTGTTTTAAAGTTACTTTCGTTCTGCCATACTGTATTCATATAATAAATGATCTAAGTAGTGAGAGATGGAGGGTTCTACCCCAGCAGGAGCAGCAGTACCTCCTCCTCCTCCTCCTCCTCCTCCTCCTCCTCCTCCTCCTCCTCCCCTCAGAGCGATCTGGCTTATCATAGGTCGGATCTGAATTCTGATTGCAGATTATTGTTCGTCTTGTCAAGCCGAGTCATTTGAGTACCCACATCGTACACTTTGGATGATGTTTACAAAAAAGGGGCCCGCACCACAATTTTGACCTTTTTTGTTTTTTTGCATTTTCGGAATCTCCTCGTCAAGACGAGTCATTTGAGTACCCACATCGTACACTTTGGATGATGTTTACAAAAAAAAGGGGCCCGCACCGCACTTTTGACCTTTTTTTTGTTTTTGCATTTTTGGAATCTCCTCGTCAAGCCGAGTATTCTCAGTACCCACATGACATACTTTGGATAAGTAATACAAGAGTTTAGCAGGGTAACTCTACAACCAACAGAGCTAGCCCATCAGCGCCTGCGGACAATTGAACTACCAGTGAATGCAAATTTTGCGGAGAATATAATTGCATTGCTTTGGATTAGAGCACTTGAAGGGGAGTGTATCGATACCAAGTATTCCCTTCAAGTACTCTACAACAAGGCAGCTGTTCACACAACCGACCGACGAGTCCAGTCTTGTCTGGGATGCAGCTGCCGTAACTGGATACCCCACCAGGCTGGCGCTTGACGCAGACGTTCACACAAATAACCGTCGCGTCACCCTCCTGTCTGGGAATGCGGAAGCTGTAATTTGATACCTCGACGGGAGGGCGGTCGACCCTTCTAGGAACCCATAATTATAGACCACCCGCGTCGAATTCCGAGCAATAAATCACCAGTTGTCAAACACCCACGGTCTCATTCTTGATCTAGTCTTCAACAATTCCTGAAGTATGGGGGAGCAAAAATCTCCCCCTAACCAATTATGTGTTAGGGGGAGCGAAAATCTCCCCCTAGTAAACGGAACACCAGGCGGACGAGAAATTGGAGCGCGTATTGAGCGGTGGTGGTTATAAGAAGCGGGTCGCGACACGCCACAGTCTCTCGATAGACTTCTTCGAAGACGGACGTCTACCGGACGTATGCAAAGACAAAGGAGAACTATAAAGAGGGCAAGTAGGTGGAAAGTTTAAACGAAGAGCAATTACAAAGAGGATAACATCGTTAGACAAACGTCGTAGAACTGTAACGAAACGACGCCGGAGAACTAGGGATATTTTCAATTAATTCGATAACAATGTCGTTTATTCATCAGAAATCGTGTGAATGTGTGAAGACTGAACTGGACTTGTTTTCGTTACCGCCTACACAGACCAGCATTGAGAGTGGCAAATGGGTTCAATACAAACCGGTCTCATCGCTGACGGACGATTCGCCAATAGAGTTTGTAATACCCGGTCACGGTGACGAGTACACGGACCTGACACAAACGTTATTACACGTGAAAGCCGCTATTGTGAAACAGGACGACACTAAAGCGGACGGTGGGCAACCTGCTAAAGAGGTGGGCCCGGTGAACAATTGGCTCCACTCGATATTCAGTCAAGTGGATCTCTATCTCAATCATAAACTGGTGTCCCCACAAACTAACACGTACGCTTACCGTGCCTACTTGGAAAACCTACTGAACTACGGATGTAGTGCGAAGAATTCGCACCTGACTAGCGAGCTGTTTTTTGAAGATTCGGCCGGACTAATGGACGATTGTGACGAATTGAACGAGGGATTGAAAAAGCGTCGCGATCACACGAAAGAAAGCGATGTTTGCGATATGGTCGGTCGATTGCACATCGATCTGTGCAATCAGAACAAATTCATGTTGAACGGTGTCGAGATGCGATTGCAACTTAACAGATCCAGAAACTCATTTTGTATAATGTCCAAAACGCTAACTACCTACAAGGTGACAATTAAAGAGATTAGTCTTTTCGTACGTCGATGTAAGATCAATCCGAGCGTATTGTTGGCGCACAGTAAAACTCTCGAGACCGGCACGGCCAAGTATCCGATCACGCGTGTAGAAGTGAAATCCTTCACACTACCCTCCGGTATAATGAGTAAGGCTTTAGACAGCGCATTTCTCGGTCAGTTACCGAAACGCGTGATAATTGGACTGGTCAGTAATCTTGCGTTCAACGGAGATTTCAAGAAGAATCCTTACAACTTTCAACACTACGATATGAATTATCTCGCATTGTACGTGGACGGTGAACAAGTACCGGCCAAACCGTTACAGCCCGTTTACACATTGAACAGTGAGACATATATACTCTCTTATTACACATTGGTCACCGGCACCGGAATCCAGTTCTCCGACGCAGGTAATGAGATCAAGAGAGGTGACTATCCGTACGGTAATTGTCTTATGGCGTTCGACTTGACACCGGACATGTCCGCGGCTGAGTCGAGTCACTGGAATCTCCTGCGCAGCGGTAATCTACGTATCGAAATTGGATTCTCCAAAGCGTTGCCCGAGACCGTCAACTGTATAGTGTATGCCGAACTGGACAACGTCATCGAGATCGATCGTCACCGCAACGTGACAGTTGACTTCAGCGGGTGAATAAAAGCGAACGCCAAACAGAAATATTGTCTGACAGCGAGTGCGTACAGCTTACTTCAAGGGTGAGCAGACACATCGCCAGTCAGTAGTACGGTTGAAGTCGCACGGTAAGGACGTGAACATGGACGCTTACGCTTCTGCGGACGACTATATCAAATCGTTTATTCAGGAGATTGAGGTTATGAACAATAATGCTAGTGATCAGGCATTAACATCACCACAGACATCATCTTTAAAACCAGCCACTGCCTACAAGAGACGAAGGAGGCCAACTCCCATCGAAGTGGAAACCAAGAAACCAGGATGGGTGCCAAAACCAACAGATGATTGTCCCATAGTGTCATGGATGGACGATGGGAATACTTTTGCCGTTCAAAACCCGGGAAACAAAGGACAAATTTTATTGAAAATGGAAATGTACGATGGTACAGATATGGTTTTTATGTGCGGTTTATTTTTGGACAAAGATGGTGAAATGCACCAAAGTGTTAAACAAGCAGTTGATAAAGTGGAAAACATGTGGATCGATAAATCAACAGGAGTACCGAAAATTACAGGCTTAACTCAAACTGTTACACAACGCAGTGCAGTTTCGCAGCCAACGTCGAAGAAGCGAGCTGTGAGGAAGAAACAACGAGTGTCGCCGGCATTCAATTAGAGCATCCGCATTCCCAGACAGGAGGGCGACGCGTTGGGTTTTTGTGTGTGAACACCTGCACCCGACCCTTCGGACCACCCACATAGAAGAAAATGGCGGCGAGGGTTTATAAGGCGGGGCCCCGCCCGATTGAGCATCATTCGCCACCAGACCACCACCTCACATAGACCTACTCCAACTACTACTAGAGATGTCGAGCAACAGCAGCACTTTCAAGCCAGAGTTTTCGATTTTGAACGGCACTGCAGCAACCGCGGACCTGAAAGCAACCCTCAACAACTGCAAGTCTGACTCTCCGCTATACACCAGGATAGCCGATCTCCGAGAGGAATGCGGCTATCTCATCACTGCGATGGAGCGAGCCACCACACCCTTTGGCGAGACGATCATCGTGATCCTGGAGGGGCAGGTCGGGGACGACTTCTTTCTGCGAGTCTACCTGCCTAGGCGCTTCAACGAGGCCCTGAGCAACACCGACATCGAGCGCTACAACGGCGGGTTTGGAGAACGCCTTCGCTTGGTGAAGCGCAGCCCGAGGGGTTCCAATAGCAGATTCACACCTTTGGAGTTTATGTAAAGCAAGACTTGAAGATTATGTAGATACCTTTGTAAATTAGTTTTCGTAGTCAATACTTATAGTCACGTTCAGAACATAACCACTGTGTTATTTATTTCACTTAACCCCAAAAATGTCCTTTAGTAGTAAGTTTAAGAGTGTGAGTATGGTAACTGTGAGGTGTTTAGCTCAGTAGTAATCATGGGCTTGATGTGGAAACATCCGTTCTCAGCCATTGTGGCGGGACCTTCGGGTTGTGGCAAGTCTCAGTTTGTGTCAAAGTTTCTAAAACACATTACAGAAATGTGTGACACACCATTTACCAGTATAAACTGGCATTATGGTAGTGGTGGCGGCGGTGGTGACTCGAAAAATGTCAACATTAACCACATAGAAGGTCTACCGAACTTGGAGGATTTTTCTGGTAACGAGCCGATACTTGTGATTATAGACGATATGATGCGTGAGGCCGACAATCGTGTGGTGGATCTTTTCACAAAAGGTTGCCATCATCGCAACATTAGTGTGTTTTTCATTACACAAAATTTGTTTCATCAAGGACGCGGGCAGAGGGACATCTCATTGAATGCGCATTACATTGTGTGTTTTAAGAATCCTAGAGATAGAGTTCAGATTAGGTACTTGGCCAGACAAATATATCCAGACAGCCCGAAATTCATCGAGGAGGCGTACGCTGACGCTACGAGGAATCCACACGGCTACCTACTGATAGACTTGAAACAATCAACAGACGAGAATATGCGAATACGAAGTTGCATATTTTCAGACGATTCTACCAACTATGTGTACTTGCCAAAGAAAAGGTAATTTCGCCATCAGTAGTAATCATGTCGTGCTTGCGGAAGGACGCAGCTCTGCTTACGGCTTTCATACACGCAACACCCAAGGAGCGGAAGGCACTGTTAAAGGTGTGTGACAAGAGCCGCATTCGCTCAGTGTGTGAGTGCGCATACAACGTGTTGCGAGGTAACGTTCCTCTGGCGAAGAAGAGTAAAAGTCAGTTAAGCAAACACAAGGCGACGCTACGTCGATTGGTGAAACGCGGCGAAGGCTGGTCAAAGAAACGAAAGTATCTCATACAAAAAGGCGGAGGAATCTTTATACCATTACTCTTGAGTGCAGTACTACAAGCAGCATTGAGTAGATAAAAATGACCGGTATCAACAATCAGTTCTATTTGACACTGCCCAGCAACAGTTCGATGCAGTATTATCCGAAAAATACAGTTGCAAATTATATAACACATTTGCCGAGAGCTATTCAACTGGACGCTGGCGACTGGGAAATTGCACTTGTGGAAGCGCACTATCCCTGTACATTTCTATCGGTCGGTAATGACGAAACAATTGACATTTGCATACAACCGCAAGAGGAAGCAAAAGTGAACATAGAAGCGTTGGCGCGGGTTATGGACAGCAATGCCGATGTAACGCCAGTAGTGTCGGCTACTCCAAAACAAAACCACAGAATTAAATTGAAGACTGGTGATTACGCAAATATTCAAGAATTGTGTGATCATATCAATTCGCAAGAACTAGCGATTACTTTTGGTGTAAAGTTCACCGTTGAAAACTCATACAACAAATTCATTGAAGTATCGATGGGAACTGATGTTGGAAAAATTACATTAAGTCCAACGTTAGCGCTTCAATTGGGATTCGATCCGAATGAATTGACGCTGGAAGGTGATGCAGTTAACAAAAGCATCCGTTCGCCCAACATTCGTCTTGGCTTACCGTCACACATGTACGTGTATTGTGATTTAGTCGAGCCGCAGATGGTCGGCGATACAGTCGCACCGTTATTGAAAATTGTCAATATATCCACGTCTACTTATGTATACGGATTGCATAAATCAACATCATTCATCGATCCGCACTATGTGCCTGTTATGAATAGATCTTTTGACAGTGTGGAAATTGACTTAAGAGATAACATTGGTAATCATTTGCCATTCCACTTTGGAACGTCGTGCGTGAAGTTACACTTTAGAAAAGTAGCTAGTCATTAGCACAAAAAAAAATGGAACATGCAAAGAAGATGGTAGTTGTGCCGCAAGAGTTGATTGATCGATTGCAATCAAATGCTACGGATAACAGACCGACTAATCTATCCAGCGAAAACAGCCTCGACGCGGAGATGCAACAAATATTGAATAACAAACGTATGGACGATAGTGAAAAGTGGAAATTGTACAAACAAGCATAACATCGCTTCTTGCATATTGCAGAGAATAGACGTCAACCGATTAGCATACCAATCGTGGAGACGGGTGGGATTGAACATAGTCGACGAATGCACCCCGCTGCGGAAGGTGGTCCAGTGGAAGAGATTGTGGAAACGTTTTCCAAAACTTACAGATCTGATGCCCGCAATCTTTTACGTTTCATGAAACGTGACGGCAGCTTAATCAGTTGGGACAGTGGCTATTCAGTGTACATCAACGGTGTAAAAATCCCAGACTCAAATCTAGTGGATATCTTAAATTGCATAGTAAAGGTGCGTATGCGTGATTATACACCGCCAGGATGGCGGGAAGTGCTCAACGCATTGAAAGCGATGAACGTGCCAAAGGACTATATGAATAATCTAAGAGCGCTTAAGGAAATAAATGCCGAATATCGATCATCATTCACAGGAGGAGAAGGATCAGACGATGACGTGGAAGACACCTCAACTGAATCAATACTGAGAACACCGCTAATAAATCGACTACGATCGGCTAGAGGAAAGCGTGCAACATCTACACCGGTGCAAGCGGCAGAGCAGTTTGATTTTTCAAATAGAAACAAGCCGTTGTCAAATTTGGACAAGTGGGAAACGTACACAGGATAGGTTTTCATTATGGAGCGTTTGTATTACAATCCCATCGAACCTTCGTCGTATGGCGGTGTAGCTCCATTAGCGCGAGCTGCAAAACCAGTTTCAAAACGCAAAGTGATTGAATGGTTACAAACACAGGACACTTACACATTGCACAAACCGGCACGCAAGCGTTTCCCGCGCAATCCTTACATAGTGTATGGTCCATTTGAATTGTGGCAAGCGGACTTGAACGATATGCGTGGTCTTAGTAAACACAACGACGGCGTCAACTACCTACTGACTGTAATAGACGTGTTTAGCAAACACCTGTATGTGCGAACGTTGAGGCGGAAAGAAGGAGCTGAAGTGGCCAACGCTTTCGAGGAGATATTTGCCGAAGCGACCGACACACCTCGCTGTTTACAAACTGACAAAGGTACTGAATTCACCGGTGCCAAGACGAAAAAATTATTCAAACAATACGGAATCATCTATGTCACTACACAAAACCCAGATGTTAAAGCGGCCGTAGTGGAACGCGTGAATCGCACTTTGAAAACACGCATGTGGCGATATTTGACTTACAAAAACACATATCGTTACGTAGATGCGTTGGACAAACTGGTTAGCGCATACAACAACAGCGCTCACAGGAGTCTAGGCAATAGAATACGACCAGTCGATGTGACTGTCGACAATAAGCGAATATTGCATCAGGTATGGCGTCGCATGTTCGGTAAGATACCGCGTCGTGTTAAGCCAAAACTGAAAGTTGGCACCACAGTGCGCATATCTAAGGATAAGGGTACATTCGCAAAAGGTTACGAGACTAATTGGAGTAAAGAAGTGTTTGTGGTGCGTCGTGTAAACACATTGATGCCTCTGCCAATGTACACTTTGGCGGATCTCAACGGTGAACAAGTGACTGGTCAGTTTTACGAATACGAATTACAAAAAGTGTCAATATACAACGACCATCTGTTCAAGATTGCTGAAATACTAGACACTGCCGGTCGCGGTCGCAGTAAGCGTTATTTCGTCAAGTGGGAAGGTTACGGAGACGAGTTCAATTCTTGGGTAAGAGCGATAGATTTGCAAAATGCCTAATAGCAACCAGTTCTATTTGACATTGCCCAGCAACAGCTCAAAGGATTATTTTCCAAAAAACACAGTGTCCAAGTACACTACACATCTGCCGAGACAAATTCGATTAGAAGGCGATGGCGAGTGGGAGATGGCTTTGGTCGAAGCGCATTATCCATGTTCCTTTATGACTGTGGACGAGGAATCGTGTATTTGGCTCGACTATAAACTCGTTCTGCCGAGTATTCCCGTCACACTCAGTGTCGAGCACATTATGCTAAAGATGAAACCCGGCTATTACAAGAACATAACCGATTTATTGAAAATGATCAATAAAGCGAAGGATGTCACCCAGTACTTGTACTTTGAGTATGACAAAGAGCAGGACAGAGTCAAGATCACGACAATGGTGGACGGTATAAGCAAAGTGCATTTCACCGAAGCGCTGTCTCTCCAGTTGGGTTTCGATCCGTACGAGAACGTTTTGTCAAATGACCTCACAGCGATATGGCCACCAAATCTGACTATGGGACTGCCGACACACTTGTACGTGTATTGTGATCTGATTGAACCGCAGCTGATTGGCGACACTACAGCGCCGCTTTTGAAGATTATCAACATTGACAGAGAGAACTACACACATGGCGCGCATAAGACTGTGCATTTCACCAGTCCTCATTATGTGCCAGTTATGAAAGGAACATTTGAAACGATCGATATTGACCTAAGGGATCACGCTAGTAAAAAAGCGTCATTCCTCTTTGGGACGTCGTACGTGAAGCTTCATTTCAAAAGAGGAGCTCAGCGATGATGAATACAAATGATCCCTACATGGCGTACTATCGCCGCCAACAATTGCAGCAGACCGGCGGCAGTATCGAGAGGGTATTTCGCGGTGCACCCTACCAGCGCGGACATGGAATTGGCAGTTTCCTAGGCGGTATGTTCCGCACCATCACACCGCTACTCAAGTCGGGAGCCTCTGCTGTGGCCAAAGAGGCGTTGAAATCCGGTGTTGGATTCTTGGGCGACATGGCCATGCACCAGCGGGACCCCAAAGAAGCCGCTAGAGATCATTTCAGCCAGTTTACAGACTCGCTAAAACGCCGGGCGGACGGCAAACTTCAACGTGTGCTAAGTGGCGGCGGCGGCTCTCGCGCGAAACACCGTCGCGTAACGCGAAAAAATACCGCGAAACACCGGCGCGCTACTCCTGCGCGAAAGACTAACGCGATACTCTCGCGTAAGAGAAACGCGAAGCGCGCCATGTCCGGCGGCCGTCGTGTCACACCTCAGTCTTTGGCGAAACTCCTTCGAGGAAGGTCGTCGTCGTCGTCATCCAAGAAGAAGGGCAAGAAGAGGAGGACAGTTAGAAGGAAGAAGAAGAAGACGAGGAAAGCAGTGAGGAGAACGTCTGTACGCGATATATTCAACTAACACACACGCTAGCAATGTCGTTTCTACATCAAAAGTCGTGTGAATGCGTCAAGACGGAATTGGACTTATTCTCCCTACCACCGACGCAGACCAGTATCGAGAGCGGCAAATGGATTCAGTACAAACCAATCTCCACACTGACTGATGATTCGCCCATCGAGTTTGTTGTGCCCGGCAACGGCGAAGAATACACCGATCTTTCGCAAACAATGTTGGAAGTTACAGCGTCTATTGTCAAGTCGACAGGAGCGGCAATCGCAGATGTCGAAGAATCGAACAAAATTGGCCCAGTCAACAATTGGCTGCACACGTTATTCAGTCAAGTCGATATGAGTATGAATCAGAAACTGGTCACACCACAAAACAACACTTATGCATATCGAGCGTATATCGAAACATTGCTGAATTACGGCTATGATGCTAGGAAATCACATTTAACATGTGGACTGTGGAACGCGGACGACGCCGGCTATATGGACAATACTCTGGACGATAACGATGGACTAAAGGCGAGACGAAAAATGACAAATAAAAGTCGTGAAATCGATATGCTCGGTCGCCTACATGTGGACATGTGTAATCAGAACAAGTTCCTGTTGAACGGTGTGGAACTGCGTTTTAAACTGATCCGATCAAAAGATTCCTTCTCCATTATGTCGGATGATGGTGAATACAAGGTGCACATTGTTGATGCGAATCTCTGGATACGAAGGTCTAAAGTTAGCCCCACGGTACTGTTGGCGCACAGCAAGACGCTTCAGACCGGCACAGCTAAATACCCAATCACCAGAGTGGAATTGAAAACATTCACACTGCCGTTTGGAGTGAGGAGCAAAACTTTGGACAATGTGTTTCTAGGGCAAGTGCCGAAACGAATCATTGTCGGACTGGTCACGAACGCCACTTATAATGGCGATTTAAAAAAGAATCCATTTAACTTTCAAAATTTCAAAACCAACTACTTCTCGCTGTACGTGGACGGTGAACAAGTGCCGTCCAAACCGCTACAACCACACTACGAAACCGGCAAGGGAAAATACGTGATGGCGTATCACAGTCTGTTTTCAGGCTCCGGCATACACTTTAGCGATGCTGGTAATCTCATAAATAGAGACGATTACGACGATGGATACTGTCTGATGGCATTCGATCTAACACCTGATATGTCAGCAAGCGACACAACTCATTGGAACCTAGTGCGCAACGGCAGTGTGCGTATGGAGATTGCTTTCGACACGGGGCTCACAAAGACTGTCAACTGTCTGGTATACGCAGAGTTTGACAACGTCATCGAAATCGATCGTCATCGCAACGTGTCTGTGGACTTTGGCGGTTAGATCGTCGGCGGTGGCGTCGTCGTCCTCCTCCTCAGTCTACAACCAACATTCGCACAAGATGGATCGTTTATGCAGAGTACCGCGTAAAAATTTCGCATCTCCAATTATTGTGGATTTTCAATGTTTCAAGGACAACGCAAATGACTACATTCTGAAGGAAGTGTGCGTCTTGGAATTGGTCAGTGGAACACTGCTAATGCATCATATCGCCAAACCACCATTCAGTCGAGATTTCCTATCACAAGAGAAACTGCGTGAAAGCTATTGGCTCACAAAACACTGTCACGGATTGGAGTGGGACCAAGGTGATATCTGGTATCATGTGCTAGAGGAAAAGTTACGTGCATGTATCGCCAAACGACCGATTGTCTACGTCAAAGGTGTTGAGAAAAAAGAGTTTGTACGATACAATTTCATCGCGGATCACTGTACTACTAATGTCATCGATATCAACGATATTGGCTGCGGATCACTATCGTCAATCAACAGTCTACTATCAACAAACACAGTGCGATGTTGCCACCACAGAACAACTCACACACGATGCGCTCTAACCAATTGCATCACATTGCGCAGTTGGTTACATCTAAGTACAAATATCGATGACGCTGATGATTACGCTGACGATGGTGAGAGTGATACCAGTTCCTGCTTTTGTTTTGCTACTAGCACTACTACTCCTACTACTGACTGTGGCGTCGACACAGTAGAATGAATACCTTAGAGATACAAAAGTGTATGGCTAAACTGCCCGTACAGAATGTTGGTGTCTACGCTGCGGATCAATTGCCCCATTATATTTCACCATCTACTGCTATGATTGTGAACACTGATCCGCACAATGAAGACGGCACTCACTGGGTCGCTTTCTACCTTAACAAAGGAGGAGGAATAATTGAATTCTTTGACAGCTACGGCCAACCGCCACATCTTCAATTCTACCAAGGATTCCTGAGACGCAACGCTCGTCGCTACCTGTACAACGAGCATCGCCTTCAAAGTGACAACACTCTGGTCTGCGGTCAATACTGCCTTGTATTCCTGTACTGTCGCACCCACTACGGTATGAAGATGACGGACTTTGTGCAGCTCTTTGAACACTCATCTACTGGCCACAACGACGCATTGATCAGAAGACTCTTTGCACAAATGTATACCAATTGAATTTTGAAATTTTGCATTTTTTTTTCTCAATAAACTAGTTGTGTACTCAGAATAAAAAGAAATATTCTTATTATTTCCCATCCTCTCCTCCTTTACCCCAAAGTGGGGCAGACCTCTCATACAATGGCATTAGCAGGTGCATTCTTGTCTTCAACAATTCCTGTAGTATGGGGGAGCGAAAATCTCCCCCCTAAGCCATTATGTGTTAGGGGGAGCGAAAATCTCCCACCTGGTAATTAAACCAATTGAACAACAGTTTTCAACCCCCTGAGGTCTCATAGGTCTATCCCACTTTTGGGGTAGACCTAACGTACAATTATAGGCCTGCCCCAAAATGGGACAGACCTATCATACAATGATTCTAAAGTAACATTCATATCTGAACCTGGTTTATATGAATTAACATATTCCTGAATATATATATATATATTTTTTTTTACTTTTGTATCTTAAGATTATGTAAGGGGAGAAAAAAAAGACGAATGTATATATAAACAATTTGGCTATTTATTTACACACTTTAAATATATTTTACATCGAGTATGTGCTCCTGAACATTTGGGATTGACTAGAAAAAACGAGACTCGACACAAACTAATGACTAGAAAAAAAGGAGCACATTTCTAAGTTTTACGAGACTCGATACAAACTAATGCCTAGATTTTTCAAAATAATATACAAGTCAAGTCAGGGTCTTTGGTAATATGGCACAACCACTCAACGCTACTCATCCGCCGCCTCTTCATCGTCTTGAGGGATGTCTTCGGGCTGAGGTGGTACGTCAATATGTCCCCAAGGCAGTGTATTTACACCGTCCGGAAGGATGTAACGCTTGTCATCATTATAGCTCAAGGATAGCTTCTCGACTTGAACTGTGAAGACGCGGTGGTTTCGGGACTGGAACCTGGTGTTGATGGTTCTTTTCAACACGCCATTGAAAAGACATTCCCGATAGTCGTCAGAGGTTAGATTGTGTTTTACAACACCTCTAGCGACTCCCTTGGCGCGCTTCACCGTCATGACCTGCAACTCGTCATCTTCGGTCCTCTCCTCGAACTCGACAATATCCATGAAATAAAGTTTCGAGCGAAGACCGAGGTACTCGAGCAGAGGAAGACCGTTGCACTCATCCTTAAACTTTCCGATGACTTTGGCGTTGATGGGGCTGTAGCAGGGATGGTTCTGGGGGTACGCACTAGTGTCAAAATCATCCAGATGCTCCAACATGTCCTTATAAACATCTTCAGTCTGGACGTCGAACACGAAGCTGTCAGTGTCCATGTAGTCAACCTTCAGACGATCGCCGTAGCGGTTCTTCATCTTCCGAAGGAAGTCGTACATGAGCCACTTGCTCAGATCGAGGACACACATTCCGACGTAGAGCGGTTTGTCCAGGACGATATTGACTTTCGACATGTGGACAATGGCGACGTCATCGTTGAAGTAGGTTCGGTCCAGGAAGTTTGACTTGGCCACGTACTTCCTGAACATCTCCGGCGTACACACCAGTTTAGAGTTCATTCGCTTGCGAACATTCTCGATCGTCTTGCCAAAGACCGCATTGTTCATAAGCTTGAAAAAGTCTTGTTCAAACTTGGTCGTGGCCTTCTTCCTCAGTTCGGTGTTCATTAGGATGTAGCTCTCCAACCACCGAGACTGACGGAACGAGATGACGCGATGCACGTTGACAAGCTCCAGTCCGTTTTCCAGCGCCTGTTGCAGTATTCTGTAATGACAGATGTAGTTCTTCTTGTCATCCAGAGTCGTAACGAGCTTCTTGAATTTCCCTCCTGGCGGACGTTTGGTCTCGCAGCAGTAAGGAAGATCCTTGTGAAGGTCGTGCAGGTGGGCGGGGTAGCGAAGGTCAACTTCCAAGACGTAGCCCGTGGGTCCTTCGGGGTCCAACGCTGCAATATCCAGGGACGCGATCTCCTCGCGGCTGAGCCATTGGAAGTGTCCCTGTGGAAGACACTGGGACATGGCCCAACCGTAAAGGTTGTTGGCGTCCAAGTATAGCAGGTGATGCGTTGGCTCTTCAGGTCGTCGATCTTCAGGGCGACATCCATCATGATTGGCCTTGGCGTGTCTGGTGATCGCCTGGGAAATACCTCCTCTGATGCCTTGCTCGAAGAAGAGGTACATGTCAAAGTCCTGTATCGTATCAAGCTCCACTCGACAGGTCCTTAACATGACATCCCAGGCGTATGACGGTAGGGTGTAGTAGTGCGCAGGGTCTAGTTCGTATTCAGCCATCGACGTGTCCCTGAAGCGTTCAAAGACGTCAGTCAACAGCGCAATGTCACAGCGCAGGTACTTCTCGGCGTAGTCCTTGAGGTTCCTACAACCGAAGGTTTCCCACACGTTGCGAGCATGCTCGTAGTCTGCATCCGTGATGTCCTCCAGGGTCAGGTCGTTGCGAAAATCTCGCTGCAGAGGCAGTTCCGTAGTATCTTCCAACACGGCGTTTGACGTTACAAAGTTATACGGGAACACGCCTTTCCTACGGACTAGTTCGAAGAGGTGGTCTTCGGGGAATCTCTTCCTCGTCTCCAAGAGTTGAGCTGGTGGAAGTGCGGCTGCGAGGCTGGCGAGGCTCAAAGCCAGGAACCTGTAGGTGTCTAGGAACCTGACTCGGAATCCTAGCTGCCTTTTTCCACGCCCTGGCATCCCAACCGGTGTCGCTGTTCGGTCGAACAGGAACCGCTTCGTAAAAGCGATGTACCGCTCTTCCGTGTGAGCCAACACCTCAACATCACCAGGGTCGACCGCCAACTCCCGCACTATGAAGTGAGCGTCGTAGTTGGAAAGGTTGTGAAAGTAGCAGTTGACTACTCGCTGCTCCCTGTAGCGTAGGTTACATGATCTGTGCGCAGCGCCACGGAACTCGTAGGGCGGCGCGTGGTTGTGATCACGAACCTTTGGGTCTTCGCTTGAAAATGTCGATCCGCAGAGGTAGCAATTCGTTGTCGAGTTGTACTGCATCGTTTCCGCTGGGGTCAGGACAGGGCGCAGATTTCTTGCTTCGTACAGGAAGTTCCACAATCGCTCAACATCAGTTTTCAACATCTCCATAAATGTCTTTGACGCATCATCCCCGAAGTAGACTCGAGGCTCAAACTCCTCAAGTCCGTACGAGTCGATAATCTGGTACGCAAAGGCGTATGGGATGTGGATGTGGGTGGCTACTCCTCCGTGCGGTTCATCGACTTGTTCATCCATCTCGGCGGTCGGCAGTAGAGCACACTCAAAGTCCGCGTAGATGGTGAAACGTTCGCGTCGGGTGAACTCTGGATGGCTGAATTTGATTTCAGTCTTCTTCGGTGTATCCATGCGGATAGGGGCCGAAGCGGAGCAGTATCGCCTGTGCTCCTCCAGACGCTGAGCGCCCGTCAGACCGAGCTTGTTCGGACGGTTGTCAAAGTGCGCAAAGCACCGCTTACAGATGAATATCCTGTCTGCACGCGCTGTGAGTTGGGGACGGATCAGTCGGCTAAGGTCTTTGACGTAGGCGTAGTGACTATCACCGTCCGTTGTCACGTACAAAAGGTCGCAATGGTCTTCGCACTCCTGCCTACAAATCTTCAAGGGAAAGATGGTGTCCTGATACTTGGGCCGCCCGTTAGGTTTCTGACCCACGCGCGTGTGATCAATACCATAGACGTTGATGCTGATGTTGTTTGTCCGCTCAAACGTCTTGATACTCTTCAGAGCAACGGGGAATTGAAGGCCGGTCCAATCGTAGTGGGCGATGATGTCATCGGTGTACAATGCCGGTCTTTCGGGGTGATCTTGAACAAACTTGCTCAGGACTGCATACATAAAACACCGCTCATCGGTGTTCAATACGTTGATGACTGCTTTGGTGTTCTCTACAGCTGCCGGCAGTGGGAGCCAAGCTCGACCATCTTCACCTAGAGGAGTGTACTCGTTGATACCGACCTCCAAATCACGAACGCGAATGTATGTCCACCCGGAGCCGATATGCTCACACTCAGCCTTCTCTCTGATAAGCTTCGCAAAAGCTGTTGAAATGTAATGGTTCAGGTCCGAGGTCGCCGTCAGCGGAGTCATCTTCGTCTTGAAGTTGCGCAGGCAGGTGTTGTTGTGAATATTTTTGAATTCACACTCCAGCTTCAAGTTGACCTTAATGCTGCGGTGTTTCGCCAAGGTGTTCTCAAGCAACTCCGTAAGGCTCACAATCAACAACGCCATCACTTCTCCGATTGTTACGAGATTCTCCATCGGTCGCTGCAGACGGTAGGTTAAGAGGCGGTTGCAAAAACCCCGTTGAATAAGTAAGAATACGGGGCTTGACTGTCCTGCTCCAGTCATCTCAACATCATCGGGTTGCGGGTGTGTGCTCGTACCGGGTTGTGGCTCCGTGCTGGGTCCTGCCTGGGGTTCGTCCTGTAACATAGCCGCTCGGTTCAGGATCAGGTCCTTCATGATCGGGCAGGCGAACCGCTCATGTTGGTCCTTGTTGAACAGCCGGGTGAACTCCCGACCGCAGTATGTGCAAGAGAATCTTCGTTCTTGACCATCGGCGTGAAATTGCTTGGTGTGGGCTCGAAGGTTGTCTTCCCTCTTGAACGCGGTGCCGCATGTGTCGCATAGGAACCTGCAGACTCTGCTGTGGGTTGATTCCACATGTCGACGCAGGTTTATTTCGCGACGGAAACGGCAACCGCATTCATGGCAGGTGTGGTGGCCAGGACCCGGCCCTTCATCTGAAAATAATAACAAAAAACAGATTAGGATAACTAAAGATCCAATTACCCTCTCTCGAGAATCACATTTTAAAATGGAGTTGTTAATTAAAAATATCAATTTTCGAACAGGGAATGTAATCTTCTGTACTGTTTGTCTACATTGATGATCCGGGGTTCAAAGCTAAGGATGTAGCTGCAATATTGAGCTGCACCAACCCTAAAGAAGCATTATGTTTTAGGGAGGAGCGAAAATCTCCCCCCTAGCAATTACATCAATGGTACACCAGTTGACAAACACCCGAGGTCTCATTTTTGCTCTAGTCTTCAATAATTCCTGAAGTATGGGGGAGCGAAAATCTCCCCCCTAGCAATTAAATCAGTTGAACTCCAGTTGTCGCGGTCACATTCTTCTAGTCGGTCAAGAATCTTGAATCAGAATTCAGATCCGACTTATGATAAGCCAGACCGCTCTGTTGAGTCGACTTGACGGGGCGAACAATAAAATAAGTCACTGTCATGTTATTTAATTTTTTTTTTTTTATAAACAGCTTTCTACTCGCGCAAAATAATTAAAGCTGTTAAATAAAAACAAGACTTTTATCACTCTCCGGTTATATATAGCATAACATATTCCTGTATTACTAACATTTAGGTCTGATTAAAACAATAATGCAACACACAAACACGTACCTTGCTGCGTTGGTGGTGGTGGTGGTTGTGGTCTCAAGCCATGGAATCTGATGTGGTGTTGCATCAAATTGTGACTACGCACGTACGCACAGCCGCAGATGGTACACTTGTGTGCGGCGTTCATCTTAAATATGGATTATAAAGTTTTGATAATCACAAATGATACAGCACAACACAAACGTTTTAAATAGTTTAAGGATGCTGGACGCAAATCACGAGTGATCATAATCAGCAACTAACACGAATCGGCAGAACGGAGCAGGATCGGACTATCACGTCTACGCGCACTGAACTCTCGAACTGAACTGAAGGAGGGCTGGCAATGTGGGATGACGCTCCCGCTCTCCACTAATGGATTTCGGAGAAGGCCGAAGCAATAAATCTCAACCGCTGTCTGGGGTAAAGACCTCCTGCTGCCCCTGCTGCGCCTGCTTGGGGTCGGGTGCAGCTGCACCCCAGACAGGAGGGTGACGCGACGGTTATTTGTGCGAACGTCTGCGTCAAGCGCCAGCCTGTTGGGGTATCCAGTTACGGCAGCTGCATCCCAGACAAGACTGGACTCGTCGGTCGGTTGTGTGAACAGCTGCCTTGTTGTAGAGTACTTTAAGGGAATACTTGGTATCGATACACTCCCCTTCAAGTGCTCTAATCCAAAGCAATGCAATTATATTCTCCGCAAAATTTGCATTCACTGGTAGTTCAATTGTCCGCAGGCGCTGATGGGCTAGCTCTGTTGGTTGTAGATTTACCCTGCTAAACTCTTGTATTACTTATCCAAAGTATGTCATGTGGGTACTGAGAATACTCGGCTTGACGAGGAGATTCCAAAAATGCAAAAACAAAAAAAAGGTCAAAAGTGCGTTGCGGGCCCCTTTTTTTTTGTAAACATCATCCAAAGTGTACGATGTGGGTACTCAAATGACTCGTCTTGACGAGGAGATTCCGAAAATGCAAAAAAACAAAAAAGGTCAAAATTGTGGTGCGGGCCCCTTTTTTGTAAACATCATCCAAAGTGTACGATGTGGGTACTCAAATGACTCGGCTTGACAAGACGAACAATAATCTGCAATCAGAATTCAGATCCGACCTATGATAAGCCAGATCGCTCTGAGGGGAGGAGGAGGAGGAGGAGGAGGAGGAGGAGGAGGAGGAGGAGGAGGAGGAGGAGGAGGAGGAGGAGGAGGAGGAGGAGGAGGAGGAGGAGGAGGAGGAGGAGGAGGAGGAGGAGGAGGAGGAGGAGGAGGAGGAGGAGGAGGAGGAGGAGGAGGAGGAGGAGGAGGAGGAGGAGGAGGTACTGCTGCTCCTGCTGGGGTAGAACCCTCCATCTCTCACTACTGATCTATTTTCATAATTTTGTTGTTAAAGTATTTAAATATAGTACCTTAGTTAAATTATTATTTCCTTCATGTTATTTAACAAAGCTCGGGTTGAGTTAAGAACATACATATTCAGATGATATAGGGAATTACAAATTCTAAATGCAGGTTGACGAAACGAAAACATAAACTCAGGTCTAACCTAGAAAACCTTCGTCGTGTGAATAAACGATGACACAGGGACCAGTTTGTCTCTACTAAGTGTCACCCCGACTCACCCCATGTGCAGAATGGCTTTTACATTTGTACGTAAGAACTCTACACTGCATTACATTATTTAAAAATAATAAGATAAAATATTTCTAAAGAAAGAAGATGTTTTATAAACACTTAATACATGAATACCTTTTTGCGATCTTTATAAATTATATTTTGGTATGGTTTGAGGTTAAACAAATTTAACTAGTCTAAACCGAGATAAGCAGCTTATAAAGGTCTGCAGAGAGAACAAAATTAGTTAATCCGTTGACAAAATAAACATGTTATACACGTTTATTATATAATCATCATTAGATTTTTTATTTTACATTTTGTTAACTTATGCATGAGTATCTGGATTTACGTACGTAACATTAAAGAACGTTATTTGGCAAAATTAAGAATAATTTTTCCACTGCAGGGAACTATCATGTATTATTTAACATGCTACATTTCGAATTATCCAAACATAATGTTCGCAACAATGTATTTAATTTGTTTGCATGGCTCCCTAATTTGCATGCATGGCTACCTAATTTGCTTACATGATTGAAATTAGGAAAAATTCAGTCAATAAGCATTATAATATTTAAATAATTTAGAAAGTTTAGTAATCATATAATACTGCATATTACAACACAATATTAAACAAGGGTAATATACACCTGAAATTTGTATTAAAATGGTAAAAAGCGCATACAATTTGAGCCTGTAAATTCAGTAACAACCAAAGGAAGTAATTATCATATTCCATAGTTTATTAAACATCGCTAAAGTTAGGTTTTTAATGTAGGCAATACAAAACCAATGGCTTAGATATTTTTACAGTAAATAGGTTTACAATAAAATATAGTATTCTAATATCCCAGGTTCATCATCAGCAACGTGGTAATTGTTATTCGTTAAAAATACATAAACACTTAGATGTACAAAAACTAACACTTTACAAAAACTAAACTAAAACAAAACTTTTACGAATCTATAGGTGAGATTATACTATATACTGTACTACAATAATTCCAAGTTGCTAGTAGCGACATAAAAAATATATTTAGGTGCAAATAAACTATATATGTTTTCTATGCAAGATACGCTGAAGAAGTAACAATCACATATTCAGATCATAAGCTAGTAAGCATAAAGCAATGTAAATAGAAATACTTTCGCTATATTTATATAACCTTTAATGGCATCCCTTAAACTTATAACAGATTACATAATGAGAGAATAACTTGTGGCAAAGTTGGTGATACAAACACACCTTCACGTCGGTTAATGCCCCATGTGCTAAATCTGTTAACTAATGGAGTATGTAGACCATTAGTTAGGTTCGAAAGTTACAACTCATTAGGCAGACTTATATCTATTGATATCAAGGACTTGAGCAAAAATATATGTCGTACAGTTATTATGCAAATATTAATAGAGGTCAACTAGGTGAAGTCACATACCAAGTATCATCAATATACCCTCATTAATAAGCAATATATATATAAAATGTTGAATACTCTCTATATTTATAACATTAATGCCTGTGTACGCAGGTTTGCTGCAAAAAGGAATATAAAAAAGGGTTTTATTCAAATATCCATATAACTCAACTAGGTGGAGTCATATACCAAGTGTTATTAATTTATGTTCATAATTAGGGAGGGCATCACATTTTACTTTTTCTCCTTAATAATAACAAGAGGCTGAGTATGCAGGTTTTTTGCTACGGGAACCATCAGCAAACATTTTTCTGTGTGTTAATAGCAATAAACCTCAATCAGATGAACCCATATTCAGTACCACGTTTCATCAGTTTACGTATATTTCTTATTCTCATTTAGAATAACATTGGATAACGTACTGTTTTTAGCACTTTCAATATCTCTGTAACCAATTGACGTAGATCAATGAATGATCAAAACACAAAATTGGTTGGTCTTTTAAGCTGAATCCGATGGTGAAAACTAAAATTTGCTCTTATAAAGGATTATGTGAAAAAATAAAAACAAAACTTTTTTGGGGAACAAACCCCTATAAAATACTTCTTATAATGGGAAAGTCATAAATGTTGCTTTACACGTCCGTAAAAAATTTCATCAAAATCTGACCATTTTTACGAGAGTTATTGCACCCACGGTCACATATACAGGGTGAGTCAGACCACCCGTCCAGCATGAATAACGGGAGATCGGTTTGGTCTAAAGTCATCAAACAAAATTTTTCCCCACTAAAAAGCATATGGGCTATCTATTAAAAATATTTTCATCAAAATCTATGTACAGGAGATTCAAAAACTGAAGGTCACGGGTTCGAATCTCAAAATTGTCTGATGGGGCCACAGAATACATGCAATTGTTATGCAAATTATCATGCATTTCATATGGGAAAATAATGTTTTTTGCTGATTGCAGAAAAACTAAAAGAGATACAAGGTTGGTGTAAATTAGAAATTTGCTAGGATTTACAAGACCTTTTTAATGGTATCGTTTTTAACATACAATACCATTTGAATTTTTTGAGTTTTGGGCATATAGGCATTTTGAAAATAAATATTTTTTTGAAATATAAATTTTCTCAAAAAAACCTGTCATGTAGCATACCAGAGTTTATCACGAGTAAGAAATTTAAGTCGGAAAAAAGGTAGGTACGAGTAGTGATTTATAAAATACAGTTATTCCGTAAATGTCAATATTTTACACAAAAATGGCGCCCATTTCTAAATAAATAAAGATAGGTGAATTCTGTTTTCGCCAAAATGTCTATATTAACAAAATCTTTAAAATTATGAATAATGTTCCATATATTTACAAAAGAAAATTTTGAGATTCGAACCCGTGGCCTTCAGTTTTTGAACATTCTGTACATAGATTTTGACAACAATATTTTTAATATATATAATTATATATATATATATATATATATATATATATATATATATATAATTATATATATGCCCATATGCAATAATTATTAGCCCATATGCGTTTTAGTGGGTAAGAATTTTGTTTGATGACTTTAGACCAAACCGTTCTCCCGTTACATATGCTGGACGGGTGGTCTGACTCACCCTTTATATAAGTACCGTTTTTTGGTGTTTTTGGCATATAGGAAGATCAAAACGAAATGTTATTATGGTCCCGGGCTCAGGTCTTACCATGCCAAGTATGGTAATAGCTTCTTCCCTATAGGGTAAATTCGCTACAAAAAAATATAGTAGTCTGGAGCAGATTATTTACAACACTTGGAATTTACCTTTACAATAGGCAAGTTAAACAAAAGCATTCAAGGCGTTTTAAGCCCATTTGACTATCCACAAATTTTTAATAAAATATTTGCGAAAAATATTAATACTACCCGAGAAATAATTATAAGTACGCAGGTGGGTTCTCAAAACTACTTGTAGGATGTTAAACCCCACACTTCCTAATGCTAAGTTGAGTTGTTGTCAAGGAATGTAGCTTGATGCAACTCTACAACTCCTTATGTGGGTTGTATACATTATGTGTGAGGTCTACCTCAAATGTAGTGTATCTTATGTTAGGTCAAACTTATGTGCTAGGTCTACCTACACGCTTGTCCGCTCATTACTAATGGTGGGCGAACTTATAAATCTGTTTTATTTTATATTGTCTCTCAAGATTTTCAAGCAAACATGCAATTAACAAAGTCGAGTTAATTGACAATTTTATAGACACAATAGGTGAAAGCTTGAATTAAATCTATAATACACGAAATTGCAATTAAAATATCGAGAAACAAACCAATGTTTACCCTCCCATTCTCTCTACCATTCTTCTCTATAGTAGTATGGTGATTCGCTTCAATAATTTGGTGCAGGTAAATAAGCCCAACTGCCATATTTAAATTAATACCCTTCAATCCACATTGTTTTGCGGCAAGTGTGATTGTGCTTGTGCTAGTTTACAGCCCACAAAATGGATACAGATGTACACAAAGTACGCAATATTTTACGTTTACATAAGTTTATACGTAATTACATATATCTGAGAAGTAGTTCTATACACAAAGACGCTAGAACTATAAATTCAATGAATACCAACTAGAATAAGGTGTTATGAAATAAAAATATAATGCCAATAATGGGTTTTAACTTTTTTTCTTAACTGGGAATATTTTATAAAGCACTTAATTGTCAAAAAACTTCCAGATATGTGGCATGAGCCAGAATAGCCGAACCTTATATTTTGAAGAATAAATAAACGATTTTCGAGACGAGTTAAAATGACTGAAGTATGATGCAAAGGTAATGTCTAAAATTGCCAAGAAACGCTTAGAGAAGAGAGTTAGTATAAAGTTACTGTTACCAATGTCCATGTACATTAAACATTTTTAAAATATAATAAACAGCTAGTTGTTTCATCAAAAATAGGGACTGATTGGCAAAATCGTTCAACAAAGAGGTCGATTAAGAGGAAATTATGATTAAAATACAGTTTTTTTATTTAGACCTGAGGGAACATAAGTAATGTATTAATGTAAGGGAGTGACAAATTGCCTCTTCCCGGTCATTTACCAGCAAGTTTACCCCGCAGATCATTAACTTTGAGGGAGGAGACATTCTACGTAATGGCTTCTCCAGAATTATTCTTCAGATGTCAACCTCATAAATCTGTTATAAATTTATAAAATAACACAATAGACTAAAAGGGTAGATAATTTCTGTAATCTCTTACTGATAGAAATTTTACTTCTATAAAAAAATCCAATTTCTCCACTTAAAAAAAACAACAAAAAAAACACTTTTTGATCCCTCTTAACCCTTCTCCCTCTAAACTAGATAGTAAAAACGCCCCTTTTGATGAGAAACTTTGGGAGTTTTTTCATAGAATGTTTGTTATATGTTCTATGTTTATTTGTTATGCTACAGGTGCCACCTAAATAAACATCTGATCGAGTAGTTTTCCTAGGACGCATTGCTACCGTCAGTTAGTTATTCTACATATAACCATGTTCTAATAAATTTTAAACATTATAAGCCTGACGATCCCACTTACACCGTGATGAGTCATGGAGAGCGAAGAATCTTTGTTTGTGCTAAATTCTGTAGAGAAAATGGTTAAGTTAGACGACTAAGATACACATTTTTCTATACTTAATTTTTATTTATCCCCTGATTATAAAATCAACGTCATAAAGTTAAAATAAGTTAAAAATGCCATCGGAGAGAGTAGGGGAGTAGGGTTGGAAGCGATAATGTATCAGAGGGCTGGCAACATATTACCAATATTTTTCAAACATGCATATGCAAATCAGTTTACACCGAACTTTATATATTTTTTTATAATTACATTTTTAGCAATCCGGAAAGTTGAGAAACAGCTGTTGCGTGACAAAACCTGTTGATTAAACTGAACCAATTGAAAGGCGCCTCTGGCAAACCAGATTAAACACGTTCGGCTTTCACCCCAGCGTGACACAGGCTGTAAATCATTCCATTTCCTTTCTCTTAGCGTTACTCAGGAAAAAATCATGTCCTAACATTTTGGGTGTTTCGATTGACATCTAAGGGCTTATGAAGGAAAGCTTACCTTTGTTTTTTTAACTGAACGCAAATTGATAATTTTTCGTTAATTCTTGGAGCTTTTCATTCAGCCTATTTTAATTATATTCAGTATTTACAAAACCAACCTTTTTAAAATACATATTGCAAGTTGAACAAATGTATAATACATACTGGTAGAGGGAATAGTAATATTTCTTGGTTGAAAAGAATGACCGTTTGATAAATAGTATGA
The DNA here is from genome assembly GCA_963675035.1 of Allygus modestus. Lineage (NCBI taxonomy): Eukaryota > Metazoa > Arthropoda > Insecta > Hemiptera > Cicadellidae > Allygus > Allygus modestus. The sequence continues at coordinate 214,330,241 of OY776111.1, forward strand.
AAAAAACTTTTACTTGCTAGTGAACGATATTCCGAATAAAGAGGCTCTAGAAAATTCGTCCCTAAATATACAGCTCTTTGGTAAGGGAAATTTAAAAGTTTCTTACTTTTGTTTTAGTTTTTGTTGTTGTTGCAAGTTTTAGTTAGAGCATGCTATTTGCTTTCTCGATAATTATTTGTTAATGTTGATATTGTTATTGTCTCTTTTAATGTTAAAAATAAAATTAAAATTTATTAATAAAATATACATTTGTAATATTCCATAGTAATTGACGTCAAAGTATTGGTACAGTCATAGTAAATTCCAAAACATCTAAAGACAATATTTAACACTTCTTTAGTTCTTGATATCTTGATGTTTTATATAAAGTAACAAATTCTTCTTAATAATTCTAGATAATTAAATGTTGATGCTGAATATGTTATCAACCCACACTAAAATTAAAAATAAATTTGATAATATCCCATTTAATTTAAAAATTAATGTAATCTAATTTTGATCAAAATCTTTCTATACGCAGCTGTAGCTATATGCAGCTGTAGATATTTAGTACTCAAAAATTTTTATTTGCATTTCACGTCTTGTACAAATTAGGTACGGGAAGTAATTAATACAAATCCTACACCACTTGACATATCTTTTTACACTTTCTATTTACTCATATTGATGAATATGTAAAGTAGAATAAGGCAAACAATTTCGACCTGCCGTACCAATCGTCGCCAGGCCAAATAAGAGATTAGTCATTTAATATTAGATTAAGTATTTATTGATGTATCATTTAAAATTATTTAATATGGGAGGGATCATGTTCAGTTATGCCTAAATTATTTTTATATTTAAATGTTCATAAAGCCTATTTCAACTAAATAGATTGCTGATTAAATAATAGATTGCTGATTGCTGTATTTGGTTTAAGATAACCAATAACCAGACAACTAACATACTTGTAAAGGAGACTCGATCCATGAACATCAACATGATTGAGACCACTAGTTTCTTTGGACCATTTGATTATAATTTATTTTATTATTTTTCCTATCGTACCTCAAGAAGTGTTGTGGTAAGACAGTATCAACACGTAATCACTACTTATGAACTTAGTCACAACATAAACCCACATTTTAAGGACTAAACGCCAATCTACAATTACTCATAAACTGTCAAGCCTTTTTCAGTACATATATTTTACAAATTTTCTATATTTTAAAAATAAACACCGCAGGTTGACACACATCTACCATAAGGTAAATTAGGTATTACATGACCATTCATATATTTTTTGGACGTTTAGATTTATCCCCCACCTCCTCTCTTTGAGGGTCAAACATTTTTAATTTGGCCTCTTTCACCTCATATTTAAGAAAGTTACTATATCATATTTCAAGAAATATCTTAAATAGCAATAAAGGTTAAATGGCTACTCATTTTTCAGCCACTCTGTATGATAGATTTTAAAGCTGCCATGTTTAATAAATAATTTGTGATTTATTTTATTCATCTAAAAGTTTAAATACAAGCTATCATGTTAATAGAAAGTGGCTAATATAAGAAACAAATCAATAATAAATTCGGTACACGTGTTATGTAGGTTAAATATGTAAATGCGTATTTTAGAATCTTCCTTGGTGAAATTGACAACTAAATTCGTTATTTGTTACATAAATCACTTTATAAATCACTAAATAACTTTGCCTTATAAATCTCACAAAATAACCATATTTCACATTAAAACAATCAGATGTATATCTGGATTCTATTCAGATAAAGAACACACATAAGACCGGCAAAACCACCTTCTGATTCTGAATAGAATAAGAACATGTAAAAGAGATATTATCCGACAAAATGTTGTGATTTCAAAGTCAGTATGAAATATTCAGGAGTCAAATGCAGCAAGACATCTTTGGAAGGATATTTATTATAAATTGGTTCTTAAATATATATAATTATATAATTTATTAACATTCTCTGTTTCTATTTAAACAGATGTATTATTTAATTTAAACAAGAAATTAGGTTATTTTAACCAGATGTTTGTAGTTTACTGCTCATCTATTTGAAATACAACAAATAGCAAAATAGAAACATTATCTGTCTGAACTAAAATCAAAGCTGGTAAATGGTTAATATGAAACTCTATTAATGAAATTGGTAGTTTAAAATACTGTTTGGTAATATGTATATATATAGCCCACTAGATAATTTGAAACTCACACTACAATTGTTTATCTCGTTAAATGTAAGGAATGCCCAAAAAGGGTAGAAATCATCTTTCAGCGCAGTCATGCACGAGACAAGATAACAAAGAAGTAAACAAGATAACAACGTCAGGCCTTACGTGACGACACAAGATCATCTAACGCTTCAGTAACTCTTTCCTGGTAACCTTAAACACAATACAGTAGAGCAGTTTTATATACCATTGTAATATTCCTAACAATTGTTTATTTAAATGGAAATTAAAAATAGCTTACGTTTTTTAAAAAAGGTAAAAGTTTAACTTTTAAAATCCTACTTAACTTTATCACTGCTTGAATAGAATACCCAAACTTATAGAATAGAATATATTAACTTGAATAGATTTACCCAAAAACAATTGTAAGAACCTATAAGTACCTCCTCCACCACCTAAAATGATTATTTATACATTTTGGAAGTTGTACTCGTTACTCAAAAACATGCCCCTTTCGGCTGCAACCAAAGCCACTCTAAATAGATATGCCGTTTGACTAACTGAGTATAGAAAGTATAATTGGTAAGAACCCAACTCGCACTCTAGATGGTATAGTCATAGTTTTAAAACACCTACGAAGACTAATTTAGCTAATGCCATTTAGCCATTTAGCTAATGGTACCAAAAAAATACTGATTGTGATTTTTATCAGAGTTTATGATTTGCTGTATATGGACAAGATTAAGCCTTAAGCTATTCCATTATTCTGCTGGTTGTGTTTTAAAAACATGATCTTGCCTATACTCGGTTTGTCATACTGAATCAGTTTCGGTGACTAAGAAAAAATAAATATAAATGCAAAATAGTATTATAATTATAAAATATTATTTAACACCAGGCGCTTTTACTGAGCGAAACTATTGCTTATTGTAATATTATAATTATTTTAAAGTTCGTACATTTTAATTAGATAGGATATCTTGGTTTTAACTATTTTAATGCTAAACACTAAGTGCACAGTTTATTTCAATATTATTATTTTTTATTTTAAACATTCACCAATATTCTCAATAAATATTTTTCCTGATATAACAATGTCGATAACGGATTAAACAACAACATAAATTATTATTATTATTAATAACAGTACAACCCTTCCGTGAAGACAAACGAAATATGTGCTACATCTTATTTACATACTTATTTATACCTTAAAGCCAATAAATTTGGTTTTCTGGTTGTAATTAGTCCTACAAATATTCTATTTCATGATGACGCTGCTGAATTGCTTGGATTTATTCAAAATAAACTTGGGATTTGCAAGAAATTCATAAAGGCCAACAGCATTGTGTCATTGTGTATTGTTATACCGACGTTATGTTTTCTGTTAAGAAGTCTGTTTTGATAACGTATTGTTATTATCTTTCAAAACCTTGACACCTTACATTTAAAAACTCACCTCCTTTTTCAGTCTATGGTGTCACAATTTGTTTATTTGACGACAATCACGGATATGTGACTTTAGTATTTAATGTCAAGAAGTAGCTGATAATGACTTGTAATTGAGTTGAAACCGGTTCCACTAAAGGAACAAATTGTGACACCATAGGCTGAAGAAGTAGTTGATAATGACTTGTAATTGAGTTGAAACCGGTTCTACTAAAGGAACAAATTGTGACACCATAGGCTGCAGAAGTAGGTGATAATGACTTGTAATTGAGTTGAAACCGGTTCCACTAAAGGAACAAATTGTGACACCATAGGCTGAAGAAGTAGGTGATAATGACTTGTAATTGAGTTGAAACCGGTTCCACTAAAGGAACAAATTGTGACAACATAGGCTGAAGAAGTAGGTGAGTTTTTAAAACCTATTGTTATTTTAATATTTTCCACTACGAACGGTCATTTCGTATTACTAATACATTATGGAGCGAATAAAGTAACACGAACAAATATATCACAGGAAATTGAAAATAATGGCTAGACTGTTAAGAAGATTTTCTTCTGTGGTTTATGCTACTTATTTTGTGTTAGTCATTTTGGCTTCAAGAAACTCTGTGATTTTCTTATGACTTGGTAAACTAAAAACAAAATGCTGGACACAGTGTATATTATGCATTAACATGTGATACAGGGTTTTAAGTACTTTACAAGTACATTTCAACACGTAAGTCTTATGTATAACATTAGTTACTGTAACAAGACTGCCAAATTACTCAATAAACCAAAAACTAGATGATCAATTGTAATTAAACCAATATAGCTTTCGCTTTTCTTACAAAATAATCAAAACAAATGATTAATCATTAAAAATTGTCCAAGAACAGGTTCTAAACATTATTTGAATAGTAATTTTCCAGACGGTCAACACTTTAAACAGTTGGAAAAGCGTAATTATTTAAATACATTGCTGGCCAAAAGATCTTAATGATAACGGGTAATTGCTTGGTAGGCAAGTTTACTGCAAAAACCTGTGAATTAAAAGAGTCCAATAACTAGATTATCTAATTTATATCAGAGGTTTAATTTGCTTCAATCTTGTGAGGAGCTTGCGCCCTTGGGAACCTGTTGTGATAAACGATTGCGCTGACAGCTCCTGATAAACGCTTTCTCACAAAGTTATCCACCCTAGATCTCTTTAACAAGATAAACTAGAATTAGAACAAATATTTTACTCCTAACACTTGCTACCGGTTTACCTCATTTGGTTGTTTATGCTTAGCTTAAATGGACACATTTTGTATTATGTCTGCATTTACACTTTGATAGTTATTGAATTTTTATCGTCCAGTTAAAAATGCTACCAAACAAATTGTCTAATAAGGTATTAGGTATAAGATATAACTTCATTAATACATACAAGTATGACAGCTTGCACTCAAAAACGTTTTAAAAGTATATACAAATATTACAGGATATAAAAGCTTGTCTCCTACAAACGTAACATTATTTTATCCTTCTCTAAAAAGCCTCGTATGTTTACTGTAATATTTTATTTTTAAACTTATATAAAATAAAATAGCATATTTAACAACCATTATTTTATTTTAAACATTTCATTGTTTTATAGGAAGTAACAATTTATTTTAATTTTTTATCGTTTGTATGTATCTTTGTGTGATGAGCGTTTTAAAACAAATGTACACTTGCTTTACCAAGATTGTTTTTCAACCATTAGGTACTAGTTTTAATTTCATGAAATTTTTGATGGAATTGTTATTTTGTTGATGTTCTTCCCCTATTCTATCATTTTATGAACAATTGTTCTACGTTGTAAGATCACCCTCCCACATTACGTTTTGCCTTAACGACATTTAATAAATCAATTGTATTTACATAATACATGTTCAGAAAGTGTTTAAAACTTAACTTTAAAATATATTTCCAAACTGTATAATATATGTACTTTTAATACATTTTTAATTACTGCTCAAATTATATTACTTTACATAAGCAGTATACACAACTTCTTAAACATTTTTTCACCTGAAGTTATGAAGTTTCAGAAGAGAAGTTTTTTATTCGGAAGCTAATTATTCTTAAGTATTTGACAGGTGACAAGTAAAAGTTGTAGGAACAGAGAATTCCGCTCCAACTTTGAGTAGCTTGATTAGAACCTCATCCAAGATTACAATGTCAAAAGAGTTTTGTATAAGATTTGCGTGAGTTTGTAAGGGTATAATTTAAAATACATGTTGTGGGCTATAAGAGGGAAGTCGTTTTATTGCTTTCTATAACGCTTTAGAAAGTTCCTAGAACAGAAGAAGTTATGAATAAAGCCACTCTATAACTTTACAAGTTGATAAAACATTAAGTTGTTATGATGATGCTAAAGTATATATAATAAAATAATTGTTCAAAACTGTGAGTAATCGCAAGAAAACCATTTGGTAATTTTATTTCCTGACAGTTAAATTAATTAAAAGTAGACAATATTGATATTTCACCTCATAAAATCATTTTTTTTTAACGAATTTCCCCTACAGGGAAGAAGCTATTACCGTAGGTCTCATGGTAAGACCATGATAGCTTTTTGTTTTGAGGTCCCCAGATGCTAAAAACACTATTCGTTCAAATTTATATATATATATATAAATGTCCATGAATGCGATAACTTGAGTAAAAAACGTCCAATTTCGATGAAATTTGGCTCAAATGTGTAAATTGACATTCATGATTTTAAGTTCGAAAACCAGAAAAATCGGACCAAGGCAAGGGGGGTTTTTGGGGTTTTTAAATTTTCTAAAAATAATTTTCTTGCACTTTTCACCCTAAAATTTTTAAAAAAACTTAATTTTGGTTTTGACCATGTTCTAGAGCTTAAAAAAGAAATAGTATAGTATTTTGAATTATTAACCTAGGTTAAGTGGTTGCGGAGAAAATCCAAAAACCTACTCATAAAATCTCCCATGTTAATCTTACGGGAAAACAGTTTTTGGCTTTTCCTCACTTTATTTTAATGTAAACTTCACATTTGCTTTTACCAATCTGTTCAGTTCTACAAAAAAATCATTTTGGTGTTTAAATTGTGATTCTACGTCCAACCGTTGCAGAGATATTCAAAGTGCTAAACACAGTACGTTGTCCAATGTTATCCTTATGGAGAATAAACAAAATTTGATATCTCGATTATTTATTAATGTATGTTGATGAAACTTGGTATGTGGCTTCACGTAGTACTGGTAAATTGATATGTGCACAAAAAATTTAAGTTGTTGGTGATTATTCCCTTAGCAGCAAACCTGCGTACTCAGCCCCCATGTTATTCTTATAGAGAATAAGTCAAATGTATTGACTCCCTTAATTATGAACATAAATTAATAAACCTTGGTATATAGCTTCACTGATTGAGTTATATTGATAATTGCATAAAAACACATTTTTTTGTCCTTGTTGCAGCAACCCTGCTTACTCAGCCCCCATGTTATTCTTATGTAGAATAACTAGAATGTTATATAGCGCTTATTTATGATTGAATACTGATGAAACTTGGTATGTGGCTTCGCCTAGTTAAATTCTATTTATATTTGCATAAAAGCCAATTGTTTGTGTTCCTTATTTCAGCAAACCTACGTACTCATTACCAATGTTATTCTTATAGAGAATAATTAAAATCGCTTATATGTGAATATATTTTGATTAAACTTGGTATGCGGCTTTATGTGGTATTAAGACATATATTATGCATTGGAAATTCGCTGAGTATGCAGGTTTGCTGCGACGGGAGTATTTTATAATCTAAAACAACATCCGTATGCATAGCATTTTTCCTCCCCATATATAAGTCTACAGTTTTATAATCACTGTAGCAGTTGGTTTCAGGAAGTCACTTCATACATATTTTTCAAACTCTTGTTGGAAAACAGTACTTATTTTATCAGAAGATTGTTTAAAAGTAAAATTGGACAAGTATTAAAATTCAACCGTCCTCATAAACCATATAAATCATGGGCCAAAATATTGTAATAAAAATAGTTATAATTATAAGTTTCCTCTTTTATGTATCTATAAACTAAATTGCACCTTCACCATTTCGACGGAGAGTGCAATTTATTTATAGTTCTTAAGGTACTAGCCGGCCTGAAAACATTCACTTGAGCGCCTTCAAGCGGGTCGTGGGAACATTCGACGCAACCCGCATCGCGACTTACGTAGTATGGTATCGTGTCTATTATCAGGTAATAGATATCTGCTCGGCTATAGCCATCTCCCATTAGACCTATACAGCACGGTGAACTTGGAATTTTTATTTTATATAACCCGTTACATTTTAGTAAATATTTACAATTACGTTTTTATTGGTTTTTCGTTTGTATTTGAGGGCATTACACAATTAATTACAATGTAAAATTAATTGTATTCATTTATTTTTACATTCTGAACATAACATGCATAAAAGCAAGATGATGCTATGATTATTTAATATATAATTTTAGTTGAACTTGAATAGATAAACAGTTTTGCACTTTTCATCATACGAAGCATTTGACATAATGAAAATAAAGTTATTATTTAATTTTCGTAAAATAATTATAGACTTTCTATAAATATAATTTAAGAAAATATACAGAAACTCCATTGATATTTCATGCATTGGTGGTATGACCTAATTATATATTCGTAGTAATAACGTAAATGGTACGATGAATTATTTATGTATAATTTCCCCTCATTATGAATTGAATTAGCTAGTCTAATGGGAATGTGGGGCAAAGCACTAACGACCCAAGTCATCAGGCTTGGATGTTCCGTGTACGTTCACTTGAATCACAGTATTTCCACTAATTATACTAATGACAAGTTTATCTATTAATTTCTTTGTATTAAGTTAATACATCGATATTTTAATATTTTATTTCTCTCTCATGTTATCAACACATTAAATAAATGAAGTTTAAATTATGTTGCATGATTTTCTCATAAACTGGGTATTAATTTAAATTGTAAATTAGTAAATGATGTTAGTATCTATTCACGCTGTAGTAGCACACATGGGAAATAATGTGCATACTCATTATGAAGTGTGTTAGTTGTTTAAATGTGTAATGTTTCTTTGTGTCAGTACAAGTTTGTGGTTAGTGTGAAATGTTTTTAAACCCAATACGACGGTATTTTCTTCTGTGATACATCAAGATTTGATAATGGGAAACACTAGTCCCATAACTAGTAAACCATTAAACTAGGGGATTGATGACTAGGTGTGTAACCTTATTTTTTAAGTGATGTCAGTACCGTTCAAAATACTGAATTCAATTTGAAATCTCAATGATTTACAGTCGTATCCTAATAAAAGTTGGTTTGGACTAGGTTTTTTACCATCAAAAGAAACCCATTTTTGGGCACTTGATTTGAACACCTAAGGATGGTTCGGTTTTTGTTGTATGTTCACAGTGAGATTTAAAACTATACTTATTCTTGCTTTTGACGTAGAATAAAATAAAAAAATTTGTATTGTTTTATTTCAAGCTGGTTTTAGTTTTAATAAAAATACTAAATTTAAGAGAGATCTGAGTAATACGTCAAACACATATATATATAGTCTATATATTTCAAAGAAACCCTTTTGTGATGTCAAATCAAATGCCACAGACCGTTTATTTTTATTACAGAAAAATGTGTTATAAACTAAACATCTAAACTTATCTAAGGTCAGAAAAAATATGGGAGACATAAATTTTAATACATTTAAAAAAAATTTATGGAGGAATGGGAAAACGTCATTTGTAATTTGGATTCCTGAACAACCATTTGACAGAAAAAATACTCCCGTAGCAGCAAACCTGCGTACTCAGCAAATTTCCAATAAATATTTGTCTTAATATCACATTAAGACACTGACCAGAATTCATGAGAAATATATTCACAGATGAGCGATATATGAAATATTAATTATTCTTCATAAGAATAACACTGGGGATTAGTACGCAGATTTGCTGCGACAAGGATCAAAATAATGGGTTTTTATGCTAAAATCAATAGAACTCATCTGGGTGAAGTCACATACCAAGTTTCACCCATATACATTCATGAATAAGAGATATATAACATTTTAATTAATCTCCATAAGAACAACATGGGGACCGAGTACCCAGGTTTGCTGCTACGGGAACCATAGGTGAAAAATTGTAAGAGAGAGAGAGAGAGAGAGAGAGAGAAGAATTACGTTTTACTAAATCCATCGTAATGTTAATATGTTATTTAAAGTCAAGATTGATATATTCATTTAAGGGTTGATTACGGCGCATTACTAAAAAGTGTGATGAAAATACGTACTTTAAAACTATAAACAAAATAGTTTTCATTTTTGAACAGAACAAAAATGTAAAGGAAATAATGCCTTAGAACGTCTAAAGACTCATTTTTAACAGATAACCCCATTCACTAAATTTGTAGTAAATTAAATTCCTTAAAAATACATAAAAATTACTTAAGTAGCAAAACATATTAACAACGTCGCGTCTTTAAAAGATAACCGAGAACTTGTAGAAGGGGGAGGAGAAATCCACAGCCACTCTTTTAAAGAGCTCATTAATTTTATTTTACTTCTTTATGTAATTTCCTTTTTATTAAGCTATTTTGACGTTTTAACCGTCTCAAACACTTTATTTTCGTTCTAAATTACTAATGTAATTGCTATGATTGTTTTACTGAAATGAAATTGGTAAGAACAACGTTTTTATATATGATATGCTAATTTCCTTTCCTTTGTAATATTAAGTATTGTATCAAACATTAGTTTTAGGAACAAGCTCCTGATTAATACCTTTTATTGAAAGGAAGATATTAAGAATTAAGTCTTTTACTGTATCAACCCTTAACACTTTTATCTTTAATGAGAGTGGTGCTTTAATGAATGAAATATCTCAAATTACATGTAATGCAAGTAAAAAATCTAAATCAGTTGAATTCCAACTTTAGATTATTCCTTTATTTGTTGAATCCACACGACAGCACTCAGTTTATTTATTTCAGATGTAAATCTATTTACTAATTACAAGTAATTAGTAAATAGAATCACTCTGTGAATTTTTTAAGAAAGAATTGAATCCTCTTACTTAAATCAGGGAAATATTTGACAATAGCTATGATATTTTCAGAATTTCCTAGCAAAAGGACAATTTTTTAATAAGCTAATAAAGTTTTATTTGTTCAAAGTCAACTTTTTATGTATACTGTATTTATGCTCTAGTAGGATAACTGTGGAATTTAATATGGAACAAAGGTTCAAGATACTAACAAATTAGTTTGTACTGATTGTATGTTTATAAAACAAAATTTATGAAGTTTTATAGTGAGCTAGTTAAATGCATATTCTCCGTTGTTAACGATAATTGATCAAAGTGTTTTCCAAATTCCTTCGCTAACTTATTGATTTAGGTTTATTACTTTTTATAAACAGCACTTAATCAGAAAACATAATGTTAATATATAATACAATCATACATATAATTGGATTGAGTGAAACGAAATCCTTATACATAACTTTACTGCTTACACTGGTAAGAGAATCAACTCGAACTGGCGTGTCTGTGACCTAAATAACTCAAAAACGCCTCTACAGATCCACTTCAAACTTTAGAGATAGATTCTATAGTACAAAATCTCGGTCGAGTTCGGTATTGGGAATATTTGGTTAAGTGATAGTAAAATTATCTTTAAAACAAATCTATTTTTTATCCCATAAGATTAACATTGGGAGCCATTTAAGTGGTACTTGAACCGTTGATATTTAGCCAACGTCTATGTTTCAACTATAGAGAAACGTAAGTATTGCCATTGATTCACTAAAGAACTGTAGTTATTCATGTTAATGTTGACTAGGAAAAAATACTTCTTTTCGTAACTTGAAACACAAAAACTAAGGTATAAATATTATTAGCTTTTAAAAGTTGTATGTATATTTTATTTTATACTAATTAAAAGATGCATTATTATTTTAAATACTATTATAATAAATAACTTTATTGGTACCGTACTCTATGTAAAAAAATGCAGGTTGAGCGCTGCACTATGGGACTTTGGCCAGTCCAGACTCCATTCGACAAAATTATAACCGAAAGGAAAGATGTCAACAAGAAAATTATTAAAGTTATTATTAAAGTGATTAAACGCTAATCTATGTAATTATTAACATTATAATTTCCACTCATTAACAGTAGAAAGTCTTAATTTGTTAAAAACATTATCTCGCTTATAAAACTTACGGTAAGTTACCAAATAAAATTAATGTTTTGGTTTTTTATTTGGCGGCTATCACCAATGCAACTTTACAATATTACAATAATTAACATTTGTAAGAACAGAAAACAGAACAAACCATAGCTACCTATACATCGTGCTTTTAACTATGATGATATGTTATTAAAACTTAAAGTGGCATATTAGTTTTCACCATATTCTGGAATTAGCCTATTTCCTTTTTGTCAGATTGAAAACTGAAGTTTAATATAAATTTATTTTCCTACAGAATGATAATTGCATTACCAGAACTTGTTTATTCAAACTCAATAAGGCAATAAGGCAAACTCAATAAGTTTGGTCCTTTTTGGAGGTTAATATTTGTAAGGTATGCCTATCGACTTTAATTTTCTAGGCATAGTTTATGATGTCCATACACCACTGTTTTAATCCATTTTTTGACTAAATTTCTTCATTTTTATCCAAAATAAACATTTCATAAAATTGTTCGGTAAGGTATAACTTAGTCTCTGGATAATTGTGACTTTTGGCACAAGTTCATCCTAGGACTACTTTTCGGTTGAGAATGATCATTTTCATTGAACTAACCTCATATAAATTTACCTCTAGAGTTTGGAAATCACATTTGTTTTTTTCAGAAACTAGGGTTAAGTGATACAAATTTTAAATCCAAAATAGGCTATGACTTTTGTTTAACTTACATTTAATTTACCCAGGCGAATCCAATATGGTTTCGGTCTTACTCGGCTCGGGTATACTTTCATAAGTGGAACAAAATAAAGAACCAAATGAAATTGTTCGATAGGCTACGGTATATTAACTAGGTTGATATTTTTAACACTGATTAATATTTAATAGCTTGTATGTTTGTAATTACCGTAGCTACGTCATATTTGTTTCGTTTAGTTTGTTATTCAATTTAACTTAAAATAATAATGAAATAAACAAACATAACATGATAATGTTATTCCTGACGATGCATGTTTAAAGTAATATTGGAACCAACGTTTGTTATCTGGACAAAATTCAAGACACCTAAACTGAAACATAACATACCGTATCGTAAAACCGGCTAGAACCGAATAGGGGGTCTTGACCTGGACACGTACATATTTCTAAAAATAAATATTTCTATACTAACCTGCAAACTTGAGCAGTCGTTCGTTAAAGGTAGGCCTACATTTGTTAGAGCAGAACATGCTCTAAACAGAGCGCGGCATTGTTCCGAAAATTCATAGCTCCGAAAGGCACTACTCCGAAATAAATAGGTATTTTCGAAGGCATTAGTCCGAAATGCATTGCTCCGAAAATCACTACTCCGAAAAGCATTGTTCCGAAAAAAATTCGTAGCAGTGCATTTCGGAGTAATGGTTTCGGAGCAGTGCTCATCGGAGTACTGCATTTTGGAGTTAGGCATTTGTGGTTCTATTTAATTTGGAGGGGACAAACGGGTTAGAGGAGTATTTGAGATGGCGGTATTAACCAATGAATAGACTAACTCGCCCCACCTTCGAATGTACGCCCTGTTGCCGCGTTTACACGCAGGCTCTTCGTAATATCCGCAAAGAGGCCTAAATTTCCAGTGCATTTCGGAGTTGTAAAATCAAGTGCGTGGCTTTGTTCCGCAAATTCACAACTCCGAAAGGCAGACCTCCGAAAAATACCAAGTTTAAAAGGCATTAGTCCGAAATTCGTAGCTACGAAAATCAGAACTCCGAAAATGCACTACTCCGAAAGCAGTGTTCCGAAATGCACTGTTCCGAAAATATTTTCGGAGTAGTGTATTTCGGAGCTACGAATTTTCGGAGCAGTGCGTGGATCTCTGCTCTAAACGAGGCATGCTCTAATCGTTTATTACTGACGTCTTTTCACAGAAATAAAATATTATGTCTAACTAAGACATGTCATTTTTTACGTTTGTCCGATTGTTTTCGTGAATAAGGCTTAATTTTATTTGAAATTTAAGCGTGCATAATGCCATGCTATTTAAAGAGATAAACAACATATATGTACAAACAATTTTTCATATTAACGACAGGCCTATTCCAGTTTTGACCCGGACACTTTAATTATACTCCATGGATGTGACTCTTCTCACGGTGCGACTCAGGGGAGAAACGATGGACGACTATGACGTCACTGCTCACAAGCATGACGTCGTAGTTTTCAAGTGGATTCACTTGTTTGCACAATTTATTCACTGACTCACAAGTTTGCAATTGCATTGCATTTGCGATCTGGCGTTTGTTTGGCGTTAGTTAGGGATTTATTTTTTTGAGAGTTAGTACAAATGCTTGTGAAGTATACTACATTAAAATCAGTCAGCAAGTCTAATTTAATTTATCAAAAACTCCTTCTCTAACTGATTTTTTACATAAGCCCAGAAAATAAAAAAGCCTATTATAAATTTTTGTTCAACCCACACATGTTGCTGTAATGTTTACCTTACATTGATTCCTAAAATGCACTTATAGATCTAAATGCTTATGTTAACTGCACAACAGTTTTACTGTTGATGACCAACAGTTAAGCTTGGTCAATTTAACATAATAGGCTAATAAGTTACACATTATTGTGATGTTTATTTATGTATGTTATCCACAATGTCGGAAGTTTGACTATTTGGTACTTAAAAATTATATAGAGTACCATTATTTACAGCATGCAACAGCAGTTAGGCTACCGGTAGGTTAGTTTATCATAATATTTCAACCACGTTTGTGTTCTTGAGTTCCGCTTGTCCCGACACCATCAATTATTTTTATTTTTATTAAGATAAACTAACCCAGAGTCCTAACCGTCACAGCAGACATGAAAAAGTGGTACCCTGTACTATCCGTTAAGTACCAATATATTTATGATAGACTGGCAGAGCCAGGAATAGGTGTCACACTGCACCATACAAATTATCTTCAAAACATATCACTTTATCTGGTCACTCATATAATAAGGAATAATTATAATTGAAGGTACCTATGTAATAAAATACATGTATGGACAAAACTGAGCGACTCATGTATATAGTCAGTGCCTAAAGCCTATTCTGACAGTCAGAGACTGTGATCTGTGATGTCAGTTCAAACAGCAGCAGACGGCACATGCCTAAAAGAAGAAAACTACGACGTCATGCTTGTAAGCAGTGACGTCATAGTCGTCCATCGTTTCTCCCCTGAGTCGCTCCGCTCTTCTCAACCGTTACGACTCGTTTCTGCCGTAAACACAGTATTCCCGCCATAACTAATAACAACATTGTGGTTTTTAGCTCTGATACGGTATTAATTATAAGAGCAGTGGCGAAAAAGTATTCTTTGTCCAAATGACCATAAGTGATGATGTCCGTGGAAAATATAATGGGCCCCTTGTTTCTAACTGTATTTTAAACGTCTTTTCCCCTAATGGTTGTTTGTTTAGTTTCATTTTAGTTGCAAAGAATAAACAGCTGAAACGTGACGTAAGAATACCCTTTTTTCATCCCCAACCCATAACAATTTTGTATTTATTTCACTTTTAGCCTTTGATCGGTGCAAAGGCATCTGCAGACCTCAAAACATCGTCCAACTATGGACAGAAGAGATTACTTTATACGTTATAACGTTAGTTTGGTGGATGTCCGGTTCAAGACCGTATGTGGAGGTTAACCCGGACACTTTTATTTATTTTTAGCGAATTTACCCTTTAGGGATTAGCGAATTTCTCCTATAGGGAAGAAGCTATTACCGTAGTCGGCATGGTAAGACCTAGGCCTGGGACCATGATAACTTTTCATTTTTAAGTCCCCAGATGCCAAAAAACACCATTCGTTCAAAACTGTAAACATATATATATCCCCTTCGGATAGGTCGATCTGTCTGGTTTTAGAAATTAAAGTCATAAATGCTGCTTTAAACAATTATCCCAAATTTCGTCAAAATCGGACTATTTTTACGAGAGTTATCGTGCTCACGTACAAATATATATATATATATATATATATATATATATATATATATATATATATATATATTTGTACGTGAGCACGATAACTCTCGTAAAAATAGTCCGATTTTGACGAAATTTGGGATAATTGTTTAAAGCAGCATTTATGACTTTAATTTCTAAAACCAGACAGATCGACCTATCCGAAGGGGTATTTTTTTTTGTAGGGGGGGGTTTGTACCCTAAAAATAAGTTTTTTTTCAGTTTTTTACAAAGAATCGTTGAAAAAGTCAAATTTTAGTTTTTTTCCAATGGATTCAGCTTAAAAATACGCACAATTTGATGTTTTTATCATTGCTCTACGTCAAATGGTTACAGAGATATTGAAAGTGCTAAAGACAGTACGTTGTCCGACGTTATTCTTATGGAGAATAAGAAAAATTGTATATCTCGCTTATTTATTAACTTTCCTGATGAAACTTGGTATATTGCTTCATATCGTTGTGGTATATTGATATTTGCACTAAGACACATTTTTCGGATGATAGTTCCCGTAGCAGCAAACCTACGTACTCAGCTTCCATGTTATTCTTATGGAGAATAAGTAACGTGTTATCTCCCTTAATTATGAACATAAATTAATAAAATTTGGTATGTGGCTTAACCTTCTTCAGTTATATTGATAAAACCCCATTTTCTTTGTTACTTGCTTCAGCAACCCTGCATACTCAGCTGCCATGTTATTCTTATGGAGAATAATTAAAATGTCATAAATCGTTTATTTAAACGCCTAACTGAAACCATAACCGAATAACCTAAATAAATGTTATACCCTATCGAACAATTTCATTCGGTTTTTTATATCGTTCCACTTATGAAAGTCTACCTGGTTTCGGTTTTTTAGATTTCAGTTATATTCGATCTCAAAAGATATTGTCTTATAATTTTTCCAGCTAACAAACGTTGATTCCACTAATACTTAAACATGTATTGCCGGGAACAACCATTGTAAGGGATTTATGGAAATCACACTAAGCACTGAAAAGAATATTCAGTCTTTTAGTCCCCCAACAATGTGTTAAGGTTTGAACAAGTTTGAGGAGCCGTTAGAACAAAACATTTTCTCAATAAGAATAACATGGTGGCTTTTTATGCCACTGGGGCAGAGTCCTGAGGTCTGGAGGTAAAACAAAAAAGTACCTATCTGCAATTTTTTGATCCTCAACAACATTATAGTCCGGAACAGTTTTGAGTAGGCGTTTTCAAAACCCCCTGAGACATACACGCACATGCACAACCATTACATTATAAGTATGGATTTTTCTCAATACAAAATACTTTGAGCTCCCGAATCAGCCCGATTAACATTTTTTTTTAATTCTTTACGTAAATCTATTAGCAAAAAATACTGTGCCAATTTTAACTGCTTTAGTATTAAATTAAAAGTTTTGGCCTGCAGTTTGTCATAATTACATTTATTTTTTTAGGTGTTTTTACGCACAATGTTTGCGTTTATTATTCCCATAACAAATATTGTTCAACTTTCAATAAATCACTTACAGTACATTACTAGCAAAATCGGTTAAATATAATACTTATATAGGTTGTATTAGCTTAACCTATATAACTTATAATAGGTTTTGACATACACTTATGTCATAAATATCTTTGTTTAGTTTAGATGTGTTGTTTCTAATGATAAATTTATTTTAATTTTTGGCTCTCATAAGAGCACATATTCAAATATCAACAACATTCATTTCGTAAATACACTAACAAAAACTAAAGGACCGATTTAAATAGTTTTGATCTGAAATTGAAGCTCCGGTCCTATAGAGATTGGTATTTTTATTTCCAGAAAACATGTTTTTCTCAGTGAAAAATTACTTTTAATTTTTAACAAGTAAAAGAGATGCTCCTGTTTAACACTTTGGTCAAATTTAGTTGAACTATATTTACCAGAAATTGGAATTATATATGTGTTAATGGACTGTGCAGGACTTGTCCTTCCAGGCTGATTCAGAAATCTGTTTACTAAGTTTTGCGTATGTGTGAACTAATACAATACATTTTAAAAATGGAAGAAAACGTCGTTCCTATCTTGTATAATAAATTTTGTTTTCCCCAAACTACTTAGTAAAGTCAAATTTTACTCCTTATTGTAATGAAGGAATATAGTGCTTCTTTGTCTCCCGGAACAGAATCAGCTGACATTTCGCTGGATTCATTAATGCTGCAGCTATAAGGGAATCGGATCAGCTGATTGATATTTCGCTCCAGCTGCAATTAACGTTCCGAGTTTAGTTATTACGCATTACGCAACCAAAATGGAAAGCGACTGTTTATGTGGATACTTGTGGCTTTTGGGGTGTGGGAAAAATGTTGTGTGTAAATTTATCGCCCTGGCCTACGGCGTCGGGCACCAACAATTTCCCTCAGGGAACCAAGTTGCACTTTACTCCCTTAACACACAAATCACTATTGTTTCAAGCAAAATCCCCGTATTATTTTTACTGCAAAGAAATTTTACATAAATTAAACTTGAGATAGTCAATAATATAAAACATAAGTGGGATTATAATACACCGTTACTTAAAAAGAATGTGATCATAATGTTTTTGGATACTGAAATGCTACACAGCGGCTGTAATCATTAATATATATAACTAGCTGGCCCAACAGACGTTGTCTTGTCCTAATGTCATTGAATTTGATTTATTTCAAATACTCGTTCATTATCAAGATAAGCATGTTCGCTTCGCTTAATCGCTTCCCGGATTAGCTCATGCGCCATGCTCACTTGAATATCGAAAAAAGAGTTTGAGTTGCCATTCAAGTACTTTTTTTAATTCCAAAATGAGGGTTTCCATTCAAGTAGCTTTTTATTTCCATAATCAACATATGTATGTGCCTTTCAAGTATGTTTACAGCTGCTTGGTGTAACTAACTGAACTTAGATAAAATCAATGGGAACTTTGAAGGCCTGTGGGGCAGAGCTCTTAGGTCGGATTAAAAATTGTCTTTTAAAATAACCTTGTCTTGACATAAACGAACTCAACAACAAATAATTATTCAATTTGGTCCACTTATTCTCAAGTAATGGCATGACCAAGGGAAAAAGGGATCCATTTGAGCGAATTTCCCATATAGGGAAGAAGCTATTACCGTAGTCGGCATCGCAAGACCTAGGCCCATGACCATGATAACTTTTCATTTTGAGGTCCCCAGATGCCAAAAAACACCATTAGTTCAAAAACTGTATATATATATATATATATATATATATATATATATATATATATATATGTGTGTGTGTGTGTGTGTGTGTGTGTGTCCGTGAGCACGATAACTCTCGTAAAATTCATCCGAATTTCGACGGAATTTGGTATAAACGTGTAAAGCAGCATTTATGACTTTAAGTTCAAAAACCAGACGGATCGACCTATCCGAAGAGATATTTTGGGGGGTTTTGTATCCAAAAAGTGGGTTTTTTGAGCTTTTTACATATAATTGTTGAAAAAGTCAAATTTTAGTTTTTCCGTTGGAATCAGCTTAGAAAGACGCACAATTTGGTGTTTTGATCATTGCTCTACGTCAAATGGTTGCAGAGATATCGAAAGTGCTAAACCCAGTATGTTGTCCAATGCTATTCTTACGGAGAATAAGACAAATTGTATATATCGCTTATTTATATACTTTTCCTGATGATACTTGGTATATTAATTAATATCGTTATGGTCTATTGGCATTTGCACTAAAAAACATTTTTCGGCCGATAGTTCCCGTAGCAGCAAACCTGTGTACTCAGTCCCATGTTATTCTTATGGAAAATAAGTAACATGTTATCTCCCTTAATTATGAACATAAATTATTCACATTTGCTATTTGGCTTTACCTACTTGAGTTATATTTATATTTGTATAAAACCCCATTTTTGGAGTTACTTGCTTCAGCAAACCTGCACACTCAGCCGCCATGTTATTCTTATGGAAAATAATTAAAATGTCATAAATCGTTTATTTCTGAATGTATATTGATGAAACTTGATATGTGGCTTGTGTGGCATTAAGATACATATATATGCATTGGAAATTTGCTGAGTACGCAGGTTTGCTGCTACAGGGATATTTATATACTAAGATGTATACAAAATGTTGGACCTTGTCACAATGACTGGTGGATTCTAAGAAGTGGGTCAAAGAGTTTTAATTTCTTCCTAGATTATATTTAAGATTACTTTTCCTTTCTTTTCGAAATGAGGCAATTTATTCTTCTTAAAAACAAATTGAATGATTTAAGCCTTATTGTTTTTTAAGTTCTGTATTTATAGGCTACCTATGTATTTGAACAACCGTATCAAGCTACAAAAACAATGGGAGGCCTGGGGGGCACAGCCCCCCCCACTAAGGTTAATGTGTTACATTAAAACCTCTGGATTAGAGTTTAAAATATTTAGGCATTCAAAACCAATTGACTGATTTTAAAACGTATTGTTCATCAAGTTCTGTATTTATGCCTATAGATTTTTACAGCAATATTAAGCTACAATAAAATAAATATCCTGATGGGTCCTCCAGTGGAACCAATGTGTAAATAACTACTTATAAACCACGTGCTCTCACTGATTGGGTACCTTTATTGCCGCCAACATATTATATTTGATCAAAATCTTCAGCTAATATTATTATGATAGCCTAGATGATACAGCCCTAAGTGAG